>CM029631.1:8985491-10205809 GCA_017311315.1 Dendrocalamus latiflorus
CCAATCCATTTATGAATCCAAGAGGCAAGTACCTTACAAGTTTTTTTATTGATGAATTCGACTGTGATCGTTTTGGCTTCAGCTTTTAGCTTCCAGCTTACTTTTCGCTATTTATAAATTTCGTCTTTTTTGAACTTTTGGCTTTTTGTTGAGCTTTTTTGCCGGTTCTTTTTTCCCGTATTTGTTTGTATTATACACAATGGGTTAACATATTTTTTTTATATTTTTTAATTTTTTTAATTTAATTATGCTAAATAAGCATCTGTCAGCTACAGTGTTTTTTAGCTAGCTACAGTGCTTTTCAGCCATAAGCCACTAAAAATAAGCCCAAATGATCACCACCGAAAACTGCTTGCATACGTGTATATATAAAATCCTTCTCCGCCGTGACTGGACTGCTGCTGCTTTATTTGTCCTATTCAAAGCTTTCTTATCTTTCTGTGAGGCAAACCTCCATGTTTCTCATTGGAAAGGTTGCCATGTTATGTATCCGACAAGCTTCTTCAGGACTACTTTCACAATACTTATACACAGGTCACTATACGCACAGATCAAGTATATACTAATTCTTAAAAATAGTTAATAAAAATGACCATGCATATATCTATTAAATGACATACCATAACCACTTAAATATCATCCAAAGCATTTAAGTAGAGACAAAGTGTGAAAATGTAAAAACTACATTATAAATTCCCTCAACGGACAAATATATTAAAACCAAAACTCTTGAGGCCATAGACAAATATAGTGAAACAGATGAAGTATCACGATTTTTCAGTTTTTTCAATGGCTTGATTTTCGTGTGCTATTTAGATGGGCCTTTATAGAAACATGGATTCGGACATTTATATGAAAATCTCTGAAGGAATCTCTCTCCCAAATCAAGACAGCAAATAGAAATCTGTACAGTGCGAAACTCAGAAAGTCACTGTATGGACTGAAGAAATCTGGAAGAATGTGGTATAATCGCTTAATCGACTTTCTCTGCAAGAAAGGCTACACGAATAATGAAAATTGTCCTTGTGTATTTATACGGCGATCCCAAAATTGATTCTATATAATCTCAGTGTATGTAGATGATCTGAACATCATCGGGACAATTGAAAACATAAAAGAAGCAACCTCCTATTTTGAGTCAGAATTTGAAATGAAAAATTTGGGCAAGACCAAATTCTGCTTAGGCCTGCAGCTTAAGCATGTCCCTGAAGGAATCTTGGTACATCAGTTGGCCTACACCCAAAAGGTGTTAGAAAAGTTTGGCTTTTAGAAGGCAGATCCATCGAAAGTAACGATGATCGGGAGGACTTTACAGCAAGAAAAAAATCCTTTCCGACCTAGGGAAGAGGGGGAGGAAGTCCTGGGACCGGAATTCCGATACTTGAGTGCAGTGGAAGCACTTATGTACTTAGCAAACTGCACTAGACCGGACATTGCATTTGCCGTGGACCTATTAGCAAGGTACAGTGTAGAACCTACCAAAAGGCATTGGCAGGGTATAAAGGACATCTTCCGATACCTCCAAGGAAGTAAGGATCTTAGATTGTTTTACAAAAATATCAAGATCTGAATTTGATTGACTATGCAGATGCTGGGTACCTGTTTGACCCGCATACCGCAAGGTCACAAACAGGCGATGTATTCCTGTGTGGTGGAACTGTAATTTTCTGGAAATCGCCCAAGCAAAGTCTTATAACAACTTCGACGAACCATTCAGAAATTATAGCACTGTATGAAGCCGCATGAGAGTGTGCTTGGCTCCGCCGAACGGTTCACCACATTCAGCAGTCATGTAGGATGAACATTGTGCAAACCCCCGTAATTATCTATGAAGATAATGCAGTTTGTGTTGCACAAGTGCAAACTAGTTATGTGAAGAGTCACCTCACAAAGCATATCAACCCCAAATTCTTCTATACTCATAAATTGCAAAGATGGACGAGATTAAAGTACTGCATACTAAGTCGTGAAAATCTGGCAGATTTATTCACTAAGTCACTCCCTGCATCTAGCTTTCAAAGATACGTGCGAGGAATTGGAATGATGAGACTTAGAGAAGTACAAAACTCAGGAAGAATTCTCTCAAGCCTGATAATAAATATTAATCATGAAGATTATGTACCCAAAAGAATAAAGTCTGAGGACCGAATGAAGTTGGGTGAATCGTACTCTTTTTCCCTTGACTTGTTTTTCTGAAGTTTCTCGACCAAGATTTTTAATGAGGCAATTCGTGCATCGTAGCATAACATGCATCATGTAATCTTTCTTCAATTTTTTTCCACTGGGTTTTTATGGAGTTTTAACGAGGTATGAGCATGTCGGATGAGTGCCAAGGGGGAGTGTTAGAAAACATGGGCCTAGGCCGGCAGACCTGGCCTATGGTGGGGACGTCACCGGAGACTATAAATAGAGAGCCGTACCGGCATATTTTGTACAGAGGCAATGAAAAATTAATAAAGAAAGACCAGGAGTTCTCTCTACCTTTCTCTGTGTGTTCAATCTATTATTTTGTCTTCTGTGATTGATTTGATTTGTTCTAAGCAGAGAAATTGATCGGACTGGTCGCCAGCGACGGTTTCTCAACATGGCCAACGTGATGAACACTGTTGCTGTTCTGTTTTCCCATGTGATACGGGCAAGTCAGTCACGTGCATCGAGACTCATTCCATCTTTTGGACTGTATACTGTTGGGCCATGGAGTAGAAAACTGAGGCCTCGTCCCGCGTGGCTGGTCCCTTCAGTCGAAACTCGAGGCCTGGCCTGCGCTTTGTTACCTCCTGCGAGGATCTTTGCAGCCCATGAAGCCCAAGCTGTGTGGACGAGGAGTTACGCTCTGGATTGCATTTGCATCTGGTTCAAGCGAAGACTTCGCTCCAGCTCTTTTTAACGCTATCCAGCACCCACTTCTACTGCTCAATGTTGTCCACACTGCCACTTTGAGGAGCTGATGTATTCAACAAATCCACCCGAGCAATGCAAGTAGAGTGAGGGAGTCCATTGGTATCCAACCATAGCCAAGTCTAAGGAAAGTGATTCTTAAGGGGTGTTTGGTTCATGGTACTGAGACGAACGTCCAGATGGGACGACCGTGTCCGGACGATATGGTTTATTTAATTTGGCCAAACAATATGATACGACATCTGAATGAAATGTTTTTTACTAAACCACTTAGTTAGAACTATCTTATCTAATATAAAATAGTTCCATATACCAAATGAAATAAATAAATAAGACATCATCTGAAACGAAATGGTTCTATCTACCCAACAAAACATCGGCTAAGAGAACAAAGAAACTGAGCGATGGTTAGAGAGGAGGAGCAAAGGAGGGCGAGGAGAGCGACGGCTCGAAAAAAATCCACGCCGATGCCATTTCTTCGCCGCGGATTCGCCACGCATCAAAGCCAGCAACAGAAAAGAAACCGCAAAGCAAAAGGAGAATCCAAGCAAAGCCACTCGCTCACTCGACGGCCACCAAATAACTTTGCGCCGCTCGATCAATAGCGCCCCGGCGCGTGTCGCCCTTTTTTCTCGCGCCCTGCGCCTTTCTTTCCGCGACACGCGAGAAAAGCATACCTGATATGGCCAGCTTTTTTTCTCCCTTTGCACTTTTGGTTTTTTTTGTCTTTTATTCTTGACTTTGAGTGATACTTCTATATTTTAAAAAAATAATTTTTATAATTTTTAAAACAGAACTAAATAATGAATAGTAATTACTTACCCTTTATATGCTTTAAGATTAATGTCATTCTTGTTAGAATGAAAAGTATAGATGCATTACTTCTTGATTTTTGGTTTCTTGCCAAAAACAAGCGAAACGAGTGTGATGGTTCTTTAAATGATTTTTTCAAAATTAAGACTATATACACTGTTTACATCAAGTATTTATCATTTGTTATTATCTTAAAAACACAAACAAGGATTATTTATCACAATTAAAAACCGTCCGCCAGCGCCATTCAACAACGAGGCAGGCGAGGACGGGACAGGTACGCCAAGAACTGGGACTTGGGCCGTGCCGTGCCGGCACGGCCCGGGCTAGAGATGGCAATGGGTACCCGAAACCCGATACCCGGTGGGTTTTTACTCTATTAGGGCATGGGTCTGAGTCAATTTTTTAACCCATGGGTCTCTTAATGGGCAAAAAGCCCAACCCATCGGGTCTGCGGGTTCGGGTATGTTCCTATAGTACCCAAACTCGTAAACCCATGGGTAATATAAACCCGATCCATAGGAGTTATAAATCCAGGCTCCCAGCCTCCCAGGCAAACCAGCCCAGCCCATTAGCCATTTAGCCCCAAGCCCCTAAATCCAATGCGGCAATGCCCCATTACCCATACGGCTAACCCTAACTAACACTCGCCACGGTCACTACTCACTCCTCCCCAGTCCCCACCCCGATTCAACGGCCGCCGCGGCGGCGGCGCATCTGGCGCTCCGTGCTTCCCCGGCAGTCTCCACGCTCGCCCTCCCGTCCCGCAGCTCCCGCTCCTGCTCCCGCCACTCTCGCCGCACGCTCATCCTCCCGCACGCCCTCGCCGTCGCCTCGCCTTCCAGTTCAGCCCGCCCCCCCCCCCCACGGCGACAGCCCGTCGCCCCCACGCCGCAGCCAACGCACATCACAGTAGTAGGCCCTTGGCCATGGCGCTGCCCTCCGGCTCCATTAACCATTGTTGCAGCTCGCATTACTGACCCGACGGGCGACCCATGGGTACCCGTTAACCCAGTGGGCATGGGTCTGAGCAAAAATTTGCACCCGTCACGGGCATGAATTTTTTAGCGGGCACGTCCAACTTTCATGGGCACGGGTTTGAAATAGCAAAACCCAGCGGGTTTATGCCCGTTGCCATCTCTGGCCCGGGCCCATCGTGCTTCGTGCCAGCTCAGCCCAGTCATCTCGCCGTGCCGTGCCGGCCCACGTCGTCTCCGGCCAGGCCCAAGCCCGGCCCAAAGCCCACCGTGCCAGCGTTCGTGCCGTGCCAGCCCAAGCCCAGCCCAAAATTACTATACGCGAACACGGTGGCGACGGTCGTCATCTTCCTTTCTCTCGTACCCGCCTCGTTTAAAACAAGTTGAAATTAAATTAATTGCATAAAAACATAGGCACGCAACAACATACATATTTTGGGAAAAGTGAAATTTCTTTAATAGTTTAGAAATACAATGTTACTGCCTCGTTAAAAACCTTACGCCCCAGAGTGGGGTTTCCCGAGTAAGGAAAAGAGTACAGTAACAATAAATATATATACAAAATATTACAACATGCGTAGATAATATATACTCGGTAATGTCTAGGTCAGCATACGCTTGTACGATTTCGGGATCCTCCAGTTGATGTTGTTCCCGCTCTTTGGCTAATTCCCAGTCTTTGGCACATGTGATTGCCTCCACCATCCTGGGCGTAAGGGATGATCTTCTCTCTTCTATTATTCTCCCTACCGTACTGAACGTCGCTTCTGAAGAGACAGTGGACACTGGCACCTGGAGAACATCCCGTGCGAAATGTGACAGCACAGGAAAGATCCTCTTGTTGTTCTTCCACCACTCAGCAAGTTTATCTTGCTTTCATCAGTAAGATCAGGATCAATGTTTGCAAAATCATGCTCCAAATAGTGGTTCAACTTCGAGATAGAATTCCACTTGGAGGATGCCTGAGACTGAGAAGACGAAGAAGTAGACTTGTTCTTTAGTTTCTTCCACAAGTGTCCGAAGCCTGTCTTCCCATGTTGTGTCTGCTGTGAGGCCTCCGATCTTCCGCTGCTGGCAAACTTATCATGATACAATCGAAAAACACGAAAAAGCTCCTGTTTGACATGTTCGAAAGCTTCTGAAAAAATCTAAGTTAAGACATTCACCTATCCCCTCCATAGCTTCCTGTAAACCTGCCAACTTTTTTGTAGGATAAAAAATAATAGCAAAACAATACAGGTGTGAAAGAGAACCAAAATATTTAACAAATTTTTCTTCCATTGCTACGATGGCATGGCCTAAAATAGCATCGTCCCTAGATTTAGCAATTTTATCTGCAATTAACCAAATAAACTCTATAACTAAGCAAGAGGTTGGATAATAAATACCAGATAAAACATTTGTTGCTTTATAAAAAGGTTTTAAAAACTCTCGAAAATGACTAGCAACCTGTCAATCTGAACTAGTAACTAGCAATTCATTAATTTGACAGTTAGCATTGACAAAAACGGATATGATATTCTCGTAACCTTGTATCTTTTTTAGCATGATATATGTTGAGTTACACCTCACCTTCATGTCAAGGCCAAAATTTCTTGGCTCTTTCCCATTAGCTGCACAGTACTCCGCGAATCTAACTACCACTTGTGAAGAGCTTGCGAGGTAACGAATAGCATCGCGGATACTGTTCAGATATGGACCAATTACTTGCATGCCATCTTGAACAACAAGATTCAAGATGTGGCATACACATCTCTGGTGGAGGATATAACCACCAATATATGTTTGTAATCTTGGGGTGAGGATATTCATAGCTGTTGTGTTTGCCGATGCGTTATCTAGAGTTATAGAAGCAATTTTATTATCTATCTTAAAATCATCAAGTACATATAATATACGCTCGGCAATTGCCTCTCCCGTGTGCGATTCATTTATTAGTTTAAATCCCATGACTCTTTTGTTTAGTTTATAATTATCATCTAAATAATGAGCTACAACACTAAGGTCGAGAGCTTACACTAAGTTGTCCCGCTGTCATTTTCAAGCTTCGATTTCTCTGCATACTGCTTGATTGCTCCCTGGAACTGCGGCTTCTTGGTAACATGGTGATTAATTAATAAATAAGAAATATAAATACAATAAATGTGCTTGCGAAATTAGAAGTAATAAATAAATAAAGAGTATAAATGCAGAAAATATAGGAAATAAACTTGTGAAATGAGAAGAAATAAATAAGAAGCTCGGTGAAGAAATATGATGCAGAGTGAAGAAATGGAGCTCTCTGTGTTGCTGCTGGAAAGAAATTGCAGAGCGAAGACCGAAGAGAGTGAAGAATGAAGTTGAACGAAGTTTTGTGATTATAGAATCCGTGATGCTGGCGGAGGCCGGAGGGAGTGCATTTATAACTATAAAATCGAACGTTGTCTACCGAACGTTATCTGCTAAAGTTAGATGAACGTTGTCTCTTGTCTGCGAACGTTATCTGCCAAAGTTGTCTGTTCAAAGTCCAAACGTTCAACTCTCTCTCCATCTTTTTTCCCACCGGTGGAGGGGCCATCCTTTCCAATGCTGCCACGTCGCAGCTCCCTCTGCAGCTCTACTGTGCTGCCCGTGAGCCCGTCCGGCCTCCCTCTGCGCTCTGCGGACCGGTCAAAGCCTCCCTCGGTACTCCCTCCCTCCGGCCCTCCCCTCTCTACTTTCTCGGTCTCTCCGGAGACTCCCCCTCTCCCTCAGTCCCTCACTCAGAGCTCCCTCTCCTCCCAGTCTCCCACGCGCGGCTTCCCCCTCCGCCGTCGGCCCCTCCCCGGCTCCGCCTCCCCCTCCGGCCCCTCCCTCCCTCCCTCAGCCCCCCACCGCTCCCTCCCTCCCTCGGCCTCCCTAGGCTGGCTGGCTCCCCCTCCCTCGCCGCTTCCCCCGCCGCCGCCCCCTCCCCCTTCCGC
Organism: Dendrocalamus latiflorus; assembly: GCA_017311315.1. Classification (NCBI taxonomy): domain Eukaryota; kingdom Viridiplantae; phylum Streptophyta; class Magnoliopsida; order Poales; family Poaceae; genus Dendrocalamus; species Dendrocalamus latiflorus. The sequence continues at coordinate 8,993,119 of CM029631.1, forward strand.
GCCGCCTCCCCCTCCCCAGCTCCGCCTCCTCCACCGGCCACCGCCCCTCCCCCTCCCGGGCCGCCTCCCCCGCCGGCCGCCGCCCCCTCCCCCTCCCGCGACGCCTCCCCCTCCCCGCCGCCCCATGGTCCTCATCACCGCCGCCCCCTTCCCGGCTTCCCCGGCGACTCCACCAGTCCGCCCCCTCCCCGGCTTCCCCGGCGACTCCACCAGTCCGCCCCCTCCCCCGGCGGCCCGACGCCTCCGCCCCCTCCCGGCTCCTTCGGCGACCGACGCCCGGCTCGGCGGCTCCTTCGGTGCCCGACTGCCCCGAGCCCCCGAGTGGCCGAGTCCCCGACACCCGTCCGTGCCACCGTGCCGCCTCCCCCTCCGCCGTGTTAGTGTGTATGCTTGCATGTGTGTTAATGTCAGTGACTCAGTGTGTATGCTTGCTTAGTTGCTTGTGTAGTTGTGTCAGTTGTTGTGTCTTGTGTGATTGTGTCATCTCCAAGTCCAAGCTCGAGTGCTCGACGTCGACGCCGACCCGTCCGTGCCGCCCAGGGCCCGCCGTGCCGTGCCGGCCCAAGCACGGCCCGATCGCCCGTGCCGTGCCGCCCACCGTGCCGAACTTTGAGGCCCGGCCCACCGTTCGTGCCGGCACGGCCCGCCACGTGTCGGGCCGGGCCGTGCTTCGGGCTGGCCCAAAGAAGCCTGGGCCAAGTCCCACCTCTAGGTACGCCCCGTGATCCGGAACGTACGGCCGCGGATCCACTTCGGCTCGGTGACTGTCAGATGCGAGCGCTCGAGATTTTCTGCGTACAAATAATCACGATCACGACGCTACCATGTAGCATATAGCGATGCCGTACTGTAATGTGCCGGTGTTGTCGGGTTGGATTCTCGCATGGACGGATGGGAATCTCGGGAAGGTTTGATCGTGCGACTGTTGCTGCATACGCGAAGAGGGATGGATATTCGGTGGGCCATGCCATCGGGATGCGCATCCTCGGACGGAGGCGGTCGACCAGCTTCGATGTGGCAGCGCGTGTGGTGTACAGTAGCACGACTTGCGGTGGTACTACGACAGCTACCTGCGTCTGTTGAGCTACTTTAACCGATCCCAACTTCTGAACTACTCCACGAAGCATCCACCAATTTCACTTGCGTGCATAAGCAAGTTCATTCGAAAATTTAAACTAACGAGAAAAAGGTAAATAACACATGCACGTACGTACTGTTTGTAAGCGCTTTGATGTCGTTTGGAATACAGAAATTGTCCTACTTCGCAAGGATATTGAACTGTTTCTAGTAACAATGCGCTATGTGTATATATATACGGGTGACCCGTGGCCCTTCCAGGAACAAGAGACGGGGGCCATGTTACGTCGGGCAGCCCCGGCAGAAAGTGATGCGACCAACAGTAGGTCCAGACATCCAGTATCGATCAAGGTTTGGTGCGCGCGCAACAGCATGTCCGTACGTAGCGAATTGCCGGGCAGCAGCGTGCGGAATCCCAAATCGGACGTACGAGCGGTGCGGTAATGTACGGACGGACGGGCGGTCACTCGCGTGTACGTGTGTTGGTTGTACATGGCGACCCCACCGAGCCTAACCCGGTAACCCAAAAGTTCCCAAACGAATCCATTAATTCGCACCAGACGAACATGCGGGTATGTAGGGCTGTTCATAAGTTGGACCCGGCGGGTTGGCACGGGTTGACTGGGTTTTGGAGCCAAGGATTGACGGGTCATCTAGTTCCAGTTTGGGCAGGTTTAGATGCATTAATCGGCTTAGGCGGTTTAACGTCCCGCTCATTTCGGCTTAAACTTCTGGCGCAAAATGAATCTATGTTTTGGTTTGCATAACCAACGATAAATAGCACACTCTTTATATGCTAATTTAATCTTGTCGGAGACAACATGTCTACTAACTAAATGTTAACTAGATGAGCTACAGTCAACAAATAGTAGCGTTTCTTCTCGCGTTTTCTTACAGTCAACTTGAGAGATACGGTTGGGCAGCACAGCTCCCGCCGGACAATTGCCGCCCTCTCCGACCGCCGGCTTCTGCGTGTGCCCGCGCTTCCTGACCGCCAAAAGAATAAAAAATTCCAAATTTCCAGGGAATTCTACGTGCAGTCTCCCATTAAAAAACGAGTAGGAAGACACCGAAATCTCGCACGCGCGAAGTCTTCCAGTGCGTTGTGCCCTCCTCCCACCTCTCCCACTCCTCCCGCCCCGACCCGACCCGACAACCCCACTGCAAACCGAGGCCCCACGTGCCACGTCGCCAATCGAGCTGCCCATCGCCCCGCGCTATAAATAAGCGACCAACCACTCCTCTCGGCCCTCCGCTCCAGTCGCACACCTGCAGCCAAGTGGGCGCAGCACAACCCCCACACCGCGCGCAGATCGGAATGAGGCAGCTGGTCCGGCGGCTCTCCCGCGTCGGAGACTCCTCCTCCTCCTCGCCCCCTCCGTCGCCGACGCAGCCGGCGTCTCCGGCGAAGCGGCGGGGCTGGAAGGCCGTGCCGGAGGGGCACGTGCCGGTGCACGTCGGGGAGGGGAGCGAGGCGGAGCGGTTCCTCGTGCGGGCCGAGCTGCTGGGCCGCCCGGCGCTGGCCGAGCTCCTGGGCCGCGCCGCACAGGAGTACGGCTACGACCACCAGGGCCCGCTCCGAATCCCGTGCTCCCCCGCCGCCTTCCGCCGCGCGCTCGCCTCCCTCGCCGACGACAGCTAGCTGGCCCCAGAGCTTCGGGTTCCCTGAGCTCGGCCCGAACCCAGCCCAGGCACGGCCCGCTTTAGTTCTTGCACGGGCACTTGTGTTCATACCGCCTGGAAGAGTAGTTTTGGGTTTGGTTTTCTTACTCTATTTTTTACTTTACTTTTGGTGTGATGTAGCTGAAACGGCTGCTTGGCTAGGGGTGCTTAGTTTGGCTTTTTTAATTGTTTTTAGCTTCTTTTTATCATAGTTGATTTATTTTGAGCTGTAACAGTTAATAGTTTTTTGTGTAATTTTATTTAAAAATTTTAAGAATAGAAAAATTATATTATCTCATCACAAACAATACAAAAGAACACAGAAAAAAAAGAAAAGGCAAAAAAACCAAAAAAAAATAGCAGGGCACGAAAGTGTGCTGGTAGACCAGTAGCAGTACAACAAATTGGGAGGGTAGGGTAGGGATTTATACATGGGAGTGACTATTGCTTATGGATTGATTTTTTCCTTTATTTGCAATCACTTTTTACACTACAATTTTAGGTGACTGAGAGTGTAACTTCAGTACGGAGTGAATTAGTACACTGTAACTTTAAGTGACTGAGAGTACAACTTCAGATAAATGAGAGATAAAAAATTTTAGTCAACTGTGCAATAGCAAAATCATATATATATATATATATATATATATATATATAACATGATGAGTTTTTTCAGACTGGGTTATGATTTTTGGTTTAAAATTTTGAATTCTGGCTATTCTTGAGAGAGTATAGAGAGATACTCGCGTACGATTTTGCCCGATATAAATAAAGTCATAACAGTGTCTATTACAATCGACCTGTAGACTTCATCTTAAAAGAACACTTTGTTTAAAAATTAATTAATATAAAAAACAAAACCACACGGTTAAAAAAACTCACCCTCAGTAATCACATTCCCCGGACTACAAAATAGGTGCCGTAGTCTGTTATCAGTGTGGATTGGTAGTGATACTCTCGTCCTTTTCGACCTAAATTTGTTGTTAGTTTAGAAATATATTCAGTCATCTTTTACTCAAATTCTAAGTCGTTTGGTGTCATGTGCTGAAGCAATCACACACACGCACACAAAACCCAATATGAAGAAAAATTCCCCGGAAGCACTCTCCCATGCAGTTTTACTTCGCCAGGTTCTTGGGTGCATGAAGCAGCAGTTACTGTAGTTTGTAGGGGCAGTAGCTCTGGTCTGTTCTTTTGTGTTTTTGGATGATTTTTGGTTATAAGTGGGTTATTTGGCCTATTGTTTATGTCTTATGGTTAAGCTTTTTGAATTCTGTGCTGTTCGTGAGAGACAGTACGTAGAGAAAATAGTTGTATACGATTTTGATCGGCACAGTTGAACTTAGTACAGTTTGTACTATAATTTATCTGTAGATCACATCTTAAAAAACACATCATTTAAAAGGAAGCTACTGTAGCAAATGTGATAAGCCATAAGCTAGAAGCGCTTCTGAACCTGCCTATAGCTTCTCCAAAAACCGAAACAAGCAGAACGGTTTCTTAAAAAGCAAAAAAAAAACTTTATGTCACTATTTTTATCGTTTGTCACAGTCTTAAAAAAATATAATTAAAAGCTAACGGCGATAGCAAAAAAACAAAAGAAAGTGACCCTCGAGTGGTGAGAGACAACGAGAGCTTTGGGAGTCCGGACACTGCGCTTGGTAACGTGGCTGTCACTTTTCTTGCGACCGTCGTTAGTGCAGCTAGTAACCACAGGGTCCGAGGTATAATTGGGGTAACTTTTTACTACCCCGTAGCTTTCGACAAACTATTTTTGATCAGGTTTGCCTTTCTTCTTGTTGGCTAATGATGTGGATTAAATTATTAGCGTGGGATCATGCATGCATCCAGTGTGCCTCGTTCTTTTCACGAAAAAGAGATGGCACCGTCGGCCATCGCCATTATGATCTGTCAGGGTGGAGAAGAAAGCAACGGCTCATTTACCACTCACTCTAATTCACGCTGTTTTTTGTTTACTGAGAATTATCGTTTCACCATATTTTATTTCATTTTAGTTTATTTTTCTTTACTATTATAAAAATATGAGTTGGTGGTCATCGGTTTGTTCTTCCTCCTCTCTTTTCAGCTGTCCGATCAAACATCAGCTGTCCAGATCCACATGTAGGTAGTTCTTTCGCTCGTAGAAAAGGTCAGACCGACGCGTGGGAAGTGGTCGATGTCGTGGTCGAAGGGGACAATGGTTGAGAGAGGCAGTGGTCAAAGTCGAAAGGGGCAGTAGTCGAAGTCGGCGTCTAGCAGGCTAGCGCAAATAATCGAGCGACAGGGCATAAGCGCACCGGAGACCTGCCGACGTACGACCACCAGCGATGGTCGACCGCTCCCAACCTACGATCACACATGATGGTCGACGACTTCTAACTTATGACCACGAGGTGTGATCGACCGCTTCTAATTTACAACCATGAGCACTGGTCGATGTGTTTCGATTTACGACCACGAGGTGTGGTTGATATCTTTCGACTTCCGACTACAAGCGCTGGTCGATGTGTTCCGACTTACGACCATGAGGTATTCTCGATGGCTTCTGACTTATGACCACGAACGATGGTCATCGGCTTCCGATGTACGATCATGAACCATTGTCGAAGGCTCCCGATTAAGGATCGCGATCGATCATCAACCGTTGCCAACTTACGACCAGCAGTAATGGTCGACCGCTCTCGACCTACGATCACACGCTATGGTCGACGGTTTCCGACTTACGACGACGAGGTGTGCTTGAGGGCTCCCGACCTATGACCACACGGTGTGGTCGATGTCTTTTGACTTATGATCACAAGGTGTGATCGACGGCTTTCGACTTGACGGATTTAAAAATTTTAGAACATGTTTGTATGCATGTTCTAAAAATTTTTACCACCCGTGAGTTTTAAAACATGTAGTATGATAAATTTTAAAAATCTGTAGCAACGCACGGGCATTCAGCTAGTCACTGTTTAATACTATAGGTAATTTATTTTGCACTGTAGTTACTACTGACTTTTTAATGTTATTAAATTTAAAATTTTAAAAATAAAAAAACAAGTTAATATTTCATAAATAGTGCAAAGAAATACGAAAAAGCAAAAAAACTAGAAAAAAAATAAAATTTAAAAACTATAACGTAGAAACAAAAATCAAAAGCTGACACATGGCTTTCCGATCTGTTGGCGTGCATTTGCAACATGTTCCCCAGGACAACCTCTTCGATCTTCATTAATTCATGGTTGACATATTGCCCGTGTACATCCAAACGTCAGTCAGTCGTTGCTGCCGCGCATATAGCATAACATGGGCTGCAGAAACAAGTCCTAGCTGTTGGTACTGTTGGTTGTTAACATGTCAATCCGTTGAGATATATCGTTGCCTTTTTGACTCTTCCGTGCCTGAGCGATCGATGGATAATTTCGATGGTTACAAGGTCGCACATCACCAGGGGATGTCGTACTGCCACGAAAGTACACTAGGCCCGTTCAATCGGTCTCCGGCTTTCAAAGTCGGAATAAAACACGCCGGTTCAATAATTTTGATTTTTTTAATTTTTCCATTTTTGACTTTTGCTTTTGCTTTTTCTTTTTTCCTTTACCTTGTCCTTAAAGATATAATTCGGATTCTTAATTTTGGTTTTAGTTAGTTTTTTTTGACTTTTTTTTTGCTTTTTCACCTTTTCTTTTGTCTTGTCCGTGAAGACATAACGGTGTTTTTTCTTTATTTTGTCTTTAGTTAAATGACTCAAAAAACTAACAGACGCTATAATATAATATCAGCTAAAAATTGCATGATACAATTTTAGCCAAAAGTTAAAAAACAGAAGGTGCCAGCCGAAACTGAATTGAAATGGCCGCTAAGTACTCCATCATGTGTACTATCTATACTACTAGGGTAGAGCCCCCCTTTGCTGTTTTTCTTGGGTACTTCTAACATGCGGTCGCTCGTAGCCAGGGGTCGATACAGGCCTCGGGCTAGGTGGGCTATAGAACAAGGCCTGAAAATTTTAGCAGTGCAATCCTCTCTATATAGGCCCAGAAAACCGTATTCATCGGTGGTCCAACCCGAGGCCAAGGTGCATGTCCCAACTCCACACTCCAACCCATTAGTGAATATTATCAGGCAGTTCGTCAATCTCTTCTCTAGTACTCAATGAGTCAACATCTCAACCCTATTTGTGCTTGATGCGTGTGACCATAGAGAGCGCCACGCCATCGTGCACTCGCATGCGGCCATGCCCCACTCCGCGACTCGCCGGTCACACCCTATGTCAGACGCGGACATCAAAAAGAAGACATTCTACAACGTCGGCAAAAAAGTAGTCAGATGAAAACAAAAGGAACGAAAGAAAGAGAGAAAGGAAGAAAAAATGTACTTAGTCTGTTTGTGCCGAGGCAACCGTGCATCTGGCGATTCATTGGGGTGTGTTTGGTTGCCTGAATCTCCTTCGTCCTGGCTGGGTGGATCCGTATAATCTGAGAAAGAGCTTGATTGGTTGCCTGTATGAGTGGTGCAGCCTGCATGAGCGGATGCAAAAATACACCCTCATCCTGGATGGGTGGATACGCTCAAAATGAGCTTCACTGACCATCCTGAATGGGTTGATGCAGTGTATCTTATGCGGTCCCACGTGTCAGCCTCTCAGGTTTGGTAGACTGCATCCACTCATACAGGCAACCAAACAGCATCTCAATTTTTTTGCATCCGCTCATGCAACCTCACCAAACATCTTCTTTTTCTGAAATACGATTCCACTCAGCCTACATCCACTCAGTCAGGATATACGATACAACCTCCATCCACGAACCAAACACTCCCTTGAACCCTAGGCTGCACGCGCCCCGTGCCCCCGTGGCCTAGAAACAGGCTGCGCGGGCCATGGGCCGCAGAGCGGGCGATGCCTTGCTATTCGGCGCGCGGGCGGCGTATAGGATTTGCCAGCGACATGTAGCCCACCACCACGCAGAGTTTCGTCGGTCAAAATAAGCTGTTGCGGCCTGACGGAGTAGCCCTCGTTAGAAATCGAGCCCAGCGCTGGATCGAGGCCTCGTTTGGGTTTCACATGGAGACTGCATGGAAGCCCATCTCTATCTATATGACTATATGGGTTGAAAACTAAGCTCCGTTTAGAATGTATGAATTTCACAGGAATTTGACAAAAGATAATTCAATTCTCGCAGGATTAAAAAAATATCATATTTCAAATAGGGTTTAAGATTGTCCATGCACCTTTTAAAAAAAATTGTAAAAAGAAAACGTCCATGCAATTAAACAGATGTACAAGTAGTTGACAAAATTGTTCTCTGACTTCACCAAACGTCATCCGACTATTTTAAGGTTTGGAAAAAAGATAGACATGTCCGACTTGAAGTGAGAAATAATTAAGATGCATTTATATGGTTTTTTTCGTTTTGCCTAATCCAGAAAACAGTTATATCACAAATTTTTGTTAAATTGTAAAACATGTCAAACACAACTTCTGGGATTTTCATCTACTTTTGTCAAAATTCTACTACAGTATTTTGCAGTATATATTGACCCTTTATGTAATAGATATTTATACAAAAATTAATTCATACAATTTTCAAAAAAATATACCCGAAATGTTTTACAACTTTCTGGAGTAGGGAAGAAGACTAAACCAGCTAAACGAATTAATTGATTGGAGTAGACCATGGTTTAAGAAACGCTTTATCCCCACGAGGGGAGGAATTGCTGGATCACTTTGGTTAAGAGATTAGATATGTTGAAAGCGATTGGTTAAAATTAGCTTATTAGAAAACTCATCGATAACTCCGTGGTCTGTAGAGTATTCCACATGATTTTAAGCTTGAAAATACAATGTTCTTATACCAAATAAAACTGCTAAAAATAGCTCCCTCGCCAAAAAAAGGGTCTAATCTTCTTGGGGTCTGAACTTTGAACCGCCAAGTACGCAATCAGACCGTCAGATTTCCTACGAAAAGAACACCATACTATCAGATTAGGCAGAGCTATGTACTCTCCCCTTTTTGCATTGCATAACTTTTATCCGCGCTTTTTAAGATAACAATGAATAGTAAAGATGCCGACGTAAATGATGAAAGCATCTAGGCCCCTAAAAAGGATTTTGGTAATTAATGAAATTAAGAGAATATGGAATATGGGACTAACGTGTTTTAATGAGTATGCGAAAGGTTAGTCCACACACATGAGCGACAAGATGCAAGCCAAAGGATACGTGTGAAAATCAAATTGGCTCAAGACAAAGGTATACTTAGAATAGGAACCCTTTTGAATTTTACTGGTCTTAGGTGAATGGTGGAAGACCGGATTATAGGATAGATGATCGTACCATCAAGGGGGATCTTGGCTAAGTAGCTTGAATACTTATCTCATGTGCCAAATGTTTTGTCTTAAAAACTTGCATCTATTAAAGAAATCTAGCTTTCAAAAGAAATCTGTGCTCTGTCTGGAAGAGCGGTAGTACCGCAGTTTTGAACGTCGGAACTACCGTAAAGCGGAAGTTCCGCAACCAAAATGCGGTAGTACCGGCCAGCGGAAGATCCGGTTTAGGAGCGGATCAATATTTCCAGAGAGCACCCTTGACTCATTCCAAAGTCTTGCGGGAACGGAAGTACCGGCTGCTTGAACGCCGGTACTACCGCTGCGAGCGGTAGTACCTCATCCTAAAGCGGTACTTCCGGACCCTGGAAGATCCGGAGGGAGAGCGGATCAATTTTTCCAGAGAGCGCCCTCCGGATGAAGCCTGGATTTATCTGGAGCGGAAGTACCGGCTATTTCAACGCCGGAACTACCGCTGCATGCGGTAGTTCCGCTACTCAGAGCGGTACTTCCGGAGTCCGGAAGATCCGACTTCAGAGCGGATCAATTTTTTCCAGAGAGCGCCAAGTCTGAGACCTTTCGGAGCTTGGCTGGAGCGGTAGTACCGCGCCGACTTTGCGGAACTACCGGGGAGCGGTAGTACCGCAAATATCAACGGCGGTACTACCGCGCCGCCAAATCCAACGGTCACTGCAGACGTCTGACATAGCCGTTCTGGCGCGAAGATTTGGTAGCGGTAGTACCGGTCCTTGGGAGCGGTAGTACCGCTCGACCAGAAAATTTTCTGGAAACTGGGTCAAACGGCTAGTTTTGGTTGGTGGAGGCTATAAATACCCCCACCACTGCTCAAGGGCCAAGGTTAGAGACTCATTGCATATTTCTCAAGCCCAAGTGCATTCATTTCACCTCAATTCTCTCTTTGAACATTAAAGTGAGGTGGTTGAGCATTTAGTGCTAGATTTCATTTGCAAATCCATTTGGCACTAGAGTTGCATTCAAGTGAACACCGGGATTTATTACTCTTAGTGCTTGCCGGCACTTGGACGATCCGGTGGAAGTTGGCTCGGTGATCTTCTCAAGAAGATTGTGAGAAGACCCGGCAAATTGTGAAGGTTGGAGCTCGCCTACCCGGAGTGGGGAAGAGCTACACTAGTGATCGAGGTGTTTGGCTCAATTCGTGGAGCCGGTCCGATACGTCCGGGCTTACCTCAACGTGGACTAGGGGAAACCGGCAAGTTTCCGAATACCACGGTAAAAACATCGGTTGTGTCTCTTGTCTCTTTAGCTCTTGTTCATTTGCTTCATTGTGATCACTTATTTGTTTAGAGCTAAGTTGTTAACTAGAATTGTATTGGATTAATTGCTTTACATCTTTGTCTCTTAAAATTGTGAAGAATTAATCTAGTAATCAAGAAAAATTTAAAAACCTCCTATTCACCCCCCTCTAGTCGGTATCCTTGATCCTACAAATGATACATATGATTTTAGACTCAAAAAACCGCTTGAAGAATCTACTTCTTCAAAAACTCATCCCATTTATTTTAACTTGTGGAGAAACCAAAAGACAAAAGGCCAAAAGGACAAAACCTAATACATACGTGTTGCGAACGAGGTGCCACAAAAAGATTTTGGCTATGTTCCTTTAGATTGTGGCCAATGGCTTTTAGCTGTAGCTATTAGCTTTTGTCTACGTTTTTCAAGACATCGATAAATGGTAGAGACGTTGACGCAGACGACGCACATGTTTTTAGCTCGGAAAACTGTTTGGACTTTGGAGAAGCTGCTTAAGAGAAGCTATTTCCTTTATTTCATCTTCTAAATAAGCTGAAGTCAAAAAGAAAAAAAGAGGCTCTTCGTTTGTGTGGTCTCATTCCAGCGGCTCTTCTAAGAAAGATGCTCTTCTAAAGAAGCTGATGTGAAAAAGGCTCCTCGCTTGTGTGGTTAATAGAAAGAGATTCTATTCTTTTCAGCTTTTTAGTTAATTTTTAGTTTTAATTCCTGTCGGCTACTATTATTCAGGGCCTGTTTGGGACTGCTCTGCTCCAGTTTTTCCAACTCTGCTCCACCAACTCCACCATGGAGCAGCTCCTCTGTGAAGTTCCTGGAGCAGGTGGTCCTGTTTGGCACGCAGCTAGCTCCAGCTCCAGGAATGTGAGGTTTCCCTGAGAAAGGTCCAATGTACCCCTGAATAATGTTTGGTGTATGTTTTGATGTCTGCGGAGCATATGTAACTGAATTTTTTTGTTGCCAATTGAAATATGATGTAAAATATTATAATCGCAATTAATTTATTCAAGAAAACCAAAAAACAAATATTTTGGTCAAATAATTACATCCTTTCCTCTCTGTATCCATTTCAAATGGAGGTTGGAATCAACTTGTGTTCTAATACATAACTCAATTTTTCAATTCCAGGAAAATCTGCCCACGACAATCATGGTGCTATCAGGATGGCAACCATTTTCTGTCATCCAGTTGAACAAATCCAGAGCATATGTTATGTGACCTTGTTTGCAGACCTTATCAAGCTGGAGTCCCTGACTAGTGGCCATCCGGAGCACCTTGTAAGCCTCTTGAATCTTTCCTTTCTTGCAGAGACCATGGCAGCATTGTATGTGCAAATATTGGGCATAAAGCCATCCTGCGCCATCTTATTCATCAGCTCAAAGGCACGATCAAAGCTACCTTGTTTGCAGTGCCCCCCAATCGGTATAGTGTATGTGTTTGTGTTTGGCACCAAACCCTGCTCAACCATCCTCCCCAACAGCATCTTGGCTCGAGCCAGCTTGCCCTCTTTACAGTACCCTCCAATCATCACAGTGTACGTATGCACATTCGGCTTGTATGAGCTACTCTTGATGAGCTTCAAGAAAGCCGGAACGCTCGCTCCGTCCACCCAATCTTGCAGAGCCCGTCGACCAACGATGTGTGCGTGTACACATTTGGCTTCAACCCTTTCCCAACCATCTCCTCCAATACATGGAACGCCTGCTTGACATAGCCTCTTTTACAAAGACCGTCAATCCACAGTGTAATTCACCACTTCGGTTGCATGCGCATCTCAAACATCCTCCTGAAGAACTCAGGCACACCCTTGAACCGTCCCTTCTGGCAGAACACGCGCACAACCGCCGTGCACGTCACATTATCCAGGCAGAACCCCTGCCCCCACATTGCCGTAAGCAAGGCGTCGACCTCCTCCACCCACCCTTCCCTGCAACACCCCACGACCAGCGCCCGGAAGCTGCGTGCGTCGGGGCACACCCCGCACCGTGTCACCATTCTGTCGAACACCTTGCGCGCGTACACGAAGCTCCCGGAGTCCACCCCGACGCTGAGCACCCAGTTCGCCGTCTCGACACAGAGCGGGAGCCCGTGGCTGCGTATCTCGAGCAACATGTCGGCGGCCTCCAGGAGCTGCCCTGCCTCGGCGAAGGCCGCGACCATGCGGCGCATAACCTCGTGCGCCATGGGGAGACTGCCCCTCGCGACGAAGGTGGTCGCGGCAGTGATGTAGAGTCGTATGAGGTGGCACACGTCAGAGCGGGACGCGAGGCGCCGGAAGAGCACGAGCGCGGCGGCGGACCCGGCGGAGTCGGCGAGGGAGGAGAACGCGGCGATGGCGTCGTCGGGTGCGAGCGCGCTGCGGTGGTGGTGATGGAGAGAGGTGGGAGCTTGGGGAGGCGGCGGAGGCGATGGCGAGAGAGCATATCTGCATGGAGCTTCCACTCCGCTCCTGTCGCGCGGGTGGGTGTGGAGAAGAAAAGAAATGAATCGGTACCGAGGAGAGGAATTGTGTAATGGCAGTGGTGGGTAATTTTTCCCCAACTCCATGTGGAGATACAAAACTTCAGTTTCTGGAGTACCCTTTGAGGAGCTCCAGGAAAAACGTGGAGTAGGCCTTCAACTCCACCTTTTTCTTGGAGCAGAGTTCTTGGAGTTGGACCCATTTGGCTAGACAAGTTTAAAGCAGAATTGAAAAAGCTGGAGCTTAACAGTCCCAAACAGGCCCTCAGTAGTCTCATAAGTTATAGCTCCAAAAGTCGTTAGCAGCGGAAAAAAAAAACAGGCCCATTGATAGGCCACGGGAAGAGGCAGAGCCAACCAACGTGCCGGCGCCAGAGAGAATTTTGCTGTGTGCGCCCCGCCGCTTACACACACAACCCATTCCCCAAGAAACAACCCCCGAGGAGAAAGAAAAAAGTAGATAGATAAAGCGAGCCACCCGTCCCGGAAAAAATTCAAATCCCAAACCCCAACTCCCTAAACAGAACCAATTTCGCACAAACCAGATTTGGATTAGGAGTAGCTTCGAATTCTCGATCTAGCCCAGCACCTTCGAACCGAACCGAACCGAATCGAATCAAAGCTTCGGCGAGGAGGTGGAGGACGGTGGCGCGGCTCTGGTTAGGGTTTGGAGGTGGTCGGCGCCGGCGAGGGGCGGGAGGGGGATGGATCCGGAGCAGACGTTTCTGCGGGTGCACGCGCGCCTCTCGGGGATGCTGTCGCAGCTGCTCACCCCGCGGATCCGCCTCGCGCTCGAGTACCTCTACCTCGCCGGCGCCGTCGCCCTCTTCTGCCTCCTTGTCGTCATGCACACCAACTTCGTGCAGCAGGTGAGCCTGCCCTGGCTGTTTGTGAAAAAACAATTGTGTAGCCTAGCCTTCTCTGGTTACTAGTTACTAGTATGTGATTGGGACGAGATGACGCTTCTTGTGGGCTTCTGTTGAATTCGTGCTAACCACGGCGATTTGATTCGGCGGTGCTATCACGCCGCCAATTCGATGTAAAATTAGGCAAATCTATCTATCATTTCAGGCCGTGCTGATGATTTTGCGGCAAAAAAAATCTTAGAACTAGCTTTATTTTGGCAACTGATTAAGAGGCTCTTATAATCTGAACTTCCTCTTATGTCCTGCTATTGCTGTAATATGGATTAGTGCTTTCCCTGACTACCCGTTTTTCTGACATAGTCTAGCAGAGGTGCGCACAGCGAAGTTTGAAGTCGAAAAGTCCATGCCCCTGTAAATTACAAAATGACAGATTCATCTATTTATTGAACCTCAAAAATGACAGCTCAGATTTACTTTTGTTTTTGCCTTTCACCAAATGTTTACTTTGGTAATTTCACGTCTATACTGCCTTTTGCTTTCCTTACCACTTTTTCATTCTTCCATCTCAATGTTTTTTTATAAATATGTGTAAGAATATGCATACGATTTATGATACAGTTTGAAAATTTTGAGATGAAAAAAGTGTGTCAAGTATGTTGCTCTATTAGTTAATCCTTATACACGGTGATGGCTTCCTATTCTGTTAATTACTACTGTACGTTAAGTATACATTGTATGTATGTATGTTTGCATGTTAACAAAGAGGATATCAATTGTTGATCTCATTGAGCTAGCGCAGGGTTTAGTAATGCATGGAATTTGGCACAAACAGATAGTCAAAAAAACCATAACTATGACATGTATATAGCACCGAGCACACATCATACCTAGCAAGTGCATGCAACTATAACCCTAGTCATCTACACAATTTTTTCAATATCTTTGTACATCCTAAAAGCATACTCTCCAAATTCCCATGGTCATGTTAATTGGACAAACAGAGAAAGGTCCTAGAATTTTCCATACTACCTGGGAAACACAAAATCATAGATTGGAAGAAAAAGAAATAACACAAGGCCATACTATTTGCTGTGCTAAGTAGCTAATATATCTTCCTATTGAATTCTTGGTCCATAATTGTGTAGTGTGTATGTGTAGCCTCTCATCTTTGAGCTGTCTTTTGCATGTGAAGCCGGGCTGCTCGAGTGAGTTTTCTGGGATTGAATTTGGTGAAGCACAACTTGTCCAAATCAAGGTACGTATTGCCGTTTGTTACTCTTTTGCATTTGTTATTGTGAGGCGTTAGTTACTCTGTGAACTTTATTGAGCATGTTTATCCTCCTTTTTTTTTACTTGTGACTCCAAGATAATTATGTTCCTTGTGATTTTTTACTGTTTGCAGTACTTGTTCATGTTTCATATTGGCTTCATTTGTAAAATATTACTCTACTTTTGAGTTGTAGATAATCAGTGGGGGGCTATGGGCCAGCAAAGGTGCGTCTTACATTATGGATCTCTCAAACCTGGGACGTTCAGCTGAGAAAATTCTAGAGGTTAATGGTGATAAGTTCAATATTTTGGCATCTAAGTTTTGGTCAACTTGGGTTGGTCCTGGAGCTAGAAGGAGTAAGATTATGTTTAGAACTTGGAAGGGAGACAAAGAGTTTGAACCACAATCAGAGAATGCAGCTGACGCAACTGTTACCACAACCATGCCAGGAGTATCGGACTTGAGGGCAACTGGAGAGGGTTCTGTACATCATCCTTTATCTGCTAAAGAATCATTTAAAGCAGCGGTTATGTATTTCTTCAGAAAGTGGTACTTTCGTGTTGTCTCATTCTGGAGGAACATAAAACAGCTTTCAGATAATACTCTCCAGTTAATGGTAAGAAGTTTGACCAGTATCATTTTAAACTTCCCCCTTTTTGGTACTGCGCTTTTCCGGAAAATGCCTTTATAGTTGATCGTTGAAGGATTGTTTTGCTAGTAACAGTATCGTTGTTAGATCATGGAGTTGTTTGAAGAAAAAAGTTGTTAGGTGCTTGTTAGCCTTCCAACTCGCTGTGTGAGGAACACTTGTGAAGGTGAAAGCTTGTTGTATCATTTTGTCAAGATTTGTATTGCCAGTAGTCCACTCGAATAACATCAAGATAAGAAAGATCCGGATTAAGAAAAATGGTGTCATTGTGATAATTCTCCCCACTGAATCCCATAAAGTGAAATCATGATTTTTTTGTTATGGAGTTGCTCTTTCATATTTGTGTGGTGCTGATTTTTATGTACGTGTATTAGTCAAACATACATATATCCTATTTACCGAGGGTTATTTTTTTCCTTGCTTATTTGAACAACAGGTCAGATCAAACTGGAGTGACTTCCTCAATATCATTAAAGATCTTCAACTACCAAGCATGGAACATCTTCTTTCGACGATAGGTAATGTTTGCACTTTGCATTAAATGGTTACATTCTCTGGCTCCTCATCCTACAATGGTGCATGGATTTTATTAACTTTATCCTTTGGTTGCTAAACTCCCAGCCCTCATTTTCACTAACTTCTCGCTATGTTATGTTGTTTATTACAGTGCGGTGGTTTGAGAGAAGAAGCAAAGCATTTGAGCCTACCTATTTATATGGTGTGGAGAAGGTAAGATTCTTCTTGGCATATTGATATCATCTGATCACTTTGGTTGCTCTACTATGCTGCTTGACTGCTTGTTGATGAACTTCCTAGCAGAGTAAGTATCAACTTTTGTTGAAAACGACTGAACTTTTTAGGCCATTCTTAGTATAACTCCATGCAGTTGTTAAAGGGTTGAAGGCACCCTTTATTACTTCCTTTTATGGTTGTGTACATTTGCTAGCATTGTAATTTGACTAGTATTCAATTTAAGAGCTTTCTTATTTGTTGCTTTCTTTCCTGCAGGGTTATTTCTTGCTTTCAGAAGGGGCCAAAATTCGCCATAGTGTACGAACTATAAATATAACAATTTCTGCTCGAAATCCTTGCTTTGGGAATAGGTAATTAATGACCACCCTCCCCCGTGGCGTCGCTTGCAAGGTTTTTTATGCAGATACATAATGCAAGTATGTCCATAGTATCACTCATTAGCTCAAAAACTTTCATAGTTGACAAATCCGTAAGGTGCAAGCAAAACGCAAAATTCTATTTATTTTTACAATTGTATAACCTTGGGGTGGATTTTGTGGAATTTGCAGCAGATTGTACTACTGTTCAACTTATCATAATGGCCATAACAGGATACATCTCTCTCCAGAACACTCCACTTTGGCATATGTTTCTTGGTCATGCTATGTATATTTCCAACCTGTAGTATCCTGCATTCCTGCCCAACAAATGCATGGTTGGGTACTTTGTTGCTTCGGCAGGTCTTTTTGTTTTCCATCTTGAATTGAACTTATCTATGGCCACTATGCCAATATTGCTCTTGTACCCAAATAGTTGGAACTGGTGCCATATTTCAAAGAACCTTGTGATAATAAATTCTATCTCATTGCAAACATAAATTGTCCAGTGGTTACATAACATCTTTCACTTGTGTACAGAATGTGAAAAGGATCTTTCATTCTTTCTGTTTTCTTTCACACTTGTATACATCTGTCACTTGTATAGTGTATCCAGAATGTGAAAAAGAACTCCCATTCTTTCTTTTTTCTTTTATTATGCTTCTCTGGTGGGTGTCTGGGATGTGGTGGTGGTCCAGTGGTTCCTTCATGTCCTCTGTTTTTTTACTTATTCTATCCAAATTTTCCTGTGTTCCTTTTCTTTTCAGGTGGCAGCAGCTTTTAATAAACAGCATTGTTGGCTATGATACTATACTTACAAACAGCTTAGTGAATTCTCCTGGTCATGGTATGCTTCTGATATGGTCGTGCTTGTGCTGGTTTTATCCATCAGAATTATTCTACATAGTGGTCAGGAACTTAGTCCACGATAAACTAATGATGCATTGGGTTTGCTTAGGATAATTGCTTAGAAGCATGTTGAACTTCAGTTGTTAGCACTCTGTTTAACTGTTCTTCAACATGACCCATTATAAACTACATTCATCTGTACTTTGGTATAATATGCAGGCTATCTATATAACTTTCAGACAAAGGAGCTTTATGATCTCAGCTACGGGCATGAACCGCCAGCAGGTCCTACAAGATTTGGAGGTTTGTATAATTTTCCAAACTCTGTTCTCTCAAATATGTTGACCCAACTGCTGGACGCGTTTTTATGATGTATTGAGCTATTAGTGATATCGATGTTTTATACCTGAGTTTCTGGTTGCTAATATGCAGTGAACTTTGATTAGAAAATGTGGAACTGAAATATTTTCAAATTTCATAACAGCCCTTTTATAGCCCTTCATATCTTACAAGAGTCCTATCTCATTTATGTTTATCAAAATCTGATACATTGCAACTTTGGTGTTTGCAGATTACTTTGTGACCAAATGTGGTGTCCTTCTAATGTCACTCTTTGTTTTTTTCACAACCACCATGTCCGTTTCATTTACTCTGAGAGAAACACAATCCCGCATGCTTAGGTTCACAGGTTTGTGTTTCTTGCTACATGCTTGTGAGTTGCAACTTTTTTTTTAATAAGTTGTGAGTTGCAACTTGGGACTGCTAGATGCTTAACTTGGTAATTCACGAATAATAAATAACACATGTTTC
Organism: Dendrocalamus latiflorus; assembly: GCA_017311315.1. NCBI lineage: Eukaryota > Viridiplantae > Streptophyta > Magnoliopsida > Poales > Poaceae > Dendrocalamus > Dendrocalamus latiflorus. The sequence continues at coordinate 9,011,470 of CM029631.1, forward strand.
TTCCTTGAAATTTTCAGTGCAGCTTCAACACCATGCACGCCACCAACTGCCCACATTTCAATTGATATTCGTGCATGTCATTGAATCATTGGTTTTTGTTCCGGTATGAAATTTTCTTCAATGTATTTAGCTGGCTTAAATTCATGGTGAAAATGTATAGCTGTATCCTTCAACAATTTTTTGCAGAACTTACTAATTCTTCTGTTCTGATCTTTGTAGATTATGATTGGAATCCTCTTTTTTCTATTTGAGTTCTACGATGATCAGCTGCTTGCGTTTCTTGTTTTGACTCTTGTATGGTTATGTGAGCTATTCACGATGATTAGGTAATGTTTCCGTGAACATATTGTTGGAATGCTTTATGATTACTTCTACTGTGAAATTATCATCCTACTATATTATGCATGTGAGATTGTGAGGGAATAACTAGGAGGTTCATTGAACTGCTGGGGGAGCAGTTAGATATATTTCAGGGTAGAGAAAGCTTTACAGGGATCACTAGGAGCATTATGTAGGTTCACTGACAAGCATGCACCTATCAGAATTAATCTTGTGCATAGCAAATTGAGTTTAAACTGAATTAATTTAAATCTTGCATCCTTACTTTGCAGTGTGCGGACATCTATATCAATGCAGTTCTTTCCACGCTTTTTCTTGCTGTATTTCCTGGTTTTCCACATCTACTTCTTCTCATACACTTACGGTATGTAACATTGGTTAGCTATCACATATACCTGATAGGGTTTTTCTGCAAGTCACTATTGATAAACTAATGGGAGTATCCTATCAGGCTTCTCATACCTGGCTTTCTCTGCTATGGCCGCGTTCATGCAGCATCTAATCTTATATTTTTGGAACCGTTTCGAGGTAAGTTAATATCCAGTTGTTGTTTGTACCTGTGTTTTTCGTTCTGCTTTATTTAGGGCTTATTACTACCCTGTTTAATATTCTGGCATGTAAATTCCAGTTCACATTTTTGTCCTTCGACACAATGCATTACCATTTGTAGTTTCTGAACACTGCTTAGTATGTACCACTTGTCACACTTTCATGTATTAAATCGGAAAGATCACCTAAACTCAGTCAATTCACTGAGATAGATAAGGTGCACACAAGACAGTGCAGAGATTATATAATGGGTTCAGCAGCTCCCAACATCTCCTTGTCACCCTTGTCATTTACTTGAGATTGGCTTGTGGTACGTCAGGTGCCAGCCCTGCAGAGATTCATTAGGAGCCGAGCTCATATTCACCAACAAACTGGTGTTCAGATTACATCCTCAACCATCTATACATCAACATTACATATTGCAAGGGTAAATGTGAGGGACCCTGGCACAATAAATGATGGCCTTGGTGCTGCTCGTGAAGCAGATGCCCTACTGGTTCAGGATGAGCCTACCAGGAACCAACAAGAGGGCCAACCGAATGAAAATGTCGAGACTACGGCCAGCAACCCTCTCCAATATCAAGATCAAAACTCTCAGCAAGCTGGCAATGCTCCTGCAGGCTCAGGCTCCTTGAATCCATTTGGTTCCCTTTTGCTGTGGTTGTTAGGAGGCGGTGCTTCTGATGGCATAGTTTCTTTCTTCTCTATGTTCAGAGATGTCCGTGATCATGGTCAAGATTACGCTGATCCACCTCGAAATGAAAATGATCAGGTTGATCATGGTCAAGATTACGCTGATCCACCTCGAAATGAAAATGACCAGGTGACATAGGAAAACAAAGATGAAAATGGAGAATTGAAGGAAATGGCAATCGTGGTGGGTGATTGCTCAACAGCCCTCTGTTTTCATCTGATATGATACTCGCATCCCCTTAAAAGGATAATGACGAATATGCATTGCAGCTTATACCGACTGATGTCGGCTGAACATTACCAGTTAGTTGCTCCCATCAGTTTATATCTTTTTTGGTATTTGGTAAAGCTGCTGAATTGTATCTATTCATGATACATGTACATTCCCTACCGTCTGAATGAGGATGCCCGTTCTAGTCCTGTATAAAAATGTTCTTCAACTTTGTGCAAATTTTTTGTATTCCTGTAGGTGGGAACTGCAACATGCAGTATTGCAGTGTGCATTTGTGAATGGTACAGACTAATGGTATGATTTATTGTTGCAACTTAGTGCCTACAATTTTATTCATTTGGATTTGCACTAAAAGTTCATACAGGACTGTGTAATGTTCCTTCTTTGCTGAATGCTTCTGTTGGAAATTGAAAGGGGAATCCTTTTCCTGCTATGATCCGTTAGGTGTCGTGGCTTACCATTTTTCTAGTTGAGACTGTACGTATTTCAGTCGCATGGTGCAGAACTGCAGATGCGTATTGGCTTCAGCGGCCTCAATGCCTCATCAGTCATCGTTCTGCTGCTGCTGAAACTATCAACGTGCTGAGGCCTGAGTCCGGACCGCTATTCTTACATGTGGTGAATCCTTTCCCCGGATGAGTGCTTTCGACTGGTCTTTTGACAGTCGTATTTCTAATTTCTTGCATTCATCCTTGACGGATAGATGGTGACTGTATGAACCGTTAATCACTCGTTTGAACGTTACATAAATCTGGTCTCACGGCGTCAATTCCTGTCTAAAGTGCTCTAGTAGGGTGTTCTTTTGGGCCGTGTTCGATGACTTTTGGTTGTGGACGGTAGATTTTGTCTTTGTTTTTCGATATAGCAGCGGACAATAGAGATACTGATATAGATAGCATATATGATTTTAGACTTGAGAAGTTGTTTAAAGAATTCGTTTTAAGAGACTATCTCATTTCAATGTTAAACTTTTTTAACTCTGGAGGGAACCAAAAGCTTAAAAAACAGGACAAAAACGACAGAACCTTTCCCCTTATGCGCTCCACAGCTTATTATTCTCATTTCGTACCGGAGCTCCATGTGAGCCCAGGTACGACCTCAGCGCCACCGTTTCAAACAATCCCTTGCTACTTTGGGCGCCCACACTAGCAGAAACGAGGCCCCCCAAAACAATTTCAAACCTCGCTTCGGCCGGCGAGCCCCCGCATTTCAAATCCGAAAATTTCCAAGGGCACCGCACCGCACCGCAGCAGCGTCGCCAAGCAGTGGTCCCTTTCCGCTCTCCCCTCCCCTCCAAACCGGAGAAACCCAAGCGGAAAAGGGAAGAATCCAACACAATCCAATCGCTTCCGTCTCGGCCTCGGCGAGATCCCCCCGGCGATGCCACTGGCGGAGGGAGCGGCGGGGGCGGGGTTGTCGGAGTTCGCGCTGCCGGACGAGGTCGCGGCGGTGCTGCCGCGGGACCCTTACGAGCAGCTGGATCTGGCGCGGCGCATCACGGCGCTGGCCGTGGCCGGGCGGGTGACCGGGCTGGAGCGGGAGGCGGCGCGCCTGAGGGACGCCGCCACGGAGAAGGACAGAGAGAACGGGGAGCTGCGGGAGCGCGTCGCGCTTCTCGACCGCGCGCTTCAGGAAACCAACGCCAGGCTCCGCGCCGCGCTCGAGGACAATGTGGGTGGCGCTTTGTGCCGCGGTTTCTATTGTTGATCCCGTCTCGGCTCGTTCGGTTCTCTTTCTCTCGGTTGACGAAGCTTGCTATTTGCTTTGCGGTTGCAGATCAAGCTGAACAAGGAGCGGGACTCGCTCGCGCAGACGTCCAAGAAGCTGGCGCGCGACCTGCAGAAGGTGGCCTCTTTGACCATTTTGTTCTTGCTATCCTTGTAGATATTTGTCAGTGTAGTGTTGTGCAACTCTGTTTAGAAGACCCCACCTTCAGGAACTTGTTATGGAGATTGGGTCAGGGAGTACAAATGCAACCTTTGATGCCAATGACCGGAACAATGGATGACTATTGTAAAGTAGCAGCTCATTGGCCGCATCTGTCCGAAAAAAATTACAGTGTTTGCTACTAAGCCTGAACATTTAGGTGGAGAAAGGCTCAATTTGGTCTGTTTAGTAGATTAATTTTAGGGGTGCCAGTGAAGAGTGAATTGTAATTTCGCAGGCGGCAAATGGGAGTGAGAATCGGAGAATAAAGCTGGACTTCTTCACATGTTTAATACGATCTATAACGATAGCAGATGAAGGACATTTTGCTGATTGCACTAGTTGTCAAGTACTAGTAAGAAGGTAATCAACTGGATTTATGCAGGTGAAATGACCGTTCATCGAATTCGCAACCATGTTCATTGGCATAATGGCCTGTCACCCACTACAATGAAGCACATTAGAGACATGCAAGAATTCGTGCAAGGTCCAAACAAATGTGTGCCTTTTTTTTTTTCACTTTCTATGATACAAATGAGAGACACTATTTGTTAAGCTGTTTAAGGACCAAGTCAGATGATCGTTCAGCTTGTCACTTAGTCTTTTTTGTCTGTTTTCTTCCCTAACCCATGATTTGACAATATTCTGAAATATTTACTCTATTCTTACCTCCTCAGCTGGAGTCATTCAAGAGGCATCTGATGCAGTCGCTCCGTGATGATAGTCCATCGGTGTGTTCATCAACTTACCCACACATTATTCAATGATCTCTCCATGTGTGTTATTCTTGCTAGTTTATGGTAATGTTTGACTGTTTGCCCTTGATTTTCTGCTGAATCCTTCCCAAGCAGCCACAAGAAACGGTTGACATTACAACATGTGATCAGTCAGCATCATCGAAAGCATCATCTTGTGGAGGTTCATCACTACTTGAAAACCTTTTATATTCTAGTTCTACTTATCTTTGAAAACATGTGGCACCAATCCCTGACTGCTATTTTCTTTTGAACATTGAAGATGGATCTATCAGCCACTCTACAGCAAATCTTTTGAGTGGGTCTGTGGATGTCGGAAGCACAATCCGAGAAGGTTTTCTTAGCTTCTTATTTACTGTTTATTTTGTTATTGTCAAATTACTCCGACAATATAAGATTCAATCATCTGCATTTTCACTAATCTTTTAGGTACAGCGACAAGACCTCCAGTCCAAAAGTATGCTCTCTCGTCGCACATCACCCCTCGCCTTACTCCTGAAGCCACACCGAAAATAATGTCCACTTCTGCTTCACCGAGAGGAATGTCTACTACAGCAACACCAAAGTTGATGTCTGGAACTACCTCACCATCAAGAACTCGAATTGAAGGATACATGTCAATGACACCATGGTATCCATCAAGCAAGCAGTCATCAGCAGTTAACTCACCTCCAAGGGGACGTCCCAACCCAGGTTTCATTTATTCTTAACTCTGGAGACATATTGCCGCCTGAAATTATTGTGTAGAATGAAATATCATAAATATGGTTGATGGTTCGGTTTCAGGTCGCACTCCTCGTATTGATGGAAAAGAATTTTTCCGCCAGGCCAGGTTAGTTGATCTCTTACTCTTTTACATCTTCAACAGCAACTAAGATGGGTGCATCATAATTCATAAAACACGATTGCAATAACAGGAGCCGTCTATCGTACGAACAATTTGGAGCATTCTTAGCCAACATCAAGGAGCTCAATGCTCATAAGCAGTCACGAGAGGTTGGTCGTTGGCATCTGTTTGCTAATTTATGAATTGTGGTTATGTTGTCTCACGGCACTCGATTGCGTAACTTTCCATAATTACATCTGAATCAGGAAACTCTCAAGAAGGCTGAAGAGATCTTTGGTCCAGACAACAAAGATCTTTACCTCTCTTTCCAAGGCTTACTAAACCGTAGCTTGCCGTAGGGCATAGGCTTCACATTGCTCCGCTTCCGGTAAGGTTTCTACCAAACCAAAGAGTTTCATAATCCATGATTTATATGCTGAGAGAGTTTCATGGAAACAAAATATGCTAATTTCTTGTTAGAATTGCAGATTACGTGAAGTTACTGCATTGGATAACTTATCGCATCTAGAGCTGTGGTGTGCAATGGTCAGTAGCAATTTTGGGTCCTAAAATCTACATTATGGCTGAAATGATCGGTTCTCTCTGAACAAAAGGGCCGTTGTTTTCATAAAAGTGCTGTAGTTGTTGAAATTGGGTAGCATTTTGTTTCCCAAATTAGGTTTCAGGTTGTCCATGCGACCCAGCATTGTAAAATTGCAAAACACAAACCTGAAAGTATTTCAAGCCTTATTGTAACTTCAGCTGCAATCGTTATCTGATCTATACTTATTGATTAATTGAGATGCTTTTTTATTTTGCTCTGCAGTTCACTTCGGAGACAAATTCCTAAAACACAGCCCATAAGAAAACATTAGGACAAACATAGATAAAGCTATCTGCATTTCCACAGCAGAGTTCAACTGTTTAGCCAAGTAAAATGCTAAGAGCAATAAAGGTTCTTGCAATGGATAACACAACGAACACCAACGTCTGTAACAGTGTTCTACCTTCTCACAGAAGGACAGCAAAAAAAGGCCCTGGATATACTAGAAGGTATAGGAGAAGGCCTCACCTTCCTCCCAGTGTTACGCCGTTACAGCGCACCCATGTCATATACTTGATACTATATACCAAACCACCTGTGACTCAAGACAGCACTTCATCGCACACTAAATCAGCGAAGGCCGAAACTTGCTTGGACCCAAAAGCACCTGATGCAGTCAGTCAGTCTAGTAGGGCCAGAACTCGGAGTCATCTATCATGTTGGGCTGATCCAGGAACATGTCGAGCTCCGGCGTGGGCTTGTAGTGCGCCTCCGGCTCCGCCGTCGTGGGTGAGGACATGGAGGACGGCGAGCCGGTGCTGCTGCCGCCCCGCGCCTTGAGGCGGTGCGCGATGTAGGCGTTGCTCATCTTCAGCCTGACCATCTCTGCCTGCGCCAGCGCCAGCTGAGCCTGGAGGGCCTCCACCTGCTGCTGCAGCGACGATATCGCGCCGACGCACCCGTAGATCGGATCCCTCACGCGGGCGTTTGCCTCGTACACCAGGCTGCTCACTGCGTCCCCACGGTGCTGGACTGGTATCTCCTGCAGTTCCATCGCAAGTTTCAGCAGAACCGTCTGTGCAAACTTGCAAAATAGTGCAATGTGCATTCACACACAAGGTAGAAGTGTCCTCTCTTCCTTGTTCCTACATGACAGTTGACAAAGCACACACTAGGGAGTCTAGGACCAAGGAAAGCTGGTGGTAATTGGGCTCTCTTGTTCCAAGAAAGATGATGGAAACATTATTAACAACATGTTTGGTGCGGCCGAAAGTTTCTTTTTCACATAGCATGTGCAGTTCTTGGCTGAAGATGACCGCTGCAGATAGAGCGAGGCCGTACAGTACGGATTGACTGTTTCAGACGGCTTATCACATGGGAAAGATTTAATTTGGAGATATGGTTAAGTCTTTGTCGATTTAATTAGTACCAAACTGTAGCAACTAGACATGCCTATGGCCACATGCTGATGAAAAATATAGCAAATCTAATTAGCTGACTTTTCTTTGGGCAAATCTAATTAGTTGAAATGCTTGGGTTGCTGCATGAATGACCCCACTGAGCAGTGAAAGTAGGATCTTGCTCATGTTTCATGAATCTTCATACATATGCTGATATGCAGCTTGTTGTCAAAACTGAAGAGCACGCGTGAACTATATCAGTACAAATTTGAACTTACACCCAAGTAGATAAACCCTAGAGCTGGGCTGCGCAGCTAGGCAAGTGCAAGAACAGCAAAATTGTATGGGGAAATTGGCCGAACCACTGTATTAAGCGTGTACGTACCAGTACAACAAATATTTCTTTTTGTGATTAGTACAAGTTGAAAAACTTCAAGCAAACTAAAGCAACACGATCTCTAGTAGCATCGCCATCAGGAGAAACTTTGTTAATTATATACGTAAAAAAGATTCATGCTATTTTTAGCAAAGCAGAGTGACACACACACACACAGAGCACTTGAACTATCCACCAGTGCAGTACATGCACATTGACTCACTGTAGGCTAAACAAAAGCAAGCAGCACTATTTCCAACTGAAGCTCCAGCAGCACAAGGAGAAACTTGACCGTGCCTTTTTTTATTTCCTTTTGGTGAACTGAGTGACAGGGACTCAACAATACTAGAAGTAAGAACTCAGTAACTAAACTGTAAAAAATATAGATTTGTGCTGCACAGAGAAGAGATGGGAGGCAAAGAAAAGCCCAGACACTTGCAACAAGTTCACTTTGGCGAACCAAACAAGTCAATCCCCAACGAAGAGGCAGGGGATACTCATGCACAAGGAAATTAAGACAAGCAACAGAGTGGCATATATGGTGGTACGAGTAGGCAACTAGAGAATCACGAGGCAAGCGTATGCAAACCATACAGCCTACAGCGTAGCCAGTGTACCTGCAGGAGCTTGCTGACATTGCTGGCGCCGAAGACCTTGTGCACGTTGGCGAACTTGTGCGGCTCCCCCGGCGGGAAGTAGGGCGCGAAGACGCACCCCGCCGCGCACCGCCGCCGCAGCAGCTTGCACGCCGCGCACGGCGCCGACGCCCCTCCCCCGACGCCGCCCTGGCCCTGGCCCTGCCTGCTCGCCCTCCCGCCGGCCGACACCACGTCCCTCATGATACCTGCCACCGCCGCTTCTTCCTCTCGTTGGTGTGCGGTGTGCCTCCTCTCTCCTCAGCCCTCAAGCCTGCCGCGAGCAGTACAATACGGCTGTTGCCGAACTTGGGCGTGCAGTGCAGTGTAGCTAGGACGCGGTAGAGCACTGCAGGGGCAGGTTGGTTGGCGTCGTCGTGGGAGCCTTTCTAGAAGAGGAGGAGGAGGAGGAGGAGGAGAGGGAGACGGGCCGAGTGCAAAAGGTGAGGAGGGGGGCAGGGGGAGGGACACTCGGACAGACACAGATGGTGCCGCGGCTGTACTATGACGCACGCTGATGCCGCCCTCCATCGATTTTTATCCGCTCCCCGCCTGCTCGCTCTCCCTCTCCCTCTCCCTCCCTTTGACCGATCGTTCCAACATGCCGTAGGGAAAGCAATTCATGGCACGCATGCCGATTGCTGCATGTCTTTGCGAGCGCTTTTCGGCTGCATTATTTGCGCATGAATGACTGACCCAGACCCACTTGGTTGAATTGCTGTGAGCCAGCCAGCAGTAAGTAATTCAGAACTCCAACTGCAAGCTGCAGTTACCTCATAGTGAGGTTTACTGTATAGGAACCTGTACGTCAACGTAAAAGACAGGATTGTGGCTGCAGCAGGAAGCCCAGTCAATCTGTTTCTTGTTTCAGTGTTCTTCTATTCTAGCATTGAGCTGTGTGTGAGAGAGAAAAGAAAGAAGGCAGGCCATCATTTCCAGTTCCTGTTGGACGGCGATGCGTGTTCGTGTAGAGAGAGAGAGAGAGAGAGAGAGAGTTGGACATCTCAGGAACATCTTTTGATCGATCGGTTGGTTCGTCGATGGATGGATGGATGGACAGGTTGGGGCGCAGGCAGGCAGGGCCCCGGCGCCCCAGTGACAAAATAAAATATTTTTGTCTGTACCGCTACCATCGCGCACAGCATCGCTGTGAGACCGTCGTGATGACCACTTGATTAACCGTCCTTTCTTTCTCGGCCCTTGTCCTTTTGGGGACACTAATCCATGTTAATTTTATCCTTTTGTGCTCTTTTCCCTGCACACAAAACATTTGCATTGCTTGCTTGCTTGCTTATAAAGAAAGCCAGCGGCTGTGATTATGTGCCATTGCAACATCAGGTTGTGATTAGAACACTTGCACGGCGGCACTCCTGGATCTTCCTTCTTGTTCACGTGGAAACCTTCAACAAAGACATACTGAAAAAATATGAAGGTGAGGTTTGCAAGTGCGATCCGGGGGATGTAACCCGGACAAGCTAAACAACACCTTTGTACCAAACCAATGGAGCTACAGCTCCTTAAGGCCTTGGTGGCAGGGCGATTCTTTTGTAGTTCATGGGTGCTCAATTAAATATTTATTATTTTTTTTACAAAAATACAATATATATACTGTGTATACTACACATAATATTCTTAATTGAGCGAAAATACTATATATTTATACAAAAAATATAAATCAGCCTAATCTAACCCCACAACTCCCTCTCTGTCCACTAGTGCTCCCTCTACGCTCACCCCACCACAGCCCAAATTATCCAAGGTCCCCACTAGCCACCTAAGTTCCAACTCTAATTGGCTCACCTCTCTCAATGCTGCAGTGGTGCGCACGTAGAGGATGAGGGAGCTGGCTAGATAGAAGGCACAAGGTAGTGTCGTATTTGGTGTAAGCCTACAATGGTCGCACGCAGCGGTGGCCAAATAAAGGGAGAGCGAATGCGCGGCGTGTAGTGGCGATTGGCGACAATGAGCCGGTGAGAAGGTAAACTAATTCCCAAATCAAGGCCACATGTGCGCTCTAAGAGCGAAGTGATAATGCGAGGCGTGACAAGTTGGGTGGCGACATAGTGAGTAGGGAGGTATAAAATGAACATCGTTGTAGCGATGTCTCATTCTCAGGTGAGTTGCGTTCGGTCTCCCATTCTCCCTCCCAATTCCGAAATTGACAAATACTAAATAATCCATTGAATTATTGTGTCTTTGTGAAATATAAATAGTATAACCTTTGAAAATGAAGAAGTTTTTTTTTGTATATTTAAAATCTTTGTAGATAGCGTTGGTTAGATTAACATAATAAAGGAATTTGTTTGACTTTGAAAATGGTTAGCATAAAAATTTGAACAAGTTAGTAAGGTGGCTCTAAGGAACAATGAAATAATTGTCCCTAAAATTGAATGAAGGTTGTAGGGTTAAAAATTATATTTTACTTAATTATTTTGTAATTTTTCTACATTATTTTGAGATGGTTTTGGTTAGGACAACCTGTACTTTGATTTTTTTTTCTACTGATGACCTTTTCTTTTTTTATTTGAGCAATATTTTATTAACTCTGAACACCTATATCAAAAATCCTAGATTTACCGTTGCTTGGTGTCTTTGCAAAAATTATCAAACATGTGTTAAAAGATGAACACGTGTGTGCATGCGTATGATGATATAAGTGGAACATAAGTTATGTATGTCTTTCTTATACCTCTTTGAAAATACATGCTAAAAATATCGCCACATCAGTACAATTATGTAAAAAATTCTGTGAAATTCCTCAAATTCTAGAAAGAGCATTGTATTGTAAAAAATCCTGTGAAATTCCTCAAATTGTAGAAAGAGCATTGTTGCTTGTACTTAAAACGGAAAGAATGTACCACCTCTTAAATGCATTTCTTTGTTGCTACTCCCTGCCCACAGGGTTGGGTCCTTAGGATCGAAACTCCCTTTCCTCACCAAATAAATAGGACTTAGGTATAAGGGATGTGGACTCGTGTGTGTCGGCGTGAATAATGCGAGTGGTATATGGGCTGAGTGTGCGTTCTACCCCTCAGCAAAGTTCTAACCTAAATTTCACTTCAGCGTTGACGTCACATGCCCCGTGTCTGTAACAACTGACAACACAAGGATTGGAGCCGAGCGGGATTCTCTGACTTTACTCCATGGAGTCCATCCGATCGGTGATCAACGGCCCAGATTAATTTAGCGTTTTTTGATTTATTTTACTTCTACTTTTTAATTTTTAATTTTTATTTTTTCTAGCTTTTTTCTTATATTATCTGTGTTAAAATAACCTATTTTGACTTTACAGGGTAAAGTGAGAGAAGTTGCGCCGGATTGGAGCAGCTGGGAACAAGAGTGCAAGGTATTGATACTGGACAGTAAAAGGAGGCTCGCAGAAAGGACCGGAGAACACACAAGTGGGGGGAAAGAGTCAAATCGGATCCATGGCATGGCAGGGATCAGATGGAGCTCCAGGCCTACACGTTGCCGTGCCGGGGGAGCATAGCGGCGCCGAGGCAGCAGGTGCGTGACGGTGGAGAAGCGGCAGAATCGCAGACAGAAGCAAGTCAAAAAACCGCGTGCCTGTACTCGACAGTAGGCTGCGGCGTGGCAGACAGACCGGACACACAGCAACAATCACTTCTTCCTCCTGGGCTCTGGTCCCGGACAACACAGCCTGCATCCGCACTGTGCAGTGAACTACTCATGTACACGAATCAGACGCGAGGTCTCCTGTGGTCTAGCAGTTAGTCTTTTTCTTCAATCGTATGCAAATATTATTAAATACATCTTCCTTCTCAAGCAATTAGACTGTCGTGATCCGAGCAGTCATACCGACCGGTCTTGTTCAGGCCAGTTAGGACGGTCGAACCACACCTGGCCAAAAGTTAGGACAGAAAAGCCTATGTTGGTTTGTGTTTTTTTGGCTCTTGGCTTTGATGAGCTTATAAATTTGTGTTTTTGCTACATTGAATTGACAATACCCAGCGGAAGATTTTGAAGAAGTCATTCACCTCCTATCTGACTTGCTATATCGATCCTACAATTCGTATCATAATCGATTGGCTCTTTTTCATAGATCCTAACTGATCTTTTAAATAATGACGTCGGTGAGGTATTATAACAATCCCCTATCTTTAATGGATTCGACTATTCCTGTTGGGAGACAAGGATTTGGAAACAAAGTGAAAAGTCCCTTTGTTGTGCCTACCGTTGTCATGTTCCTTGATGCTACATGAAAGCTGAGGTTGAGGCAAATGCTAAGATACATAACTCCTTAATGCAAGGCCTAAGGAGAATTGAATTCAACATGTTGGTTCATCTTGTGTCTGCACATGAGATTTGAACGACCCTCTCAGATTACCATGAGGTAACGTTGAAAATCAAGAAAGTGTGTAAAACCTCGTTCAAGAATGACTACTGGAAGCTAGAGATGGAACCTAGAGAATCCATCGATTTCTTCTTTTGTAAATTTCATAAGATCCTAAGCGATCTAAGGTTTGTAAGAGTCACTTACTCAAATGTTGGCAATGCGGCTCATGCTCTTAATGATCTTGATATGAGTATTTGGGAAATGAAAGTTACATCTATCAATGACAAGATGGACTTAGTAACTATGACTTTTGATAACTTGTATTCACGGCTTAAGATTCATGCGATGTGTGTGATAGCCAAGAAGTCTAGACTCCACAGATGATGGCTCTTATGGTTGATTCTACTAAGTGTGGCTCTTCTTATGAGAATGCTTCTTCTGACTTTTACTTGTCCACTTTTTAAGCCATGAGCGATGAGCAACTTGAGAGCCTTTCCATAAAAGAGTTAGCCCTCGTGACTAGCATATTCACCCGAGCCTTTTAGAAAGCAAGATGGCATTGGAGAGGTGGTCTAGTCATTTGCTTTGAGTGTGGTGAGATAGGTCATCTTCGTGCAATTTGTCCTGACATTATGAATAGGGTTAGAGATGATCGTGGCAAAAAGGACTACAGTAATAAACCCTAATGATTCATCAAGTACGATGTTGCGCTCACGAAGGCAGCTAAAGCATCTAGGCCCCTAAATATAATTTTGGTAAATTGTAATGATAATAATTAAATGGACTAACATGTTTATTAAGATGATTGAAAGGTTTGGTCCCGAAGTTTGTTGATGTCATGAAAAAGGCATGCAAAAGTGATCAAACATTGACATGGATCAAGATATGGTTTAAGGCAAAGGTATATTATAGTCTAAGGATCTCTTTATAGTTTTTACCAGTCTCGGTATTTGGTTAAAAAGACCAGATTTATAGAATGTATGTCGTACTATAAAGAAGGGTTATGGCTAGTAGTTTGAAATTATCCCTGTACCATTTTGATTAATTATGGTTCATGCATGAATTTGAAACTTCATTTGAGAGCCCTATCTAAATTTCCTTTGGAAATCAGTATGACCGCATGCATTTGAACAGTAGCACCGCTCCTTCAGTACTACTAATAGTGACATGTTGGTAGATTTTTTCAGAGAGATGCATCTTTGATCAATCCTTGAATCGGTACTACCGCTTGTGTTGACTGGTAGTATCGCAGAGCAGTATGACTGCATGTGTTGTTCAGTAGTACCGTAGAGTGGTATGACCGCACCCTGAGATTGGTACTATCAGAGTGCGGTATGACCGCATTCTCATTGGTTGCAGCTAATTTTCAGAGAGGTTCATTTTGGAGTATTTTCTCTCCTCACTAAATCGGCAGTACCGCAACTAAGGTGTGATACTACCGCATGATCGGTACTACCGGCCCTTGTGAGTGTGATACTACCGATATTTGATTTAACGGTTAGTTTCTGTGCATTTAATGAACCTTAAGCAGCTATTGAACAATATGTGAAGTAGTACAGCATCCCCTGATTCTTAGGAATTTCTACCCTAATAGTCATCTTGATGGGTGGACGCAATAAATACCTTCTCACCGGTAGCAAGGAGCTTTTTCTGGACCTCATTGAATACACTTGAGCTCCTGTTACTCTCTCTTCAATTCATTTGCTCTATTTTCACATTTTGAGGTCGTTGAGAGTATTCAAATGCATTGCATATAGAGGAAATCGTGAAGTGAATTAGGAGAGATGGCAAGTGCCATCTATGGAGACCAGCAAGTGACCTCAACGTGGATTAAGCGAGATCGTCTAATCTTCAAGACCACATGAAAACATCGCGTGTCATCATTATGGTTTATCACTCTTGTCTCTACTTTCTACATTTACATTTCTAGCAATTATTAGATTGATTTGTGTAGCTAGAATTATATCTAGTATAGACATATGTTTGTGGTGCATTAGTGAAATCTAGAGGATTTTAGCATTGTTTGTGCAAAATAATTTTAATTAGTTCATACTTTCTTTAAAATTGTGATTTAGCCAAAAGAATTTAAAAATCTCCTAGTCACCCCCTACTCGGTTATCCTTGATCCTACAATAGCTTTTGCGATACTTTCATCCCTCGATTGATCAGACCTTAGTGATGTTGATCCTTTGAGCGATGAGGAGGAGCAAATGAAGGAGAAGAAGTCCGTTGGCTTCACCGGCATTTGCTTCATGGCTGCAAGCAAGGATGATCACAACAACAAGCATGATGAGGATGATCCCTACATCGAGCATGATGAGATAGATCCTTATGACACACTCATGCTTAGATATGATAGAGTTGTGACTGATCGTTTGAAGCAAGTTGAGTGCATGAAACATGTCATAAGAAGAAATGGCAAGCTTAAATCTAAAAATGAGATCTTAAACATTGAAAATGATAAGCTTAGATCTCTTATTCCTGATAACAACAACAACAACAACAACAACAACAATAATAATAATAATAATAATAATAATAACTATAGCTCTTGCTTTACTTTACATGCTGGAAATGAGAAATTGAGATCATCTGGATCATCCTTGCTAGAATAATGAGAAAGTGCTAGGGTTGAAATTGTGGACATCAAGTCTAGTTCTACTTGCTTAGGAGCTGATAACACTTTTAGAGTTAGTGCTTTGTCATTTTTTAATTATAATGAAATGGAAAAGAATCTTGCCATGCAAACTAAATAATTGCTCTAATTCAATCCTGAATATTCTTGTGCACATTGTGAGTTTAGAGAAGAAAAACTCCAAGAATTAACTAACAAGCTTAAATGTGCTTGTGCTGAATCTTGTGACAATTGCTCTAAGCTCACCTTTGAAATTAAAGCTCACACTAAAACTTTGCAAAACAAACGCGATAAGAAGATTCTTGCTTTTGCTCATGCAACAAAGAAAGGTGATTATATTGCTCAAATAGATTGTGTAGTTTGTGCTGAAATTAGACGTGATTTACATGACATGCATGAGACTTTTAGAGTGAAGTTTGATGAGCAGTTATGTAGAGTCAAGAATGTGTCTTATGAAACTTTGAAGCTAGAAGTGGCTATGCATAAGGAGAGATATGCTAGAGATGTTAATAGTCAAACCTGTGAGTCTTGTGTCACTCTAGCTAAGAAGAATAATTATTTGCAGAAAACCCCTAAGAAATTCTCTAGTGGGAAAAGAACCTGAACATGCTTTTAGATAAATGCAAAGTTAGTAAAGCCAATAGTGGTTTAAGGTTCAACCACTATGAGCATTCCAACAGTCACCCTCCTAAGATTGTGAGAGTAGTTGAGAGTGAAAAGATAGAGGTTGCCGCTCCTAAGTTAGCCAAGACAGTGTTCGAGTCTGTAGGATTTGTCCAGAACACTTCAAACATTGTAGGTGTTTCTACTTCATCAAGTACGACTCCTCAGAAGGTCAAATAGCACTGCACCTTTTATAAGAAGGATGGTCACCTCGTAGAGTTCTACTTTAGACATGCTAGGAAACTTCAGGGTCATCTCCATCTAGCTAGTGTTCCTAGAGATGTCTATAGACCAACTTTGTAGATGTGTTCTTTGATTCCTTTGGCGGTGATAGAGGGCGACGTGGCTCTAGGTTCCAGCAGAGTGAGTTTAGGTCCAGAGTTGCCCCTAGACAGGATTTTTTTTGTTGTAGTCCACAGTGAGGATTTGATTGCTCTAGGACACGTCATGGTGCATATGATGCTAACTCATGCTTTGGAGCTTTTCCTAGCAGTCGTGTGTCTCA
This sequence comes from Dendrocalamus latiflorus, assembly GCA_017311315.1. Classification (NCBI taxonomy): domain Eukaryota; kingdom Viridiplantae; phylum Streptophyta; class Magnoliopsida; order Poales; family Poaceae; genus Dendrocalamus; species Dendrocalamus latiflorus. The sequence continues at coordinate 9,027,845 of CM029631.1, forward strand.
GTATTGGATACCTAGATCATATTTCACTAACCCTAATTCTGAGACACATGCTTCTTCTATCTCTTTGATGTAGGCTTTTCATGTGAGGAGAAGATCATGTGGATTTGTTAGTCCTTTTGAATCTCCTACCTCATTGTGGGCACCCATTGATGATTTTCACTTCTCAGTATGTAGCTTACTCTAACTTCAACTACATCAACTATATATCACCGTAAAGCGGTGTGACATAGGTTTAACATTTGAGCTTTGTCAATTCTCTCCTTACATACTCAGTATTGCATAGAATTTTGGAGTGTAAGGGTTTTAAGTTAGTTTAGGGTGTTTTGAGTCATACCTTCTATCTTTTGTCTTTCTTAATCACTTCTCTTCTCTATTATGTTTTCTAGGATCTCTTACCATGTCTAAGTTGAGCTTGCTTTGTATATTACTAGTGTTTAGTAGAAGAGATAGCCAGTGTAGTTGATTCGCTCCATAGCAGTGTGTTTTACTTGGGCTAGAGAACATGTGGAGCAAAGGTTTTCTGTTTTTGCAAGTGGTGCTTCTTGCTTTTCTTTTATAAATGGATCTTGTAGTTAGGGGGAGTTTTATGTTCTTACTTTGTTTTTTCAATATGCATACATGGCATTGCATTGAGAAATGAGATTTGACTATTATTTAATTGTGATGTAATTCTAATGTGATTACTCATTGTCATATTATGCCTACTTAGTTAGCTTTGTCATACTTTTATATGTACGATTTAATCTTTGCCATACTAGTTTAATATGCAAAGTTGAACATAATATTACAATTGGTATCTTTTAATTTGTAAGCATGGATCTTTTAACTAGTTTATTCTATAGTGATCTTTTTATGATATATGCCATTTTAAAATATGAATATTGAGTATAGAATTGAGCTTTATTTATTGCATGCTAGTTCTTTGATGAATTGTGTAATTGCTCAATGAACTAATGCTTAAATTGATTAAATGATTTCTTTGTGTTGAGTTATGAATCTCAACAATTCTTCTTTGTGAAACAGCTTGCCGTTGCACTTGACATGATCTCAGGGAGTGTTTTGTATGACCAAACTCATTCTTTTAAGAGCAATATTTGAGATGGTCGACAATATCTTGAGATCAATGAAATTGAGATTAACTCAAATTCGATGAAGCTCGGGGGGCGGTTGTAGATGGCTCACAGTCTAGGACTTGATTTGTTAAGATAGACCATAAAATTGTTATCAATGGTTAAAATTTTGGAAGCAGTTGTGGATGGCTCTTAGTTTAGGACTTGCTTTGCTAAGATAATGCCTTAAAATACTATTTGGCATATGAAGTTTAGCTTTAATCAAGTGATTAAGCATAATTGGTTAAAATTGAACTTCTACCATTTCGATTGATTCAATTTGACCTTCTTGGTTGTATTTAGCATTCATGACATGACTTAGATCATTTTAGGGAGAGAATTAGAAAGGGTGATTGTTAGTGAGATTGCATAGCCCCTTCATCCTTGGTGACTATTTCACCAAAGGGGGAGAATAATTAAGTCAAAATTTGGTTTTAGTTAAAAAGGGGAAATTATTGAGAATGATCTTCTAAGGGGGAGGATGAACTAAAAATGTGAAAATAAGTATTGTGATGTTGCAAAAGAGCAATATGAGCTAGTGAGTGGGAAAAATAACGAGAACTTGATTTGAATGGTAGCTCATCTGCATTGTACTTATTGTCTTTTGCTCTTTTGGTGCTTATCTTACTATGAAAATAGTCGTGATGGACAATTGTTCTTTTATTTGGACCAAGGAGCTTCAGATGTGGATTAGAGCTTTTTTTAAACTTGCTATTTCTTGGTGTTAGCACCATTCCACGTCCTACCAATATGGTCATGGTCATGTCTTTCTCTTGATAATGGATCAATTGTGGCTTTTGCAATTTGTTTGTTTTTATTGTCCAAATTCAAACTCAAATTCTTGCTTTTTGGGGTGTTTATGAAATTACACATCAATGAGGAAATTGTGAGACTATGTGGAGGTCATTCCATGTTTGTGATGAGTATTTAATTGTGCTTGTGCTTTGTTGTCGAAGTTTGAGTTTGTTTTGTGTCTTTTGATCTCTAAATTTGCCGTCTGGGAGACAGCGGTTTGATCGACCTACAGAGGCTGTACAATTGTTGTGCCGAGGCGCTTTGATTGGCCTGTAGAGGTAGTTAGACTGGCGGGCGGTTCGACCGCCCATGGGAAGCGGTCTGGCCAGAGTTTTTGAGAGGTGCTCGTTGTGTTGCGCGAAGTTTTTGAGAGCAGTGCAATTGGTCAAAGGTTGGCGGTTCGACCGGAGTGGAGTAGGGTGGTCAGACCGGCAAGAGTGCCACGATCTAACCGATCCCTTGTTACTAGGAGAGGTTTGGATGGTTTGGAGTGGTCTGATCAACTGCTGGTTGGCGATCAGACCGGCCTCTGGTTCTTAGTTAAGGTGAGTTGGTTTTTGGCAGTGTGAGTCATTGCGTGAGTTCATGCATGTGTTGGTTTGCTAATTAGAGTCAAGTGCATGTCATTTGTGCTCAAAACGGTTGCTTGGCCTTTGATATGCAAGGCGCTTATTGATTGGTGTGGTCAACAACAAGACCGAGGCTATGGAGAAGCCTAGAGGCCATGGCGTGTCGTGTAAGTCCAGGTAGACTATCATCTCAAGTGGAGAAGGATGGGAGAAAGATAATGATCATGAGGAGGCAAATGTCTGCATATGGTGTAACCTAGCGGTCATACCAGTTAGGCTAGTGGCTTGTCCAGCCGCTCCTGACCGGCGGTTAGACCGGTGGGATAGGGAAGTCTCTATTGGTTTGTGTTCTTTAGCTTTTGACTTTGGTAAATTTGTGAGTTTATGTTTTCTCTGCATTAAGTTGATAATACTAAAGAAAAGATTTGAAAGAAGGCATTTATCCTATCTGACTTGCTATACCGATCCTATTTAGTGTCATGTGGTAGTAAACTATCAGAGTCAGAAGGACAATTTGTTTTGGCGTGTTAAGACTTAGGGAATGTTAGTGTGTTTGGTGAGTACTATATCTTGCTTAGCTTCATGTTTGGACATATAAGTTTCCCATACTTATCCTTGTTTGTACTTATACAATGTCATGTACAAGCATGTAGGCTCTTTCCGACTTGACAAGTACTACTAGGTATTTGGGTTTGAATGCTTTTTTGTAGAAACTTTTGTTCTTTCTAGCAAGCTCCTCACATGCAATAGAGATTCAGAGCTTTTTACTAGCAAAAGTGAAAGAAGCCTCTTGTCTATACTTATAAAGAGTTAAAGAGACATTTTTTTACTAGCCATGACTAACGTAACATCAGAGCCCCACAGTGCTGACCAAATAATACAGCTCAATCATCACATTTGGGGCATCTATCAAACGGGAGGGAGAAACGGACGGGCATAGTTTGTTACTTTTTCTGCTGCTAGGTTTTACTAGTTAATGAAATTGTTCAGGGAGTGGCTAGTAGACAAAGACTAGCTCATAGGTGTGGAGTAGCCGGCCGCTGCAAAGGAGACATGCATTAATGAGCTACACTGCTTGACAACAGAGCCAATACATGGGGGTCTGTTCTTTTTTCTATGATTTATAGTTTTTTGTTGTAGTTTTTGATTTTTGGGCTATTTGTACGAGAGATTACAGAGTAACAGAAACTCACGTATAATTTTTACCAATCTAAATGAAGTCAGTAAATTATGTATTACAATTAACTAGTAGACTCTATCTTAAAAAAATACTCCGTTTAAAAGCTAGTTAATGTAAAAAACCGAAAAATAGCTTTTAGAAACTGAAAAGAACAGGGCATAACCTTTCGGGCTCAGGACAAATTAATATTTGATACACTGTCTAAGGCGATATAAACTAACAAAAAACTGTTCAACCAATATCTCAAGAATTAAAAAAGCAAGGAGAAAATGTTGGCTAGTAGGCCCATTTTGTACGACGGTTTTGACCAATAACTGTCCCAATGTTCACCGGTAGGAATCTCGAATGTGACACTGAACTTGTGCCAGTTGGATTATACTACGCAAAACAACTGAACTTGTGCCAATCAATATACGGAGGAGAAAGAAGTACAACCACCCCAGCGCGAGAGGAGCCGGTGTAGAGGCGAATACAAGGCGCCCACATGGGGGTAGAAACTCAATAAGCGCCCATTAAAATGTTACAACTTTTCGGGGGAGAAAGAACAAACGACGCACGTTAGGCATTACTACAAAAGAAAGAAATCCCTCCTACGTTAGGTCTTCAAATTTTCTCTAAAGTATTTAGTTATCATTTGCTCCGATAGCAATGAAGCTATAAAGATTCGGATAAAAACCCTACTCAAAATCTAGAAAAACTCAGAGCTGAGCCACTATGCAAAATCTGTAGTGCGGTACTATCGCTATTGTTTTTACGGTACTACCGCAACCAGTCGGAAAATAACGTGGTCTGAAAACGATTCGTGTGGTCGACGATCAATGAACGGTCGAAAACTAACGTTGTCGACAACTCGAGTAGTCAACAATTAGAGAGTGGTCGAAACCAACGTGGTCAAAATTCGACTCGAGTGGTCAATGACCAGAGAGTGGTCGAAAACCAGCGAGTGGTCGAAGGGCCAACGTGGTCGAGGACCATCGAGTGGATGATTCCTTCGTGGTCGATCACCCGTGAGCGCCCAAAAGACTAGCGTGGTCGAGGACCAATGAGTGGTCGAAAACCAACGCGGTCGAAGACCGATATGATCGTAACCTACATGGTCGAAGACCAGCGAGTGGTCGAAAGCCAACATGATTGAAGACTCATGAATGGTCAAAAACCAGCACGGTTCAAGATCTGAATACAAACCCGAGTGTTTTAGGCATACTGAAATCCGACCGGTGAGAACAACTATTAGTGAGTGGTTGACTTGTAGACGATCAAAACCAATACAGTCGAACCAAATCAAAACACGACAAGAGAGGTCAATGACTAGTGAATGGTTGAAAACCAGAGTAGTCGAAGACTAGGGACTGCGTACTACCGTTACAAGGCTTGCGGTACTACCATTTCCAATAGAAGAGCATGGTTTTCAGCTGACTGCGAGAACCAAAATCGACAGAACTTTTGATCGACTAAACCAAAAGCCGTGAAAATTTGTACACATATTTCTTAAGGTCTTAAGAAGCTATTCCATTCCTAGAGCGAACACACCAACCAAGAACTAAAAACCAAATCAATGATCAGATCTTGCTCGTGGGTAAAAAATAGCCAAGATGGTTTTGAGTACGTTCTCACATGTCACAGCAAACAAGATCACCGAAGGAATCAAATCAAAAGTCCTCGGATGAAGAAATTGCTCAACCGGGCCAAAATCAAGTAAAAACAGGATTTCTTGACAAACTTGCTATTAAAATGCCTAGATGATTGGAGGTTAATCTCAAAAGATTATCTCTATCTCGTGCATGTTCTTAGCATAACAAGATCAAGAGAAGAATAGACGAGAGATTAAACCAACCAAAATAAGAGCAACTCAATCAACAAGATGAATTCAAGAGGATGCAAAAGATTGATGTGTTGATCACTTGAGATGGTCAATTTTACATCTACTCTACATAGGAGGACAGAACTTTCAGCCTAGTGCACACACACACACACATATACTCTCTAACCTATCTCTCATGGGAGGGAGGAGAAGCTAGCCACCAAAAGGCTTAGCCAACCTTCGCAAACCATAACTCTTGCCTCCCCCTCCCATTTTATAGGCTCACAAATTGAACCAAAACTTAATGGATCCACCCATTAGGCCAAACTGAGGATAACTCGTTAACCCAACTTAACATCGGGTTTCACTCTCTCACGCACGCTTCTCAAAGCAGTTTACAACCATTAACCCATTAACGAATCAACGCTTGATCCACTTCACAATTTCAACACATACAAGCCTAAACCACTTTGGCCAACGCCACAATTTCACACAGTCACTTTTTGGTATTGAATAATTTACCAAAATACCCCTCTATAGCCTTTCATCCCACCTTGCAACCATCCCACAGGCCTCAGTCAATTTTGGCTTCTCTCCGACTGTTCTGGATCTCAGCACCACGCTGTGCCTAGTCTCGATCCTCCTATGCCTCACCATGGTCTAGCTCTAAATTCTTGCAACCAACACCAACAAGCAAATCGTCACGTAGCACCGCACAATACACAAAGTCTTCAATTTGCGCAATTAATCCATATAATGCACCATGCAAAAAAGTATGCAACCAAAATACTGCTCCTAAGATTAGGACCAGACAATAAACCCATATGCACACAAGCAACAACACCCAGATCAAACCATGACCCAAATTTCATGCATTCCAAAAACAACCTCAAACCACCGAGAGAGACTAGTCTGACCGCCATGCACAGGCCGGTTAGACCACTGGCTGGTCTGACACAAATACTCGAGATCTATGACAACCGATCGCAACTCCCAAGACTCTCGATCGCAAAGTTTACGACTACCGATTGTAAAGTTTACGACTACCAATCGCAAAGTCTACCACTACTAATCACAAAGCCTACGACTATCGACCGCAAAGCATATGACTACGACAACATACGAAGTCTATGACTACCGATCAACGACCATGGACCATCCGTGGTCATTCAGGCACTTTAACATTCGACCATCGACCATCCGTGGTCGATCTGTCGGACCGTCAAACATATGGCCATTCGATTTGCTTATCACAGGGCCGATCGTACTACCGACTACCTAGGGCCGATCGGACCGTCCAACCACGTGGTTGTAAACTTCGAATACTCCAGTACTCGCAGTCCAAATGAACTCGTAAGCCTCGAAGACGTCAAACAAAAGTAATCTTTTATAAAATCGTCAAAAACTATTTTAAAATATTATAATGATTAATCACAACAAAAAATAGAACATTCTCACATGGTTCTTCAAGATTCTTGCGGGTTCACACGTTGCAGGATGTCACATTAGGGAGAGTTGGCGACTCTGGACCAAACGTCCATGGAGAAGGGGCATTGGAGGCAAGGGCGAAGGCCATTCTCTGGATGATTGTTGCACAGCAGGCATGCTGATGATGGGGCCAACCTCGCAATGCAAGGTTGTCTGCTGTTAGGATTTTGTTCTGGATAAGTGTCCCAAGCGAAGAGGTTATACCTGTTCTCTGCTCAAGCTTTCCAGACGAGGATTATGTTATAGCGCTCGTAGCTCCCTGGAATTGAGCTGACTTGGCGGAGTAGGCTCCATCTGCAAAACAGCTAATGTCTTAAAAAAAAACTTACTTATAACGGCTGGGTAAGGCTCGAACTGTACATTGTGCACAGGAAAAAGGCCGTGCCGAAGGCTTTCATAACGCCGTTGCATACGCTGGCCACAGCGCCCTGCGACAGTACAGGATGCGCGGTGGTACGGTGCGTAGAGATTTATGGTAGTAAAAGTAATTAGGAAGCGAGCGGCGAGTATCCAATACTGCAAAGCGGTAACAACGTACTGTTGATGCGTCGGTCGAGATCCCCTCTCCATCCATCCATCCATCTCTCACTGTTGGTGATTTAACAGGTCATGTATTATAATGTTTCACTCATTCATATGTGCGTGTTACTTGAGTTTTACCCCAAGAATCTGCTTTTCCTCTCAAAAGTGGGATTGTGTTCGGTTGGGGGTTGTACTGCCAACAAACGGCTCACCCTCTATTAGTCTAGTCACTCTGTCTGTGTGTGAGAGAGAGGGCCTTGTCACTCGATGTACAGAGTGAAGACTGAAGAGGGCCTTCCAGAGATCAAATTCAGATGGATTCTCTGCCTTTAGGTGGGGTCTAGACACGAATCATTCCATACATAATTATGTAGGGGAAATGTGCGCCAGCTTCGAATGATCGGCTACAATATTTTCCGGTTCATATTGGTAATATTTTTTTGTTTATGTTTATAACATTTTTTGTCTATATTTTTTGTTACAATATTTTTATTTTGTATATACAACATTGATTTTTTCTATCATATATTTTGTTGCATATAGTAATTAAAATTATTGCACATATTATCTAAAAATGTTGCATCAGAATGTACGATATAAGTTTCTTTGTTTTGGGGTTGCATAATGGCGGGCAAATATTGTCGGCATAGATGAGAAATATCGCGGATGGGAACACTCGCATCATTCTTTATTTTTTTGTTGGAACATTTTGATTTCATGTATGCAATATTTCGATTTTATGTGTGCAACATTGAGATTTTTATTCAATTTCATATGTGCAACCTTTTCTATTTCATATGTGTAATATTTTGATTTCATGTATGTAATATTTTGATTTTATGTGTGCAACGTTGAAATTTTTATCAATTTTTTGTTACATATATATGAGATCGAAATGTTATATATATATATATGGTTATAACATATTATAATTAAGCGTACGGAGCTAACATCCAAATCTCGATCCAGGCGCTAGCAAATCTCGGTTGGATCCATGGTAACGTGCGTACGTATAAGCACAGCCGATTGGGTGCCGGCCGGCCATGCATTCATCCACTTCTGAGCTTTGACAAAGCGGAAGACCTGAAGCAGCTAGCTAGCATTAATTTGTAAGGGACCGAAATGATCGATGCGTGCATGCATGCGCCCCGCCGGCCGCCTATCCTTGGTAGAACTATCGATGGACCGGGATGCTGCCAAAGTGTGTTTGAGCTGAAGGAGCAACATCAGAGTACTACTCTAGAGTCCAGGGAGATGGATGGATGCATCAGATGCCTGTAAGACTCCATGCATGGAGTACTAGCGATCCCTTTGTCTTTCTGTAAAAGGAGGAGGAGGGAGGCAGCGCGTGCAGCCGGGACATCGAATGCGACATTCGATTTGCTTGCCACCTTCAGCTTGGACCTCACACGCCACGTAAGATGGCGACGAGAGGAGACCGATGATCAGGAGAGGCGCCAGCGATCGATTGTTTCAGGCTTTATGAATTTTAACGTGGGATCCAATTTTCTGTTGTCAAAGGATAAGTGCATCTCAGTTCTGTTGTTCTGGTGCAAACAAGGGGGTGGCCATGGCTTGAATCACCGGTCTGAATAGCGTAGGGAAAGAAAGGAAATCCCATTCTGAACCGCCCAACGAAAGAAAAGGAATAGGCACTGTTGGGGAAGGTCTCGCCCTATCTCGAGCTCGCAACCAAATGGGAGTGATGGCATCCATAAGAGGATTTAATCCGAGCTAAGTCTCCAAGTTAATCCTAGATAAAGTACGCGAGTCCGACCCTGAAAAGATTCGAGGCTAACCCGAACAAGATACGCGAAGCTGACTCCGAAGGGGTCTGGGGCCAACCCAGACGAGGCTCAGGGCTAACCCTAGACCGATCTCGGAGTCCGAACATGGCGGAGCCCACGGAAGGCAAATGACGTAGATATCCCTAGAAGTAAGCGAGTCTCTAAGGGCAAACTTGTAACTTCACTCGCTCTCCTCTCTTTTTATAAATAGAACCCCTTGTAATGGGAGAGAAGATGTTATTTTTATAACCCTAAATATTCATGTTGAATATACTTGATGGTTGTGTGTTTTTTCTTAATTCCCTCCATATTCTCAACGATGCCTATATTTAACTAAAGATACTTATAAATTTACTATCCAAATTTGTACGGACAACCAGCACCGGCAGGGAAGGGCCAGAACTCCCAACCGCCCCTCCTGCAAAATCACTAGCTCCCGTCCCACTCCGCTACCTACTTGTCGTCACTTTCCAGCGTCCTCTCCTCCTCTCAGAAATCAGCATCGCTTTCCTTTGTCGTCCTCTCCTACTGCGGCGAAACCTGCTTCAACTCTTCTTTTTTTCCTTACCTTTGATTTAGTTTGGACTCGTATCTTTTCTTTTTCAACTGAACACACACACACACACACATATTATTGAAGATTTCTTTTCTGCCCCAATGCTGCCTTGTTCGAAACAGCAATAACAGTAGCTAATACCGGTGCATAGAAGTTTTTGCTTGTCTTCTGGCACTTCAAATTATACTTGAAGTGCAAAATTGACTACAGTACTCGTCGGAGATAGTTTACTTCGGGTCGGGGGCGGAGCCACCGTTGGTGGTGCTTGAGCACGGGCTCCCCCTGCCGGGCAGGGGTGGTGAGGCTTGGGTGGGGGGCGATGAGGCGATGTGCCATCGAACGGACGGCACCACACGCGAGGCAACGCAAACCGTCAAACCCTACAGACTGACGCAGCGGCTGTGACAGGTGACCTCGACATACGAGCACTTCCTCTATTTTTACCCTTGACTTCCTTACTGCTTCGACTATTTCTTGTTTGGCAAAGCTGGTTTTATCTATTGCTCGCGCCTCAAGCATTGTAATAAGTCAAGGAAAACAAAGGAATCATACGACATATCTATTGTGCAGACGAGGTATTGGGTGGAGCCACATGCGAATGCCTTCGTGGGGCGTTGAAACACGCGGGATTGAAAAGAGCACGAGATTTCATGAAAAGACCCGAAAGATTAGGCTTGAGCCGTTGAGCAGGAATGCTTGATGGGCCCGGCCTGCCAAATCAAAAGAATTAGGTGGCCTTTCTTAAAAATGACCGGGGCCGAAGTATTTGTTCACCGCGTCGCATCGACATGCACGGAACGGAATAGCCCAACCGCGCAGTTTTTCTTCGGACGGCCAGCCTGCACAAAAAGGGTATAAAAGACAATACAATCCATAGGAATTGCTGGCCATTGTCCATGAAAAGTAGGTACAAATTACCTATATTATCTAGTCATCTTATTTGATAGGATGTAAATATATTATAGATTTTTTCCATCCAATTAACAATTTCTATCATATTCGAATTCGTATAAAAATATGGATGCGAATATGGTATAAACTTTGACCATCTAAAATATTATTTTATCTGGAACTATCCATATATCCGTATTTATATTCGGTGAAGTAATATGTATATTTTATTATAATACGACTAATTAGTTGGATAAGTTTTTTAATTGGCCAGCAACAGTACCTTTTGGCTCGGGCACAAACAGCTTCTTCAACGGACAAGCAAAACATACATGGTTGCGAAATCACGCACATAAATAGCACGCGTCTCCCTCCCCAGGCCTACAAGAGGTTGAGAACTGGACAAGGGCATGAACGGAGCATGCGGCGATTTAGCAAATCCTAGGGTTCAGCTGTTTGATGAACAAATCTACAGCTGGTACTTGTTTGGGCAGAAGTAACAAGAAATAGTACTGATTCAAAATGGCATCTTACGACAATATAGATAAGTATCAGTTCGAGTGTGAACCCCTCAGAAAGGCATCTTCAGACCTAGTTACAAGCTGTATCTTTCGTTACCGTGTCCAACACCAAGCGAATGGAAAGGATAGGATACTAAATACTCAGCATATTACATCGCAGATAAAATCCGAGCAATACAAGTAAATAAAATATAACGATGAGAACCTTCAGACAGAAACGGCTGCAAGAGGCAAGTCTTGTGCCAAGTTTTGCTTCTGTGCCTAATTCTTGCCCCGACCACGCCTAGGTGGCACAACAGTCCACCCATCAGCGTCAGGGGCAGGCTTTGAAGGTTTTGGCTCATCCACTGCCATCTGCTCTGGCCTAGCTGTGTCATCGCCCACCATCGATGGCTCATCACCATCATCATCAGAGCTATCATCGTTATCATCAACCACCATCTGCTCATGAGGATTATCAATTAAAAACTGGGAGTTATGTTCTAAATATAGCTAACCAAGTTCTAGCAGACTTGCCAATGGTGCAACTACCAGTTTACCAAAAACTTTCGAAGTATTCTACAAGGAGAAAATCAGGAAGGGACCGATCTTAAGATAGGAAAAATCAGAATTTTAATCTTCGCTGCTAGATGTGTATATCAAGGTGCATTGTCTATGACTGGAAGGTGGAAGGGCATAGATGTAATTAAAAATTGAAGGGATCTTTTTAAGAAATGTCGATGCTTTTTAATGTTTCATCACTTCACCTGAATCATTAGATTCATTCAATCAAGTAGATAATAATATTGCTAGTTTACCATTAGCCCTCATTTGATGCATTCCCCTATTCTGCAAACATAACTACTAAACCTCTTCCCCCCTAGCTCCCCCTCCACCTCCATGGTCAATCAAACATCCCCACATCAGCTCAAAATGTATTTGTAGGGTATTTAATTCACAAATATTCATTTTTTAATAATTCATCACAAAATATACTTTTTTGGGGGATTATTTAGTCATTTCCTGACAAATAATTATACTATATTGGGGAAAGAAACCTAGCAGATTTGAGTCCAAGAAACTGGTAGGCTGCTGCAGCTAAGCACCTGAATCAAGTCGCAATTCGAAAATAGAACCAATCGGTTTTAACTTGTGCAATATTGTAAGGAGTTCATGTGATGCCCAAGAAATCAGTGGTAATGCTCGAAGATCACCTTTGAAATGAGTGTATATACATGGTTTCCCAAAATTAACATATGTTTCAAGATGGCACCATCCCAAGCTCCCAGCTCTAATTAGAACAATGATGTTAAGATCCCTTCCGACAGACGGAAAGAGAACAAAAAACCCATTGAAGCTAGCATTCTCCAATTATCACGGTGAAGCAATATGCAATCATATCAGAAAGACCACATGTTCAAGAAATCATAAATCAAATTATCAAAAACATTTCGGAAGTGGACTGTGAGAGAACATGTTGAAATACTAAGTTGCGACAGAAGTGAGTTAAGAAATGAGAACAGATGCAGCACAAATTACATAGCAGGAAAGAGGAGCACTTCATTACTTGCTTAAATTGCAACACCAGTAGGTACCTGTCTACTTTGGGAAACAGCATTCCCTTGAACATGTGAATTCCTTAGCTTCTCAATTGATGAATAGTTGCTTTGCAGGCATTCTTCATGCATAATCATTAATTGTTCAGCGACCTGTTGCAACAAAAACAATTGAAATTAATAAACATATATCGTGCTTTGACGAGCAAAAACGAACACAACTTTCACAAAACCAATGGAAACAATACATTTTGCCTTGATTATGGTAAGAAGTTTCAGGTTTTCTGCTACAGAATTGTAGAATAACTTCAGGTTCCCTTGAAGACAAATTAGCTACTGTGAAGTATTGTGCCTCATTGAACAAGCTCAGGTTATTTTGAAGAAATACTAGCTACAATTAGGTCATATGTCATATAGCTACGGAAGTCCCCAATCCCAACAACTTTGCACAAAATTTCGACTTCCAAAGCAAATTTCATGATCCAAACAGGTAATATTATGTGCAGGCAAGCTGAGGTGTTTTAACACATCTTTTACATGAACAATTGAGAAGAGCATTATAGGTTGACTTTGGTCATGCCAAGCAGAGTAAGGTCTTCTGCTGCAGAACTGGTAAAGAATAGGATCGACTTCTCGTGAAAAACAAGCAGGTACTATGAACTAATGCAACATCTTAAAAGCAGTAAAAGAGATATCTGCCCATCCTAATTAAACTTTACTGCTAATCCAAACATATTCCACCAATGCTAAATAAAAAACCAGCCTTCTTCTTAAAGACACAATTATAAATACAAGTCCACAATAGAAATACAAAAAATCCATGAAGCATCAACCAGAACTAGGTTCAGGTCTATAATTTATCAACTTAAAAGTTTACGGCTGTTGCTAAACATGAAGGGAGAGAGGAGATAATTACCTCCTCAACACTACCATCCTCAAAGTCAGCATTGAAGGATTCAGACATTGTGTCATACATCATATCCTCCAAGTCATCGATATAATGTGGACCTGGAAAAGAAACATTGTCAGTTTGAATACAAATGCAAACATGTACAGGGGTAGAGCCAATAAATTGAACCCACAAGCATATAGTAAAACATGTAAGCCATGACAAAATCGCATTTCACAACCTATGATATACTCCCTCCGTCCTCAAAATCAATAGATGTTGTTTTAGAAAACGTGCAGCCAAAACTTTAAAACTTTTGACTACTAATATACAGAATACTTTTTAGCTTTGTCTCATTGAAATGACATTAGTAGATTTATCATCAAAAGTATTTCCATATCATTCAGTTTTAGTAATTTTTACAAACATACAATTAGAAAAGGTAGCCATCAAATGTGTGTATGGGAGACCGTGTCGATGTCTAACAGACAAGTAAAAAAGAACAGAGGTAGTAGATGAAATCACCTAACTTCCTAGTATAAACTGAGACTGCAACAAATTTTTGGATTTTTTTCTGAACAGAAATTCATTCTTAACTAAAAAAAGTACACGATAATACGAATAAATAGAATGCTGCGTAAATATATGTACTTGAGCACTCAAAGTTCAATACAAATTACTAAAGTAAAAGATGAATAGAATTAATATAGCTAAAAGCTGAAATGTAGATCGTTACAGAAGGTCACACAATTGACTGGTTTGGTTTACTTATAAACTTTACCAGAATTTGGAATTCCAATGGTAAATTGGTAACTGGCTGGTAGTTCCCACTTCTAGGAAATGACAGCATGATAGGGGTAATTGAAAACTGGCCAGGCTGCATTTGTATTTACAATTCAATTTTTTTTCTTTCAAGTCTGTTAAACTGCTAGAAGAGAAGCATAAGAATGAGATGAAATCCCACAAACTTGCCAAATTTGCAAGCCTTACAAGATCTGCTTTGCTTATCAGAGATTAATTGATAAGTTTTGGATAAGACCTAGTGAGTCTGAATTCTTGAGCTCTCACTCCCATTCTTTGAATCAGACCTGAGTCCTACTGACATGCTTCTCGCTGAAACAGAGTTGGAGGGGGTTTAATTGGCTACGTACTGCTGAGTTCCAACAGGAACCAGCAGGAGTTTGTTGGTGGTGAAGGACTAGAACAAAGCAGCTAATACAGCTTCCCGGTTGAGCCTTGGACTCCCACTCTGTGCAGCCTCGCAAGTGCCTTGACATATCTCTCTCACTGTGGCTCAAGTACCAAAACTTGAAAGGCTCCAACAATCTACCTACTACACATGTTTTACTAGTAAGACAGCAAATTTAGTTAATTAGACAAATGAGGCACCGTCACTGCTATGATTGTTATCTAGATACATAAGTGTGTCATTATTGTTGCTAGCGGTCAGTACAATAATCAACCAGTAGCACCATTGGAGTTTGAATTCCACATTTCTAGACAACCACTTGGGTTGATGAGCCCCACTTGCCCACTCTTCTTTTCTGTTGCTTTTACCATTAAAGTAGCAGGAAGGTATGTCAGGCTGTGGAAAAAACTAACTCAACAAACTCATTAATGCATGATTAATTGATTACTGAAACTCCTGAATGACCTTGCCTGCTTACTGACAATCATGGGATGGGCGAAGTGGAACAATTCTCAGGTGACACCCAGCAAAATTTGAAGCGAAATATGAATAATCATGAATCCTAAAGGTCTAATGTCTAGTATCAATTAGCAAATGATTATCTGACGCTAGTAGAAAGGATGTAGTCCTGCAGGCAGATTTTGGCACGAAGAATCCTCAAAGCAAGACACGGTAGTTTGCTGCTCAAGGTGGTGACATTGCTCCCATCTTAGAAACTCAACCAGATAATCATGTTGGCATCCCGAGATAATGTAACAGCAATATGATGGAAGTTTTTTCCCTACTGAGCAGATGATCAAAACAGAAAGGAGGGGGATACAAGATGACATTTTGAACAAGACGACGCTATTAAAGCTAGAAACTCATTTCTTCCCCTGACCACTGTCCACCTAGGAGGTTTGAAAAAGAATTGGCCACTATCCATGCTAGAGACCAATTCCCCTCTAACCGCTAGCTGCGATAGTGAAATACTTACTTTTCTAAATTCTAGTGCACTAACCTTAGTTATTTAAATAACGTATTTGTTCATATTATCAATATAAAAACTGCTCCCACTTCTCTAGATACTGAACCCCTGTCTCCCCCATCTCTACCATATCAAAACTAATGCATGCAAAGTTGTTACTAGTCACCGAACAGTGGCATAAATGGTGCACTGAAGCATCTCCTTGCTGGGCTGCAGAAAGCATCCAACACCTAATACAAAGGTCTGTCTCCAGTGATTTCCATTGTCTCATCGATCCATATTCAGGTCCAAGTCAGATTTTGGTAGTTGGTAAGGTCTTTAACATCTAAATCGGGTGGCTACAGTAAATGGCTACAGTAAAATTGACCAGATACTGGGCGGTAGCTGCATGTTCCCATTTTTGAATCCAAAATGCATTCATACATTCATCTTTTTAAACACAAAGTCGTCGAAGATTTCATTGGTTTCAACCGGAAACCAGTACAGGCCCACCGGCGGGAAATATTCCAATAGCAAGATCGAAATCCCTGAAACTTAGAAGAACAAGAAGAGACTAGCACCTTCTCCGCCATTTGAATCATAACAAATAAGCTTATCTTCCCTCCAATTAGCGACCTGCCTACCTCTATTTAAGAACTAAATAAGCTTATCTTCGCTCGCACCTCCCACTCAAATGCCATAGCAATTGAAATGATCAGCTCAGATAAAGCATAGCTTTCTTTTCAGTAGCCGAATCAAACTTACCACGGAATCTAGAAACTCAAATCATCGCTATAACTACTCGATTTGACATTTGAGTCACACCTAAAGGCTAAAGGTTCTATCTTTCTACCATTGATTTCAACCCCCAAATCCCCCAACAAGATTGCACAAAGAAACTGTTGCGATGCTAACTTAAAACCAATCGAAGAGACACCTTTGCTACCGGATCCCACCCTAGCAACCGTCAAGTAAGAGAAAATTATCAGAGGATGTTGAAGGGAAGGAGGAGTAGGTACCCTTGGAGTGGGAGAACCAGGAGAGGATGGATGCGGCGAGCTGGTCGGCCTTGGCGCGGGAGTCGCGGCCGCCCCACTGGTTCTCCACCGCCATCTGCAGCGCCGTCCACCGGCCAAACACCAGCCCGATGCCCTCCCCAAGCGCCGCTGCTGCCTGGGCCGAGAGCGGCCCGCCGCCGCTAGTGGATGCCGACATGGCGTTGCGAGCGTTTGGGAAGGGACGAAGACGGCTAGGGTTTGGTTTTGGCTGTATGGTATCGTATAAACTAGCCTGATAGGCGCGGCGACACGCCGCGTCAGCCACTGTGTGTACCGAAGTAAAATAGGTGATAATTCGCGAGGAGTTTTTTAAAAAATCCAGGGCACATGTGTATTTTCGAAAAAGCTAAAGGTTTTTTCGCAAAAATCCAAGGGCCTGTACGTAACTAAACGAGGACCCGTACGTAATTTAAAAAACCGCGGGGCGCCATCCTGTAAATTGGAGGGGTGTTTTCAGGGAAAAAAGCGTAAAAAAAACCGTCAGGGACCTTTTCGCGAGGAAAAAGGACATCTTTGTGAGGAAAAAGGACATGTACGTAATTTCCGGAAAACAGAAGGAATCTCCCTCCCCCGGCCGTACCGAAATCCCCGCGCCACGCGCCGGCCGAAGCGCTGGCGCGGGGTGACGTGGCCGAGCGGGGGCGCGGCGTTTCCCCCTGGCATAATAGGGGGAGTATTTCAAGAATAAACTACAAAAGAACAATTATAACATGTAACAGTGGCTATTATTGTTAGCAACGTTGCGCACTGTTATATGTCATATTTGTACTAGCTGAATGCCTATACATTGCTATGGATTTTAAATTTTTTTAACATATTTATATGTATATTCTAAAAAATTTTACCACCTATGAGTTTTAGAACTTGTAATATGATAAAATTTTAAAATCAGTAGCAACGTATGAGTATTCAGCTAGTATTATTACAATAGAATTATGTGGCTAAAGTTGTATTTTAGAGACTGTATTGATGTCCAAAATGACATACATTTATGACCGGATGGAGTAGTTAAGTTCATCAACCAAATATAAAGATTGAATCGTCCTTTGCCCTACATTCAAACAATATATTCTTCAGGAACTGATATTGATCCTAAACGAAGAGGGCAAACATCAATGAAAAACTCATAGATTTGGCAATTTCTTTATAATGAGCTCCACTGTCACAGATCTAGAGCCCTCAAAAAGACATGTGCAATTCCGCAAATAATGGTTGCTTGGCAAATTTTTGTATGGTGGATGGGCAATGGCTTCATGTAGGTATGCCATTGCATGTGCACTCTGGTCTTATAATTCTAACATAAAACCACACGCTTGTGGTTGAATGCTTGCCTAACTCCACACTCCTCTAGTATATTGAGCCCACTCGATCATTGTTGGGCATTCACACTGCACACAAGACTCATTGTTTAGCTTGCGCAACCCAACCTATGGTATATGTAGAAGGCATATGTATAAACGCATCTATATTTTCTGAGTAAGGCTATGGGACTCCATTCTTCTCCTAATCCTGTAGATCATTTGCAACAACAGAAGCTAGCCAAGCCGTGAAGGGAAAAACAGAAGCAAGCCTAGTTTTCCAAAGATGTAAAGAATACCTCCTCTTCCCAGCATCATGGTTACGAATAGTCAAAAACGAACAAAAACATGCATGCCAAGCAGCTTTTGGTTGTCATCAGACCGTACATATCCAATGTCTTAATGGCTAAATATACATTAGTCCCCTATTACCCTTTAATTCTTTCATACTCGACAACTATTTTATTACGTTTCTTAGTGTTCTAATTTTATGTTTAAAGAACTATGCGTGGTTGATCAAACATTTTGGAGGAGTTTTGTAGAATTTTATTACAAAAAAAGAGCTCATCTCCCTTAAAAGCTACGTATTTGGATTTTACGAATCACCCCTAAAAATCTTGCAAAAAAATTCTTTTTCTCCACTCTTTTGAAGAATCGAAATATGATATCATACCTAGCTAACTGGAAAATTTTTCCTTTTCATTTAAAACAGGCTCTAAAAAATGGATGCCTTGTATGTATAGACTACAAGCGATTTGAAAGGTGGAACCAATAGCACCTCAACTACTCACTAGACGTTTGAAACATGAGCACCTACCCTTTAGAGTGATGGTGGCATGTGATAAGTACAGCGGCGGACGTCCCCCGCACTATGAAGAAGATGACATTCTTCGCCCAAACTCCCTCAGTTAGGCGTTGGAGGGGAGGAGGTGGAGATGGTAACTGCTGGTGGAAGTGGAGAGGAAGGATAGTTAGATGTGAGAGGAAGGGGAAATGATGTTAGATAGATGGTCAAGATTTTAGTGTTCAGATCAGACGGTTGAGAAGAGAGGAATGAGAATGCACTGACAACCACTTATTGGCAACCCCGTATAGGTCTTTACAGTAACAATGAATCAGAGATACTGCTCCCTTTCTTCACAATGCACGTCAAAAAAAAGAGTTGACGAGATTAGAAGGTGCAACACAACAAGACAGGTTTACTGGAGGAAGAAAAAATAAACAGAGGGGGCAATTATTTAGGGCTGTCTGCTCTGGGTGCCTTCAGGCACACACACATGTACAGACTGTGAACTGATATGATTAAACAGTCATTTATCTATTAGTAACTGACACAATTAACCAGTTTTTACCCACTGGTAACTGGTTATTATCAACATCCAATAAAATCTTAAATTCAAATGTTTGAATTTCATTCAAACAGAGAGAGATGTACGGTTCAACAAAAATAAGGTGGACTTGATTTGGCAAGTGGTGCCCTACATCACGGCATGGTCGCGTATTGCAAGTTATAAGTCACGCGATTTTTCACATGAAACATATGTGAACACGCGCACACATGCACGCTCGTGTTTAGTCAAAGTCATTATTATGCCATCCCCATTCATGTGTCACATATTTTAAGGAGTGTCAAAAACTTCATCTTATAACTTGTCTTTCCTTCACTTAGTTAAGTAATATGGTATTAAATCATGCAGTTTTGGAATTATAGAAAACATACCTTACACCTATTTCTAACACTTATCCGATTGCAATGCAAATAGAAGCAATATTACTTGTATTAGTTGTTTTATGTTCACCGACTGCGGAATTGTAATGCAAGAACAACATGTAATGCATTGCTGTATTAACCAACTGAATGCAATGTTTGAAGTACCATAAATGCTATTCTATTGCGTTAGGCGCCAGAATATTTATAGTGTCTTGGATACCTGATTGTTACGACGAAAGCTCAGATGGAGGCCAAAATGCAGTCCAACGACGAGGAAATCTAGCATAGATTTTACTGCTAGCGTCGATCCGCATCGGGGTGGTGGCAACTGGTTGAGATTTGGAACTCTCATGGCGGCGACGGGGAGCTCTCGTGATGGTGACTTCGTTGGGAATGGGGGAAGAAGCGCAGAACAGAGGAGATTTGGTCGGGCTCGACCAATTCAAGGGCAGGGGTATTTTCGGAACTCCACATACCAAATTTGGGTGAAAAATGAAAAAAGGGAATACATGTTAACAGAGATGAGCGGAGTGGTATAAAGGTGAACGGAATGATCTTTCGCTGGTATTAAATTTAATTAAATTCAGTGGTATACAGGTAGAGTCGTGATCAGTTCAGTGGTATACAGGCAGAGTAGTTATCTTTCATGGTATAGAATCAATTTTCCTTGTCTTTTTTTGTATCTCACAAACGAGATTTAGTTTGTTCATGAGTTTTTACATGGTATAGGGCTCATTTGGTTGGCGCCCTAGGCTCTATGCCTAGCAAAAAGTGGTGCCTGGAGGTAGTCTAGAATTATGATGATTTTTGTCTGGGCAATCAGTTTGAGAATTTGGTGTTTGATTGAAGATCTAGGCTTGGAGAAGCGTAAAATTAAGAAATCATGTTTTGAGAATGAGAAAGCTTAAAAGCATGAAATACACTTTCATATAACCCTTATAAAACCATCCAAATCATCCCTAACCAAGACACTAAGCGTATGAAAACACAAGGACGAAGAGCTCTCGCTACTTCTCTCATTCTTTGCCGACCCTCCGCCCTCTTCTTCTCCTCCATCTCGGCCCCCTTCTCCTATCTCCCCCATGGCTTGCCGCCGCTGATGAGCGATAGGCGACGGTGGTGTCGGGATGCGTCCAAGCGAGGAAGTAGTGACGCGATGCAGGCAAGGAGACAGGATTCATCAAGTTGCTACGGGCACAGCAGTGGCGGTAGGATGCTGGCTAGGAGAAGGGATGCGGCATCGGTGAGGCGTAGCTCGCGGCGGTGTGGCGGAGGTCGATGAGATCCAGGCTTAGCGACACGATCCAAGCTCGTCCATGGTGAGGCTGAGGTCGGTGGCGGTGTGGTGGAGGTCAGCAAGATCCAGGATCAATGGCGCTATCCAAGCTTATCGGCAAGATCCATTCATGAGGAGGAAGATGATTAGTGGTGGAAGATGATTAGAGGTGTTAGTGAGCTCGTATAGCTCCCAGGTGTCTGATTTTGAACGCTTGGGCCTGGAGCAAGTAGCTTGGTAGACAGATGGACCCAGGGCAGCAACCAAACACCATCCTGGCAGGTGCTCGGTAGCGTCTTGGCCAGGAGAGCGGGCACCAGGACGCGAACCAAACAAGTCCATAGACCGTGCCCTTGCCTATAGCTAACAATTTTTTAGTTTTTTTAACTTATACATTCGATTTTAGTGGAATTTGTACCATTTTGAAAAGTGCTCTTTTTTCACTCGATACATCGATGAAAGTAAGCCATCTAACCATTGAACTATGCTACTAAACAATTCTTAGTCTAGGTTAGGTTTGGGTCAAGCTTGGGCGGATCCTTTTGTAGACCAAATTAGGCTTGGGCTAGGTCTAGTTTAGTCTCTTTTGGTTTGCTAGTCACATGTGCCATGAACATATGGCTATTGATCCTATGACTTTTGTGAGGGTCATTTTTCTAGAGCAACGCCAGTTAAAAGTCCGCTAACAAGCAAATGGGAGAAAGAGGGAGAGAGTGAAGTGGAGGGAGGGGAGGAAGAAGACAATTTTTTAATCCTATTCGTCGTTCGTGCAAGAGAGTGCATGTGATTACTACTATAAAAGAACGAGTTAATGGTTGTACGTCTATTCTTCTCCAGCCGCTCTATTCTCTTAACTTCTCACCATTTTCCACTTTTCAATCGATCAGAGTAACTCTCTTCTATAGCACGGATTCTGTTGGAATGCACGGGTATGTAACTAGTAGATAGTAAAACAATAGAGTATAGATATGGGATGAATAATGATCGACTACGAATAGATGAATTTATGCTTACACATATTATGCAGACACAAAAACATCATATGCCTAATCACATAGCACACTCAAACATAGGTCAACACAATCGACGCATCCCCACTTTCCATTTACACACAATTTTTTAAGATCCAACTGTATAGGTGAAGAATTTTTAAAAAGTTGATAAATTAGTCTAACTTTTGCTTAGGTGGGCAAAATATTTGGATCACACCAATACAATTTTTTTTATGACATAACAATATGATACCAAGCTTCTAACACGGAATCCGATCGAAACTATATAGATCTGAACGTGAAATGCCTTTCTGGATTTCGCCGCGAGGAGCCTCACGTTCGAGAATAGAGACTGGACCGGTCGGGACCGTTTGGGTAAGTAGTGAAGCAGCCTTTTCCAGCGCACCCAAAGGTGGGAAAAACTTGGCGAGCCAGGAAAACGAGCCGGAAGCGTGACCGCGTAGGGTTCCTCGTTCACGCGTACCTTCTCTCCGCCTCATCCCCTGTATACCACCGCACCCCGCCGCCTCTCCAATTCCCCAATCGCGCCTTGCTCACGCGCCACGGAACCATAAGCTCCGGCGAGAACTCCAGATCCGGGCGGCTACTCCGGCGAGATCGGCGGCTCTTTCCCCCGGCGCCACGCTTCGGCACCTCCGACCTCCATCCGAGCTCTCCGCCCGCGTCCTGACTTCGTCGACCTCCTCAGGATTCGCGCCGGTCTCCACGCTTCGACTCCGTCCTCCGTCGAAGGGATCCGCGAGCCGCTGCCGCCGATCGCCTCCCGGTGGATCGAATTCGAGCTGTAACTCTCTACCGTTGCAATTCTGTGTATTTGATCTGAGAAAATCTCGGGCCGTCTCGTAAAAATTGTGCAAAGAGAGGCAGAGAGAAAAAAAGAGACTCGACATCATGGGTGTTGTGTATTACAAGTATAAGAGTGAAAAGGAAACCTTTTCTGTGCCTGTGCCCCATTCTTTTATCTCTGTTTCTGAACTCAAGCAGCTCATCTTGACCAGCGATCGACACGGCCGTGGCCGTACCCGCGGCCGCGGCCCCAGAGAGGATATCGCCATCTCCAACGCCCAGACCGGCGAAGGTTCGTTTTAACGCGTAGTTTCATTTTAGTCATGGTTACTTATACAACGGCATTCGATTCTGTAAAATTCTGGGTAATTGGGTTAACAGTCATGCTACAATGCAAATTGTGCAATCTAATAAAATCATGTGCAACGCATCTTATCATAACCACAATATTGGGAATTGAGATAGGTTTCTTGCCTCTTGAGATGTGTGGATTCATGTGTTAGGCATTAGGGCAAGTGGTCGCTTTGGAAACAGAGTGGTATGTTCATCACCCTGATCGATGAGTGTATCCATTAGTGCCTCTTGGGATTTGTGGGTTCATGTTGTAGCCTTTAGGACAAGTTGGGGCATTGTACACAGAGCGTTTGAGCACATCATTAGTGCCTTTTGGGATTTGTGGGTTCATGTTGTAGCCTTTAGGACAAGTTGGGGTTTTCTCCACAGATCACATCATTTGTCACCAGGAACAATGAGTGCATCCATTAGCAAATTGTTCGACACCATCTTGTCAGTTTCTTGCTAATAATGTAAAAAATATTGTGACTAAGTTAGTTCTACGGCTACGCAAAGCACCAATCATTTATATGCAGAGCGAAAAATACCAGTAACAAGGAATATCTGGGTCAATTGGAAATTGCTCTCACTTACGTAGTCAGAAAAAAGATCAACTAGGGTGTTACTGGAAGTCATGCATATCTTCATGTGATGTATGCAACTTGCAAAGTCTAGAGATGCATCAGTTCTATTCAAGGATTCCTGTGCGTTGATCATAATTTGTAGTTCAGTTGTGGCTTCTAAGTGCTGACTAACTGTAACTATGAACAAAGCAATGCCCGGATATTTTTATCGCTCTTCGTGCTATATCAATCAAATGGTTTTTGATGTGGCTCATTTCAATCTGTGTTGTTCATTCAGCATGTCTATTTTTGTGTGTTGTTACATATTGATGGTCAGTTCTCCCACTGTCTCAGTTCTTATGAGATGCTGTGGTTTTGTTTGCTATGTAGATGACAAAATGTTCGGGTAATGGTGTGAATTATGCATTTTGTTCAGTCTGATGTCAATATTTCTCTGTATCCCTGTATACTCTCATATTTGTTTAGAGACGCTGAGAGCTGTACTATGATTGTAATAGATGTCTCTTTTGTGCACATTTAAAGAGATTGTATGAGTGGAACATGTATGAAGTACTAGCGCATACTATTATTGCAGTGGAAGAGTTTTGCTACACACATCTTTTAGCATGTCAGGATATGCCCCCACAGGTGCTCAGCTGGTCAGCTTGCTGTTTCCTGGATGAGAGACTTCCCATAGTTCTCTTTTCAGATTGCACCTTGTAAACCCCACGGAAAGTTTTTATTTGTGAATTGTTATTACTTATGCCCTCTTTTTTTGCCATCCTACACATGAATTCGGACATCCAGTACATCTCAATAGATCTCAGAAAATTCCCAGTTCTGTGAACCTAAATCAATCTGTTATTATGATGTGTGCTATTGCTATTTAAAAATCTTAGTTATTTTCAATTTAAACACATAAGTTTTGTTGTTTAAATGCATCTTTTTTTAATACATGAGAAGGGTTCTTTTCACACTTAAAAAGAGTATTGTTTTAGGGAAGTGATTTGACATTTCTATTTTCTATGCTTGTTCTTGAATACAGAATATGCAGATGAAAGCACCTTAATACCGCAGAACACAACTGTGCTGATCCGCCGAACTGCTGGGCAACTGTCAGAGAAAATTGTCTTGTTATCCTCGTAATGTCCCCTCAATCTTGTATTTCACATTTGAAGTCACCATTGCCCTGTTTGGACAGAGAGGTTAGGAGAAACATTTTGAGTCATAGTTGGAACTTAAGGGATGGAACTGAGATTACGTGTGCAATTTGCTATCTTTTAAGTTCCTTCTTTGGGTGTTAATATATCTTCTGTTCTGCTTAGACAAGTGGTAGCTTCAGTCTGAATAATTGGTGTTTGCAATGAAAATAGAAATCGACGAATGAGCTGTGTCTTTTTTCCTTCTATATCTGTTTTCTGTCCAAAATGAACTAAATGACAGAAGTATTATCTTATATTAGATGCTCTAAACCTCTCTCTCCAAACAGATTTTAACTGCATTGTCACTTTGCAAGGTCTTCAGCTCAAGTGTTTGTATTGGACCTGTATGAGCTGAGACCTTGCAGAACAGTAACTGATGGCTAAGGAGATATTTTTGTATGTACTAACATTGTGTGACTAATTGCAGGCGAAAAGTCATAGAAGGTTCTATAGCTTCAAACAAGTCAGTGGTTACTGAATCAACCTCGAAATCTTGTTCCTCCACAGAAGTGCAGGACGAAGATGCTGCAATCACAGCTGTGATTGATGCAGCTGAACTCAAATGGTTAGTATATCACATTTCCTTTCCTCACAGAAATCTGTACCTAGTTTTTCTGGTACCTTCTCTAATGATGATCTCATTTGGTGGTGCATGTAGGGAAGAGCAACCATATAAAAGAGGACAAGCCAGTGGAAGGCATACATCAGGACGTCATTATGGTGATGCCAAAATTCTCTTGCTTCAATTTCATGTTCTGTTTATTCTGTTATGATTATGAACTTCAAGACCCAGTAGGTTACCTGAAAAGTTTTTTTAAGCAAAAACAAACCTATGATAATAAGAAAGTTCGTGTAGGTGTTGAAACTTACTAAGACCTGGTTTCAGTTAAATTTTATTATTACTCTTAAACCAACTAATTGTTCCCGACCTATTTGATAGTGTTGAAGCTGCAACAAATTTGCATTGTTTTTGTGAATATGCAAACTATATGATTGCATTGCATTTGTTTTGAACATTATTTGACCTGTGCTCTGTTTGACAAATCTTTCTAATTTAAGGTCATGGACCATTGGAATGGGAGGCACCTCCACCAGGCTATGTTTGTCGCAGCTGCGGAGTTCCAGGCCATTTCATTCGACATTGCCCACAGGAAATCAAGACACCTCCACCTGGTTATATCTGCTACAGATGCCGAACTCCAGGGCATTTTATTCACCACTGCCCAACCATTGGTGATCCCAAATTTGACAATTATAAAATGTCCCATTCTCTTGCCCCAGTAGTATCTGCAAGTCCTATTGATGGCATTCCATCAGCAATTGCCCCAGCTGCATCTGTGAGTGTTGGTGATGACTTGCCAGCAGAACTCAACTGTCGACTGTGTAATAAGGTGATGACAGATGCGGTGTTGACTAGCAAATGCTGCTTCAACAGTTTCTGTGATAAATGTAAGTGCTTTTCATATGTTCCATGTGTATCCTTAAAAAGTCTTCCTCTGGGGTTGATCAATGCAATATTCAGATATTTGGTATGTGTTAGTCATACTCTAAATTCCCTTTAGTTAACAGGAATAGTCTGAACTAGCATTTTCCATGTCCAGTTATTATGCTTCAGACTGCATGAGGAATAACTGTGTTTTTTTCCCTCAGGCATTCGAGATTACATTATTACACAATCAAAGTGCATTTGTGGAGTCAAGGTGCTTGCAGATGACCTCATTCCCAATCACACACTTCGGAGCACAATCAGCAATATGTTAGAAACAAGGGCTAGCAGCGTTACAAGTGGTACAGGGAAGCACAAAAGTTCTTCAGGTAGCAACCCTGATCCCAAATCACAGAGCCACACCCCTTCTACTGTCTTGGAAAGGGTCATGAAGCAATCTATGGACCACCAGCTAGCATCAGCTACTCCTGATTATGGCCTACAGGTTGCAACAGAAGATGGTATTTTGAACCGGCCTCAGGAGAATTTGGCAATGGATGTTGATCTCAAGAGCAAAGATAAAGGCAATTCTGCAGGATGGTCAGTAGAAAAGGCTGTACCTAGTGCTGATGTCCTCAAACTAAAAGACGGAAGCGAATCAACTTCGAAGGCCACCACTATTTCAGGGACCCTAGAACCGAAAGCCGCTAGGACTGATAAATTGAAGAAGCGAAGGAAGTCAGACTCAACTAAGATCGGTCATCCTAACATTGCAGACTATGGTTACAGCACTCCACTTGACCCTGCATATTACAGCCCTTTCAACAGTGGATATCCTTGGGTAACTGAACCTTACATGTATGGCTCATTCGGCATGCCTTATGGTGGTTACCCTATGGGCCCATATGGTGTCAATTCCATCAGCAACATGCCACCGCAGAGACTTGCAATGCAAGGCTATCCAGCAAACTATCCCAGGTATGTATAGTACCAGACTTATTACTTCACTTCTAATAGAAAATGAACATATACATAAAACCGACTAATAGAACAATTTGTTCAAGCTCAGTTCCTTAATCCTTCTTTAGAATGGTGGCGTTTAATGTTGATTTATTTTTAGCTGGGAGACCCAGTCCACACTTCACTGGGACGCTGAAGCTGCTGCACGTTCAAGGCAGGCTGAGAGGCCAAAAGACATCGGTCTTCAGTCCCGATCATCAGAACGCAACCAACAGTTGGGCTCTCATGGCACAGAGTCCAGGAACAGATCCAGGCCAAGGCCGGAGAGGAGGGACCATGAGCGTTCTGACAGAGCTTCCAACGACTACGACGAGGATCACCATAGTAGGAAGAGAATGCGCCTGTCTTCTCCAATGGATGGTAAAAAACAAAGCAGACGAAGAGGTCCAGACACAGTTCCAGGAGTCAAGACTCGTGATGATTCAAGCGATGATGAGCGCAATTTCAAGAGGAGATGGGGACGCAGATCATCGGTCACCTCGGACACAAGGTTCTGAATGAAGTTGAGGGTTTCTTGTAGCATTGTTGCTGATATCCAGTGCTTGCTGACAGTTTTTTCCTTGTAATTGTATGTCTGAAAGCTAAGAAAGACTCCTCTCTGAAATCTGAGGAAAACTCCTATGGCAGAATTGTGTAACTATTAAACATTAATTAACCAGACTGTAATGAATGAGAGCATTCCCAGCTCCCTGTCTGTAATTATATATCTCCAAAGATGAATGAAATTATCCTTGGCTTTTGAGTTACATACATTTGGTCCCGCTTTCTTTTCCTTTCATTTCTGTATTGCTGCTGCTACTCGTCAGCGTCGGTGATGTGCTTCAGTTATATATGATCTGTTTCAATTGGCTTCACTAACAAAAAAAAATTGGTAATAACATTAAAACATCAAAAATTACTTAATTTTTATTAGACATAACACGAAATTGATATACAAGTCAGACGTCTTAAATTGTATCTCCCCATGCCATGCTCCAGTATAAATCAACACCAAGAACCGCACAAAATTGCTCTCCTCGTGTAGTTAACACGTGTGCGGTGTCCTGGCCTCGACAGCACGCGGCGCTAAAACATTGCCGGCCGCGCGGCGTCGTTCTCCGTTCTCCACTCTTCGCATCCACTCCGCTCCGCGTGCTTCTCTTCTCCGATGGCCACGCTGCAGCTAAACCACATCGCGCGGGAGACCGCCGACGTGCGCCGCCTCGCCGCCTTCTACAAGGAGGTGCTCGGCTTCAAGCGCGTCCCTTCCCCCAGCTACTCCGGCTTCCAGGTCGCCTGGTTCCGCCTCCCGGGGACCCCCGGAGTCTCGCTCCACATCATCGAGCGGGACCCGGCCGCGCCCTCCGCCGCGGTCTCCCCCGGCGCCGCGGGCGCACCGCCCGCGCAGCTGCCCAGGAGGCACCACGTGGCGTTCTCCATGGCGGACTACGACGGCGACGGTTCGTCGCCGGGTTGAAGGCGCGCGGCACGGACGTGTTCGAGAAGACGCAGCCCGAAGACCGCACGTGCCAGGTCTTCTTCTTCGACCCGGACGGTGAGCGATTCTCGGATGCTTATTCCGTTCGTTTCGCTACTTTGTTTAACTGTTCTTGCTATCATGTGTTCTCGAAGGGAAATTTAACTATTTGCCACTCTTATCAATGTCACATATCCAAATGCCACCCTCTTCATTGCAATTAATTTTTTGCTACTCTCGAGCCTACGTGGCGCCTAATCACCGCCTAGTCAGCGCCATGTCAGCGCCCGCGCCCCCTCCCCGCCTGTGCCCGCGCGCCTCCCCGCCGGCGCCCGCGCCTCCCCGCCGCGCCCGCGCGCCTCCCCGCCTGCGCCCTCACCCGCGCCTCCCCGCCTGCGCCCGCGCCTCCCCGCCGCGCCCGCGCGCCTCCCCGCCTGCGCCCGCGCCGCCGCCTGCGCCCGCGCCTCCCCGCCTGCACACGCCCGCGCCTCCCCGCCGCGCCCGCGCCCGTGCCTCCCCGTGTGACGGTGAAGCTGATGGCGAAGTCGGCCGGGGCTGAAGGTCGCCGGAGGGTGGTCGGCAACGTGCAGTGGCGGCGGCGCTGGGAGGAGCTACGGTGGCAGAGGGCTACGGACGAGGAGGTGTTCCGGCGAGGGTGGGATTGTCTTCGTGGTGAGCCGGAGGTGGTGTGGTGGCGACGAATTAGATTTTAATGGCTCGGGGTGGCGAATTGGATGGTCGCCGGAGTTTGGAGCGGTGCTCGGCTCGCCGGCGATTGAGGGCAGTAGAGGTCGATTGCTTTCGGTGGGATGGAGAGGGAGTCGTGGCGGCGCGGCGGGGAGGCGCGGGCGCGGGCGCAGGCGGGGAGGCGCGCGGGCGCGGCGGGGAGGCGCGGGCGCAGGCGGGGAGGCGCGGGCGAGGGCGCAGGCGGGGAGGCGCGCGGGCGCGGCGGGGAGGCGCGGGCGGCGGCGCGGCGGGGAGGCGCGGGCGCCGGCGGGGAGGCGCAGGCGGGGAGGCGCGCGGGCGCAGGCGGGGAGGGGGCGCGGGCGCTGACTAGGCGGTGATTAGGCGCCACGTAGGCTCGAGAGTGGCAAAAAATTAATTGCAATGAAGAGGGTGGTATTTGGATATGTGGCATTGATAAGAGTGGCAAATAGTTAAATTTCCCGTTCTGGAAAAACTGTGCTTGCTATCACGGTGAGGTCTTCATGCTGCTTCTGATTGTGTCTTCGCTAGCATAACGCCACGCAAAGGTTTTACTTAGTGAAGCTCTTGCCTGTTAGTTCATAATTTAGTAGTACCACCAAACTTACAGTCTTCAGGAATTCATTTTTGAAGTCTTGAGGACTTCGGCTTGATGTTAACAGGGCAGTTTAGTTCCTGCGTGTTTCTGAGATTGCAAGCTGTGAAGTTTCAGCAGGTATTTTCGGGCGATCAAGGATTTACTGTAAAACTAATTTTGAAAAATTTGCACTTGTTGGTTGACAGCTTGTAGTTAGTCTGAATAGCACGTCGTTTACAATAACCAAGCTACATAAGGAGGGGGATTTGAGTGTTCTGGAGTAGACCTGTAAAACAGGCTGAAAGTTTAGGCCTTGCTTGAAATGGGCGCGTAGCTCTGATGGAGTGCCTAACGCTTGTTTGGTTCACAGTCCATTAACTGTGCTATTTGTACACCTTGCATCCTTGTAATGTTGTTCAGGCAAAAAGCAGAGTTGTTGGGTTTCTGCATGTTTTATGGCCTTAGGCCTGCTACTGATAGAACTATAGTGTTGTCAATCTGCCTTATCAGCTTATCATGTCACATTATTGGAATGTGGTTAGTTCAGCTATGCATTTTCTTTCTGCCGCATATGCATAGAATCTCTTTGTTATTGACCAACTGAGGTTATCGTTATCCGATATGTGTGTTGTACTTGATTATGATCAAATCCATCAGTGTCTAGTAAGATAGTTGTTCAGTAAATTCTTGTCCGTTTCACTTTTTAATCAGCTTATGTTAAGCCTAGTATGGTTTAATTAGGTATGTGCTGTCATTAGTCTTGTATGTAGTACACACTGTAATTGGGTTCTGAAAACGAGTTCCAGATTGGTATCAATTCCAGCGAATTACTATAGATTACTTATCCATAAATCATCAACAGATAGCAAGCCATCCAGTGATTGACGATAGATCTGAGCCAGAAATAGACTGGTTATGGCTGGTATCTGGTGACATTTGCTTTTCGTAAGTAGTGTTGGTGTGTGCTTACTTGCAATAATAGTATGAAGGCAGTGAATCGCCAAAAATTGTCCATAACTGGTATCTTCTTCCTTTTACAATTTTGGTGCCTGACAGCTTCTGCTAGTTTCAATTGGCTTCACTAACAACAAATTTGGCAATAACACTAGAACTTCAAATAATTAATTAATTTTCATTGGACGTAACACACAGTTTATATGCAAGTCAGACGCCTTATTGGATCTAACCATGACATGCTCGAATATAAGTAAACAAGAAGAGGCGCTCAAAATTTGCCATCAATAGCCTCTTCTCCTCATGTAGTTAACACGTGTGCAGCGTGCTGGCCTCAACAATAATGTGAAAAGAGGTGAATCGCTAGAAACTGTCCATAAGTAGGGCTTACTTGGTACAAAGTTGCCAAGTCATTTCCTCAAGCCTGTCACTTTAGCAAGTATCAAGTCTTAGAAGACAAAACTGCTTGTTCTGATCGGTAAAACTGATTATCAGCCGACTGGCTGGTACCTACATGCTTTCTGATGATTTAGGCTAGAATGGATTCTGTCCATTGCTTTGCATATCGGACTATTGTTTGCAGTACTAGCTTTTGTTTCCCTTTTAAATTGCGGAGTGGTCTGTGAATGTTATCTTACCCATTTCTGATGCGATTACTAAAAACCCAAAGATGGCACCTATCATGAATAATATCACACATTTAGTTTTGAATTTAGAAGTTTATGGATTGTTAATTAGTGAACAGTCACCTTCCTTCATGTGAGTAACACTTTTGTGTTCTGAGTTTCTAAACAAATTGTGAATAACAGTCCAACAGATGGACTGCTTCTTTATTTATCTTCCCCTGTTTGTTACGTACACATCTCTATGATTATTGATACAGTTTGGTTCTATTGCAGGCAATGGCCTAGAAGTTGCAAGCTCGAGCACAAACGATAAGTAACCTGGGGAGCATGATATGCTATATGTAAAAACTAGTACAAATATTAAAATTGTATAAATTTTTGAGTAACATTCACAACGGATAAAATTATCCAAAAATTATACTGTGAGATACGCTGTGTCGGGAGGTTGTACATAAATTTTTGTAATTTTTTTGAGCTTATCTGATATATTAAAAAATTCAAATAAATACTAAATGCAAAAAATTAGGATAGGTAATTAAGCCGGCTAATCAGCCAACTTAATCACCTGCCGCCCCCTCACCGGACGGCAGGCCTGCATGTCGTCTGCTGGCGGGGCGGCAGACGCTTGCCGCCGGCGGCCTCTTCATGTGTCGCCTCGCCAACGTTGCCGTCCACCCACCGGACGACAGAAGTGCTATTTTTGCAAATACGGTGCGCATACAGCTAGTTTTATGAATACCGTGCACAACAGTGCTAAATTCGGCTTTGTCTCATGGTGATCATTGGACTTGTACTATTGTGTCTTCGCCAGAATAATGTCATGTAATATTTTAGTTCAGGCAGCTGTTAGTTCATAATTTAGTAGTGCTACTAAAGTTACAGTATTCAAGACTTTAGTCTTTGGGTAGGTTCTTTTAGGTTGTGGCTTATGGCTTAAATTTTTTAATTCTGACTGTTTGTGAGAGGCAGTACGTAGAGAAAAATAATCGTATGTGATTTTAACTGGTACAGCTAAAATTAGTATACTTTTTACTGCAATCTTTCTATTGATCCGCTTTGAAAAAACACACCATTTAAAAGTTAATTACTGTAACCATTTAAAAGTTAATTACTGTAACCAGTACAAATATAAGCCGGCTAGCAGTCCATTTGAACCCGGCCTTTTAAGTCTTTAATTAGGACTTACGATTGATGTTAATTGTTAAAAGGGACAGTTTGGTTCGTGCGTGATCCTTCGATTGCAACTCGCGAAGTTGTTGGCTGGTATTTTCGAGAGATCAATGATTGACTGTAAAACAAAGTTTGGAAACTTCTTTTTACTAGTGGAGTGTCAGCTTGTATTTAGTCTGAATAGTACAGCGCTTACAATTTTCCAAGCAGCACAAGGAGAAGATTAGTGTGTTCTGGGGTAAAACCAGTAGGCCTTGGCGAGCCCACTGCGCTGTTCGCCGCCGAGCCAAGAAAACCGCTACTGGAGCTAAGAACACCTACTGCGCTGTTCGCCGGCTAGCCCGGGCAGCTGCCTAAGGTCGCCGGGAGGGAGGTGGCTCCGCCACTGGGTAGAACTGTAAAGCAAGCTGAAATTTTAGGCCTTGATTGAAAGGGGAACGCAATTCTGATGGAGGAGTGCCTAGGGCTTGTTTGGTTCTATGTCCATTCGTTGTGCTCTGTGTACAGTTTGCATCCTTATGATGTTCTTCAGGCAAAGAGCAGAGTTGTTGCGTTGGGTTTGTGCACGCTTTATGGCCTCAGGCCTACTACTAACAGAAAAGTTCAGTGTTGCGAACCTGGTAAGTGGTTAGTTCGGTTATTCATTTTGTTTCTGCAGCATATCAATATAATCTCTTTACTTTTGAGCAACAGAGATTATTCTTACCCGGTATGGGTGTTGCATGTTTGTTGATTATGATCAAATCCATCGGTTGGCACCTAGATACTTTTTGATGCTTGGGCTGGAGTGACATTTGTCAATTACTTTGCATATGACACCACTCATCAAATTACTAAGCTTTTGTTGTCCTACAACTTGCAACTGGTCTGCGAAGCGTGTCTTACCCCTCCTAATGTGATGACTAAAAACCCAAATGAGGCACCTGTCATGAATATCATCACTCATTTAGTTTTGCATTCAGAAATTTATGGATTAGTCGGTAGTCATCTTTCCCGTGTGTAAGTAACAGTATTCACTTTTGAGCTTTCAGCTTTGAAACAAAATCATGAGTAGCAGATGGAATGTGTCCTTATTTATCTTGTGTTACATACACAACTCTGTGATTATTTATACAGTTTGGTGTTATTGCAGGCAATGGCCTAGAAGTTACAAGCTTGAGCACAAACGATAAGTAACAAGGGAGCATGATATGCTTGCTACTTCTGAAATAGCTGTGTAAGTAACTGCTACATTTTTCTGCTTCATGCTCTTTAGGCTTTCCAGTGCTGGAAATTAAGCAGGAAGCTGCTATACCAAAGTATATCATATTCCCTTGTACAGGCAGTTTCTTTTAGTTAATTGTTGCATATGAACATTACACTGATCATCTTATGCACCACGTTGGGTGTGGATGTTTGCTTGCAGGCAATGCCTCGGAAGATAATAAACACCGGAGACTAAAAACAGCTGGAATTGCTGAATCTTATGAGACGTTCCGGGATAAAGATTCATTCCCATAAATAAATCCGAAGCTATATATATTTGCCCCCCTATGTTGTAACATGGCTTCATATGCGACTGAATTTGTACTTTGTGATTAAGTTTGAATGATTTGTGTCTTTCCTTGTCAATCTCATCTTAATTAGTGTTTGTACTCGGATCTTGTAATCCATAAATCGAAGCATTAAGAACAAGAAGAGAAAATTGGATATTTGCCACCGCTAACAGTGGGCTTCGCAAAATTGCCATCGCTATCGTCGACTTCGCAAAATAGCTACTCAGGACGTGTGTCTCTCGTATTCCCTGCCATTGCACCCCTTTTCCTCATTTTCTTTTCTATTTGCCTTATTTTTTTCTCTCTCCTAAAAACTGGCACCTCGAGGGACCAAAATGCCCCTAGGGCATTTTACGTACGGGACTGGAGCCGTTCCTCTCCGCGCGACGCTTCCTCTTCGCTGCAGCCTGTGCGAGACGCGCCGCCGCCACCGGCTCCGTACGCGACGATGGCGCCAGACGTACTGCCGTGGCCGGCCAGGCCATACGCCCAGAATGCCATGCGCCCAACAAAATAGCTCAAGGGCAGTTTAGTCATCTTAGGTGGCTGATTTGGAGAGAGAGAAAAGAAAATAAGGAAAAGGGGTGCAATGGCAGGGAATACGAGAGACACACGTACTGAGTGGCTATTTTGCGAAGTCGATAATAGCGATGGCAGTTTTGCGAAGCCCACTGTTAGCGGTGGCAAATATCCAATTTTCTGGAACAAGGATGTTGCATTGTAGGCTAGCTACAGCATTAAGTTGTACTAGTCACACAATTGACACAAGTAATTAAGCAAAGAAGAGGATCGCAATTCGCCATAGCTCGTCAAATACTAATTAACAAAGTTGTACAGGCCTCAGAACACCTGAAATACGCACTGCCGGATGCGACGGGGTCAGTCGTTGGCGGTGGCGAGCTGGAGCTGGAGCAGCTCGTCCTCGGGGATGATGCGGATGGTGCAGTCGGAGCGCGGGTAGGCGGCGCAGAGCAGCGCGTACCCCTGGGCGACGACGTCGTCGCTGAGCATGCCGTCGCTCTGGTCCACCTCGCCGGCGACCAGCCGCGCGGGGCACGTCATGCACACCCCGAGCTTGCAGTCGTGCGGCACTTCCAGGCCCTCGTCCAGCGCGCGCCCCAGAATGGTCTCGTCCTCCTCCACCTCCACCACCCGCGACTCCCCGCCGTGCTCGATCGTCACCTTGTACGCCCGCGGTGGGGACGCCACGGCGCGTGCCTCCTGCGGCTGGCGGAGCAGTCCGGTGGGCTGGCGGAGCTGAAGGCGCGGGGAGCAGATGGAGGTGGCGAGGTGGAGCAGTGAAGCGGCAGCCATGGTGCGCGTGCGCGTGCGGCGGGTGGTTGCTGAGAGAGCGCGAGTGGTTGGGGCGGTGCGCGTTTTGGAGGATAAGGTGCTGTCCCTCCCTTTTTTGTTTCTCTCTCCCCTCTTTTTCTGGAAACGGATTTGCAAATGGAAGAATGTCGATTTTCCACACCCGTGCAGATTGATAGCACAAAACGATCAGACCCGTCCATTGTGTTCGCGGGATCCTCCCAATTTCTTGGAAAGTTATTCTTTGGAAAGTGCTAATGGTACGTTTGGTTGGTAGAATCCTCAGAAGGTTTTCAGAAATGCTTTAGTAATTCTATATGATTGCCTTGTTTAGTAAAACAATAAGTAATCTGAACAAAAAAAAAATCCAAAATTACCTTGAAAATCAGATTACCATAGTTTTCAAGAATCATTTACCCATAGATAAGAATATCTATATTGGATTACCAAGGGAAAGTAATCTTTATTATAGCACTTTTATCATTTGTTTTGATTTCTCATAGTCAATATTTGAATTTTCAGAATTCAAAATCCAAATTAAAAAAACTTTTTTTTCAAAGCATGAATTTTGAAACTAAAATAACAAAATTTGAATCATAAATTTCAGAATCTAAATTCAGTCAATTTAAAGTTCAAAACTCAAAATTTCAAGTTTAGATTTTGAAATTCCTTTTTTGATAATTTAAATCTTAAAATCTAAAATTGAATCCTAGATTTGAAAAATTCAAGTTCCAAAAAATTAAAACTTATAAATTCAAATATTTTAAAATTCCAAAATCAAAGTTTAAAATTAAAATTTTTAGTAATAAAAATTTGAACTTTTGAATCATAATAATTATATGTTTTAATGTTGCAATTTTAAATTGTAAAATTCAAATGTTAGCTTTCAATATAAAATTTATAAATGTTGACCTTCAAGGTTTGACATTTCAAATGTGTAATTTAAATTTGTGGATTTGTTGGTTCGAGTGATGAAATATTTGAATTATTATAAAGACCATTTTGTAGTTTTTTCAAGCCAATCAAACACTGGAATATTATATTACTGGTAATGTGTTGCTGGTAATCAGATTCAAGGGAATATTAGATTACAAGAGAAATGTGAAATTATACATACCAAACGCACCCTAAAAGATGAATGCCTACCTTATCTGTTCCTGGTTAAAGGCATTGGTCTTGCTCATTAGATTTAGACCCTATTTAAAAGTGCTATGATTTTTAGCTATAGTTTTTAACTGGCTGTGAGAGATTGTAGGAGCAAAGGACCCTAGTCTAGTCTAGAGCATGGCTGTTTGTTTGATTCCCAATTCCTTCGTGCCATGTCAGCTGGAAATTGGACATGGGTAAATAAAATTTGAAGCAAGCTACAATATCTCTTTATAAAGGAATTGCTCTAAGCTGAATCCACACGAATTAGCTGAAGCTAAGAGTAACTCCAGCAGTAGCCCTCAAAACAGGGCCCCTACTTTTTATTTGAGAGCTCTCCCTACTTTTGAGGGCTCTGTTTTTTAGGCTACACTCCAGCAGGAGCCCTCAAAACAGGACCCTCAAATTCATTCTTAGAGGGGATGACACATAGGACCCACCCTCATCCTCATCCTACTTTTGAGGGCCGAGGGGCAAAAAACTCACTCCAGCAGGGCCCCTACTTGAGCCCTCAAAAGTAGGGGCTCCCTCCAGACCCCCCCAGGAATGAGGGCTCGAGGGGGAGATTTGAGGGCCCCCTACTTTTGAGGGCTCAAATAGGGGCCCTGCTGGAGTGAGTTTTTTGCCCCTCGGCCCTCAAAAGTAGGATGAGGGCTCAAGTAGGGGCCCTGCTGGAGTTGCTCTAAGAGCATCTCCAGCAGGGCCCCTACTTGAGCCCCCAAAACCAAATTTAGGGGCTTGAGACAAAAATAGAGCTCCAGCAGGGCCCCTACTAGAGCCCTCAAATTTGAGGGGCCCCTCAAATCCCCCCCTCACCCCTCATTCCTGGGGGCTCTAGACCAAGCCCCCAAATCACAGTTGGAGCAGTTTTCCTCCCGCCTCCCGTGCGTGCCCTCCCCGCCCGGCTCTTTCCCTGCCTGACGCTTTCCCCTCCCGCGCCCGCTGCTTCCCCCGCCCGCCTCTTTCCCCTCCCCGCCGGCCTCTTTCCCTGCCTGCGCTCGCCGACGCCCGCCTCCCCGCTCTCCTCCGCCCGCCTCTTTCCCCGCCTGCGCTCGCCGACGCCCGCCTCTTTCCCCGCCTGCTCGCCGACGCCCGCCTCCCCGCTCTCCTCCACCCGCCTCTTCCCCCACCCGCCTCTTCGTCGCGCGGCCGGATCCAGCGGCGGAGAGCGGAGGCGGCCGGATCTGGTGCGGGGTCGCCGGATCCGGTGGCGGAGAGCGGAGGCGGCCGGATCTGGTGCGTGGTCGCCGGATCCGGCGGCGGAGAGCGGACGCGCGCGGCCTCCTCGGCCCCTGCCTCCGCTGGCTCCTCTCTGCCCCGGCCCCGGCCTCCTCTGGCTCCTCTCGGGACGGACGCGCGGCCTCCTCGGCCCCGGCCCCTGCGGGGCCACCTTCTTCCCCGGGCGCGGCCTCCTCCCTCGTCTGCTTCTTCCCCGGGTGCCTCATCAAGCAATATCAAGCGGGGAATACGCCCAACGTACGGCGGCACCCAACGACCGGCGACGGCATAAGCCCGACGCAGCGCGGCCACGCATGAGGCGGCTCACGGCCGGCGGCGCCCGAGCCCAAAGCACGGCCGACGGCGCCCAAGCCCGAGGCGGCTCACGGCTCACGGCGAGGTCGGCGGAGGCGGCGCGGCCTGACGACGGCGTGGAGGCCGGCGCGGGAGGCGCGGCTGGCGGCGCCCGACGGCGTGGTGGCAGCGGCGCCAAAGGCCCAACGTACGGCGGCTCCCAAATGGGCAATGGTCTCCTCCATGACGAGTGGGCCCTACATGTCATTGTCCATTGGAATGAATTTGGGGGCCTTGATTTGAGGGCTTCTGCTGGAGTTTAACTCAAAAAACAGGGCCCTCAAAAATAGGGGGAGCCCTCAAATCAAAAGTAGGGGCTCTGATTTGAGGGCTCCTGCTGGAGATGCTCTAACATCTGTGCTGATGTGGCATATCTCTTACGTGGATAGCTAAAGGGATTATATATAAAAAACTGAAATCCACCACAAATGGACAAAGAAGCAATGCAAGAGGAACACATACGTGTGCCAAGGAAAGTGACTCACGGGGGTTTGCTGCAAAGGATCCCTAGCCTGCAATCCCTCCAAGCAGAAGAAACGAACATCGCTTTCATTTCTACAGATAACGCTGATACATCGAGGGAAAATGCTATGCGTACGATACTAGTTAGAGACCCGTGCGTTAAAACAAAGTCATAAAAATAATGAGACGGAACTTACTGCCTAGCCAACTTTACATATCAAACATTGGAGAGCAAGCGATAGAGAGAAGGGTGGCCAGAATACGCGAGGAGATGGAGAAAGTGGAGGGGGTGGGCGGTTGTATCCTAAGAGAGAGAGAGGAGAAGAGAGACGAATGGTCCAGATCAAATCGGATAGCTGAGAAGAGAGGAGAGAGAATGGACCAACCACCAACTCACACTTTTATAATAGTAAAGATAATTTGTATGATGAGCATACGCCGATAGCATTTAAGTGTAGAAGCAATGAGAGCCAACACACATTGCATTGATTCATCAGGTGAACTAACGCCTCAGCCCAGAATAATAGTGGCATGTGAGAGTGAAACAAGAGTGTTCGAATGCTATCATTGAGAGTTCGAAGGATATGTTCGGTCTTGCCATTTTGCTGTGAGATGTATGGACACGAAAGACATAAGGCAATACCATGAGTGGAGAAGAAAGAGCAGAGGGCATAGTTGTCGAATTCGCGACCGTTATCAGTTTGTAGTGAGAGAACTGGACGTTGGAATTGTGTGTGGACGTATGCGTGGAAGGAGATGAGAGTGGGAAGGACCTCAGACTTTTGTCGCAGAGGGAATGTCCAAACATAATGAGAAAAATCATCAAGAAGTATCAGGTAGTAATGAAAACCAGAATTACTAATTATTGGAGAGGTCCAAACATTAGAATGTAACAATTGAAAAGGAAACGATGTATTGGAACAAGAACAAGTAAAAGGCGTGCTTGTTTGCCTTGCTGACAAGCATGACAAATAAGATGCACTGACTTATTGCATGTGTAATAAAAAACTTGGAGGGCCCGTGCAAGAGAATCTCGGCTGGAGTGACCGAGCTGTTGATGCCAAACATCGATGGAAGCTGCGCTAGCGTGGAGAGCGTGCATGGACAGATGGCGAAGGGGATAGAGGTCACCGTCACTGTCACAGCGGAGAAACACTGCCTTGGTTCGAAGATCCTTAATGGAAAAGCCTGTGGGGTCAAATCCAATGGAAACAGAATTGTCACGAGTAAGGGCACGTACAAAAATGAGATTCTTGATAAGAGGTGGCGATAACAAAACATTACGGAGTTGGAGAGAAGTAGTGGTGGGAATAGCAGCATCGCTGGTCGAGGTGATCGGAAGGCAGCACCGTTGCCGACGGTGGTATTAGATGGAAAAGGAGAAGGGTGGATGGAATTTAGAGTATCAGGGTAGGCAGACATGTGCGACGTAGCCCCTGTGTCGAGGTACCACTCGGAGGTCTCGGAGGCCGGTGTCATGGGGATGTTGCGTAGCGCGGCCAGAAGGGCGCCGTTGTCCCAGATGGTAGGTGAACTTGGGGCACCAGCATGGTGCGATGCCTCCAAGGTGTGTTAGGCTAGGGCGTCGGGCCGTGGACTGAGAACACCAGTACCCGACGTGCGCCATGGCATGGGCCAGGCCTGAACCATTCCAGTCCACAAGTTGAGGGCAGGCATCCAAGTCCCAGCAGTGGGGCATGTTAGATCGAGGAGACCGACTAGAGGGGGTGAATAGGTGGTATAAATATTCT
This sequence comes from Dendrocalamus latiflorus, assembly GCA_017311315.1. NCBI lineage: Eukaryota > Viridiplantae > Streptophyta > Magnoliopsida > Poales > Poaceae > Dendrocalamus > Dendrocalamus latiflorus. The sequence continues at coordinate 9,068,574 of CM029631.1, forward strand.
TTTTTAAATTAATTATCAATTTCTATTTGACTAAACCAAGCAAATAATGTGGAAACTTAACACAAAAAAGGTTTAGCATAAATAACACCTAAAACAATTGGGTTTACTTAAGTGCACAAACAAGATAAGACTATATTAAGGTTTGCAATCTTAGGAAGGCAAGAAATTAATTTAATTCTATGAATGTAAATTGCTTGAATGTAAATTGAGCACAAAAAAAAATAAACCACAATGGGCCAGACCGGGCCGGCTTTTTGTTTGAAATAAGTCGAATTTTTTGAGACCGATTTATCTACTAATCGGAACCAGACGATAACACCGATAACCGGCGATAATCGGATCCTACTGGTCGAAAAAAAATTCTTTGAATTTCACCCCAATCTCCAATTTTTTGTTACCACATCTGAAAATAGGTGGAAATGCGATTTTGCCACAAAAATTGGAATATTAGTTCAAGCCATGCCTCTGCAGGTACGGCCCGATCTGCAGGACGAACCTGCTGGGTGAAGACCTGATCGTGTCGCTGGACCCGGAGGTGAGCATCTCGGTGCTGCTGCAGGAGGAGAAGAAGGCCTTCCAGATATGGTAACCTGACTCCTTCATGCGCGTCTTCGGAGCCGACAACATCCTCACCGCGCTCGGCCCGCTGCACCAGCACATCAGGAGTCTCGTCCTCCGCCTCTTCGGCCCCGAGAGCCTCCGCCTGGCGCTGCTCCGCGACGTGCAGCGGACCGCGCGCGCCGGCCTGCAGTCATGGCTTGAGCTGCTCAGTGTCGACGTGAAGGAAGCCACCTCAAGGGTATCTGTCTCGTCATCGGTTAAACACTAACGATCGACATACTCCTATCTTGTTCTCATGTCTTCAATTGTGTCTATATATTCGCATTGCAGATGATATCATTTAGCGTCACGGCCAAGAAGCTGATCGGCCACGACGACGCAGCCTCTGGAGGCAGCTTATGGAAATGCTTCGATGCATGCACAAGAGGGCTACTGGCATTTCCAATTTGCATTCCCGGGACAGAATTCTACAGATGCATGAAGAGCGGATCTATGCGGTGGGCAGATTGGAGCGTTTCCATCTAATCGTTTTGTACACCTGACCTTAGCAGTTGACACTACACTCCTGAAATTCGATCTCTCGAGGGGCGCAAGAATGTTATGAAGATACTGAAACAACAGCTTGAAGAGAGGGCAAATGTGCTACAGCAGAAAACCGTAGATTTTTTGACGTTGTAATCGATGAGCTGAACAAGCCGAAGCCTGTGTTAAACGAGAAATTTGCACTGGATTTACTCTTCTTGCTACTGTTTGCAAGCCATGAGACCACATCCATTGGGCTGACTGTTATTCTGAAGTTTCTGACGAACAACCCGAAAATCATTCAAGAACTAACAGTAAGTAAAAGAGTTGTGCTTCTTTTTGTCATGCGTATTTGGGTTTATTCTGCGGGAAATTAACACGGAAACAAAGTTGTTTCTTTATACGATGCTTTCAGGAGGAGCGAACAAATCCAAAAGGGAAGGGTTGATCCAGATTCTGAAGTCACCTGGGAGGAGTACAAGTCTATGAAGTTCACTTCTCATGTATGTCGAGACAGTGTTCATCTATGCCAGCTATTTTCTCCCTTAAAACGCAACCATGTATATCACGTTTTCATAGCTTCATGCAGGTAATCCTGTTGTTCCTTCTCTGTACGTTGATCTGCTTTGTTCACAGGTTATATACGAGGCACTAAGGCTGGCAAACATCGCACGAGTAGCGTTCAGAAAAGCAAAACAGGATGTTCATATAAAAGGTATGTATATTCTATTCTTCGTGTGTATAATCTTCGGTTACATTTGCTATCCATGATACTAAATGCAGGTAAATGTTGCTCTAGTATTGTTGAAAATTGACGTATATATTACTCCAACCATTAACATCCTGTGTTTAATCTCAACTAATTACGATGCATACAGGATACATTATTCCAGAAGGAGCAAAGATCCTGATCTGTCTTTCTGTAGACCGGACAAGCAACAAAGGGGAGGGGGTAAATGATGCCTTCAAATTCTCCCTAAATATTCACTTAACTCTTTTCTCCGATAGCTATGAAGATTAGGATTGAAAACCCACTTGAAAACCAGAGCAATAGAACACACTGTGGTTGGAAGCTGGCAATGTGGTCGAAAGCTGACAACGTGGTCGTAAATTCAACAACATGGTCGAGAGCTGATAACATGGTCGTAAACTTGACTACGTGGTCGTAAATTCATCAACGTGGATGGAAATCGACTACAGAATGGAAATAACTGTAGTCAATAACCACCGAGACCAAAACCAACGTGATTGAAAATGAGTGCAGTCGAAACCAACGTGGTCAAACACCAAAGAGTGGTCGAACAACCAACGTGGTCGGAACCAGTCGGCAACCAAAATGATCAACGTGATTGTAAGCCAATGAGGTGGTCGTAAACAATGTGGTCGAACGCCAATGAGTGATCAAACAACCAACGTGGTCGGAACCAGACGGCAACCAAAATGATCAACATGGTCGTAAGCCAATGAGTGGTCGAACAACAAACATGGTCGGAACCAGACCGCAATCAAAATGATCAACGTGGTCGTAACCAGCATGGCCATAAACCCACAGTGGTCTAGCAACCAACGAGGCCGAAGGCCAACAAATGATCTGCGACCAGTGAGATCAATTTAGCTCAAAAACCAACCAAAGAAAACGAGGATCCATGAGCAGTCGGAAATCCCATGCGGTAGGAAAAAGCGAAGCGTTCGGACGAGTGAATGTGATCGAAACCGGTACGATACAGTCGAGAACTTAACCGTGGTCGAAACCAATGTGGTTGTAAAGCTTATCGACGTTCTAGACAAAAAGTGCACCAACTACTGAATGCTTCAGTTCAGATTCAACAGAAGAACACGAAGTAATCAAAAGATCTAAACGTGGTCGAAAGCAATGCGGTGCAAAGCGATCGAAAAACCAAACGTGATCGAAAGTAATGCGCTTCAGTCTGGAACTCAACCGTGGTCGTAAAACCGATCACATTCCAAACAGTGAACAGCGCCAGCGCCGACTGTATCAGTTCAGAATCAAATCGAAAAACCGAAGGAAACGAAGGATCTTTTCATCCATAAATCCAAATGATGTGAAACTTTGCATAGATCCTCTTTAGGGTATTTTGAACCTATTTCAACAAACGATTATTAAATTATGGCTAAAGATGAGACCTTTTTCAGTTTATTGGATGGTCACATCAAAACCGAGTCAAAATCGAAATCGGTGAATCAAACTAGCTCGTGAGTGGATGATGACCAAGATGAGTATGGAAGTATTTCCACATGTCACAATAAGTTAGAACACCAAAGAAATTGACTCAAAACCCTTGGATTAAAAAATCAACTTTGAGACCAAATCAAGAACACATCAAGAACAAAACAACCAAATCAAGAAGGATCCATGGAGATAGCAAAGATTGATGCATTGCTTACTTGAGAAGATTAAGTCTACAACCAATCCACCTTAGAGGACAAAGAGCACACCATGTGTTGCACTCTCAAACTCTAACCATAAACAAGAAAGCAGACAAGAGAGAGGGGTGGGATCATTAACCATATATGTCTCCATCCTCACCCCTTTTATAGGTGAGCAACCAGCCACCTACTCCCCAAATAGATCCTATTCACTATTACAATGGGGGAAACCCGTTAACCCTACGCACACGGGTTTTACTCACTCAAATCCACTTATACACGCTTTTCAAAGCGCATAAGTGTGCATCCGTTAAATCCTTAGCCTTGATCCGCCTGGATCAGATCAGCTCCATCTTGGCCTAAACCACTCTCCAACGCATCACCCATGCACCGCGGTTTTGATTCAAGATGGTTTCCGGTATTTTGGTCAAAATACCGAAACGCCCCTTGTTGACCCGGTCATCACCTTCCTTTGCAAGCAAACATCATGCTTGCTACGTGTTGGTACACCATTACCTTGCCACATGCTACCAAGTCTCTCCAGTCCCAGTTCCACTGAACCACGGTTCACTTGGCCCGTGCAAGCCACCTGGCGTTATCCCGCTGTTCAAACTCGCCTTCAACATTCCCGCTTTTCTCGTGTCATGCTTGAGCTCACCATTCCACTTGGCATTCTTGATTGTTCTGGGCCTCAACTCCTCCATGTGTCTAGCCCCAACACCGCCATTGACCATAGTTGACTCCAAGTGACCCTACATATTCAAAGATAAAGAATTCATTTCTAGACACAAATTCTTCATAACTTGACCTACATTAGACAAGCCATGCATCATGCAACTTTAACCTAAGGGCCCAGGTCAACCTAATTAAATCCATGACTCAAATCCCAAATTCTCAAAATCTGTACAAACTAATCCTGACATAGAGCTATCTTTGCAAAGCCAACAGATCACTCCACAAACATTGCAATGGTTCATCACAACAATAACCTGAACCATCTCACATGGTCCATCACCTTCTATAGCCCACCTCAATCCAATGTTTATAGGGACCCCAATGTGTTTAATCCATGGAGATGGAAGGTCAGTGAACTCCATATGAATAACAAAATCTTGGCTTCATGCTATGTTGAAGAAATAGTTGTGCACTGTAGTCTTGTTTTGTTCAGATATATGTATGGCACCAAGGATTTCATGGCCTTTGGAGGGGGGGTTGTGTCTTTTTGTGCTGGTGCTGACTTCGCCAAGCTGCAAATGGCTATCTTCCTCCACTGCTTAATCACTAAGTACAGGTAATGTACATTGGAATTAATCTTGATGCTTGTCAATACCGCAAGCGCTGCTCGGACGACCACCGTGGCCGGAGTGGCCATGGTCGGTGTGGCCGTGGTCGAAGTGACCGTGGCCGGAGTGGCCGTGATCAGAGTGACCGTGGCCAGAGTGATCGTGGTCAGACTAGCCATGGTCGATGTGGCCATGGTCGGAGTGCCCATGGTCGGAGTGACCATGGTCGGAGAGTGGCTGTGGACTGTGGTTGTGGCTCTTGTAAGTGGTCGGTTACTACCACGTTATGTGTGGTTGTAACGACCAGCATTGTGGTGTGGGTGTGAGTGGTCGGTTAATACCACGTTGTGTGTGGTCGTAACGACCAGCGTCGTGGCGCTTGTATGAGTGGTGGATTACAACTACATTGTATGTGGTCGTAATGACCAACATCGTGGCACCTGTGTGAGTGGTCGGTTACGACCACGTTGTGTGTGGTCGTTACGACCAGCGTCGTGGCGCGGGTGTGAGTGGTCAGTTACGACCATGTTGTGTGTTGTCGTAATGACCAACGTCGTGACGCCTGTGTGAGTGGTCGTAACGATCAGCGTGTGGCACTTGTGTCAGTGGTCGGTTACGACCAGTCTGGTCGTGGACGGTCAGTCTGTATGAAGTCGTAGATGACCACGGTGTGTGTGGTCAGTTATGACCATGTTGTGTGTGGTCGTAATGACTAGTGAGGTAGTCGTAAGCGCCAGGGTCATGACGCCTGTGTCTGCAGTAGTCGTAGCTACAGTGCCGCAATCGAAGACAAGCGTTGATCGAAGAAGCGTTCGAAGACAGGCCGTGGTCGAGCCCATGGCCATGATCGTAGGCACCATGATCGAAAGCGACATGGTCGTAGGCACCGTGGTCATAGCTCCTGCGTGACCATGGTCGTAGCACAGTGAGTGCGTGGTCGAAGCTCCAAAGACGCGGTCGAAGACAAGCCGAGGATGAAGCAATGGTCGTGGTCATGTGGCGATCACTGTAGCAGGCGTCAGCACGGGTGGTCATGGATGACGCAAGCCACACCTTGGTCGGTGAACTGCCCAGGCGTGGGCAAGCGGCTTGTCACCGTAGCAGTCAGTAACGGCTGATCTAAGCGGCATGGGTAGGCGGCGATTCCTGTAGCAGTCATCAGCAGAGCATGGGGCAGACGGCAGAGCATAGGCGAGCAGCGAAGCAGTTGAGTGCTCTGCAGGGAGGCCCAGTTGTATATATATACCTTGTAAGCTGTAAGAGCGAAGTAAGTCGAATGAGCAGAGAAAGAAGAAAAGCGACGCAAGTTGTGTTCGCGTCGGAAAATTTCTTTCGTGTCTGTTCGTTCGACTTCCCCATGTAATATGTGTCCATGGATAACTTGAGCAGGTCTTCCCCATGTAGTGTGCGTTCATAAGTAACTCGATTCTGCACTGTTCGTCGTCCGACAACAAAGTAGTCGAGAGCGAGCTGTCCTTCCTGTCCTTTGTTTTTATCGTAGTCATAGAAACTACGGAGCGATCATATTGAGTTTGGACATACGGTTCCTGCCCATCAATGTATTGAGAGATCGATACAGTAATGAGGACACTAATCTTTGTCCTTGCTCGTCTCCTGTCTTCGGGGAGCAATTTACTCTTGCATTTTGGTGGACAGATGGACAGCGATTAGTGGAGGGACGATGTTGTTTTATCCTGGACTGCGATTTCCAGACGGCTTTCACATCCAACTTCTCCGAAGAGCTTAAATTGGTTATAATTGACAAATACAATAGATGATATTGTTCGGTTATGTTTTCTAGTAGAATCGATGATCAAATAAAGATAGTTGAATAACTGTTATATTCGTATAAGTATTGATGATTACACATAACTAGGACTACCGAACCGCACCAGGACAGATAAACTAATACCAGACTTGCAAGGCAACACATTACACATCCACCTGATAGCATAACAACTCAAAAGTGTGACAAGAATCATCAAGCTGTACAACAATGCACAGTGTTGAAGCTTAATACCTGAACCTAAGGGAGAAAAGAAGAGCTTGAAAAGACCGGAGCCAAGTCGTCTTCGATTCACAAAGCTCTACTGAATAATGACCGCATCAAATGCATGTGTAATGTTCTGCACCTACGAGTTAGAATAGAAGAATTCTGCTGACCTGCTGATGGTGAATGCCTTTCCTTTTCTTGTTTACCCCTACTGCAACTTGCCTGTCGGCCGTCAGCCTGTCACTAACAGTGTATTGAGTGAGTTCTTTTGCTGTCTCACTTTCGTTTTCTTTTTGTCTTTCATGTCCAGCCAACTAGCAAGTGGCCCTACCCGTGACGAAGAGGTCGAGGTTGAGTGATGAAATGATGTACCTATTGTAAAACATCAACCGGGGGGGGGGGGGGGGGGATGGTTGGAATGTCAAAAATCATCTGTACAGTTCGATCATCCACCTTAGTGCAGGGTACAAAGCAGCAGAAACTAAAGTCTAGTAAATAGGAGCCGCCTAGTCGCCCATATAAGATCCGTTCCAAATAATTTCTAGCTGTTAGCTTTTAAAAGTCGAAAGTTGAGCGGTGTGGCTTCTTAAGCTGGTTTCTATAAACTGTTTGTAGGAGCTATTACAGGAGCCGCTTTGAAAGGAGCAGCTTCTCAACGCAAGTGTCACTTACTCCTTTAATCTTTCTCACAATCAGCCAAAAACCAAAAGGCACAATACTTTTGAACAAGGTCATAACCCAGTGGTAGAGCATAAGGCTGACGATTGAGGCTGTGAGTTTAAGGCCTTATTCTCTTTCTTAATATCAGGTCCTCCTACGTATTTTCTGTACTGACTCCCAGAAAGTGTTTTTTTTCTGTACTGAGTTGCTGCCGATGTAGATCGATTCCGATCGAGTTAGTCCGAGCTAAAAGGATGTGGCCACTCCATGTCCTTTTAGTACTGCAGCTGTGCAGGGGATCAAGTCGGCATAATGCTAAGATAGCAACGTCGACGCGGACGACTTGCAAGACGACTCGCGACCTGGCAGTCGGACATTAGTGTCCTCTTCCGTCGAAGAACAAAAGGACAGCGCCATCTTAACTTGGACTTCATCACCGGGCGGCACGATGGAGAGGAAATTTCCATCGCCTTCTTGTCACTCTGGCTGCGGCACTGGCGTCACCCGGGGAGCAGAAACCGACTGCCCCGCTTGCTTGACTCCGAGGAGACTCGCAGAGCTTCTCGGCCATTTCTCCGTCAGTGTCATGCAGGAAAGCGGTAGCAACGACGAAGCAGGCTTTGTTCAGATTATAGTTTAAAAAGCCGGACCGGACCGCCGGATGAATCGGGGAAGAAAAAACGGAACCGGCAGCTTCAGCGTTTGGCAGCGTAGGTGTTGGCGGCATTAGGTCAATAGCGGCGATAGGTTCGCCATGAGAGTTCGGCCACGACGGCTTGACTTCTGCATCAAGCGAGTAGGTGAATCTCCACGGAGATAACTCGATTTGGTTAGATCCCCTGCAGATTTGGCAAAGACTACAGTTTGGTGCTTCAATGATGAGCTAGATTAGACGTTTTTCATGGGAAATGAATGTATGCTCATGTTGTAATTGATAGCTTTTGAATCTTCTAGGTCTAGATCTAGGAGGGTCTGTTCTTGTTCGGGTAATACACGAGGAGAGGGAACATTAGGGTTTAGATACCGACCGTCAGATTGCGTGGAGGAGGAGCCGGCCATCGCTGGTTCGTTGGTGAGGTCTGTGCACGGGCAGCGACGGTCGGGGAAGAAGGAGCGGCGTCTCCCTGGCGGCGGCACAGGTCCAGTGAAGGAGACGGCGATGGTGCTTCCCGTCGCTGACTGCGCCCCCTCTCAGATCGGTTAGGGTTTTGTCGGTGGGGAGTTGCGGCTCAGGCCAACCTCGGTGAACGAGCCGCCGGCCCCCACCCTCTATTTATTGCGCAGCGCGACGGGGGCCCACCAGCCAAGAGATGGACTGGGCGCCCCCGATCAGGGCGCGGATCAAGGCCCGATTAGCCGTTGGGCTAATCGGCTAAGATCAATCTAACATTCTCCGCCTTGATCTCAATCTATGCTTTAACTTTTAATTACTTTTGACTTTACTCATTTCATCACAGATTAGTGCATAGAACATGTCTCATCGTCACGGTCAATCGCCGATAGATTTAACAGCTACAATACACCTCTCTATTCTGAAATAGTTACTTTAATCTTTTGGGCCATCTTTTAGTCCAGGAATCATAGGCTTTCCCTTAAACCCATGCCGGCTACATGTTCCCTGAACACGTTGGGTGGTAAGCCTTTAGTAAGCGGATCCGCTAACATCTTTGCGGTACTTATATGCTCAAGACTTATAATTTGATCCCGAACTTTATCTTTCACAACATAGTACTTTATGTCAATGTGTTTGGCAGCACCACTTGACTTATTGTTGTGGGCATACATTACTGCGGGTTCATTATCGCAGTATAACTTAAGTGGTCTATTGATGTCGTCAACCACTTTTAAACCGGGTATGAACTTCTTTAGCCAGTTCACCTGCCCCGTAGCCTCATAACATGCTACAAACTCGGCATACATTGTGGACGATGTAGTGACGGTTTGCTTTGAGCTTTTCCACGATATAGCTCCTCCAGCGAGAGTGAACACATATCCGGATGTCGACTTTCTATCATCTCCCGCATAATCAGAATCTGTATACCCCCACTATATGGAGTGAATCTGATCTTCTGTATGTCATCATGAGGCCTTTTGTTCCTTGCAAATAATGCAAGACTTTCTTTATCAATTTCCAATGTTCTATTCCAGGATTGCTCTGGAATCTGCCAAGTAACCCGGTAACAAACGCTAAGTCAGGGCGCGTACACACTTGAGCATACTGCAAGCTTCCGACAGCTGAAGCATATGGAACCGATTTCATTTGATCGAGCTCGTACTGGTTCCTGGGGCATTGAAAATCCCCATATCTGTAGCCCTTGACTATAGGTGCAGGTGAAGGACTACATTTATGCATACCAAATTTCTTTAAGACTTTCTCTATGTATGCCTTTTGTGACAGTCCCAATGTCCCTTTGTTTCTATCCCGGTGAATTTCGATCCCTAGAACGAACGAAGCTTCACCAAGATCTTTCATATCAAAGTTTGAGGACAAAAACTTCTTTGTCTCCAGTAGCAGACTGACATCACTACTAGCCAGTAGGATATCATCCACATACAGGATTAGGAAGATAAACTTCCCATCTTTAAACTTTGCATAAACACAGTTGTCCTCTACATTCTCTTTAAACCCAAATTTTCTTATCGTACTGTCAAACTTCAAGTACCACTGTCTTGAAACTTGCTTTAACCCATAAATCGATTTCTTTAGGCGGCATCCCATTCTTTCATTTTCTTCCACGACAAAACCTTTCGGTTGTGCCATGTAAACATTTTCCTCCAAATCCCCATTAAGAAATGTCGTCTTTACATCCATCTGATGTAACTCTAAGTCATAATGTGCTACTAATGCCATTATGATTCTGAAGGAATCTTTACATGAGACTGGAGAAAAGGTCTGATTGTAATCAATCCCTTCTCTTTGCGTAAAGCCTTTTGCCACAAGTCGCGCTTTGTATCTTTCTACATTTCCTTGGGAGTCAAGCTTTGTCTTGTAGACCCATTTACAGCCTACTGTTTTGGCTTCTTTAGGAATAATTTTCAAGTCCCAGACTTTATTAGCCTTCATGGACCTCATTTCCTCTTCCATGGCCTCAAGCCATTTTGAAGAATTTTCGCTTCTCATGGCTTCTTCAAATGAGGTGGGGTCATCCTCCATTTGAAATTCCTCTGTATGATAAATCTGATAATCATCAGAAATAGCTGATCTTCTTACTCTTTGAGACCTCCTCGGGGCCTCCTCATTTGGTACATCTTCTGTTTGAGGCTGCTGTTGCTCCCCCTCATCTGTGGCAATGGGTTCTATAGGATCCTGAAGAACAGGTTCCTCATTCTCATTCATTGTTGCCACAGGAGGAACAATAACAGGTGCTGGCACCACAGTGTCTTGCACCGTCGGTGCAGCGACAGCAGGTAGTGTGAAGAATGGCTCTTGAATCATCGGAGTGGGTGCATACACCCGCTTCTCCTCAAGATCAATCTCACGAGCTACCATACTTCCTCTCATCATTTCATCCTCTAAGAAGACAGCGTGTCTCGTTTCTACAAACTTTGTATATCTATCTGGACAGTAGAAACGAAAACCTTTTGACTTTTCAGGGTAGCCAATGAAATGACAACTTACTGTTTTGGGATCAAGCTTCCCAAGGTTTGGGTTAAATACTTTAGCCTCAGCAGGACTCCCCCACACACGTAAGTGGTTTAGTGAGGGAACTCTTCCTGTCCACAACTCGTACGGTGTTTTGGGCACCGACTTACTAGGCACTCTGTTGAGAATATGAATGGCGGTTTTCAACGCCTCCATCCATAAACTCAATGGCAGTGTGGAATAGCTCATCATGCTTCGCACCATATCCATCAGGGTACGGTTGCGTCTTTCAGCTACTCCATTTTGCTGAGGTTCGCCCGGTGTAGAATACTGGGCTACTATGCCATTTTCCTGTAAAAACCTTGCAAAAGGTTCAGGAACTTGTCCATATGGGGTATGTCGACCGTAGTACTCCCCCCCACGGTCAGATCGGACTATCTTGATCTTTAAATCGTGTTGGTTTCAACTTTAGCCTTAAATATCTTGAATTTATCCAAGGCTTCATTTCTTTCTTTGATTGGATAAATATATCCATAACGGGAGTAATCATCCGTGAATGTTATGAACGAGTCATATCCATCCACACTTTTCACAGGAAAAGGAACACAAATATCTGTGTGAATAATTTGTAGAACTCCTATGCTTCTTTTGGCGTCTTTCTTAATTTTCTTTACATATTTTCCTTTAATGCATTCTCTGCATTGTTCTAGGTCTGAGAACTCTAATAGAGGAAGAATTTCATTCTTAACTAGTCTTTCTATTCTCCCCCTCGAAATATGGCCTAAACGACAGTGCCATAATTTCGACGATTCATTATGAGTTCTCTTTCGTTTTCTGTTCTCATTCACAGGCGAGGATATACGTTCATTCACATCACATACGGAATTCACATTTTCACGAAGTGACAATAAATAAAGCTCGTCTTGTTTAATGGCAAGACTAATGTATTTATCATTAAACATTATTTCACATTTGCCATTTCCAAAATGACAATCATAACCATCATTGTCCAAATTTGAAACACTAATCAAATTCCTCTGTAAAGAGGGTACATAAAGAACATCTCTAAGTAAAAGAGTGAAGCCATCAGCTAGCTCTAATGAAAGATCGCCAACGGCTTCAACTTTAGCTTGGACTCCATTTGCGACTTTAACGCATCTTTCTTTTCTTTGTGTAGTCCTCGTCGAACGGAATCGCTGTAAAGAATTAGCAACATGAACAGTTGCTCCTGAATCAATCCACCAAGTAGATTTTGAATATTGTACATACAGGGACTCATTTATAAAGGTAATAATGTTCTCACCTTTCTTTGCCATTATCATCTTTAAGTAATCGGGACAGTTCTTCTTGTAGTGTCTCGTCTTCTTGCAGTGAAGACACTGATCTTTATCTACTGCAAAACTATTCTGTTGAGGCTAATGGACATGGGCTTTTCCCTTGTTCTTTGAGGAGAAGTTACTGTTGAAGTTCTTTTTCTTGTTGTCCTTCACATAGTTGATAGAACCACCATGTGAGGATTTAATTCTTTCCTCCTCTTGCACACACATAGCAATGCACTTTTCTAAGTCCCATTTTTCGGGCTGCATGTTATAATTGACAACAAAAGTGTCAAACTCTTTAGGCAAGGAAGCAAAAACCAAATGAATAAGGAACTCATCCTTGAGAGCCAAATCCATTGGTTTAAGCTTGGATGCCAAGTTGCTCATCCTCAGTATGTGCTCTCTTATGCCACTGCCACCAGAGTACCTCTCTGTCACAAGCTGTTTAATCAGCTGTGTAGCATAAGTCTTTGAAGAGCCAGTAAACTGACTCTTTATTCTCTCAAGGTACTCTGTGACAGTGTCACACTCTGCGATTGAGCCCACAATAGCAGACTCAATCGTGTTCTTTATCACAGCCATACATTTCTTGTTGGCTGTGGTCCATTTCTTATGCTCAAGGTCATAAGACATCTGTAAGGGAGCATGATCCCTCTGCCTTTTCTGCCAAGCAGTATCATCCTCATTTTGATCCCTCACTGGTGCCATAGGCTCAGTGGGACGTGCTGTAGTGAGGACCGAGTCCACCTCAGCCAAGATAAAAGCTAAGTCTATCTTTTTCTTCCACTCTCCATAATTATCTCCTTTGAGAGTGGGGATCTCTCTGATACAACTCATCAAGTTGTATCCTCTTGAAAAATAGTTCAAATAAAGTGAGAACAAAACAGCAAAATTATATGCCTTATTTTCAACGTTGGTCAAAAATACGACATACAATTAAATCACTTTTATCTATACATTAAATCTACATCACCGTTGGACAGAAATATAAATAATGCATAAAATCATCAATTAAAAAATTATAATACTGTTATTATCAACGTTGGTCAGAAAATAACAATATCATAAAACTCTGGAAATTATATCTATTTTTTTTCAAAAATTAAATTCTCCCGTTGGTTCGAATTTAATAATGAAAAATTAATCAACATCTTTTGCAGCGGAAACTGTAATTATTCTAAAAATAATTCATCATTCAGAAGCATTATAACTGTACACATTTAATCTCTGAAAAAATTAACACGTTGGTGCAAAACTTTACAGAGATTTTGGTTCAAATTTCATTCAAATACACTTAAAAAAACTTCTGAAACAATTAAATTTCATTTTTTCTGGAATTTACTATGCAAAATGGCCATTTTTGGCCCATCCCGCGCGGCCGGCCCAGCCGGCGCGCGCTCTCCCTTTGGCCCATCCCCCGCGGCCGCAGCCCAGCCGGCGCTGGCTCAGCCCACGCCCGGAAAAAGCCCCACAGGCCAACGGCCTGCCCCGCGCGGCCGCAGCCCAGCCGGCGCTGGCTCAGCCCACGCCCGGAAAGGCCCCGCAGGCCAACGGCCTACCGGCCTGCCCATCTGGTCCCGCCCGATCTCGGCCGTCCATGCGATCGGACGGCTCCGAGCGAAAGACGCCAGGGCAAAAACGCCCCCTCCCCAAAACCCTAACCATTTCCCCTCACCCCCTCCCGAAAAACGCGCACGGGCGACGGCGCGGGTGCTCACGCAGATCGGCTGCGGCGGCGGCGGCCCGCGCGCGGAGAGGAGCGGCAAGACGGCGGCGCGGCGGCCCCAGCGAGGCGCGGCGGCCGGGCGCGCGACAGCGCGGCGGCGCGCTCCCATGTAGGCGGCGGGGCGGGGCGCAAGGCGCGGCCTCACGGCGCGCGCGACGACGGCGCCAACCGGAGCAGCAGCGCGTGGCGGCGGCGCGGTGGCGGCCGCGTCCGGGCGGCGCAACCGGTAAGCCCCGATCCCTTTCTCCATTTCTTTCTTTTCTGTTTTCTAGGGTTAGGGGGGTTCTCTGTGATTTGCTTTTCCGCACGCCGGTCATCCGACGGCGGTCGTTCTTCTTTCCCCTCTCAGATCTACGCCTAGGTTAGGCTCTGATACCATTGATAGCTTTTGAATCTTCTAGGTCTAGATCTAGGAGGCTCTGTTCTTGTTCGGGTAATACACGAGGAGAGGGAACATTAGGGTTTAGATACCGACCGTCAGATTGCGTGGAGGAGGAGCCGGCCATCGCTGGTTCGTTGGTGAGGTCTGCGCACGGGCAGCGACGGTCGGGGAAGAAGGAGCGGCGTCTCCCTGGCGGCGACGTCTCCCTGGCGGCGGCACAGGTCCGGTGAAGGAGACGGCGATGGTGCTTCCTGTCGCTAACTGCGCCCCCTCTCAGATCGGTTAGGGTTTTGTCGGTGGGGAGTTGCGGCTCAGGCCAACCTCGGTGAACGAGCCGCCGGCCCCCACCCTCTATTTATTGCGCAGCGCGACGGGGGCCCACCAGCCAAGAGATGGACTGGGCGCCCCCGATCAGGGCGCGGATCAAGGCCCGATTAGCCGTTGGGCCGGCTGAGATCAATCTAACAGTAATTACATTGGTCTTTTTCGCTTGCAGCATTTATTCATCTGAACCTCTAATTTGGACATTATATTTCTTTTTTTCGCACTTTTGTTTACAATATCTTAGAATAAAAACAATATACAACTAATAAAACAGTGCTACTTATAAACTGGCAGTTGGACCGGTGGCCTGACCGGTTCGATCGTCTGTCCGGCTTTTAAAACTATGGATCGAGCCGGCAAGGCAGCGCTAGCAGACGAGTGCGTGAAAGAAGACCAAAAAAAAAAAAAAGAGGGAAGAAGAGTTAAACTGATGTGGACGCGACTACTAGCTAAGTTAGAACAAAATTTTTATTTACTTGTTTTTTCCCTAGAAAATTCTCCTTTCATAGCTAGAGAGAAAGCAACACTTTGCTTATCTATTTATCATGCGAAAGCGAGAGGCGACTAGTTTCCATGGATAGTCAATGACAGATCGATGCATGTCATTTGCTATAGAGTAGACCAGTCTTTGGCGACACTAGAAACTCTTTTCTTTTTTTTTATTGTTTTTGACGTCGTAGTAAAAGGTACTAGTAATACTATTCTCGTCCTTCCATTGGCTGACACTTCGAGGAGACCAAGACAGGCACGTAGTAAGTCGGCGAGCCATAAAACTATTGTTAAGGCTTGCAAAAACCACACATCAACTTCACAGCTTTGAGGGTATATTTTGATTCTAAACAGGTCCTAAGGCTACACTACTTGGCATCCGAGGATGTGGCAGGAATCGGGGAAAACCCGTGTTCCAGACGAAGCCTTACCTTACTTGTAGCTAGCTTAGGTTTATAAGATAAGCTCAAGAAGCTTAATCTTGCTTGGTCTAACTTCAATTTCAAGAAAGCCATGAGACATTCCTACAAAACAATCTATACTAAACGTCTTATTATAAACAATTTATAAGAAACTGTCTGTATTATTATTATCACAGATGGTTTTACAATCGTGATGGTGTACCGTCTGTGATATACAACTATCACAGATGGTTCTTGTTAATAACCGTATGTAATAATTCACAAACAGTTATTAATACCAACCGTCTGTGATAATTGCATATATCATAGACGGTTTTTAATTAGAAACGTATGTGATAATTCATAGACGGTTATTAATACAAACCGTATGTGATAATTGCATATATCACAGACGGTTTATAATTAGAACCGTCTGTGAATTATCACAGACGATTATTAAGGAGAATCGCTTGTGATAATTATGTATTATAGATAGTTCGTGTTTGGACGTGTCTGGAATACGCCACGTTATTAAATATGGTCCTGACAGATCTGTCTTCATTCTGTTGCATTGAAGGAGGCGGCCGGCTTTGGGGAGTTTGGTGAAACCGGCTTTGGGGAGTTTGGTTTATTTTTGCTGTAACTGATGGCGGCTTATTTGGCGTAATTACATTTAAAAATTTAAAAATGAAAAAACATGTTAGCCCATCACGGATAATGCGAAGGAATATAGGAAAAAAGAAAAGACAAAAAAGCCCCAAAAAGCAAGAAAAAGACGAAATAAAGGAATAATGAATTAAAAGTCAGAAACCAGAAGCTGAAATAACTAAAACGAGCGGGTTTATAATGCTATTGTAGCCCGATCTAAAGATATTATCCTTGCTAACGTGTCATCTCTCTCCTACGCTCTAAGCTGAAGATGATTGTCCAAACAAGCCATTTTATTTCCGGCAGGATTCAGTTGTGGCAAAAGTAGAGGGTTAGCTCCTACTTGTTGATAAATGGTTCAACCTTACCCCCAAATAAAATTGTTGATTTTGGTTTACCATATCTTTGATGTTATTGCTCATTTTTTCACATTTGCTAGCTGTGAAAATCTCTAATTAATTAAGTAGCATGCTCCCAAGCGGACCCTGACCAATCACAATGGCGTGAATTCTAATAGTTTTGTCTAGCTTTTATCGTCAATTGTAGTATGTAAAGTCAAAAACTTCTATTCATTTAGTAGGAGCGCTCACACATCATATGCATCCAGACAAGCCATGTACATATGGTCCTCTGTGTAATTACGTGCAGTAAACAATTAAGAGCCTATTTTTAAAGGGTTTTAAGTTTTTCTTACAGTCAAAGTAAATAATACGGATTTTTAAGTGAATTTTTAAACGATTTTCCAACCCTACCACAACTAAAAACCATATAAAGGGGCAGAGCCGGTCACTCGTTGGACCAACGATGAAGATTCACACGGACAACGCCGAAACTGAAGCGAAACCCGTTGGATGCAGCGGCGAAATCACCAAACCGTCCGAAACGATCGATGACGTATCACCGGTGACGTCAGCCGTCGCGCGCACTCCCGTCCTACACGTCTGGGTTTGTGGGCCCGGGAGCGGCCAGGGGCCCCGCCCGCTAACGGAAAGGCACACGTCCGCTGTTACGGCGGCCGAAGGATTCAGCTTTTCTGATGGAGATGGATGATGGATCAGGGAAGTCGCTGGCACAGTGCCACGTAGGCAGCGGACAAAGCTGTCTTG
The DNA here is from genome assembly GCA_017311315.1 of Dendrocalamus latiflorus. Taxonomy (NCBI): domain Eukaryota; kingdom Viridiplantae; phylum Streptophyta; class Magnoliopsida; order Poales; family Poaceae; genus Dendrocalamus; species Dendrocalamus latiflorus. The sequence continues at coordinate 9,085,959 of CM029631.1, forward strand.
TGTGCGACGGTAAGTAAAACCTGCTTATTCATCTGTACCCATGCCCATAAATTATTCATGCCATTTAGACTTAATTTATCTATAAAAATAAACTGAATGATGCCTAATAGGTTCAGATAACCTGTAGATAAAAACGGAAGACGAGTCGGAGGAAGAGCCTAACTGGTAGGCAACTATAGCGGTTGACGGTGAGGGGGCTCATAGCGGTGACACAACCAACGACACGCGCAGTGGCTCATAGCTCGACGGCACGACCACTACAGTTGATGGCGGCAAGGGAGCCAGATGCACTGATGATTGCGATGGCACGTGGTGGCTGGACGGTGGTGGAGGGGTGGCACGGGGTGGCTAGACTATGACGGCGGGGGCGTGATAGTGTTGAGCAGCGGCGGATGTAGCAGACAAGACCAACGGTGGTGGATTTGACGGGCACGACTGATAGTGGAGAGGGGAGAGAGAGAGAAGAGAGGGAGATAGAAAGGGCACTGAGCAACTCAGTCAAAAGGAGATAAAGAAGTGGGCGAAGAGAGAAAAATGTGTATGGGTAAATAATGAGTGAGTGGGTATTACCCTCTCGAAACCCAAATATAAATAGGCATTACAAATTTATCCATACCCTGTCCAAACAACGTGGGTATGGATTTGGGCATAGATAATGAGTACCTAGTGGCAACCCTACTTACACACGAACACAAGTTATGTTTTGGTTGGGCGCACGGCCGAAGCAAGAACGAGCATCGTAAAGAGCAAAAAAGCTAACAAAATCAATAGGAAGTTTTCAATACCAAGGAATCAAATAATTGATCTACAAAACAAAATAACAGTTGCAAATTGTTGGTTATAGTCTGATCGGTGTCACTCCTGCATTCCAAAACAGGGCCTAATTAAGAGTTTGGTTTATATTAATTATGTGTTAGATGGGTTATTATTGATCATGTGGCATGAGCTGTCTTAGCATATGAGTGATATGATAAAATTTAGATGCATTATTATGATTGAAAATGTTCGTGGGAGCTTGTATCCACAGTGCCATCCTTATTAACTGAACCATTCAAACTAATTTACCTAATATGAAGAAAAAACAAAAAAATTAATTTCATAAATGTGTCTACTTGCAAAACATACCTCACTTGTGATACTTTGAATCTGATAAACATGTCTCCGATCGTAGATCTCCAATATCAGGCAGTGAACACGCGGGCCGATACTATCGTTCCGAGTCGCGGACACTGCTAACTTGAACTGCAGCGATTCTTAGGCTCCTCTTGCTATCTTTTGCAGCGAACGTTTGTGGAATAGGATTGTCGAATGTTTTTCCCCGCAAGCCAGAGAGATAGCAATGGTTTTCTGAATCCAAGAGAGCGGTAGCATAGTTGGGTCGTAGCACAGCATGTGAACCCATGCCCTATACTCCGTCTTGACGACGTTAACGTCGCATCTGCGAAGCTTCAGTTCGACCAAACCTTGATAAATATACCAGCCAAAGAGCTTCATTAGTACTCTACTTTCTCTCTCTCCCTCCCTCTCGCATACTCTTCTGCAAGCTCACAAGATCAATGCTCCCATTCACTTAGCTTGGAGCAACATGCCAGTACCGGAGAACCACGTACGGTGACCGGCATCCCTCCATGGCCTCAACCTCACAGCCTACCACAAGGTCCACAATGTATGGCGCTCTCTCTCCCTCCCCCCTGCGTGTGTTTGTGTGTTCTCTCTCCAAAGATTATGTTATTTTCTCCTCTCCTTTCTCTATCTTTAAGCATATATATATGCATGCTATAGCTTCTTCTGAGCTGCGTTTAGTTTGTTCATCTCATGTCAGGATGCGTCCCCTTTCCCGTGTCGCCATTACAAAGGATGATTCCCTATATATTTCCCTTCCTGCTTCTCGAAATAAAAATGTTTATCAGTAAAATTTGGAAGTGATATTTGCAACATTTCTAGAACAACACCGACTTGCACCTAATGAAAATCAATATAATTAGTTGATTAGGATGTGTTTTTATAAAGACGAGTAAATATGCATATGTACACTACGCATGACTAGCTAATAGCTATAATTTTATGAAAATCATCGTGTTGTGGTACGGTTTGATTGGGTACGGGTCTAAAGACCGAGAGTAGGGCACTCGTTTTTCATTGGTAAGCCATGTTGCCGCTAAGGCTCTATGGCTTGTTAAAGAAGAGAGACAGACTAGAGAAATTTGTTTATTTTTTTATTTAATGATAATGATACAATAATATCTTTTTTTATAGAGATAGTTAAATTTGACCACTAAGAAACCTATCTCTATATTATAGAAACTAATTCTTAATAATAGAAAACTTATCTTTAATACATGAAAATAATCTAAAAAGAAACAAAGACAAATAATAAGGAAACTACCTAAATATATAGCTGCCCACCATGAGGCACTGTTCACGCAGTGTACTGTACTTGTTCTACGGTACCTCATGATGGTATTGTTCACAGTGCTACAGTACCCCCACATGGTACTTTTCATGCTGCGCGCCGAACACATCGTGTCCTACAGTTCCTGGGAACTAAAAAATTGTTTGGATGCATCAAATGACTGTCAATAATTAACAATGTTCTTATGCAATTGTTAAACACATTCTTGACCTTTTCATACTCTAATTCTTCAAGTGGGTATTGAGATAAAGAGGTAGAAGCAGGAAGATTGAAATGGAAGACAGAAGGAAAGGTGGATAAGAAGGCAACAGTACGTAAGAAGTATTGATATCATAGCTATCTATCCAGCTTGTTTTGAAGTTTGCCTTGGTTCAAATTTTTTTAGGGTTAGCATGACTTTGTCCTCGTCATTATTTTTCAGTTCTAATATATATATGGACCAGCATGGAGTTATATACGCTCCACATAAATCTAGATATGTGTATACATGATGATATGCTATTTCCCCAAGCCGGCCTAGTAAAACGAAAGTGTCCCTTTCGTAGGACATCATTCATGCATGTCTTGCCGCGAATAGGTTGGGTCCTCTGATTTGCCGATTATTTTTTTGTACATATAGATGAATGGATCCTCATCCTAAAACGTCTATATAAAGCGTCCAAACGGGAGGTTTATGCTATACGTGCATGATGCAGCTCGCACAAGTGAAAAAGAGACAAGCTAGCGTGTATGTTCCTTAATTATCATAAGAATCGACATATATATATATATATATTTTTTGTTGCTAAACTTGATATCTATTTAGATGGAGCGGAGGAGAGAGAAATCACGACGATGGGGAGGAGCAGGCGACTTCGACGGGCGGCGACGGCGGCAGGCAGCCAGTGATGCCCGAGGATGGGTACCAGTGGAAGAAGTACGGCCAGAAGTTCATCAAAAACATCCAGAAAACCAGGTACATATATATATGTCCATCTGTTCATAAATCCGCCACACATGCACGGCATCATTACTTTCACCATCAGTGTTGACCTCCCTCCCCGTGCATCAGCCCCTTCAAGTCGATGTGACGGCAGGCCACTGAATTAACTGAATCGCTCTCTCTGAATTATTGCGCTTGCTCGTAGAGATTGGTACGTAATTACCAGTCTCAGTGAGTATATGTTCTTAATTAAAAGCCATGCATATCGAAGAAATAATTGGCACACGTAGCATGCTTCTTAAGATCTTGGATGGTTGATGGCTGGTTGTACGTACGTGCGCGCGCATGCAGGAGCTACTTCCGGTGCCGGGACAAGCGGTGCGGCGCGAAGAAGAAGGTGGAGTGGCACCCGCACGACCCCGGCAGCGAACTCCGCATCGTCTACGACGGCGCGCACCAGCACGGCGCCCCGTCGGCAATAGCCGGCCAGGGAGGAGGCCCCGGCGACGGCGACGGCGCCGCCGCCAACCAGTACGACCTCAGCGTCCAGTACTTCGGTGGGCCCCGTACGCAGTGACTAGATCGATCTGCAGGATGAGACGCATTCCCATCTTCATTTAGTTGGCGCATCTGTCACCGGAGTAATCAGATGGTTGAAAGTTGCAGTGCCAGCTGAAGGCTTGCGCCGGTGCAACGTGATGTTAATCGGCCATAATTATTGCTGGTCAACGCTGCTAGACACTACTAGACACTAGTACTAGCTGGTGGCAGTAGTAGTCCAGTACAACGACGCAGGCATGACAAAATTGACGATTAGTAGCAGTAGCACCGGAGGCTGTCATGCAAATAGTGGAGATACATTGCTCTCTCTTTCATTGACTTGGTTCAAAATCTTCTTCTCTCGTGAACCTTCTTCTCTAGCTTCCCTGTCCCTCATGGCGCCTCCGTGGCCCTTGCTGGCTCGCCGGCTTAGACGTACACCAGCTCTTCCGTTATTAAAAGCCAGGTTTAATTTCCTGTAGTGCGACGTGTGCTGTGATGATGTGCACCAGCCACCAGAAACTCAAGACTATTCTAAGCCACAAACGGTTTGATCGACCTTGGCGAGAGACAACTGAAAAATTAAATAGAATTGCAAGCTCTTCTTGTCTATTAACGTGTCGCCAGTTAGGTTAGAGCACCATTGGTACCAGACTAGACAGGCTTCACCAGTCTCCATCACCAACTTATTTCCTTCTCTTCTCTTCTCTTCTCTTTTTCTTTTTCTAGCTAGCTTTGGCAATGGGATAAGGTTAGTACCAGTTCTCTTTCTGAGGGGGTAAGGCTACTTCAGTTGACAGCTCTAACATTTAACTATTTGCTGATAAAAAGTTTTCTTTTCCGCAAGCAAAGCTCCAATAAGAAGCTTCAATGAGTAAATCGTGCCATATACATACCTATCCCGGGTTGCCGACGAGAATCAAGCAAGTCGGAACCATACGTGCGCAACGAAAGAAAACCGCATCCTCATGATTAAAGCAAGAACAAAAGACGAGACATCGGCATCGTTAATTTTCTCCATCACTTTCTTATAGAGGCAGTGAAGCAGCCATGGGAGCACCATGAGTAGGATCACTTCTCCAATGATGAAAAGCAACACTGGCAGTGCTACATCACTTTATCAAGCAGGCATGGCAGCACCATGAGTGGAAATTCAGTGGTAATCGAATACCACAATGCAACAAATCACCCCCCCCCCCCCACCCCACAACACACACAATTCTTTCACCAGACAATAGTTCAATCCAATCACCATATACATTACAAACAACACAGGTTGTGCTACATCTGCTATTTTGTAACAATAGGATTCAATCCTTTTCCTTCACTTAGCCTAAAACTTAAACAGGGTAAACAATCCATAACGCAATGACAAAAACATACAGCAAGAGGAAGCATCACCGCAAAAGCATCCACAGGACCTAACCAATAGGACCCGATCTGCTTATTTGTTTAAATGGTTGAATTCAAACACAACGAACATGAATGACGGGTTTCACCGCAAAAGGATAGTAAACAGGATTAATCCCCACTTTCATCAAAGTTGAAACATCTCAAATACAACAGACAACCGACATCCGATTACATAGTTACAACAGTACATAAAATAAATATTGCCCAGTTAGACATTGTCAGCCAGCCTTCTCATCATTGTAAAGCATACAGAAGTATGAACGCCATGCAGGGCACTGTAAAGTACTCAGAAAAGACAGCCGCATTACACAGACACAAATTAGGGCAAAAGTTCCCAAGTTTCGTTAGTGTTTCAGTGAACACCGCAGCCACATGGGCTTGCACGTCTTCTGTGCAGGTCACATTAACTTTACTCAAATACACCCATGATGACGAACACTCAATCACAAGGACCTATCCAAATGGAATGGACAAGTCACCGCCAGGCGCCAGCCCCAACAACATACCCACCAACCCATTACACAAGCGTGCGCACATCAAATCTCATATAAATTACAAGATGCTATAGGCTCCCCAAGACTATATGTACAGTTAAATTAACAGTCACAGCTCACAAGACGGCAAAATCTGAAGGACCTTGTAGTTGTGACTTCGATATATCAATCCGCAAACAGGAAGAAGCAAGAAACCATTAGTTTAAAAATGTGTTCTTCCAGATCTAAAAAGGTAAGACTGTAACCAAAATTTGTAAAGAAAAAAAGAAGGAATGGGAAATAAGTCAATCACACAGTATTATTGCATCATTGCATGCCATTCAATCCAACATCAAACACCTGACTATCTGAGATGAAGGCAGTGGGAAATTCAGCTTCCCCCAAGATGAACTGTGCCCTCACTTTCTCACTAACCTTCATTACAAGAACAGCTTAGGTGCTTAGAACAACATGAGCATGCTGCTTGGGCCACACAACAAAGGGCACACTTCCCATATAACGACTAACCATTACGATAATAATGTTCAAGAATGTAACACCTCACCCACCTGCCAGGGGGATGTGGCAGCCTCAGGCCTATCCTAGGCGTGCATGCATGCCACCTGTGCCTTGCTTCCTGCAGAAGCCAACCCCCCCCCCCCCCATTTTAGCACCTCTGCCACAGCTCATCTCACAATACTCTTCTCTTCCTCTCCCCTGCACAAGCTCCTCATAGCCACACCATCTTCGGCCAACCCAAGCAGATAGCCATCGCCACACCCTTTTCTTCGTCCAAGCCGTACCCGGGTAGGTCTCCTCGCCGTAGCCTTAAGGGGAGAGTGTACCTGGTGCGAGCCGAGGGAGGCGCGATGGCGCCAACCAGGGCCGAGGACGGCGGCCAGGCCGCTGGCCGAGCCGACCGGGCGGCGGCGCCCCAACGCCCCACCGCCGCGCATGCCATGGGAGGCGTGGATCCGGTCTCGGAGCAGGCCGGGTCTGAGGCAAGGTAGGCGGGGGCGAGAGGAGGGAGGCCGGCGGCGGTGAGCCAAGCCGCCCGCGCGCCGTCGCGCTGCCGGAAGGTGCCCGCGCAAGGGAGGGAGAGAGGGGAAGGCGGAGGCCGGATCTGAGGCGGGGAGCCCGGGGCCGGCGACACCGAGCTGGGCCGCACGCTGCCGCGCCGCCGGGGGTGCGCCGAGCGCAGCTCGAGCGCGAGGGAGAGAGACAGGTGGGAGAGGAGGAGGCGGGGGGGGGCGGCGGGAGGGCCGCCTGTGACGCCGGCCAGCCGTGCGCCGCCGCACCGCCCCGGGAGGAGGAGGAGGAGGCCAAGGCCGTTTCGGCCGAGTGGAAATGAGGAGAGAGAGAGAGGGGGGTAGGTGAGGAAGAAAAGAGAGGGCCGGCTGGGTAAGAAAAAAAGGGAGGAAGGGAGCCGGCCGGGTAAAAAAGGAAGGAAAAAAAAGAAGAGGAGAAGAAAAGAAAAGAGGAGAAAAAGTAAGAGGGAAAAAAGGGGGGTTTCGGGACCTGCGCGTTTCTACGCCAGAAACGGGATATGCGTATAGTATCGTCGACGCCCATTTAATTTCTGGTTCGTTGTGATGTGTTAAATCGGACTATTTGCTTGTCCAGGTGGAGGACCCGAGCCGACGCCGTCCGCACGACGCTCCACTTCGTTTGGTTAACAGGCAAGTACATGGTAGAGCGGTAGACCAAGGGTTATGAATATGCGATGTTTATTTGGTGTGATGATATTTATGTAGAAATGCGTGGATTACATGATATCTATGTGGAAATGTGATATTTACCTGACATAAGGTTGCATGGTAAATGATGGCAATGATGATGGAGTGAGGTAGGCAAAGATGCTTGTCTACTAGTAATGCTAGTGATGAGCGTGAATATGATCATGGGCATGTGCATTTGCATGAGGAGCACTCAAGAGCGAGGGCGGTGAGAAAGTCCCTAGCTATGAGTAAAGCTAGTGGACTAATCCGGAGTGCTCTTGAGTAAGACCTACTTCGGTAGGCCTCCACGGGAGTGGAGGGGTCCCGTGCCTATGAGGGCGGGCCCACGATGGGTGAACATGACGGGTGTTCACTCGGCAGTACCGGTACTTGCAAAGTGAAGAGCATATGAGCATGTAGAGTAATGAGGCATGGCATTGATGGCATTGCATTGCTTGGCTATGAGAATGATGTTATGAACATGATGATATATGTGCATTATGGTTATATGCTTACTTATGTTGGTAATGTCTATTGTTCTGTTATGTACTTGCTGAGTCTTTGGACTCATCCTTGCTTCGTTGATGTTTTTAGGTGACCGTTGAGGATGTCATGCTCGGGCGGGAGTAGCACATGAATAATCAGCACGACCCAGCAGCACTTTTGTATCACTTTTGCCAGTTACTTTAGCTTTTACTAGGCTAGAGTAATTGTTAAGGATGCTATGTTGTTCTGAACGCAGCAAAATAAATAAACCTAGTGTTGGCTTAAATTCTGCTAGTAGTGATGAAATGTTTTGAGTTCGCAGTGGAGGTAACATTCTGGCCCAGAGGGTGGGCGGGGTGTTACAGTTGGTATCAGAGCGGGCGTTAGGTCCGTGGTATAGAAATTTGGTAACTTAGGTTAATTATTCGACTAAAATTTGACTTAGGTCTAATAATAAAACTAAAATTTGACACACTGGTGCACCATAGGATGGGGAATGGGTCTTACATTACATTCACGTTCTCGTTAGCATTGATGTCATTGTGTGATGGATGTTTGTGGGCTTGTTGTGTGACTGGCTGTCTGTCCTGATCAGATATGCCGAGAGCAAGAGGACGCGGGCGTGGCCGTGGAGGTCGCGGCCGTGGTCGTGGTCGTGCCCAAGCGGATCCACCGCTTGAGGACCAGCAGGATGCACCTGATGCAGAGGTTGCTTCTGCTGAACATTCCGTAGCTGGAGATCCAGCAAGGACTTCAGCCTTGCTGCAGGAATTCTTAGAGGAGGTCCATGCGCGTCGCCGCCAACCGCAGGCAGCCGCTGCGGCGGCCGTTCCCGCTGTTGCCCCTGTTGCTGTTCCGGCCGTACCAGAGGCAAGAATGGGCCTGCGTGAGTGGTTGGCTTTGCGACTAGACACCTTTGATGGTTCGGGCACGCCAGTCCAGGCTGCGGATTGGTTGCGCTACATGGAGAGGCAATTCGAAGCCCTTGAGATGAGCTCTCAGCTGAAAGCTCGCTACGTGGCTTTTCAATTGAAGGGTCAGGCGGACATCTGGTGGGAAGGAGTTCTTTCAGCCAGGACCCCTGCTCAAGGTCCCGCTTCATGGGAAGTTTTCACCGAGCAATTCAAGGCGAAGTATTACCCAGATTCTTTTGTGGAGAGTATGGAGGTCGCTCTGTCGACCTTCGTACAGGGAAAGATGACCGTGGCTGAGTACGAGGCAACATTCAATAACTTGATCCGCTTTGTACCATCGGTCGCGAAGAACGACCTTGAGAAGGCCAAAAGGTTCCGCCGAGGGCTCAACCCTGAGTTCCGGCATGTCATGGGAGCTACTGCACCGCGTGACTTTCGATCCGTGGTAGAGCAGGCCAGGGGGATGGAAATGGAGATGCAGCTCACTAAGGGGCTACAACCCTCTGGTGGTTCAAGCGCTTCTGGTGGTGACCAGAAGAGGAGCTACACTGAAGGGGGTGGGTCGTCTCAACGGTCCGCTCCTAAAAAGTCCAAGTGGGGCCAGCCTCCCCCACAATCATCCAAGTCCAAAACTTCGAGGCCGTCTTCTTCAGCGCCACGTACTTTGTCGATGAACCCAGCCTTGCGTCCTGTTCCGGGGCAGGGCATGATTTGTTTCAAGTGTGGAGGTGGGCACCGTGCCGCTGAGTGCTCCTGGACGGGGGAATGTCGGCACTGCGGCCGATCAGGCCACATGGAGCGGGTTTGTCGTCAGAACCCCTCCAGCATTATCAAGTGGGAGCCAGTTTCTTCAACTTCATCAAATACTACCCCTCGGGGGTCAGTCCAGATGATGGCGGCTGCCCCTGCTCTGCAGCCTCCACTCTCATGGGCTCCACCCGCCGGCTATTTCTGGCATCCTACACCGACTCCTTCATTCCAGCATGTTACGCCGCCTCCAATCCCTTTGCCGCCACAGCAGAGCGTCGGGGCTCTCGTCGCCCTGACACCACCCGGAGTTCACTCACTGCCTGCTGCTGAGTCTGCAGTTCGTCCTGACGTGATGACATGTACCTTGTTAGTGGACTCATGTGAAGCCTTTGTTCTTTTCGACTCTGGTGCTACTTATTCCTTTGTGTCCCGAGAGTTTGTTAGAAAGGCCAAGTTGGGTGTCCAACAAATTTCTCAATCGGTTGTTGTTAGTACTCCAAGGGGTATCATTGCTAGCTCCGTAGTATGCCCTGGCTGTGTGGTTACAATAGATGGTGAGGAATTTATTGCCAACCCTATGGTTATTCAGTTAGAGCCTTTTGATGTCATCCTTGGCATGGATTGGCTGCATCGCTACCAAGCTGTGATTTCCTACTTCTGGAGGACAGTTGCCTTGCAAGCTCCTTCGGGGAGGGAGATAATCTTTCAGGGGAATGCACCCACGTGTTCCCTCTTTGTGTTGGCCAGTCTGTTCCCTGGCCGACGTACAATGAAGTCTGGGTTACTTCTAGCTCTTACGGAGAAGCCAAGTGCGCAGTTGCACATTGAGGATATTCCTGTGGTGTGTGAGTATCCCGATGTGTTTCCTGAAGAGCTTCCGGGTATGCCACCCAAGCGAGATGTGGAGTTCAGAATTGATCTTGTTCCTGGCACAAGACCTATCTCCATGTCCCCCTACCGTTTGGCACGACCCTTGCAAGAGGAGTTGAAAAAGCAGCTGGACGAGTTATTGTCCAAGGGCTTGATCCGACGCAGTGTGTCACCTTGGGGAGCCCCTGTCTTATTCACCGAGAAAAAAGATGGAAGTTGGCGCATGTGTGTAGATTATCGTGCTCTCAATCAGGTGACCATCAAGAATAAATACCCATTGCCTCGTATCGAGGACTTGTTTGATCAATTAAAGGGAGCCAAGGTGTTCTCTAAGATTGATCTACAATCTGGGTATAATCAAATCCAGGTGCGGGAGCAAGACATTGAGAAGACAGCTTTCTCCACCAGATATGGGCACTATGAGTTTACAGTTATGTCCTTCGGACTGACAAATGCCCCTGCTGTTTTCATGGAAACGATGAACAGTATGCTACACAAGTACCTGGATGACTTTGTAGTAGTGTTCATCGATGATATCTTGATTTATTCCAAGATGGAGGAAGAACATGAGCAGCATCTGAGGCTCGTGCTCGAGACTTTGAGGAAGAATCAATTCTTTACCAAGTTGAAGAAGTGTGAGTTCTGGATTTCTGAAGTGAGCTTCCTGGGTCATGTAATTAACCAGGAAGGCATTTCAGTAGATCCAAGCAAGATTTCCACTATCATGGATTGGAAGAGGCCATCTAATGTTAAAGAAGTGAGAAGTTTTCTTGGCTTAGCTGGTTACTACCGGCGTTTCGTGAAAGACTTCTCCATTATTGCCAAGCCAATGTCTCAGCTCACACGGAAGAATGTGAAATTCCAGTGGACCGATGAATGTGAGCGCAGTTTTAATACTCTGAAAGAGAAGTTAGTAACTGCTCCTGTGCTCACACTTCCTGAGCCAGGGAAGCGTTTCACGGTCTACTCAGATGCGTCTCGAGTGGGACTAGGTTGTGTGCTCATGCAAGATACCAAAATGATCGCGTATGCCTCGCGACAATTGAAGAAGCATGAGCAGAACTACCCAACTCATGATTTGGAGCTTGCCGCTGTGGTTTTTGCTCTAAAGATTTGGAGGCATTACTTGTATGGAGAATCTTGTGATATCTTCACTGACCACAAAAGCCTCAAATACATTTTCACTCAGAAGGAGCTAAATTTGAGGCAACGGAGGTGGTTGGAGCTTATCAAAGACTATGATCTCACTCTGCAGTACCATCCGGGCAAGGCAAATGTGGTTGCTGATGCTCTTAGTCGCAAGCTGACACCCTCTACTCTAGGTTGTCTCATTGCTGACTTTGAACGGATGAGAATTTCCTATTGTTTCGCTGGTACAGCACAGGCTGAGACACAACTGTTGCTGGAATCAGCGATTCCGGAGCGAGTAAAGGAGGCGCAACAGCATGATCGGTTGCTTCAGCAAGTGAGGAAGCACCTTAATGAAGGAAAAACGAGGGATTTCAGCCTCGATAATTCAGGTGTTTTGCGATTTAAAGGCCGCCTTTGCGTGCCGCAAAAGGCTCAAGTCAAAGATGATATTTTGAGGGAAGCTCATCGTACCCCCTACACGGTGCATCCTGGTGAGACCAAGATGTATCGTGATCTTAAGAAGAGCTTCTGGTGGAAGAGGATGAAGGTGGATATCGCCAATTATGTGGCATCTTGCGGGGTTTGCCAGCAAGTAAAGGCTGAGCATAGGCGTCCCGCTGGGCTATTGCAGCCTTTGGAGGTTCCTCAATGGCCATGGGATGATATTACCATGGATTTCGTAATCGGCTTACCCCGTACCCAGCGAGGTAAGGATGCAATTTGGGTAGTGGTGGACCGATTCAGTAAGTCCGCGCACTTCATCCCCATTCGCACTACGAAGTCGGCAAGTGAGTTGGCGCCCATCTATGTGCGGGAAATCGTGAGATTGCATGGTGTTCCCAAGTCGATAGTTTCGGACAGAGACGCTAAGTTTGTCTCCAAGTTTTGGGAGAGCTTACAGGGCGCTCTGGGCACGAAGCTCCAGTTTAGTACTGCCTTCCACCCGCAAACGGATGGACAGTCCGAACGCACCATTCAGACACTAGAGGACATGTTGAGATCCTGTGTTTTATCCTGGAAGGGTAGCTGGGAGGATCATTTGGCACTTGCAGAGTTTGCTTATAACAACAGCTACCACTCCAGTGTTCGAGCAGCGCCATTCGAGGTTTTGTATGGGCGAAAATGTAGATCACCATTGTGTTGGGATGCAGTGGGCGAGAAGGCAGTGTTGGGACCAGATTGGGTCCAGCAAACAGTAGAACGAGTGGCGGAAATTAGACAGAATCTGCTAGCTGCCCAGAGTAGGCAGAAGAGCTACGCCGATGTTAGAAGGCGAGAGCTAGAGTTCGAAGTGGGGGATCGTGTGCTCCTGAGAGTATCTCCCACTAAAGGCATAGTGCGATTTGGTACCAAAGGGAAGCTTAGCCCAAGGTACATTGGGCCATTTCGAATTCTGGAACGGATTGGAAAGCTGGCGTACCGTTTGGAACTCCCTGACTCCATGCGAGGAGTGCATACTGTGTTCCATGTGTCAATGTTGAGAAAGTTCTTGCGAGACCCAGAGCATGAGATTGTGTTAGAACCAGTGTCCTTAAAACAAGACCTCACCTTTGAGTCCCGTCCAGTTCGGATTCTGGAGGAAGCAGAGAAGGTGTTGAGGAATAAAACGATAAAGTATATTAAAGTGCTTTGGTCGCATCAGACTGAGCGAGAAGCGACATAGGAGTTGGAGTCTCGCATGCGCGAGAAGTACCCAGAGTTGTTCTCTTCGGGTACGAGTTAATGTTATGTAAGAGCAGTTATGTTTATTTTGTTCTTTCGTGCGGATTGTTGAATGCCAGAATTCGGGGTCGAATTCTGTTAAGGGGGGTAGAATGTAACACCTCACCCACCTGCCAGGGGGATGTGGCAGCCTCAGGCCTGTCCTAGGCGTGCATGCATGCCACCTGTGCCTTGCTTCCTGCAGAAGCCAACACCCCCCCATTTTAGCACCTCTGCCACAACTCATCTCACAATACTCTTCTCTTCCTCTCCCCTGCACAAGCTCCTCATAGCCACACCATCTTCGGCCAACCCAAGCAGATAGCCATCGCCACACCCTTTTCTTCGTCCAAGCCGTACCCGGGTAGGTCTCCTCGCCGTAGCCTTAAGGGGAGAGTGTACCTGGTGCGAGCCGAGGGAGGCGTGATGGCGCCAACCAGGGCCGAGGACGGCGGCCAGGCCGCTGACCGAGCCGACCGGGCGGCGGCGCCCCAGCGCCCCACCGCCGCGCATGCCATGGGAGGCGTGGATCCGGTCGGAGCAGGCCGGGTCTAAGGCAAGGAAGGCGGGGCAAGAGGAGGGAGGCCGGCGGCGGTGAGCCATGCCGCCCGCGCGCCGTCGCGCTGCCGGAAGGTGCCCGCGCAAGGGAGGGAGAGAGGGGAAGGCGGAGGCCGGATCTGAGGCGGGGAGCCCGGGGCCGGCGACACCGAGCCGGGCCGCACGCTGCCGCGCCGCCGGGGGTGCGCCGAGCGCAGCTCGAGCGCGAGGGAGAGAGACAGGTGGGAGAGGAGGAGGCGGGGGGGCGGCGGGAGGGCCGCTGGTGACGCCGGCCAGCCGTGCGCCGCCGCACCGCCCCGGGAGGAAGAGGAGGAGGCCAAGGCCATTTCGGCCGAGTGGAAATGAGGAGAGAGAGAGAGAGGGGTAGGTGAGGAAGAAAAGAGAGGGCCGGCTGGGTAAGAAAAAAAGGGAGGAAGGGAGCCGGCCGGGTAAAAAAGGAAGGAAAAAAAAGAAGAGGAGAAGAAAAGAAAAGAGGAGAAAAAGTAAGAGGGAAAAAAGGGGGGTTTCGGGACCTGCGCGTTTCTACGCCAGAAACGGGATATGCGTATAGTATCGTCGACGCCCATTTAATTTCTGGTTCGTTGTGATGTGTTAAATCGGACTATTTGCTTGTCCAGGTGGAGGACCCGAGCCGACGCCGTCCGCACGACGCTCCACTTCGTTTGGTTAACAGGCAAGTACATGGTAGAGCGGTAGACCAAGGGTTATGAATATGCGATGTTTATTTGGTGTGATGATATTTATGTAGAAATGCGTGGATTACATGATATCTATGTGGAAATGTGATATTTACCTAACATAAGGTTGCATGGTAAATGATGGCAATGATGATGGAGTGAGGTAGGCAAAGATGCTTGTCTACTAGTAATGCTAGTGATGAGCGTGAACATGATCATGGGCATGTGCATTTGCATGAGGAGCACTCAAGAGCGAGGGCGGTGAGAAAGTCCCTAGCTATGAGTAAAGCTAGTGGACTAATCCGGAGTGCTCTTGAGTAAGACCTACTTCGGTAGGCCTCCACGGGAGTGGAGGGGTCCCGTGCCTATGAGGGCGGGCCCACGATGGGTGAACATGACGGGTGTTCACTCGGCAGTACCGGTACTTGCAAAGTGAAGAGCATATGAGCATGTAGAGTAATGAGGCATGGCATTGATGGCATTGCATTGCTTGGCTATGAGAATGATGTTATGAACATGATGATATATGTGCATTATGGTTATATGCTTACTTATGTTGGTAATGTCTATTGTTCTGTTATGTACTTGCTGAGTCTTCGGACTCATCCTTGCTTCGTTGATGTTTTTAGGTGACCGTTGAGGATGTCATGCTCGGGCGGGAGTAGCACATGAATAATCAGCACGACCCAGCAGCACTTTTGTATCACTTTTGCCAGTTACTTTAGCTTTTACTAGGCTAGAGTAATTGTTAAGGATGCTATGTTGTTCTGAACGCAGCAAAATAAATAAACCTAGTGTTGGCTTAAATTCTGCTAGTAGTGATGAAATGTTTTGAGTTCGCAGTGGAGGTAACATTCTGGCCCAGAGGGTGGGCGGGGTGTTACAAAGAATTCAGCATATCACTATTTAGAATGGCAAGTATGCAATTGTTTTTACTATAAAGAACATGCCCAAGGTCCCCACTCCCATATGTACCTATCAGTTGCAATTATCCACCTTAACACACACACTTTATCAACTGAACAAGAGATTTCTTAATTCTTGCAAAGTTTCTAGCACACACTGCAAACTTAAACATCATTAGAAAAATTGCATACCATTGCTGGACTTTTCTGAACTCTGTCAGTACAGGATACTCTGTCAGTACAGGATATATGTTTTCATAGGCAGTGTATGTCTCATCTCTCACCTGGAAAGACAGTAGTTTCAGATGTATGAAAAGGAATAGCCAATAGAGTTGTACACAATAGAAGATTGCTAACCTTTGCTCCGGTCAAAACAATCTTGCCTGAAACAAATAAAAATCAGAAGAACAATCTTCAGTTGATTCATTCGATAGATCAGGCCAGGAAAGAGTTTTGGCTCATACTGCAAAAAGAAAAAAAATCAAACTTCATTCAACTTGCACTTGAGAATAATAAAACATATCCGGAGAGACAGATCCTAAAAGAAATATAGAATCATTCAACTTACACTTGAGAAAGCACCATGAGAATACACAAGGTCCTCCAGCCTAATTGGAAATTTGAAATCACAAGAGCGAACGATATTCTGAATCTTAAAGTCCTGATATCACAAGGGTTAGTAACAGTCAAAAAATGAAATTGGCCAGAGCACAGGTACAGGTGAAAATTAGATGAGCTTGAAATAGTTACCTTGAATTTAGCTGGAAAGCCAAGTTTCTGAATAATACGAGCATACTGGAAATAAAAATTACTGTGTTAGATTTCAGAAACCTCTAGGCCAGCATAAACGAAATGGAAGCAAGCCATGTGATACCTTTCTTGCTGCAAGCTTGGTTTGTTGTTCGCTCTTTGCTCCAGAACAGACCTGGTACACGATAAGATGTTCCTTGCTTTAACATACTACATAAGTAGGATGGATGGATACAGGAAGGTAGTTCTCTGTCGAACTTATGCACTTCACTATGAATAGAGGGTAAAGAAAAGTTCCTTTCTTTGAAAAAAATCTTTCTTCCAACCAAAGTTGCTAGTAAGGTCAATGATGACAACCAAGAAAGCCTATTAAATGAAGATATTGATCTAAATAAAATTCCAAGTAAATTTTCATTGCCAATTATCCTTCCACAGGTATAAAATTATTGGTTCTATCTATTACAGCTTAACAACAGATTTTGATGATGCTTGATGGCCATGAAAATTTAACTAGGGCAAACTATCCACTCAGAGAAAGATCACTACTTGTCCAATTATTATATAACACAGCAATACAACAACAAATCATCTCTGAAAATCAGAGGAAACTTCATTTGGGTGCGAAATTCAATTGCATGGTAACAAATTTAACACAGATTGCAAATTAGGGATAACAAATTGATGTGATACCTGCAGCACTTGAAAAGATAAATTAAAAGCATTCTTATAAGTGCAATAACAATTCATGAACCAATAAGCATCCTATTAGTCAAGAACATGTACCAGCTTAACTGCACAAGAACTTGAATCCTACCATTTTACCCGATGCAAATATCAGTGCTGTAGTTTTTGGTTCTCTTATTCTCATGATAACTGCAGCAAAACGCTGTTTATGAATAGAAGAGTTAGCAAACCATAGTACAGAAAAACTAAGTTACTTAAAACATAGCACCAACAGAAAAAAAAAACAGAGTAATCAAGTTCCAACGCTGCACTATTATAACCTCAATATGCATATTATCTCCCAACACAGCCAAGCTTTATCTGGTAAGTGCAGCACGAATTAGAATTCCAAAGGACAAAGCAAAACAAGACATAAGCTAAACAGCTGACAGTTTAGGATTTTATTTTTAAGGAAAATAAGTTCTGATTCATGGGACAAGCTGGATATGGGGGTATATCTTCACTATGTTACCTCAGATTTACCCTATCAAACTGGAAAGCCAATTACAGAGTTACCCAAAATGACACTAGTAAAACTGCCGCACTGCACTCGGCTCACATGCCAGGTCACCCGTTAGTCACTAGCAGGAAACTAGATGCACCCATGGAGCAAGGGTTACAGATGCTAGCAAAATATCATCTTAAGAAGTAACGTAGACAGGCCATAGGAATGTTTGGACTTCTCTACATATTACATGCCGCTAAAAAATAACCTGGGATGACAGTGCTGCATGCTAACAAAATATCTTTGGAAGCCACTTGGAATATGCTGGCTTTTAATTTCGGTTTATTTTGGTTTTTTTTGGCTTATTTTGCCTTTTTCTCTCTTATTCCTTTGCATTGTTCGTGACGATATAATAATTTATTTTATTATTATTGTTATTACTATTTTAATTTTTTTTATTCAATGACTCAGAAAAAACTAACACCCGCTACAATACAATTTCAGCAAAAGCCATAAGCTTAAACTCTTTGAAGTGGGCCCTTAAGTTCGTACAAATTGGCTAGTAGCCTAGTACAAGATGCTATACATGGATCAAGCCGGTACGATTGGTTAGCACGTTGCACTATAAAAAAGCATGCGTTCACTTTTTCCCACATGCTAATGCATGCTGTTGATTTCTGCTTTCCTGTTCATGTAACATCCAAAATGTCCACTCGTACCAACAGGTAGAACATCAAATGGGTTATACTGGTTAGGCCATAGAGGATATTGATCAAAGATCACCTCAATACCCGATACATGAGTAAACTCATGACATCTAAATCCCACAACACCATGAAATTCCCTAAAGATATAATCCCTCCAATCTTGTGATATCTCCATACTCCATTATCACAGAAGCCCTCACCCACTGCTTCTGGACAGCTCGCAGCCATCGCATTTAGCCCCCCTCCGTGAGGTGAGGGATCCAAACCGTAATATTTGAGGCACAATTGAATCTATATATGATTATTCTCCTAACCAATTGCCAACACGTGCATCACAACCTAGATTGAAAAACGGTGTGTTAATCAAGCAATTTGGCGGGATAGTGACACCAAGAACATGAGTTTAGACCAGACAAGAGATCTGCACTGCACTTGCCTCTTTTCTCCCGATTTCACAGATCTCATAAATCAAATCGCCCCTCTGCAAAGCACATAGGCATCACCAAGCACCATCAAGACCCCAATATCTAACCCAAATCTAGCACCTTTCACTTCTTGCAACACCCCCAAAAGAGACCAACAGCGCGTCACGAACTAACCACACCACCTCCTACAGAACCCACCAAGAACCGCCCCCCATGAGGCCATGAACCCAAGAAACCGACCAGGCCACAGCCCCAAACATAGGCCGCTCCGCTACACGCAAACAGCTCAAGAACCAGTCCACAGCGCCCGCCACCCACGACGGGATCTTCCCGCCGCCCACGCAGATCCGGGACTTACTGGAGCGTGGGGACGATGCCGGAGGGGTGCTTGGACATATCCACCAGCTCGCTCCCCTCCAGTGCGGCCTCCGCCATGATCCAGCCGCCCACCGAATCCGAAGGTTCTGCCACCACAAATCCCACCAAACCAGCGCAATCCGGCCGAGGAATTCGAATTTGGGGTCGTTTATAGAGATCGGGAGGGGGAGGGTTGGTTATCTTGCCGCCGGTTTTGTCAGGGTCTCGCGAGAGGGGAGGGATGGGTCTCCCCTGAAGTTAATGGCTCGTGGGGTCCATACGTCAGTGACCCAACGTTACTAACGTTAACGTCAGAGGATTCGTATCCAGAGGGGAGGTGTGTAGTAGGATGATACCAGAGAGATGGAGGAGGTGGATGCTTGTGGGGCCGGCTGGTCGTTATACGTGGACGGGGAGTAGGCGGTGGACGTGGTTTTGTACGACCAGCGGGCTGACCTGCTGTAGCCGTTCAGGGTGGCCGTTCTTCGAATTTTTTGTACGAATAATCTATATTTTATTCGAAATTACAGAAATATACCTGCGAAAATTTTTTTATAAAAATATGCTCCAATCGCTCAATGGGGGATAACTGGAGCCTATCGCCCAACCGAGAGGCGACACGAAGGAAATATGCCAACGGTTGGGCGAATTATTGATGTCTCCCGTGCGTTGGCGACTGCATTGCAGTCGCTGTACGGTTGGGCGACAGCACTTTCAGTCGCCCAATGCCCAGGCAATAGGGGGAGGGGCCTTAAGGCAGCTCACTCGGCCGCCGCCACTGCTTACGCATTTTTCACTCATTCTGCGCACAGAGAAGAAAGGAGAGAAGAGAAGAAGAAAAAAGAAGAGGAGAGGTACGAGGGGAAGAAAAGGAGGAGGAGAAGAGGAGAGAAAGAAAAGGAGAGGGAGAAGAGGAGGAGGAGAGGAGAAGGAGAAGAGGGAGAGGGATAGGAGGACAGGATAGGAGGAGGAGAGGAGGAGGTGAGGGAGGAAGGAGTGTAAATTATTTCATCTATTTAGATCCTCAAATTCAGGTATTTTTTGATTATTTTGTATTTTGTAGTATTATTTTTATGAAATGTTAGTGTTAGTAAATTTGTAGATGTAGAAAATTTAGTATATTTTTAGTATAGAAAAGTTTTAGTATACATTTTTTAGTATGAAACATTTTGTAGTATAGAAATTGTAGCACAATTTTTAGTATAGAAAGTTTAGTATTATGCGATGTTATTTTGACATGTCGCAAAATTGAAACGTATATGCAGGCCGACATCATCAATGGCAGTTGCCACTACATTGAGAGTGCATTACGGTGTTGGAACCATTCGTGAAGGTCCGAATGGTGTGGATTTGAGCGGCTTTCCGCAAGTCACTCTCATACTTCCGGATGGCGAGAATGCTCGAATCGCAGATGTGCTGCATTACTCAATCAGTCATAAGTCTTAATACGACTACCTATTGATCGTAAGTCTTCCTACAACTACTCAATCATAAGTTTTATTACGACTACCTCTTGATCGTAAGTTTTACTACGACTACCTATTGGTCATAAGTCTTCCTACTGCCACCCAGTCGTAAGTCTTTCTACAATTATATAGGCGTAAGATATCTTACGACCATCTCGTGGTCGTAGATCTTACTGCAACCAACATATTCCCAACCAGCTTGTTTACGATGACCTACTTTATTATGGGATTGTCTGGCAATGCGGTTAGAACGTGTGCTCATTCCTAATAATAGCATACAATCTCTCTCTGACAATAACTGTCGCACGACGAATGGTGCACTACATCTCTCTGAGAGTAACTTCAATCAAACGGTTATCATCTGAAGCATTGAGGCGTCTTTTGGCATGAGACAACGGCTACCACTTCGTTGTCTATATAAAGGTTGACGTTAGGGAAGAGTGGAATAAAAACATATTGAAGCAGGAGATAGTGCTAGACATTTCACATTACTCTTAGTTGTAATTCTTTCTCTGAGCAATAGCCACACAGGACGTAGTGTTATTATTCTCCCAGGAGAAGGCCTGAACCTGTAAAAAACTTTCTGTGTCACTACTATGCATATTCATACACCAAGCCTTCTAGAGTTTCACTGAATCCTAACAAATCATACATAAGATCGATATTAAAACACCGACAATTCTAATGTGAGCGCTTATACAATGTTGATAAATCGCTTTAAAAATCTATCCTAATAAGTCGCTTAAAAAACAACAAAAATCATTTTGTTTTCTTGTTTGAAAAAAAATCATAAGTTATTAGCCGAAAAACCCACCCTTTTATTGGGAGGATCATGCTAAGGCAAGGCATTAATTAATTTTCGGTGCTTGCACTTGCATGCGTTAAAACAACTTTCAGGCAATGTCACAGTCACCTGAACTCGAGAAACAGATTATTTGTCGCCAAGCGAGGCTTCCATTCGTTTCGTTTGACGTGAAACACGTTCTAGCTCCTCCCTGAGCTATTCTTTTTTGTCCTCAACTTATGAGTTTTAAGTACGATTTGTATTTTTTAAATCATTTATAAGAGATAATTAATAGAAACTCATATGTAACTTTGATCATATAAATGAAATTATTATAGTGTATACTATAATTAATTTATAGACTTTATTTTGAAAATACATTTTATTTGAAAATTAGTTATCGTAAAAAAAAACTGAAAAGTAGTTTTTAGAAGTTAGAAAGAAGGGACCGGTAATCTGTCTGGTTACTGCGGCTTCCGTCGGCCAAACTGATAGCTCCAGTCTAGAAGATGTTTTTTTAGAAGTGATTTAAAAATTGGAAAGAAGAGACCCGTAATTACACTGGCTTCGATCGGCCAGACTGATAGCTTCACTCTGGGATGATGTTTTCTTAGGAGCCTTTATTACAACGACATTTTTGCTTCTCACTTTGGGCAATTAGCAGTAATCCTTTTTCTGTGCAAAGGAAAGATGCAAAACTTTTCTCAAACAGCGGGGAAATCCCAATACGTCAAACTAGATCTCATATCTCTGTAACTCCAATCAGCTGAGTAGACCAGGACAAGTTGCACATGAGCATGCATGGGTATGGTATAATCACTAATCAAACAAAACTCTTTACAAATGGAACCTCTAGCTCCTGCTGTTAATTAACTACCACAGTAACATCTGATCAATCAGAGCGCAACCAGGACTGCAAGAACCGAGACCAGCACGGCCGTTGTCACCGTCACGGCCACCGGCCGCCCGGCCGCCGACGTTGCGATCTGTATGGTGAAGTTGCAGGCGTCCGTGGAGGGGTCCTGCAGAGTCTGCACGGCGAGCCCTTGGAAGCCGCACGCCTCCTCCACCTGGTTCTGCGCCTGGAAGTAGGCGTTGAACGCGTAGGAGGCGTTGCCGTTGGCGTCCATGCCGTTGCACGTCGAGCCGTAGCCCAGCGAGGTGCAGTCAGAGAAGGTGCACGCGTAGTTCACGTTGTCGCCGAGCCTGCTCATGGTGTCCGGCGACGCGCTGGGGTTGAGCACGCACCACGCGCTGGGGAGGTACTGGACTCCCCGCGCCGCCGCGAGCGCCGTGTTCCGGCCCTGCCCGGACAGGTCCATGCCGTACTTGGGCTGCCCGTCGTACCGCACGATGCCCCAGTGCCGCTCGAAGTTGCCCGGCGCCACGCTCTTGGCGTCCTCGTCGACGAGGCTGAACAGGTACACCTCCACATACTGGTTCGGCCGCAGCGGCGTGCCCGCGTTGCCCGCTAGCTTCCGCAGCAGCCCAGCGTAGAACCGCTGTGCGTAGCCCGCCTTGGCGTGCTTGTCGCCGTCGGTCGGCCAGCCGACCTCGCCGACGATGATCGGCAGGCTGCCGACGCCGGCGGCCTTGAGCGCCGACACGAGCGTGTCGTAGTTGGCGTCGAACACGTTGGTGTACTGGATGCCGTTGTCCACGACGGGGCTGCTCGTGCCGTCGAAGAAGGCGTAGTCGAGCGGGAAGTTGTCGTTGCCGTACAGGCTCAGGAACGGGTAGATGTTGACGGTGAAGGGCGCGCCGCTCTGCTTCAGGAACTGCACGATCTCCGTCATCAGGTCGGCGATGTCCGTCCGGAACCGCCCGGCCGACGGCACCGGGTTGCTCGGCGGGGAGTTGTACACGTCGGCGTTCAGCGGCACGGTGGCCTTGACGGTGCCTCCGAAACCGGCCTCGTCGAGGGCGCGCTGGACGTTCTGGAGGGCAGGGAAGGTGACGTTCAGGAACGTGCCATTGAAAGACGACAGGAACGGCTCGTTGCCGACGGCCACGTATCTGCAGGGGAATGTTGCAGCAAGGAACCACATTACCACTCTGAAATTTTACTATGGTTACCAAAGTACGTAGTTGCATAATTTTCTAACTTGAGCACAGTTAGTGAGAAATGCTAATGTGGTTAACTGAAATCACATTTATTTTCAGGTTTAAGATATCTGTCTGTAAACATATTTTCAGGCATGCTACAGGGGCAAAGCCGATTTCATAATAATCTGTTTGTGTGAAGATTCTTCTCCAAGTGCTGACCTTTCTGCGAAAGAGCAGTTCTTTAAACTTCGCGTTAAACAGTTCCCATGTCATAAAGACGAGTGCATGTCTACTGGATGCCCAGTGGCCACTGCAATTAGATCAAGTGTCCTACTTTAAGATAACTAATCCCTTTTTTGCGACAAGAATTAAGTGGGATGATCCTTGTGTCACTAGTGCATGACAAATCATTTTCAGGCATTTCAATCCCAAAGTACACGTAGCAGATAATTCCCAGGATAGATTCTTCAGACAGCAATTGGACATTACAAATGCAATGGATATGCATAACTTTATCTTGCAACTTGTTGATGTCAGGTTTCCACTTTGCTGATCAAAGAGCTTCCCCTGAATGAGCTAACAGAATATCCACGTCACCCTATAGTAGGCACTTTAAACAACTACTGTGCAATATTCAAGAACAACTCCTAAAGATTTTGGAGTGCATACTGCACACTAGAAATTTAGAATCAGGAACATGAATATTGCTGGCACATTCTAGTTGCAGCATACTATAAAATATCCTTGTACACCCAATCAAGAAGGTTAATATGCACTATGTCATAATCAGAGGAGACACTGATAAATAGGTCTTTGAAAAAGATGAACATCTCAATCCATAGGAACTATAATTACAACATGACACCTGAAGCATCAGCTGCATGAAAAAATTTACTGCACCATGAAGGGCATCTGAAATTCTAAATCGAAGAGGAGGATCGTATTCATATCAAAGAAGTCTGACGAACTCACTTGATGTTCACGCCGCCGTCGAAGTTGTACCTGCTGACGTTCTGGTGCACCCAGTCCCTGGCGGTGTCGTAGTCCGTCATCATGTCGAGCATGTTGTTGGGGATGGCCACCATCACCTCGATGCCGGTGCCGGCTAGCGCGCTCATCGGCCCGGCGTCGGCGTCGAACAGCTTCACCTTCTTGATGCCATTGTCCTTCAGCATCTGCACCACGATGCGCGGCGGCAGCGGGTGCGTCGCCATCGTGCCCCAGTTCACCCCGAGTCCTCCGGCTGCCGGCAGCCAGATGCGGACGGCCACCAGCACAGCAAACACAACGACCAGCCGAAAGCCCGCCATGATCGAAGACCAAGCGAGCTATCAGGCCACGCAAGCACGCAAGAATTCAAGAAACGCGGTTTCTTGGGGTGTAGAAGAAAGAGCTAGGATGCGAATTGGATGATGAAGAGACTGGAGGGAGTGGGCGAGGGGATTGATTATTCTAGTGGCCGGCTTTTTGGAGGGGGACAAGGACAGGGGATTTTTGATAGAACTGAACGTGTGATGACGAAGAACCACATAGGAGGAGGGAGAAAGGCAGCGAAAAAAGTTTCAAACTTTTCCATTCAAGAACAACTAGTATTACATATGCACTTTTGTGTATATCATAAACACTGCTGTCATCAAGCCAAAAGAGGAAGAGGAGGAAGAGATTAAGGGAAAGCTAAGAGAACAAAAGAATGCTGCCATAATCTTCTTGGCTAATTAGAACAAGAAATAAAGGCAAGGTGAAACCTGAACTAACTAAAGCTAAGTCAAAATGTGAAGTAGGAATTCAGTAACGATCAGCTAGCTCAAGCTGCTGGATTTAGATTTTTGGGGGGTAAACACGGAGGAGACAAGTGGGTTAGTAAACCTTTTTTTTCTTGAGGTGAAGTTAATCTATAGATAGGCAAGCTAGAGGTCAGGTTAATGCCTAATGCAAGCAATGGAAAGTGAGGGCTTTGGATTTTCTGTTCATAAAAGCAACTTCTATGATTCTTTTTCTGAAACCTTTTGTGAGCCCCTCCCTACCATTGCATTTGGGGAGCACATGAGTTTGTGTAGTGAATTCTCCAATTATATGGCAGCAGAGTGAGTCGAAATATTTTAGGATTTCGCCTGTTTTTAGGGCAACTTGGTACACATAGTCGTGCTTCGCAGGTGGCTGACAGGGGCAGTGCTTGGGAAGCATGTTCCTTGAGGACCATACTTGAACCTAACCAAAACTCCTCGTCATGAGGATTGAGGACCTAGTGCTCAGTCGTTCATTTCTTTTGTTATCAAGAGGGAACCAAACAGTACTCAGTTATCAGAGTGGCATTACAGAGCTTGCATCAGGTTTTCTCGAATCAGAACCAATTGACAGAGGACCTGCCTGGGCAGATGTGATAACCCTCAAATCTACTTAACCAAAATGATGCTATTAAGGAGTAATTAATACATTAAAGTGAAATTTAAACTTTAATCATACAATACAATAATTAAGATGAATAAAAAGTCATTATACAAAGGTCCTAATTACATACACTTAATTACATAATTGAACCTCATAAATTTACAATGCTACAAGTCCAATATACAAAAATTGCAATCACATGAACTACAAAGGAATAAAATTCTGAAGTAAACATTTCAAATTACAATCCCATCCATTTACAGGAATAGAATTTACAAGGATATGACATCAACTATATCGAATATCTTCAAGTCTTCATAAGCCAGTTCAAGTTGAAACACCTACAAAATCGTATTAGCCAAAAACCATAAAACATAAAATGAATTTAAATAACAAATTGTCGTCAGAACCAGGTACTTTATTACACAAGGGCAATCGCTCACCAAGATGCTAAGATTGTCCGGGTCCAATCGATACCTCTAGCGTATTAGGTTTTCATCATTCGGCGGTAAACTTACCATTCTTACCTTTTTACCCTTACTAGGGAGTCATGCCATTCCATGCCATACACAAGCCACGTTTTAAGCCACCAGTCCTCACCTAGGCAAACCAATGCCATGCAGCAAGCCAGCAAGAGCCAATAGCGGAGAGAAAAGAGAAGGCCAATAAGACCACCACCCACAGCACCCAATGAGCTCACCCTACTGCCATAGCCATTGCCGTAGCCGAAAGAAATCGACAATAGGCTGCCTTCACACATCACCTCTCATAAACACCACCCCATGCCATTGCCCATAACACTCATGAGCCACAACCGGCCAGCAAGCAGCCAAGGTGATAGCACTGTGCATTTAAACCCCCCATCCTCACAAGAACCCTAACATAGCTGAAAGAGGAAAATCAAGCCAAAATCGAAGACCACCACAAAGGTACCATGGCCAAGGAACACCTCCACAAGACATTTCCCACAACACTCAGCCAAATCAAGGGAGAGTAACCTAGAGAGAACAAGAGCATTCCCTCACATCTAACCAAGCCAACAACACCAATGAGGTAAGACCCTAAACTATATCTCTTCTTGCTAACACTAGAGTTGACCAATAGAGCCAAGGCAAACATGGTTGTCGGCTAATGGTGCTAGTGGAAAGGAGGTCTATGGCAATCCATGAGTTCTTGGGACATTGTCAATGCTCCTCGGCGCATGACAACACCTGAACACCCACATGGTTGCTCACCACATACCCAAACCCGAAGCCATGCACAACATTCCACAAAATAAGATGAACAACAATAGCATGGAACCAAAGAGGGATATGGTACTGTAAAAGTAAAGGAGTAGAATAAATCAGAGAAAGAAGAACCAATGGCCATGTGTCGGTCGCATAGCCAATGGGACGCAATGTTCCGAAGTTGAGGTAGCCACCCAGGACGTACAAAGCCAGCAGTGTACCGGAGCATAGTGCCGGCAGCAAGTAGCCGCCGAGACACCATGCGTCGGCAGTGTACCACTGCCATGATGTGTAGCTTCAATGGCGATGAGGAACCGATGGAGCAAAAGGGAACACCGACGAAACTTAGCTCCTCTCGTACGTTCACGGGCACTCACCCTGCGCGCGTTTTGCGCATCATCTGATGACTCGCTTCGCGTTGCTTGCTTAGCTGCCGAGATGCATCATGCATGCCAGCAGTATCGATCTGTACCCGCAGAATATAGTGGCGATGGAATATATGTCATTGCATGGCCAAGTTAGTCCTGAAATCAGGTGAACATACAGAAAGGTACTCTAAAACATAGACAAAATGCAAGAGATGCAAATTCGAAAACGGCAAAAAAAAAGGAAACGGAAAAATCAGTTGCACCAGCCGGGAATCGAACCCGGGTCTGTACCGTGGCAGGGTACTATTCTACCACTAGACCACTGGTGCCTTGATGTGATGATTATTAAGGATATAACAATATCATAAAAGTGAACTGATGAGGAGCGCAAGTCCAATTTCAGCAATTCCACTGGGCAAAAGAAAACACAAAGATAAGGAAAGGACTCCTTTCGCTAGCAGGGAAGCCTATGCGGGGCGGCGCAGCGCCGATCCGGGTCGCCGACGACGCGTAAGGGTGGTGGAGCGGCGGCGGCATGCCGTGCAGGGTGAGCGATAGCAGCGCACATGGGGCCGAGCGGTCGGGCGCGTACAGCGAGGGGCGGCGGCAACCATGGCACATGCAGGCGCTTGGAGGCCAAGCGACGGCGACGGCGGCAGCGACCTTGCGGGGCCGGGCAGCCGACGCGTGGGTGTGTGTAGCACACGGTGGCGGCACAGCCATATGTGGGTGGCCGGCTACCGGGGGGCGGCCCGTGCTATGCCGCCTGTGGGTGGCGCGAGGCGGCTTAGCTGTGTGCAGGCGGCGCGACCGTGTGCAGCCGGTACGGCCTTGGCACACACGGTGACGCGGCTGTGTGCGGGAAGTCGAATGGGTGGCCGGCAGTCAGGGCGGGCGGCCGTGCGGGCCGGCGGCACCACTCGGCGAGACGCAGCAGCAGCCATGTGGGTCGGCCGTGTGTGCGGGCGGCGCAGACCAAACATCGTTTTTTCTTTTTTCAATCTACAGTGCAATCAACATATACTCTTTCTGCAAATCTACCGATCAGCTTGGCCAGCAACTTCGAGTCTGCTTGCTATAGATTAGTGTGGATTTGCACCATAGAAAATAATCTAGAAAAGCAAAATTTACAGAAATTAAAGCGATCTGGATAGACAATTCAATCTACGAATGCCGTGCTTTCGATATTACCTTTCGATCCACCGGAGTAACTCGTGCTAATAACGTGTTGAGAAACCATCGCTGGCAAGTCCAGTCCGAACGATTCCTCCTAGGCAAGAGAGATGGATTAAACACATAGTAATGCAAGATTGAACACAGAGTTAGAGGGAGAAGTCATTTCTTTCTTTATTACTTTTCCTTCTCAAGGTAAAAGTAATAGCCATTAAAACTTTTTATTTATAAACTAAGTAAAGAAAATATCCACAAATAGACCAAGGCCTCTCAACCAGGTCCAGACTTCTTAGCGTGAGCAAGTCGCGGTTCATTGCTACAAAAGATTACCAGAAACATTTACAACAAAAATGTACCCAACTACAGTGGCCAGCAATTCTTTCCCCTTTTGCTGTACGTACATACACATACAGTGCCGTGAGCCCGCAATAGTCAGTTGTGTCAGGACCCAGGAGTGAGCACGTACGTACATACATACAGGACGCGAAGCTAGCGAGAGCCAGGCCACAGTTCACCGGTGACAACAGACAACGATAGCACAGAGCAAACACCATGTTGTGATGCCACGGGCTCGATCCGGCCGGTGCCTGGGCGAGGAATCGTAAGTGTTCGTGTTCGCTTCGCTTCGCTGGGCGAGAAAACTCATCCAAGTTGTACTGGTAATAAGGTGAGATGTTGTTTAATCAATCAATAAATGAAAAGCTCGCTTAATAGTTACAAGAACTTGCTTGATCGATCTAGAATAGATAGACGTAAGACCAACTCTAGAATAGATAGACGAGACAACCATCTGAAAAGTGCCGGGCTGAAGAAAGAGGCAACACCTGAAGCTCCAAGCAAAGCACATAGCATGCTTAACCCCAACGAATCCACGGACAGAGAAAAGGAACAAGAACCTGTTCCCATCACACTTATTGACGACGACGACGACGAATCTGGTCTTGTACGTGTTAGCGCGTTGAGGCTAGCTCAAACCGAAGCTATTCGTCATGAGCGCGTTTTAGGCGAATAATTAATTAAGGACCCGTTCTTATTAGATTTTGACTTATAAATAATAAAAACATAGATAAATTTATAAAGAGAAATACTCATTACAATTTTAATCAATATAAATGAAGACTACAGTATATACTATAATCGATCAATAGATTCCAGCTTGAAAAGACATCCTATTTGAAAACTACGTACCATAAAAAAACTATTTACTATAAAAAAGTAGCATTTAGAAGTCAATATGAATATTACCTAAGTAAATAGGGTTTTAAATACTAGGTAATAAAAAAACTATTTATTATAAAAAACAGCTTCTAAAAACGATGAACATAGCCTAATTAAGGGGAGGGGCGAGTGCTGCCAGTGGCAAGCGAAGCAGCACTGCAGTAGTGTGCCCCTGCCTGCAGCTGAATTTGTCGGGAAGCTTGCTCTGGGCAATCCTAGCCAAGATTAAGATAGCAAATTAGCAACAAGACAAGAAACTCAGAGCAACTCCAACCGGTTCTTTATCCTGCTTTTCATTGTATATTTACCTAATATGACTCAAGAAATGGACTCCAACCGGTTCTTTATTCTCCTCTTCATTTTTATCGAGTCGCTATTTTCTCTCGGCCGCTAGCTAGATTTGGCGAGCGCCTCCTCACTCGCTTCTCAAATAGCTAGGCCATTGAAATGCTAACTCAAATAGAGAGCTGAAAAATAATAGCTAGCCTCTTCATCCTAGGAAATAGAGATGAAGAAATGACTAATAGGATGGAGTTGCTCTCAGGAAGAAAATGGCAAACCAGAAAGGCCGTGTTCAGAGGAAGCAAGCGTACGTGATCGTCCGCGCGCCTACGTACGTCCCCACTTGACATGCCCGGAGCATCGCAACCAACAATTAACGTGGGAGTTGCAACTCGCAACGTAGCGCTCACTTGATCAAGCAGTTCATCCTAGAAATCCTAATCGAGATAACAGTTGGGTTTTTTACCCCTGTATTACATTCACCGTGGATCGAAACTGGATGTAGCAACGCAGTTACACCACTAATAACTAAATTACTAAAGGCTTCTCCTAGAACCAGTACTACACAGCATCTGATCTGCGCCCCGTTAATTCCATTTCGCTAGTACTACATCAGCGGCCGCCATTGATGAGACTATTAGTAGTAGTAGCAGCAGTGTTTGCCGCTGCTAGCTACCGGGAGTATCTCCAGAGGCCGAGGCTCTCGCAGACGCGAATGTTGAAGAAGACGAGGTAGACGGCGATGAGGCCCAGCCCATACACCCTGTCCAGCCGCATCCCCCGCGCCGGCACCACCACCAGCGCCCACGCCAGCCCGGCGCCCAGGAAACCCACCGTCTCGTACACCGCCCCGTCCGCCGGGATCACGAACGGCGCCGGGTACTGCGCCCCCGCCGCCAGCGTCAGCGAGAGCCCCAGCCCCACCACCGTGTTGAACAGCGGGCCCGCGTAGCACCCGCACACCGCCATCTGCGCGCCGCCGGGACCGCCGTGCAGCGCCATCGCTACGTTCGAGATTAGGTCGCCCAGCGAGTTCCCCCACGCCAGCACCGTCACGCCGAGCACGCTCGCCTTCACGCCGACCATGTACCCGATGGCGACCAGGAGGGCCACCAGCTCGCGCGCCAGGGTGTACGCCCAGAGCACGCTCATCAGGAACCCCGCGGCCAGCCACGGCACGCGGCGCCGGCGGCCGTGCGGGGGGGAGGCGGTGTCGGTGGTGACCGCGGCGAGGGCAGCAAGGAGGGCGCCGCCGAGGAGGATGGCGAGGCCGTGACGGCGCGACGAGGACACGGGGAGCTGCGAGGTCCAGATCGCGGTGAGGAGGACCGGCGCCAGCGCGGCGGAGGCGACGGCGTAGCGGCGGGACCAGCGGTGCGCGGCGATGTCCGGGATCGTGAGGCGGCGCGGGAGGTACAGCGGCATGCGGAGCGCGACCAGGATGCAATGCAAGTGGGTTCTTGATGGGGAGCTTGGAGACGTCTTGGAGTGCAACGGCAGCGGCGGGACGTCCTCGTCGTCGAGGAGGAGCGGGGCGGCGAGGTCGGCGGGCGTCGGCTTGCCCGGCTCCTCGCAGCAGTGTGAGGTCCAGACGAGGACGACGTAAACGGCGTAGAGCGAGACGAAGGATGCGGCCACCCAGAGGGTGATCGCGCCGCTGACGAGGACGCCGAGGAGGTAGCAGAGCGAGAGGAGGAGGAAGCAGATGTCGCGCACGAACCCACGCAGCTCCACGACGGCCCCGCCGCCGCCGCGAGAATCCGCGGCGAGCGCGACCACCCCGGCGACCACCGTGGACACGAACAGCGCGCCGCCGAGCGCGCTGTTGAGCCCCACCCCGCCGCCGTCTCCCGCCGCGAACGACACGACGCTGGCGAAGACGTCCGGCGCGCCGTTGCCGAGCGACAGCAGCGTGACGCCGGCGATGGCCGGCGGCAGCCGCAGCGCCGCCGACAACCCCTCCAACGACGCGCAGAAGTACTCCGACGCGGTATCACCAAGCAGATAGAAGAGCACCACAAGCCACAGCAGGAACGCGACGTACCCGACCGCCGGCGCGCGGCCGAAGCCGCAGTAGAACAGGCAGAGGTAATCGATGTACCCCACCGGCGCGCACGGCGTGTGCGTCCGGAGGTACGAGCACCTGGCGTCCCCGCCCTTGATGACCTGCAGCTCCTGGCAGTTTCCCTGCTCCTTGCCAGCCGCAAGAATTATCCCCTCTACGTCGACGTCATGGCCGGTGGCGGTGGAGCCATGGCGGGTGGACAGGAGGAGGAAGGCGGCGAGGAGCAGCAGCAGGAGGAGGAAGCAGGCGCTGGGGACGGCGGCATTGTACCCTTGCCGCCTGCGCAGGAGCGCCATAAAAAGGGGAGCAAGGCGGGGTTTTTAATCGGACGGCCGGCCGCTAGGACGTCATGGCGCTCGCGCGGCGGGAAGGGGGAGCGACGAGATGAGAGGGGGAGAGGGATTTGCGGTGCTGGTGCGGGAGGGGAGCTCGGCTACTGAGGACGCTCGGACTCAGGTGGTGTGCGTGGCGCCGCGCGTATCAGGGAGAGGAGGGGACAGCCGGACAGGGCGGGGACGGACGGAGTCGTGGTCGGGATCCTTGCGTGTTAGGTAAACGGAGGGATCGCGCCGGCGAGTGTGTGAGAGCCGTGGCGAAGCCAAGAAATAAAATGATGAACCATGTGGAGGTGACCACATGTGAGTGATGAGTAATTGACAGTTGTTTAGGTCAGTCGAGTTTGGTTTGGGTGGTTCGGACCCTGACGTTGCGTGGTGCAACGGGCTCGGTCGGACTGTGGTCAAACTTGGTCATATGGGATTAAGACACTGATTCTTTGATTCGACAGGTTTGGACTTCGTCTGTGGTAAGTGTGATGGTATTTACGCTTTCATGTGTCGAGCGGTGCTATTTGACGTGTTTTCTTGTCTGTGTGACTGCAGGACATCGGGTGGAGTCGTGGCGAGACACGTGGACCGGACTAGGCGCAGGTGGCGCTGAGGTCAGAACGGTCGGGATGTGTCAAAGACGACGTAGACTCGAGGTGGTTGCGAGGCGTGCGAGGCAAGGAGCGCGGAAGCTTCCCGGAAGGTGCAGGAGGGGCGAATCGGGAAATTCGCGAGGCTGCACAAGCGGGAGCGGGCGCCGTTGGATTTAGCAGGCGTAACGGGGCGGAGACCCGTTAGCCAAGGCTATAAATAGGATTGAGGGGCTGCATGCCCACTTGAGCATTTGAGGAGAATTAGGGTTTGCTAGAGTCAAAAGAGGCTTTGAGAGTTTGTTTTGGCTTTAGGCTTTAGTGGGTGAGAAGGCAGAGTGTTGTCTGTCCACCTACGATGTGTTCTAGGTGAGAGTGTTGTGTTCTTCCTCCCTCCATGGATATGTGTGTGTGTTCTTGAGTTGAGGTGAGGGAGAGGATGAGTTGAGAGATTGTAATCCTTCCTTTGTATCAAGACGGGGTATCGGGACTCGCCTGTATTCGCTATGATTCAAGAAATGAAAATCTGAAGTTTTTATTCCAGTGCTCTCTGTTCTTCCTTCGATGCTCTTTTGGTGGATTTCTTGAGTTTTTGATTTTCGAGTTCTTGCCTGCTGGGATTAGCCAAAATGGGTTGCTCCATGATGGGATAGTGCAACAAGATCATTTGATCAAGTTCTCATGAGCAATCCTTCATTTAATCCTCAAATCTCATATTTGACCTCCTCTGTTCGTAGTTCTGCATTTCTAGGGTTATGCCCAGTTCTTGATTCTCTTGAGGAGACGACTTGATTTTTGATCTGTGGAGCTCTTTTGATATTGCTAACTTAACTGCAAGAGCTCATGATCAAAGAGTCTCTAGTTGTGAAGTATTTTGGATTTTTGCTTTACCCCTGTTCAGTTCAAGATATTTCTAGGGTTTTGAGTTAAAGCTTGTTCCCTTCTTGGTTTGGCTTAATCCCTGATCTGGAGAGTCTTTGCCTTATTGCTTTCATGAATGCAAAGTCTCATTGCCAAGGGATCTAAGGTTGATTGGAAATTTGAGTTTTTATGCTTCTCCTGAATACTTTCAATTATTCTAGGGTTTCTTGATTCCCTGTGATTTTCCTTAAGAAGTTGGCCTGAGAATTTGTGTGGAGGAGTTTCTAGCTATTGCTAATATACCAGCAAAGTCCTATAGCCAAAAGTTCAATAGTTGAGAAGTTATTTGACTTTTGGTGAAATCTCTGTTGGGTTTCAGTTCTTGGCCAAATTCTGAATTTCAGGGTCTTGTGTTGATTTTCTGTAGTGATCAGTGCCTCCTTGTAGTTTAGTTTATGGTTTTGATGCCTCAGGTTAAAGAGGAAAGGAGCACCTCTCTCTATTTTTGATTTTGGCAAGAAATCTGAAAAATCAGCACACTGAACAGTACTCTGAATTGTCGACCAAAGAAATCTTCGGCAGTGAGTAGTATATGCGGCAATCATGTTACTTAATCTCTATTCTGATCAGCTCTAGGAATCATGTATATTCTCTGTACTATTCTCAGCTTTTAAATTGCTTTACTTGCCGAAGGATCTAAGGATTAATTCCTGATTCGGTTCTTCAGGGTTCAGGCTTCCTTCATATCATTTCTTTGGTCTTTAGTCTCTCGGTTCCTGTAGCTCCATATTGCTTTCCGATTGATCCTTCCAAGCCTCCTTGTGTTAGTTGGTTTCCTTTTTTTTTGGGAGCTGATCTTTGGGGATTTTGCATGCAGATCAAACTGCGATATTTTCAGCTGAAATTTTTACTGAGTACTCTCTGATTTATGCTGAATTTTTTGGTGTCGCATGCGTTCCAAAATTCAGAGGAATTAATTTTAAGTTTTCTGTGAGTTACGTTGTTTTGCGTCTTTCTGCAAAATCTGTGTACGAATTCTCGGGGGCGTTTTTAAGCGAACGACATTCACCCCCCCTCTGTCGCCATTTCGGTCCTACATAAAATCAAGGATAAATCAAATTATTTATAGATCTAAATTAAATTAATATAAATTTAGTTTTTTTTACTTTTATAGAATTTCAAATTCATACAGAAATTACACGATTGAATACAGACAAATAATGAAAAACAGAGAAATACAAAATAGGTACCTCGATAATAGAAAGTGTATATCTAAAATATATAATTATTCTGCCATGATTGCGGAGTAGCGATAAATCACCTAATGTATGAAGTATATCAAAATTAGTGATATAATAGAAAATTTAGATCATATGAAACATACCAAAATTAAGCTAATTTGAATCACGAGACAAATTTGAATCACAAGGCAAATGCATTCTACGTGACTTCATGCCTTGGAAGCGGTTTATGATGTTATCATCATCAATGTTTCTAAAGATTTCTCGCTCGGTGTACGACACCATTAAGTCATTGAGCCACTTATCTACTACCTTATTGTGCAAATCTGTTTTGATAATATTCATTACCAAAAATATTCTCTCAACAGATGCCGTTGCCACCGGAAGTATCAATGTCAACTCGATAAGGCGATATACCAACAGAAAAGTTCGATCTTTTTTGTTTGAACTATCAATTGAGCAAGTTTTGATATATCACGATATCCGTTGAATTCTTCACTTCTTCTAATGTTGAGAATAAAGATTTGAAGCTGATTCCTTAACAAAACCCGATTAGCATCTGTGAAATCATTAGCATACATTTCAGCAAGTCGAACAAGAGAAAATAATAGAAACAAAAGGCGGCATCCTCTTCCACACTATATTCCAACCAATTGAACTTATTATACCATGATTCTTGAAAGGACCGCGACTGTTTGCCATTCGATGTCTGTGGAAATGAATATCCAATTACTCGAGTAGGGCCATTCAATAAATATACCCTTCTCACTTGATCTCTAATTTCGTTAGCATAATCTTTAATTGGTATGCACATGGCCGGATTGACAATAATTTCATTTGGATTAAATTCTTTTCGAAACTTCTTTGGTTGAGTTGTACTCTCACTCTCTGTGTCTCACTCGGTCAGTCCAAAACTCCAGACAGGCAACGGTCAACTGACTCCCCCTATTTCACTCTCCAAACTCGCCGAGACGCCGACTCCCTCTATTTCACTAATTCACTCTCCAGTCTCCAATCCCCTTTCGGCTCTCTCAATCTCAGACTCACTAATTCTCAGTTGCTTGAAACCCGGTCTCTGCCTCTCCGGGACTCAGTCACTCTCCTGAGTCCTCATCTTCTCTAGGCGATCAGGCAGGCAGCAGCGCAGGGTGTGACCACGTAACCAACCCGTCGCCTGGTGCTGCTCCGTGGTGCCACCCACACGCGCCGGCGGCGGCTCGGCCCTCGCCACCCCGGCCCGGCTCCCCCTGCCCCGGCTCGGTCCCCTCGCCGCCCTGGTCCGACTCCCCCGGCCCCGACCCCGGATCAGTCTCCCCTCGCCCGGCAGCTCGGCCGGCTCGCCGCCAGATCTGGCTACTCCAGCTTCGGTCCTGCTTTGGCAGCACCCCCTTCTGCATGCGCCCTCGCCCGGTCGCCCCAGCCCCTTCTGTGTTGTGTCTGCGCCGATGCGTCTCTTCTCTGAAATCCAATTGCTATTGCCAGTTTTGTGAGTTGAAGTGGGTGCTTGTGGGCCAATGAGATAAATTTGTTGGGTCTCTTAAGAGCAATGGGTTGACCACTTGACTAGGCTTTTTTGTTTTTTGTTTTTTTTGCAGTTGCCTCTCCCCACGTGTCGACGTCACTGCGGATCTTGCTGGTCGCAAGCCACCGGGAGGGGGGTGGCTGCCATCGGGGTGAAGCTCAAAGTCTTACTAAGTCTCTCTGGCTTTGCCCCTATGTGAGAGTGAGAGGATGAGGTGGTGGTGTGTGTGGACTGTGGAGGATGGGAGGAGCATGCAGGACCGGTGGCGGCGGCGACGGTAGTGCCCGTGTGGTGCCCACTCTTGGTCGCACGTGGGAGCGAGGGTAAGCTGCTGCGTGGTCCGTGGGCCCTGGCGGCTGGACGGACGGTGGAGTTTCAAGCGTAGAAGATTTCAGGAGGGTGATTTGTCATGACCCGTGCAAAAGTACGTCGTGGCCACCGGAATTGGTGGAGGGGGTTGCAACGGCAGATGACCAACACACGCTACAGCAAAACAGCGCTATACAGACGAGATAAAGAGAGGCGGGCATTGAAACTGTCTCAAAACTTCGTATGTGTCATCCCACTTCTCCCGTAGATACATTAACAGCTCCGGTCGCGAAAACCGTCTCTATCATGCTGCCCATCCATACCCATCATCTTTCCTATTGGCCAAGGTTTTTTTTCCATTTAGAAATCATTTTGTTTCAAATTAAATTAGAGGAGTTATCGGTGGGACCCGTTAAGTATTGCATGTCTTATGTTTTATCTTCTCCTTCAGGAATCAAAACAGCCGCAATATGAAGAAAAAGAAAACCTATGACCTTATAGGATGACGGCGACGGCAGATGCATGCGCCGTGACTCCCCATCTCGGACGCCCAGGAGTCTATCGCTATCGCGGTGAAGCCATCTATCTGGGTTGCCCTTCCTAATTCCTGTCCATCTTTTCCCCTTGCCGTCGCTGACTTCAGATCTGGGGATGTTTTTTTGGGCGCTGATCGCTGGCCTTCATGCAACTACATCACAGCCGACCAGCGAGCCAATTCATACCGGTGCGGCACGCAGTTGCGCGCCCTTCTTCTCCGTCCCAGGTGGTACTTCTCATTGAGTTATGCTAATCCGATGCCTAGCGGCAGGGCAGTGGCCACAGCGACCTAATGGATTCTCGTCTATGGCCGCTCACCTCCAGCACCTTACCTTGACGTCCCCTTGCTCAGATGCAGGTTACCAAGCAGATCCTGATGATGCACTAGAATGGCTCTCAATAATTTCTTTTTTTTCCTACCTTATGTACAGCACCAGATTGTTTTTTCTATCTGTGCTTCTTTTACAGATTGTCGTTTGAAGAAGATACTATGCTATTATCTTGATCTGACATGTATCAATTTCAGCAAAGGTACTATATAAGATTGTCCATGGTGCAAAGGCAATTTATTTCATGTACAGTATTTATTCCATGGTACTATATATTGCAATGCTTTGATCTGTGGTTGTATTGTGTGAAGCTCAATGAAGATTTCCATTATACGTTGCTACCATTGAATCTTTTGATTTTTGATTCTGTTCGGATTACTGCAATAGTATGGTCCACTATGGCTTGTCGGAATGATTTGCTTCGTACGCCGGAACATTGATGAATTGGAGCTGATGAACACTACTTCCAAGACGTTTCTGGTTCTCAGCTTCTTAGCCATTTTCCTTCTGCAATGCCAGTTGCTATTTGCATTGCATCTCTAACTGTGTGAAAACTGACAATTATATGGATTTGTCACGGTGTCTTATATTAAGATATCAGATGTGTGATGTTTCCTAATATAAACTCATGTTCTTTATGAAATTCCTATTTGAACACAATCTCGTTTTTTTTCCATTTTGTTCCAAATTGTTGAATAAATGTTGTCTCACCAAGAAACAGCATCTGTTCTCCAGCTATGAGAGGGAGACACATGCTGCACGAGGGGAATCTCTAAAGAGGGAACTCCACATGATTCGCTTGGAAAATAGAAATATTTTGCCGATCATTTAGGAAAATACATAATTTTTTTACTTGACGTTGTAAAAGAAACTTCATCGCCACTCTTACTCATGTGTAAATGTTGATGTTTCTTTTGCAAGGAATGAAAATGTGAATTTTTTATACAAGATTACTGCCTTGTACATGTTAACCCACGATTGAGTGTTGTTTTGATTACTTTATGCATACAAAGTTACAGTGAGATGCTTATATACTAACTAGTTGAATTCCAGTGTGTTGCTATGAATTTAAAAAAATATAGAACATATTTGTATGTATATTTTAAAAAATTTTATCACCTGTGAATTTCAAAACATATAGTATAATAAAATTTTAAAATTCGTAGTAATACGCATACAGTCAGCCAGTGGCGGAGGACGGGAAAAAATGGGGTGGGGCGGATCTATACCTGCGCGCTGGTCGCCGGTGGCTGCCGCCTGCCCGCCGCCGGCTACGCCCAGGCTGGTGGCTGCCCCTTCCTCTTCCTGCTGGTTCGGCTCCGGTGGGTCGGTCTCCTCGGCGGCGGTTGGGTCGGCGAAGTCGAGGGTGGCGACGGGTGGAGCGGAGGCGGCGAGAGGGGCGAGGGGGAGGCGGCGGGTGGAGCGGAGGTGAAGGAGGCGAGGGGCGGCTGGGTCGGCGAAGTCGAGGGCGGCGGCGGGTGGAGCGGAGGTGGCGAGAGGGGCGAGGCCGCGAGGGGGAGGCGGCGGGTGGAGCGGAGGTGAAGGAGGCGAGGGGCGGCTGGGTCGGTGAAGTCAAGGGCGGCGGCGGGTGGAGCGGAGGCGGCGAGAGGGGCGAGGGGGAGGCGGCGGGTGGAGCGAAACTGCGGAGGTGAAGGAGGCGAGGAGGTATATGGGGGTTGCTGTGAAAAATCAAGCCCTGGTCCAAGCCAGGACTTGCCCTATCGAGCGCTCCGCCGCTGCAGTCAGCTAGTATAACAAAGAAGAATACGAATAGAGAAGATCCGGTGTCAGTGGCTCGCGATCAGAGAAGAGGAGGGGGTGCGTGGGTCGTCAGAGCTGGATTGGCGGTACGAACAAGTCAATCTAGACAGACCAGCGCTTTGGGTTGAAGCATTCACGTGAGCCCACCAACCGAACCGATTGTCCGTGTGTGTGTCCCAATCCATCGATCCCCTACTATTTGTCATGGGTTGAACTGAACTAAATGTTGGGAAACCTCACATATGGGCTCTTGAAATGCCAAAAAAATGACAGGACATGAGGGCTACACGGCCTGGTCTAGTACGGTTCCACTCCCACCGCCGCTTTTGCACAGTTTCGAAAACAAAACGCTGTGCGCGCCGTCCGACCCTGACCCGTGGCAACTTGTCGTGCAGTCTCCC
Source organism: Dendrocalamus latiflorus (assembly GCA_017311315.1). NCBI lineage: Eukaryota > Viridiplantae > Streptophyta > Magnoliopsida > Poales > Poaceae > Dendrocalamus > Dendrocalamus latiflorus. Next base: position 9,125,733 of record CM029631.1, read on the forward strand.
TCGCTCATCTTGTACAGCCATCCCTACCTGTATAATACAGCAACTACTCCATGAAAGGCACCCTCCACCTTTCTCCATCGCGTCCAGATCGATTAATGCTAATCAACTCATTCTCTTTCTGACAGCAACATCAACCGGTGTCATCCCATCACCCAAAGAGGTGTATCTCCTACATTCAACAGTGGAATGATCCCCATCTCATGATGCAGGAAATTCAGTATCACAGTCACGCAACAAGGATGTCAGAAAAAGCAGGCAGTAGCTAGCAACACCTCCAAAATATTGTGCAAGCGATTTCTCGGAAGATGCAAAACAGACAGAAATCACACAGAGCAGGATCAGAATTTCATCTTCCAGGAAGAGGCAAACCTTGCAAGGATCAGGTATCCACCCCATCCTCAATAGTTCATTCAGTTCACAAATGTATACCCTTCTCTTATGTACATCACCACACAAAGGAGTTAGTACAATTCTGAGAGGACATAAGCCCGACCAGATGCCTCATACCTTTGGCGATTGGCCATCCTTTCTTGCATCTCCTTCAGCTCAGCATCCAATGCTTGGCACAGCCGATCACTGGACTGTCCTGATGCTGACCGCCTGACCCCATGATCATTCTCCAGCAGTCTTTAAGTAAAGAAACAGCATGTATCAATTCACCACACTCTGCCAACAACCTTGCTTCAGCCATGACATCAGCTGCATGAAGACGGCTCTTTTGGCAGTCCACCTCGATCGACATGCTTTGTACCAAGATGAATGCCGACCTAGAGATCTTCACTTGCACATCAGCCATATTGATGGTCTCCTACTCTCCTTCACTAGTGGATCTTTGTAAACACAGCCAACTCTGAGAAGTGTTGTTTCCCCATAGCCTGGGGGAACGTTTACAGACACAAGAAAATCCCTTTCCTCTTCGGCACACAAGTCGCCAACATCTATGGAGCCATTCCTCTTATCATCTGTAATTTTGCTTGAATAGCTGCCTGATCTGATGGAGCCAAAGTGTACATCAGGGTGGAGGCTCTCCACCTTTACATTCAAACCCTGTGCGACTACACTCAAAAGTCCACCAGTACATTGGGCGAATGCATCTTGAATGGCAGCTTCTGTCTCGATGAATGAAAAGGTCCCACCAGAGGTTTGTGAGATCGAATGCAGCGAGACTGAATCATGGTCAGCACCAAATCCAAAGACAAGAACTGGTACCAACTGACTACAATTAGTAGATGGCAAGAGCGCACAATACTCCAGGGCTGCTTTGTGTACACCGGCAGTTGGTGAGACTGTATATGTATCATGCCCATCTGATAAAAGGATGATGTTGTAGACTGGATTCTTGGTCTGCCATTCTTCAATCACTTTGGAGCCTTTCCTGAGGCCGTCGGCGATATTGGTCCCACCATTTGACGTCAGCGAATTGACTGCTAGAAAGCTTTGCTGACGACCAGATTTGATCATCCGACGGTGGAGAACGTTAAGAAGCTTTGTAATACACTAATACTTGTCGCAAATATGCCAGATCATGTGGTCAATCTTACATCTATGTATGCATATAGTGAAATCAAACAAACAGCTTAAAATTTTGCATTTGGAGCACCAACTGTATACAAGTAATGTGCCCATAATCCATGTATCATCCATTCATCCTTTTCCAGTATCCCCAACGCTCCATTCACATGAACAAATATCATAAATTCACACAACATTTCATTCATTCACATGTCAATTTCACAGATGTGTGAGGGGAGAAGGGAGAGGAGGAGGCCGGCCTTGAGTACTCACCTTTGTCTCACTGGATGTGGTCAGGAGATTGGAGAAGAAGCCAAGAAGGCGCGGCGGCGCTGGTTTGTGGGGGAGGAGAGGCGGGCAGCAGCGGCGCCAGTTTGTGGGGGCGGAGGCGGAGCTAGTCTGTGGGGGAGGAGAGGCAGGCAGTGGCGGTGCCGATCTGTGGGCGCAGAGAGGCGGGTGGTGGTGGCGCCAGTTTGTGGGGGCGGAGAGGCGGGCAACGCAAGTCTGTGGGGGCAGAGAGATGGGCGGCGCCGCCGCCGTTTTGTGGGGGAGGAGAGGTGGGCAGCAGCAGCGCCGTTGCTGTTCCATGCGGCGGACGGCGGTGTGGGAGGAGGATCAAAGAAAAAGAAGCCGCTCGATCTGGAATTGGGAATTTGCGCGCCACTCCCGCTCGCTAGGGTTAAGTAAGTTTGCAACTTTGCATTCCTTGGCATTTTTACCCGATAATAATCCGGTAACTATCAGAAAAAAAAATACCTGAATAGCTTTATATCCGTCGGATAATGTCTTTTCCAAATTTGTTTCTGTATCCGACAAAAAAATATCCAGCTCTATTTTAGTATCCGATAAAACCTTTGGTTATCCGAAATAAAATGGATGGACAATCGGTCGGGAAATATTCACTTTGTTTGCACCCCTACTTAGACCCCTAGCACCGTTGCCACCCATAGGGACATCCACATGCTAACATATATAGTTTGCAATAATTACAATCCCCAAAAGCAAATCTTAGCAACCTTAGATCTGTTCCAAACAACTTCTAGATTTTGGCTTTTAAAAGACGGTTTTTGAACGGAATGATTTTTTAAGTTGGTTTCTATAAACTGTTTGTAAGAGTCACCGTAAAAATCACTTTGAATAAAATATCTTCTCAATACAAGTATTTCTTACTTTCTAAGTCCTCTTATAATCAGGCAAAAGTCTAAAGGCAACACTTTTTTGATCAAGGCCTTCTTATCAACCGACGGGCCACCACGCTTCATCGTGTTCCATCAAACTGCCCCGCTTCTGATCTGAGCTAGTGGGCTCCCTGGGCCGGCCCAGACTGCTGTTGGGCCGCTTCGTGTCTCTCTGCAGGTGGGCCCACGTCCGGCGATGAACCCACAGCTGGTGCGGTTTGGAATCTGGAAACGGAATAAACAATTCGAGGAGCTATTTTCTCCCTCCTCCTCCGCTGCGACGGAGAGCCGGAGAGGGCGAGGAGAAATTCCACACACTTGTTCCGACCGGACCGCATGGCGATGGAGGTCTCGGTTAGGCTCCGCCAGCCTACCGCCTCCGCGGTGTCGCTCCGCGGCAGAGCATCGCCGCCGCCGACGGCTTTCCCTTCGGTCCGGCCCGCCTCTCGCGCGGTTTCCGCCAAGGTAAGGTGCCCTCTTCTTGCTTCCTCGGGGGTTATTTCTTGCCCTTACTTTTTCGTGAGTTATCAGGATGTGGGGATCGTTAGCTGTGTAGCTCTGCTCCGATAATGCTTTACTTACGGGTTGCTGCTACTTCCAAGGTGGTGGGGATTTCATGGTGTGGCGCTTTGCGGACGAATTTTGACATTTTGTTGCATCTTTTGTAGCTTTTGCCCCCAAATTGTTCGTCCCTTTCTTAGTGGAAAGAAAGTAGATAAGCTAGCACTTCCTTGATCCAAACGGTTAGCACTTAGCAGTACTGTATGAACGTTCCTAAATTTATGGCATCTGGAAATTGTAAACCTATCCAAATGATCCAAGAAAACGCTGAGACCAAGCCATAAATGAACAGGATTGAGTTATTGGAATGTCCATGGTTGAATTGGCTAGGATTCTGGAAACTTTAAAATGCCAAGGAAAAATTGCAATCTTATGTGCTGGTTGGCATGTGATGCATTTGCAAACGCATGCTTGGTGCCTTGGTGGTTCTGGTGCCTTAGGAATATTCTTGTGAAATTCCCAAGAAAATGGTATCGACAATTGCGTAGATGAACCGTACAGCAAAGCTGTTTTGATGTCCCTGTTATGATGTATGAACAAAGTCTCTCGGTGCTCATTAGAACAATTACATTGGGAAGTCTATTGGTTAGACCATGTTGTGAGAAACTGAGAAGCATGCCTATGTTCCCTTCAACTGGAGATTCTTTTGCATATATGGTATTGAACATTGGCATACTGTTGTGGTACGAAACGGTAGGTTGTAACAACAAGAACATGGCAATGTAGATGGGTTAGCAGCAGAAATGGTGTGGAATTAACCATGTCTATACCAGCTGTAGCTTGTCTCGTTGTGGGTGTGAAACAAAACTGGCTTGCATTGTGTGCATGGCTCATTTCCACCTAGCTGGCCTCCTGTTACCGTAAGGTGGCATCTGCACCTCCCTCAGGCAGGTTCCTCTTATAGACATAATGCATAGTAACAAGTGTCTATAGGACCGGTATGTGAACAGAGAGGGGTGAATGGTGCCTTTAAATTTTTCTTCAAGTATTCACTAATTTTTCACTCTAATAATTATAAGAAACTATGAAGATCAAGAACCCAAAATTCCAAAAACAATATCAGTGCTGCAGTAATTTCAGCGTATGAACAGTGAAAACAACACTATTTCAAATCCCAAAATCCATATAACTTTTGATCTGAAGATCCAAAAGACTTGAAACTTGAACCAAGACTAGATCGTGACCTTAAAAACCTATCCCAACCAAAAATCTTGAAAGAACTTAAGAGAATTAGGATTTTTTGGTTCGTGTAGTTCTACTGCACCAAAACCAGACCAAAACCTAAAATTGAGCCAACTCTTAAACCAAATCTTCAAATCACTTGAAATTTGGTATGCACCTTCTCTAGGTTTTTAGGAACCTATTCCAATCAACTATAAAGACAATCGTTGACAAAGTTATATCCTTTTCCCGTTTGAAGAAAGATTGCATCAAAACCGGGCAAAAACCAAAAACGGTGAATATGACTTGGTCGTGGGTAGATGATGGCTAAGAACTCTAGATGTGTTTCCACATGTCACAGTAAGCAAGAACACCAAAAAATTAAGGCAAAAATAGCTGGATTAAAAAATCACTCGGAAAGGCAAACAAAAGCAAAAATCAGGTTTCTTATGAACTTGCTAACCAAGTGACTAGATGTGTGGAGATTGATTTCCAGAGATCATCTCTATCTTTTACATATCCTTGACACAGGAAAATCAAGAAGCAGAAAGAGAAGAGCAAAAACCAATCAAATTAAGAGCAAATCAATCAATACAAGATGAATTCATAGGAGATAAATAAGGATTAATATATTGATACTTGAGGATGAAGCTTTTGCAGCCACACCACCTAGAGGATAAGAGAGCATATCATAACACTCAACTTTTCTCAAACCCTAACCCTAGAACTTATGGACTCAATGAGAGGATGGTTAACTACCAAGTTTCTATCCCAACCCGTTAAATAGATAGGCTAGCTAGCCCCATCTAACCCTTAATGGATACTATCCACTTAACACATATGGGAGAACTTGATAACCCACACACTACATTTATACATGCTTTTCAAAGCGCATAAGTCCAAATCCGCTAAGTCCTTTAACCATGATCCAACCTAATCTTCTTAGCTTCTTCTTGGTCTAAACCGCTCTCCCAAGCGCCACGATTTTGATCCAAGATAGTTTTCGGTATTTTCATCAACTTACTAAAATACTATTTCTTGACCCGGTTTTCATCTTCCGTTGCAAACAATTGTCATGCTTGCTACGTGTAGGTGCATCACTGGTTTACCATGCGTCGGCAAGTCTCTCCCGTTTCGGTTCCACCGGATCACACTTCACTTGGACCGATCAAGCCACATAGTGCAACCCATCACTCGTGTTAAGGGTATTGGAGATAGAGTTGTATTAGGATATAGAGTTTGTATTCTATTCCATATATGCCTTATCTCTATATGGCATATCCTCTTGTACTCTCATATCAATACACACAATATTCATAACATGGTATCAGAGCTTATGTTAAAACCCTAACCTAGATCTTCTTCGGCTTGTCTTCCGCATCTACTGCCCCCGGGAGGATCGATCTACGCTCCCGGGGGCGGCCACCTCGCTGGGTTGCCGCTGCCTCCTCGTCTCTGGATCTCTGCTCCAGGGAGCGCCGCGCCATCGCTAGATCTCTGCTCCAGGGGGCGCCGCCGTCGGCCCTGCTCACCCGGCCTGAAGCTGCCGACGCTCGGCTCTAGTCGTTCTCATCTCCGGCGGAGCGGGGTTACCTCGGATTTTCGACGACGGCTGCCGCCGCCGCCGCCCGTCCTTGGGTCGCCGTCTCCCCGGATCTGAAGCCCCACCACCTGGATTCGGCCTTCTCCGGGCCGGATACGGCGCCCGAGGCCGCCGAGCCGTCATCCGCGCCGAGATTGGATCTGTCCTCGCCTGGATCCTCGCCGTCGCCGCCCGCCGCCGACTCGCCGTGCCCGCCTCCACCAGATCCGACTCGCCTCCGACCAGCTCTGCTCTGGCCCGCGCCGGATCCGGCCGCCTCTGGCTGGATCCGATGCTCTCCGCACCGGCGTCATGCCTCTTCGCCGCCGGCTCTACTGGACCGTCCGCCTCGGCGTTGCCTTCTTGTGCCTCCAGGTCGTCTCCCGGCCACTCGTCGCCGACTACGCTCGAGGCCGAGGTTGCTCCGCCGGTCGCCGCACCCCCCGTCGGCCGCTCCGCCTCGGTGACGCCCGAGTAGGCTGTTCTGCTCTCGGTCCCGAGTGGGGTGGGCTGACTCTTCGGTCGGTCGTTTTTTTGGCCTTTTAAGCTTGTCGGTTTTGAGGGAGTGGGACAGTGGGTTAGGGGTGTTTTTGAGCGAAAGGGTATTTGTTTTTCCGCTGCTAGTATCTGTTCTTTTGAGTCAGTTTTGAGTCTTTCGTTACGTCCATTTAAGTCCGTAGATTTTTTTTAGTTCGTCTAAAGCTGTGCGAGTCTACAAATTTATTGTCAGTCATAGAAGTGTAGGAATTTTTCTTTTGCATGGTAGCAGCCGCTGCTCTTTTCCTTGAGCCGCTGCAGATCGTAGAAGTCTTTATGATGCCGCCGCTTCTCTTTGAGCTGTCGTCCCGAGTTTTTAAGGCCGCCGCGCTTCTTCTGCACTGCGCCTCCGTTGCGCTTCTTGTGCACTGCACCGCCGCCGTCTCGGGCTTCGATCTGCGCCGTCATGCTTCTATATTCCTCTTCGGCTTGATTTGACAGTTTATTCGACGACTGCACGCAACGACGACTTTATCACGACTCGGACGTCGGATATTTCTTGTTTTAGTATTAACCCTTTTTTTTCAAATGCAATGCTATTGCATACGCCTTGCATTTGTTGGGGGGGGTGTTAAGGGTATTGGAGATAGAGTTGTATTAGGATATAGAGTTTGTATTCTATTCCATATATGCCTTATCTCTATATGGCATATCCTCTTGTACTCTCCTATATATATGACCCTTTGGGTCTCATATCAATACACACAATATTCATAACAACTCGAACTTCCCTTCAACATTTTTGCCTTTCTTGTGCCATGTTTGAGCTCATCCATCTCACCCGGCATTTTTTATCGTTCTGGGTTTCGACTGCTCTATAAGCGTAGCCCTAATTCTCGCTGTTGCCATAGTTGACTTCAAGCGACCAAGCACATCAAAATACTAAGAAATTGTTATCTTTCATAAGTTCACAAATTACCCATGTTAACTGTAACATGCATCATACAATATATATGCACTAACCTAAGTCAAACCAAATAATCGTATGACTCAAATTCCCAAAAGCTACAATTCAGCTGAAATGAAAATACTTCTGCCGGTCAGACCGCCAGGGCTGCAGCAAAACTGAAAACTGAATTTTTTTTGCAGAATTCAAATCCTAAAATCTTCAATATGACAATAGTTCATCATAACTGAAACTCGGACCTTCTTACATGGACCTTCAATGTCTTTACATATTGTAAGGTCAGGCATGTAAGTACTGCTCAGTAGTAAGTGGTAACTGACATTAATTGTTGGTGTGTAAGTGCTTTTTTCAAAGTCACAGTGTTCTTATTATGACAGTCTAACCTAGGCCACTGCTATGGTCATTTATGATAGCAAATACTGCTTAATTTCCTGTGTTCAGCATTCACAACCTTTTTGTCTAGATGAATCACACACTGAAAACACTGGTGAGAGCAATAACAACAGCGTTCCTTGATAATTCCGCGCAATTTGGTTGTTTAAATGTTCATATTATATGTGTTTCCTTTCCAACCTCAACCTTCTGACGATCTACTTCTGGAGACAGGAAATTGGAATTTTCAACTTTCACTTTACTATCAGTGTTGTTTTCCCCCTTCTTTCTTTTTTGTGCTCTGATGCATGATGTGGGTTGACTAGCTAAGTGGACATCCTATTTGATAGTAGAGGTTTGTGTTAAAGGTTCATGAGTTTTCTTGCCATGCAGATTAGAGCAAATCCAATTTATGACCTGCAAAGAAGCAAGAGTAGCCTTGAATCGGTATTCTGCTGCGACAAATCTGTTCCAGAGGAGGATATTGGGAAACCAGCTGGTTTAAATTTAGAAAAGAAGAATGTTGGGAAGAATCCTCCTTGCGTGAGCTGTGAAGCTAAAGGTGCGGTGCTGTGTGCAACTTGTTCTGGTTCAGGCTTGTACGTCGACTCAATACTAGAGAGCCAAGGAATCATCGTAAAAGTCAAATGTCTAGGTAAACAAGCTTGACAATCATTTTTGTGCAGTAATCGTGTATATGTGTTACTGCTATATGGATGATACATGATCTGTACATGCTGGTGTTGCACTTTAGGTTGTGGAGGAACTGGAAACATTATGTGCTGCAAATGCGGAGGTCGTGGACACTCATGAATTGCCAAAGTTTGCGTCTCACAAACAAGGCAATGTAATTCAAGTAGCGCCTTCTTCGAGTATGTTGGTCGGGATTCCCGTTCTGAAGACATGCAAAGAGATTCCTAGTTGAACTGTTCATGTAGACAAGCAAAGAGATTCATAGTTGATTTTCTCATACCGCTCTATGAACCGTTTATTTGTATTGAAGGGTCAGCTGTAACCTGACTTCATTTCTATGAGAACATTTGAAAGCATCCTGTGTTAAAAGATTTCCATTCTGTCAGATTAGTGTTCTCAACTGTTTGACAATGCGTGCCGTTGATGTGTTTTTTGGGATGATTCAGATAAAGCGGTACTGCCGTTTCAGCAACCATACAGTGGACAAAACCAGTAGACGTATGTCAGCTACTTGCTGAGTTGCAGTTTATGCTTGAACACACCACAGAGCCATGCTTACTCCATCTCTCCATATGTGCGTATGCATCTCGGTACGGGGATATCCGATTTTCACCACGTCGGATTGTTGATAATTTGGATCCGTACAAGCGGTGTTAACTGCTGTCTTGAATATAGCAACGTGCGACACTTAAAATTTGTTTAACCACATGCTTCGATTCTTATCTACCAGATCACACAAAAGTATAATATGTTCGTCCTGAAAAATCACGAAGAAATCATAAGAATAGTGGTAATATCTAGAAAATACTTTCTATTCCCGAAGGCAGCACATAGCATAAGCCCAATAATTAAGAGCAAATAGTTTTTTTCTCAATAACGTGATCTAAGTTACAAGGATGCCACTATGAGTTATATAGCCCTCTTAAAATATCTAAAACAGACTTAAACTCCAACACAAACAAAAAGGAATCACTAACTTTTCAGCCGTCGCTTTGTTTCTGCTATGGAGGTGTATATACAGAATCTGATGTTGGTACTTCATCTATTATGTGGGTCTCATAATAAACTTTTCAATGAGTACTCACACGTATAACATAGACTCCATTTGTGAAGTTATAGGCTTTCCAATTTAGCTCTACTGGATGTAACGAGTTCAATCTGAATTGCGTCTAAATCATCTCATCTTCATTTTTTGTTTGAAATGTCTTGAATTCATGAGAGACTTGTGAAAGGAAGCCTTCTATGCCTTTATGAAGTTATGGAATAATAGGAAGCCAACCAACAATACGCTACAAGCATCCAACTCATTAACTTTGTCAACTCTCGCGTATTGCCCGGTTTGCCTATACAGCATGCATTCTAATGCCCATAACTTTTTTTAGAAAGTTTTAAATCATGTGCAGTTTGATGCATTAGAAAAGACACTTGACAAGCTTTCCATGTATATATTTTGTATGCACAGGAACCTTTCAAGTTGCTATAGATATTCTTGTGAACTTTGTTGACCGAACTGTGCACTATCCAAGATGTTACAAGGGATGCCCGATCTTTACGATGTAAGATTGTTGATAACTTGGATCTGTACAACCTAACTAATGACGATGCCAACCACTGTCTCAAATACAGCAACCTGCGACACTCAAATTAGTTCAACCATGTGCTTTGATCCTTGTCTACTGACTATGCAAAAGTAAACATGTTCTCCCTGCAAAAATACGATGAGATAACAAGAACAGTGACAATATCTAGAAAATACTTTATATTCCCAAAGGCATCACATAGCATAAACTTGATAATCAAGAACAGACGGTTTTTTTAATAACGTGGTCTAAGTTACAAATGCGTGATACAATGGATTATATAGCTCTCCTAAGACATCTAAAACAAACTTGAACTTTAATACAAATAAAAAGGAAACACTAACTTTAGAATCATCAGTTTGTTTCCACTATGACGTCGCATACAAATAGAATTGATTTTGGCACTTCATCTATCACATGGGTCTCATTATAAGTTTTCCAATGGGTACTCACGCGTTCAAAACAGACTCTGTTCATAAAAGTTATGGGCTTTACAATCTAGCCCTACTGGCTGTGACGAGTTCAATTCGAATTATATCCAAGTCATCTTATCTTTAATTTCTTTGTCAGAAACATCTTAAATCCGTGGGAGACTTGTAATAGGAAGCCTCTTAAACCTTTGGAAAGCCAACCAAAAATACCATACAAGTCTCAAACACATCAGATTTATCAAGTCTCGTATGTTGCTCGGTCTGTCTATGCAACATGTACTCTAATGGCCATTACTTTTTTTTATAGAAAGTTTCAAATCATGTGCCATTTGATGCATTGAAAATAGACTTGATAAGCTTACTATGTATATGCAATGGAACCTTTCGAGTTGCTATAGATATCCTCGTGAACTTTGTCGATAGAACTGCACGCTATATTTTCTTCATGCGCCCCTGCCTCCCACGCCTTCCATAGGTCACATGCACTTATACACACCATTAGACACTTGTTCATTTGAAAAACATCATTTCTATGCTTCTTGATTTCCTAGGATGCCTTCCCTTCAAACCTAAACACAGGCAATAGCTTACTATTAGATAGTATATAATTCTCATGACAATAAAAAGAAAATTCACTTAGGAGCAAGTTCATTTGTTGGTTAAGTTTATCTTGCTCTTCTTCTCTTTTAGTGAGCTCATTTTATTCTAAAGTACTTGATCAACTGAAAACACTGTATAGAACAATATAACTGCATCATCTTCCTCTTCTTCAAGAAAAGTCGTTCTCGGCTTTTGATAACACAAAAATATACTAAACAAAGAAAACAACGTATATGTATAGCATATGTATGAATCAATTATTGTGTCATTCTTGTTGTTTTGCATAATGCATTTAGCACATGAGCAGCCATAGAATATATTTGATGTATAAATTGCGACACTACTTTCATTACTATCTCATCTTGTGCCTTTCTTCAGCTTCATACTTACGATGGGTTCTTTTCGACCGTGGTTGATGGTTTTTAGCCCTAACACGAGCGTTTATGCGAATAAACTGAATATCGATAAGTCAATATCGATAAGCTGCTTCGAAAAATTGTCCCGATAAGCCGCTTCGAAAAAATGACAGAGAAGCTATCATGTTTGTTTGTTCGGAAGAAACCATAAATCATAAGTCATAGGTTATGTTCTTTTCAGCTTTTCAGCTGGTTTTTGGTTTCAGCCTCTCCGAAAGCCAAAACAAACAGATTGACTTCTCTAAGCAAATTCTTAAGCCAAAAATCGTATGTACTTTTCGCATCGATGTCTCTATCTTTCGTTGGTGTCTTAACAAACACAACTAAAAGATATGGGCCACTGAAAAGGAGGCCTTAACGCTGTTTGGTCGTCACCACGAAAGATGATATACTAAATGTTTGTAAACAAGTAGTCATAATCAAGAATCCAAGTTAGGTGCTATACTATTCTAGCGGGGATGCCCATGTAGGGCCTGTTCTTTTTGGCTAAGATTTATGATTTTTGGCTTTTAGGTTGTTCGTGCGAGAGATTACAGAATAATAGAAACCCACGTGCGGTTTTTGCCGATATAAATATGTACTACAATTAACTAGTAGACTCTATCTTGAAAAGACACTCCGTTTAAAAGCTAGTTACTCTAGAAAAGTCAAAAGAAAAAGCCAAAAGCTAAAAAAGAACAGGGCCGTAGACCCACTCTCTAGCGGAAAGTTTTATCCAGAATGAACAGTCAAGATCTAGCGGGATTTATAAATTCGAATCTTAAGCACTTGTAGGTTGCGAATCGGCTGTAGCAGAGAAGTCACTCGTGTTTGGTACCGGTTCCTGTAGCACAGAAGTTCCTCGTGTTTGACACTGATTCTTTTCCAATACATCATCGATTAAGCGCTCAGAACCATAAATAATACATTAGAGCACACCCAAGCTCTATGTCGAAGTTTAAAAAGTATGACGGCATGTGTACGAAAGCAACATTCATTCTACATAGGAGATGGACTCCATTGTTGGATCAAACCACGCATGATCCTAGGTAATACCTATCCCACTCCAACCAATATGATTCTCTTGAGCCGTGGACCAGCAAATGCACATGGAATTGCCAGCTCCGAAGGCCAAAACCAAGCAAGGAATACTTGATCACTTTGCCTTGCCGACGCAGGGAGGTGACCCAGAAATACAGTAATAGGAAAATGCAGCAGACGATCGATCTATCACTTGTCCACGAAGCCAAGTCCGATCTTGATCCATCCAAGAATCTATTCCTTTCCTCTCCTATGCCTCCTGAGCATTCCTACTACTATATATACATCTAAACCCATAACTATGTAAAATAGATTGAAAGGCCATCGGCATCAACACCATCACCAGCAGCTAGCACCACCAGCATCCAAACAACACATTCATTCGTTTTATCACATCACATTTAGGCTTTAGCTAGCGCTAGCAAAACCATGGACGCGAGGGGCATCAACCGCAGCTATGAGGAGTTCGACGCCGCCGACGAGTGGAGCCATGCCGCCGAGGCCGACGCCGTCAAGATCTTCCTCCCAGGCAAGCAAGAAAGCTAGCTTAATTCCACTGCAATTCACGTCCATGAATGCATCCATGCAGGAATGAGCAACTGACTGAGTATGTGTGGAACGATGGATGGATGGCAGGGTTCAAGAGGGAGGAGATACATGTGCTGGTGGACAACCAAGGCAACCTGCGGGCTCGCGGCTCGCGGCCGGTGGCCGGCAACAGGTGGAGCCACTTCCAGAAGGACTTCAAGCTCCCCGCCGACTGCAACGTCGATGGCATCCGCGCCAAGTTCGAGAACGAGACCCTCACCATCACTCTCCCCAAGAAGAGCCCCTCGCCGCAGGCAGCCCCGGTGTCACCGCCAGTGCCGGCGACGGCGCCACCCAGTAGGCCAGAGCCCAGGAGGCCGGCGACGGCGCCGCCCCAGAAGCCACCGCCGGCAATTCCTGAGCCTCCAACCGCGCCACCCCCAGTACCGGCGCCACCCAGCAGGCCAGAGCCCAGAAGGCCGGCGATTCCTGAGCCTCCAACCGCGCTACCCCCAGTACCGGCGCCACCCAGCAGGCCAGAGCCCAGAAGGCCGGCGATTCCTGAGCCTCCAACCGCGCTACCCCCAGTACCGGCGCCACCCAGCAGGCCAGAGCCCAGGAGGCCGGCGATTCCTGAGACTCCAACAGCGCCGCCCCCGGTACCGGCGACGTTGCCTCCTTCTCCTTCCCAGAAGCCCGTCCCCCAGAGCAGGCCGTCGCTGCCGCCTCCCGTGCCAGCGCCAGCTCCGGAAGTGGAAACCCATAACAAGAAAAATGGAGGCGCTGCAACCACGATGCCCGGGCCGGCCGACGTCCCGAAACCGGAAGAGGGGGTGATGGAGAGGGCACAGCAGAGGAGCCGCGTGCTGCTGGTGAACGTGGCGGTGGCTGTGGTGGTGCTCGTCGGGATCACCGTCTATGTGTGGCACACCTTGAGGAACGCCAACGCCGGCGGTGACAAGCCGGGAGCCAGGAGCTACAGTGACGAGATGTGAGCAAGTGCAGAGTGTTTGAGGTGGTGTGAGTTTATATATACGTACGTACGTGAACAGGTCAAGCATATATATGCATTATGCATACAAAGGGAAAGGGTATATATGTGTGGTCTGTTAATCATGTGGTGTTACAACTTAAAAAAAGATATGTTCTTTGCTTTGGTTGATCAATTTGATGAAATAAGATGATGAGCACACATACTCTGCTAATTATGTCTTCTATTGTCGCTTCCATCTTTCGGCTCCAGAATTTCCATCTGCAAATTCTCCTATCTTTTTCCTCTTTAACCATATTAATTACTACCTCTGTCAACAAATATAAGTTATTTTTTATTTGTATAATCTCCAATACAATATTTTAACTATCGATCTTTATCATAATATGGTAGCAAAAATAAAAAATTACACATTATAAAAATATTTTGCAAGATAAATCCATTGTACTATTTTTCGTGTAGTTAATCTGTATATTTTTAGCATATATTTGTGGCCAAGGTTTCAATAGTTCATGAAGCCCTATATTTGGAGACGGAGGGAGGGGGAATAGTATTAGGGCCTGTTTGGAACAGAGGAATTTCACAGGAATTTTGCAGGAAACAGTTCAATTCCCGCAGGAATCGGGAAAAATTCCCGCATTCCAAACAGGGCCTTAGCTGGTGCGTTGAAAAAGTGTACTGCATGTACAAGTAAGTCAATTATCAAGTAGATCACATCCAGACATGACAACTAGATTGCAGCATAAAGAGTGAACAAAATCAATATAAGTTGTTCTGCCCTTTTCTTCATACTACAATTTCGTTTTAAAAAGAAGAGGTAGAGATGAACACGAATATCCTGATTCCTCATCACAATGGCAGCACAAGGACTTTCGAAACCATCAAGTTAGCTTTGTTGGACAAAGATTTCGGCTTTTGTACAGAGGGCACATAAACTACACCATCTTTGACTTAAAGCGTCAGATTTCCTCAATAAAATTTTGATAACCGACGGGTACTATTTTCTTTTTACAAAATGGACCAATTTGAGTTTTTTTTTAAGTAGATGAACCAAACTGAGCTAGCGATAAAAAATAGTGGGACCATAAGAGCATTTCATCCTTTAATTACACTTGGGAAAATGATAATAGTGACGGGCCTACAATGTAAAATGATATACACCTCGATTCGACGGTAACAGGTTTTTCTCCCAAGGCACTTGTTTTTTTCGATAAAGGTGCTTAAACCTTGTGTTTGTTTTTTTCGATAACGATCTTTCTAACACACAGTCACATGTGCTTTTTATGCATTTGCTATCAAAATATTTGTGGACAATCACTAGGCAAGAAAATCAAACATTCTCCCTCGCCACCAAAAAAATGCTCCCCTCCCGTGCTGTCCCATTGATCAGGAAATGGTACCCTAATAAAAATAGCATAATTGTTATATATCGTACGGATGATATTTTGAGCAAATCATTCGAATTTCTAACCTTCAAGTCATCTTCTCCGTGGCGGCAAGTTAGGGTGGAAGTTCACCAGATAAGGGTTCAGATTCACGAGAGCCCATCTATAAAGGGGGAGGAGCGACGAAGGCACAATGGTGGTTGCGGGGGACACCGTTGGCCCTGAGCTTGGGGGAGGGCGGTGAGCGGCGAAGGCAGCGCGGGTGAAAAGAACGACAAGCAATTAGGAGGTGGTGGGGTGGCAGCAGAGCCGACGGTAGTAACTACCAAAGACGAGGAAGAAGGACATGTTGGGGGAGATAGAGGCTCAGGTTGGTGGTGGCAGTGACAGGGAGGAGACGGGAGGCGACGGCGGTGGGGGAGGGACCTCACCAGCATTTGGGGTGATGCCAGCGAGACAGTTGGATGGCGGTGTGTATGGTGGCGGCGGGGTGAGGGAGGGAGGAGGCGGTGCTAAGGTTGTGGTGACCATTTTGGGTTGAGATTTTATATTGTATTAAGGGGATAGACCTAGATGGTTAAATGAAGATATGATGAACAGAAAATCCGGCTGATTTGCATCCAAAAATCATGTGAGCGATGGATAAACACTCCCTAATAAAACTAAATGTCAATTCACAAGACATACTAGTTTCCAGTCTCCACAAAGACAACATCGGCTTCAACCCAGTTGGACTACCAATTGTTAAAAAAGAATTAGTTAAATTTCACAATTGTATTTTACACTAAATTTGAGCGGCCGTATGCAATGCATGCCAGTGTCTGGTTCACGGGAGGTATACCTTATACGTATAAATAATACATGGTGAACTACCAGAATGGTCTTCCTATTAACAAGTTTCTGCATGCTTGCACTGCCTGCTTACGGCATAGTATTCCAACGTAGTAGTGTAGACATCTTGGAGCTAAAGCAAAACATCTGAGACCAGCAGAAGCAAAGAAAGGAGTTGTCTATCAACAACCATCACCGTGTAACTCATCCAGGAGGTAACACCGATCTGCCGCTAAGAACAAAATATGTTGTAATCTACCATGATGCTCCCCATAACCACCATTGCTCTGTCCTAATCAATCTTCTTCTGAAAGAGCCCAAGGAACAGAACAGTCACGTGCATTGTACATATCATGCCGGCAGCAGCTGCTCCGGCGGCACCGCCGCCGCCGCCGCCGCCGCGCCACCGCTTGTACACGGCCGCTGACCCCCGGTGCGAGTGGACACGCACGAAAGACGCCGACACACTCGTCGTCGATGTGTCAGGTACTAGTGCTGCTGCAATGCGTCTCATAACTCACTGCAGTGAAATTCAGAGTTGCACTGGGAGAGTCTGACCTGCATCCTCTGAGTTGGTTTGTTTCAGGGTTCAGGAAGGAGGAGCTGAAGGTGCTCTACAACACCAGAAGGAAGCTGAAGGTCACCGGCGAGCGCCAGGTCGACGGCGCCCGATGGGCGCGCTTCCTCAAGGTGTTTCCGGTTCCAAGGAGCTGCGACGCCGGCGCCATCAAGGCCATAATGGACAAGGAGAGCGCCCAGCTCTATGTTATCCTGCCCAAGGGAGCCACGTCGTCGTCGTCAGCCTCCATGGACAAGCAGAAAGAACAGCAGCCTGGGAGCTCTCAGCCTCGCGGAGAGCAGAAAGAAGGAGCTGGCAGTGCAGATGGCTCAAGTACTGGCAGCCCATGGAGCGCCCAAGAAGATGCAGTGAAGGACAGGATTGAAGAGAGGAAGACGGAACTGGAGGAGATGAAGGAAGAGAGACAGGAGGAGATTGCCACACAAGACGTACCCAGGACCGACGGTGGTGGCGATGCAAATGCTGTCAAAAAAGAAGATGGTGAGGGCAAGGACAAGAGATGGTGGAGGAAGATTAGGCCCCTGCATGCTCTTGGATTAGTTCTCATCCTTGCATTGGTAGGTGTTGGAGCCTGTGTCCTGTATGTAATGTTACTCTGAAGCATGCGTTAAAGTTGTATGTGTAAAACTGTAAATGTATCTCATGCATAACAATTGTCAACTGGGGACTGGTTTGCACCACAAGAGCTCATTGACGAGTATCAGTGCAACACACCATAGCATATAAGCTGTCTCTGCATTCAGGTATTGAGAAGACACTCCAATCTGAAGCATTAACAATGTGGACAGTGCTAAATGCAGATCGAGGACTGCGTATTTCAATTCTGTTTATAACCATAACCACCATGCCCCACACAACAGCCTCAAAAAAACCCACCAAACATATAATACAGATAACAGTGTATCGTACCAAAGACTAACCTAACCGAAGACCAGGGGCACATAACACCCAAATTATTCAAAACAAATGGCTCTGTTGGCTCTGTGTTTCAACTTTCGACAAACAAAGGAGTAGTATCAATCAGACGCTCGTTTTGCGCAGGCAAGCTGGGTGCGGATGAGCTTGGCGGCGGAAACCACGTTGGTTAGGGCAGGCTTCACCTCGGTGTACTTGCGGGTCTTGAGACCGCAGTCGGGGTTCACCCAAAGGATGTTAGTGTCAAGCACGGCGAGCATCTTGTTGATGCGGTCGGCAATCTCCTCGGTGGAGGGGATCCTGGGAGAGTGGATGTCATAGACACCAGGGCCGATGCCAGCACCGTACTTCACACCCTCGCGGAAGACGGACAGGAGCTTCTCATCAGACCGGGAGTTCTCAATGGTGATCACATCAGCATCCATGTCGATGATGGAGTGGATGATATCGTTGAAATTGGAGTAGCACATGTGAGTGTGGATCTGCCCAAGAAAAGAAAAAATGAGATCCATCAGGAGCGATGCTAAGAAAGATTTCCGGATATCTCATAACATTTCAAGAAGATTACCTGAGTGGTGTCCTGGACTCCGCAGTTGGTGATTCTGAATGAGTGGACAGCCCAGTTCAAGTAGAAAGCATGCTCTGACTTGCGCAGTGGCAGACCCTCTCTTAGAGCGGCCTCATCGATCTGGATCACCTGCAAAGAACCAAAAACATACTGTTGCACTTGCACAAGGACGTATGATGAAGCAAGAACTAGAAAAAGAAAGCAGAAGATGCGAACCTGAATACCACCAGCTTCCAGATCCTCAACCTCCTTTTTAATTGCAAGAGCAATCTGGTAGCATGTCTCGAACCTGTACACCAATAAGCAGTTAAAACACCTCCACAATTCCACATGAAGGAGCAAAATGGTGTTTGGAACTAAGCAAGCATATTTAAGCAGCTAGAGAGCAATAACAACCTTGGCTGGTCGTTCCTGACAAAAGACCAGTTGAGGATTGTGACAGGACCAGTCAACATTCCCTTCATTGGGCGAGAGGTCATGCTCTGGGCCATCTTGGACCAGAAGACTGTCATGGGGTTGGGGCGGCTGACATCACCATAGATAATGGGTGGCTTCACACAACGTGATCCATAAGATTGCACCCATCCTTGGCAGTAAACGCAAAACCAGATAATTGCTCGCCGAAGTACTCAACCATGTCATTTCTCTGAAAATGCAGAGAAATTATGTTACAAAAATTAGTAAACATTTCATCTGCAGAAAACAAAAATATTAATATGCTAAAACATATATCTGTTTCAATGATCCGTAGACAAACATAGCTTCATGTTTTTCATAACCTCTGACAGAACATAGATGAGTCTACAATAAACAGTATTAGTTCAGTAATGCTCACCTCAGGCTCACCATGCACAAGCACATCAATGTCAAGCTCCTCTTGGATCTTGACAACCTTGCTAATTTCTTCCTTGATGGCACTGACGTACTCCTCCTCAGAGATCCTGCGCCAACATAAATTTTCAATAAGAAATGCAGATAAATATTACAAGAAAAGTATCTGTGGAGACATTCACTTCTTCGCCTTGTACTCACGGCGGACCCTCCTGAGGTCCATAGTCTGGGGGAATGAACCAGTTGTGGTTGTGGGAAGGACAGGAAGGTTGAGCTTCTTCTGCTGAGCGTCCAATCTAGCAGAAACATTTGTAGCACGGCGATGGTCAGAGCCCTTCAAAGCAGCCGCCTGTAAGAAATGCACTTCCGGTTAAGGAATGGAATGTGTCAACTGTTAACGTCTGTCTATATGAATGAAGCTCAATGCACTTACAGCCTTCTGGACTTCCTCATTTGTCACTCTAGGTGATGACCTCCTTGAGGCCTGAGCAGCAGCATTGGCTGCAAAGTAAGCCTGTAGTTGACAATGTTCAATATTAACAAGTCAACAAAGTTAATTTAGGGTCTATTCTTTTCAGCTTCTAAAAGCTGTTTTTTGGCTTTTCTACAGTAACTAGTTTTTAAATAGAGTATCTTTTTCAGATAAGGTCTACTAGTTAATTGTAGTACATACTGTACCGACTTCATTTATGGGCCTGTTCTTTTCGGCTGCGGCTTATGGCTTTTGGCTGAAATTTTTGAATTTTGGCTGTTTACGGTACAGATTACGGAGAGACAGATACTCACTTGCGATTTTGGCTGGTACAGATGTTGGGCTTTTAACGTGTAGATCGTTCAACTTGTAGACACCATCTTGAGAAAATACTCCGTTTGAAAGTTAGTTATTGTAGTAAAAGCCAAAAGCCGCCAGCTTTTGACTTAAAGAACATGCCTTATATTGGCAAAAACCGCACGTGAGTTTCTATTACTCTGTAATCTCTCGCACAAACAGCCCAAAAATCACAAGTCGCAGCCAAAAGCCATAATCTTCAACCAAAAACAACAGATCCTTAGTCGTAACTAAAGAGGTCCAAAGAAGCACCCAGCTATAGTTAAAAAAAGTATCAGGAGAAGGAAAGGGTAAAACTGAATATCATACCTCGTCCTTTTGACCCGCCAAAGCCTTGGCAAGGGCATTCACCTCAACCACCTTCTGGGCAGCAAATGCAAGCCATGACTTAATCTCACTATCGAGCTTAGTCTCGTTCACAAGATCAACAGCAGTATGCATCAGCGAGCAGGAGGTGGACACCACAAGCTTGTCTGAAAGTATTCATAATTATTAAAACAGAATGCAACAAGAATGGAAAACAGAATAATAACAATTATATGCTATAATGCTTACCCTTGCCAACAACAGCCTCAAGAGACTGAAGAGTGCTGAGAGATGCAGCAAGATCATCAGCCCAAATGTTCCGTCCATCTACAACACCAGCAAAGAGGTACTTTCCAGATGGGAAACCAGCACTCTTGACAAGATCAAGTGTCTTAGTTCCACGGACAAGATCAAAACCATAGGAATTCACACCGCTCAAGGATGTGAGAGTCCTGTGTTTGCAGAAGAATGAGTGTTTTGTTTTCTCAACAAAAGAATTTGAAAAGAAAACAAAGGTGAAGAGGATGCATTAGCACTAGAAAACATACTTGTAGGATTCTGCAGGAACATCAGCAAAGTATGTCTCAATAAGCACATTCAATCCAGAGAGTGCTGACTCAAGCTCAGCATATGCCGAAGATAATGCGGCCAGTTGGTGAGCATCAAGGTCCAAAACAAGGGTGGGCTCATCAAACTGAATCCATGAAGCACCAGCTACCTTCAGCTCAGCAACAACCTCCCTGCAATTTATAACATATGACATTATCAACTGAGGATTGAAGGTAAGAAAAAAAAATAGCTGGCTGCTTGAATAGATGCTTACTTGTAGATGGGAAGAATGCTACCAAGAAGTGAAAGAAGTGAGAATAATTTGTCCACACCCTTGGCAGGCTTAGAAAGCAGTAAGTACGAGACTGGTCCAATAAGCACCGGAACAGTATCAACGCCAAGCTGCATGAGAGGCGACAACACATAAGCAGACATGCCTCATTTTCATAAAAGAAAATATCATGGCACTTCCTTTTCAGGGTGAACATCACCAACACAGAACAGAGAACAGAGGGGTCCTAGTGTATCACTACCGTTATGCAACATGGAATAACATAATAGTTTCAGGTGGGGTACATTCAAGACAGCACCAAAACATCCCAACTGATGACATCAAATAGACTCGTCATAATCTATTCCATTGAAAACTCACAATATTATTGCAAAGGTGGTTTCAGAAAACAAGCAAAAAAGAATTGAACTACTGAAATTTGATAGATGGTTAGAATGCAAATGGTAATGCATCATTCTCCACATGATAACAAAATGTGTTTATTCCAGAAACAAATTCCATTTTCAATTTCAAATATGGCTCTCAAAATCAACTAGTTAGCATTCACTTGCAATTTTCCATTAAGCACAGTCAACCAAGAGATGATGATACACTGGTTCCAAATGTGTGCATTAAAGGCTCTTTGCTAACCCAAGAACATCAAGCCAATAAAGGAGGCCTTGTAATTTAATTAACAAAGGGAGACATGCTAAACTAACAATATCATATTCAGATAGATAGCACATTAATAAGATGGGTCAGAACAATTTTTTTCTACTACTAAATCATATAGGAGCACAAACTACTACGAAAAAGAGAGAAATAAATTGAACTACAGACAGCTGAGACAATGCAGTGTTTGTAGCAACATACCGCCTTTGCCTCCTTGTATTCAGAGACAGCCTTGTGTGAAGCGTAGGAGAACTTGGTGGTTGGGCCCAGTTCAGGGACAATGAAGTGGCTGAAAAAAGTAATAACACCAGTAAGCAAAAACGTTCGACCAATACCAAAAAAAAAATTAGCCTCTGATAAGCATTCAAGAGATGCAAATTGGCTTACTAGTTGGTGTCAAACCACTTGGTCATCTCCATAGCTGGGACACTGGCATTTCCCCTGGCCATTGAGAAGTAGGTGTTGAAACCAATCTCACCACCAGTCCAAGAGTAACGTTCCGGGACAGCGCCGAGCATGGCTGTCGTGTCAAGGACCTGGTCATAGTACGAGAAGGTGTTGCTGGGAATGTACTTAATTCCAGCCTCTGACATTTGCTTCCAGATGCTAGCCCTGAGGTCCGTGGCAACCTTCTCCAACTCCTCAGCGCTGCTCTTCCCATCCCAGAAAGACTCCAAGGCAAACTTGAGCTCCCTCTTGGGGCCCATGCGAGGGTATCCAACAATGTGGGACGCCATCGTTCTGTACCAATGAAAAAGAATTAAAATCAACTTGATTCACAGGAACAGAGACAAATTTATCAATTAGATTACAACATTAAGAAGCTTCCCAATATATTTTGCACAGATACTAAATATTTGTCTCCTAACTTAGCTGCCAAATAGCCCAGAACTATCCCGATATGTTTCACAAAACCAGTAACCCAACTTCTTTATTTTCTTTTATGCAATACTCTATTCCTACTGCATGGGTCCCTCCTGTAAGATTAGGCTTCGGTATGAAGAAATACCTTTGGCTAAGCAAGGATGCTTCTTTAAACTGGAAACTCTTAACCATACCACGGAGGCAGGTTATATGCACTAAAGCCCTCCATTTAGGATCCAACCTACCCTTCCCAGGGTGTGGGTACAGGAGAGCTAAAACTGGTCGGAAGGGAAGTACGGTCCCTCTCAGACATGTGAGCATCATACTACAAATAACATTTTGAACAACGGATAGCTCAAATCAAAATGTCTAACGAGTAGAACAATAATAGAATAAACATAAAATTTACGGCTAAAACGTAATTGCCTACATCAAACATGTCATATGAAATAATTAGAACAATATGAAACTAATTCATCAATTTATAACTAGTATTCCGTACACATACACAACCAACTTTAAACCCAACTAAATAGCATCTGAGATCCTATACGCATAATCATCATTAAATATGCCAAACGTAAAAACAGATCTAATGCCAGAGACATCAAGCAGAACCAGGGACCAAACCATTCGTATCAGTCAGGTCTAACAACGCAATTTTTTTTGGGCAACCAAAAGCTCGGTTCTGAGCAGCTATTCCACTCCAAATCGAATCCAAACACCAACCTAGATCCAACCACCCCCTCCCACAACAACGAAATGGATACTATCGACACCACAACAACATCATCATACCGAACGTAGTCCAATGATCCTAACAACAAGAACAGCCCAAGAAACCAATCGTACCCGAACTAAGAGCACTAATCAAGTATCCCACACCACACCACAACGCTCCAATCCCAACAAGGGAAACGCAGTGGGCATGGATCCGGACGACGCAGACCCGAGCAGCCAAGCCGACGATCCAAGAACACGAATTTGGCCGGAGTAAACGACTCACCGCACCAAGGCGGTCCAAGAAACGGACGCGTGCAGGGGTAATATAGCGCGAGGGAGCGGTGGAGAGGCGCTTACCCTTGGAGCGTGGAGCGGCGGAGAGGACCACGACGAGAGCTGAGGTGTGAGGAGCACGGTGAAATTCGAGGGGTTTAGGGGGTTTATTTATAAACGGCGCTCGTGCCGTAGGTAGACCTGTTGTTGTGGGCCGTGACTACTGGACCTATCCATATTTTGCTACTGGAGGTATGATCCACGGTACGGTACCAAGAACGAGGAGCGTCAGGTCGGACCGGCATAATACGATGGAACGGATTATGTCTAGGCTATCACCCTAGCTCAATGTGCACGTACAGTGGCGGGCGGGGCATGGCAGCGCCGGAGCTAGCCTTGTTTACCGGGGCTCAGTTGACCCCAATGAAATTTCTTATTTTCAGTAGAAATCACTGTTCATAGATGCTAATGACCCCATTAGATAAAGAGGAAGACCCCCGTCATCTTCTGGCCTAGCTTCACCACTGGGGCATGGTATGGCATGGACACAGTTCAACACGATATGGTCAATGCGGCTAGACGGTTCGTTCGGCATATTTGGCCTATAGACACACACAGACCGATAGGCACGTCTCATTTGGCAAAAAAAAAATGACTGTTAGACATATTTGGCTCGTGCATGATACGGTGTGCACAACTCATTTAGCATAAGTAATAGTTGATTTTTAAAAAAAAATTATAGCCATTTTATGATCGTTTGTCAGTCTAAAATACAAAAAAAACATGGCTGGGATGGAAGGCTTCTCTCTTGTTCTTTGAATCGGTTAAACCTATCGTTGTGGATGGCCTAAGGGGTGCTTAAAATGGTTTTTTTAGTGGCTTATGTCTGAAAAGCATTGTAGCTGACTGAAATTGTACTGTAGCTGATGGTCGCTTATTTGGCGTAATTAAATTTTAAAAAATTTAAAAATAGAAAAACATGTTAGCCCATTACGGACAGTACAAACAAATACAGAAAAAAAGAACCAACAAAAAACTCAAAAAAGGTCAAAAAACCAGAAACAAAGATAAAATTGTTGAATAGTAAAAAATAAACCAGAAGTCTAAACCGTTTTGAGCAGGGCCTAAGTCAACCAAAGAGATGGAATTACAATGTCTTAGCTTGTAGGCAACTAAACTTTCTTGCAAGGCATTGTCTGATGAAGGCACATTTATTGAACTCAAATTTGTCATCATACAGTTCTCAGAAGGCATGCCTGGCTCTTACCCTCTAGGCCTCAACTATATACCTATATCATCACTTTGGCGCAACAGGCTAAGAAACCTTTGAACAACTACGACTGAGCAAATCCATTTTTACGAAATGTATAACTCATTACTACACCACTACTCCGGCCATATATATAAAACACATACTACATTACATCCTTCAAAACAAATTTAATTGCAATCCCATCCAAAAATATTCACAAATCCCAACCAATCCCTGTGAGTCTTAACCATTTTAGAGCAACTCCAGCAGGGCCTCTACTTGAGCACTCATCCTACTTTTGAGGGCCGAGGGGCAAAAAACTCACTCCAGCAGGGCCCCTACTTGAGCCCTCAAAAGTAGGGGGCCCTCCCTCGAGCCCTCATTCCTGGGGGGTTTGGAGGGAGCCCCTACTTTTGAGGGCTCAAGTAGGGGCCCTGCTGGAGTGAGTTTTTTGCCCCTCGGCCCTCAAAAGTAGGATGAGGATGAGGGTGGGTCCTATGTGTCATCCCCTCTAAGAATGAATTTGAGGGTCCTGTTTTGAGGACTCCTGCTGGAGTGTAGCCCAAAAAACAGAGCCCTCAAAAGTAGGGAGAACCCTCAAATAAAAAGTAGGGGCCCTGTTTTGAGGGCTACTGCTGGAGTTGCTCTTAGCCATCCAAAAGGCTTTTTCTCATTTCTCAAGTTAAACACTAGTGCGACCATCCCACTGTAACCGCGGCGGTTTCAAAGCCCTCCTTCCCGCCACCGAACCGTATGGCGACACTGCTCCCCTTCCTCCCCCTCCGCCTCCTGTCCATGCTACCTGCCTTCGCCACCGCCTTCTCGCCGCCCTCCTTGCGCCCCGCCCCGCCGGCCTTCTCGAGAAGCCGCACCACCTTGGACTTCCCCGCTGTGGCCGCGGCCTCTGCGGCGGTTCTCCCCTTAGCCGTCGTGGCGTTGGCGTTCGCGCCGCTCTTCAGGAGGATGTCCACCACGTCCGCGAGCCCCGCCTCCGCGGCGCAGTGCAGCGCCGTGTAGCCCTCGGTGTCGGCCACCTCGACGTCCGCGCCGCGGTCGATGAGGTCGCGCACCGTGTCGGCCCGCCCTTTGAAGGCCGCGCGCATCAGCGGCGTCCACCCGTGCGCGTCCCGCCCCTCCACGGACGCGCCGCCGTCGGCCGCTCGCCGGACGGCCCGCGCCTCTCTTTTCCGTGCGGCGGCCAGGATCGCCTCGCCGAGGCCCAGGGAGTCCATGATCCGGCCCGTGTGGCCCTCGTCGGCGGCGATCTCGAAGGCCGTCTTCCCCGCCGCGTCGCGCACCGCGGCAATGCCGGCCACGCCGTGCGCCAGGATGAGACGCGCGACCGCCTCGTTCCCGAGCCTCGCCGCGGCGTGGAGGGCGGTGCCACCGTCTGTGCCGCACCTCGCGTCGGCCCTCGCACCCGCCGCGAGGAGCGCCTTCACGGCGTCCCACCTCCCCTTCTCGGCCGCCAACCGCAGAGGTGTCTTGCCGTCCCTCCCCGCCGCGTCAATGGATGTGAAGGAACGACAGAAGGAAGCGGATGAGGAGGCGGCGGGAGAAGCGGACGCTGGCTTTCCAAGAAGCAGCTTCAAGACATCGTTGTGGTCGGCGGCCGCGGCCAAGTGGAGGGCGTCAGAGCCGGCGGGTGTCGCGCCGTTGGCGAGGAGCAGCTCGGCGATGAGGCACTCGCCGGAGGCCGCGGCTGTCTCGAGGGGCGTCCAGCCGCGGCTCGGCTTGTCGGCGTCGGCGCCGTACTCAAGGAGCACCTGCACGATGTCAGCCCGGCCGAGGCTCACGGCGAGGTCGAGCAGCGAGCGCCCGGACTCGTCGGCGGCGTCCGCGGCTCGCCACTCGGGCTCGCTACGGTCGAGCACATCCCTCAGCGCCTCGACGGCGCCGGCCGCGACCAGACGCGCCGCGACCGCCGCGCCCACGAAGCACGCCCTGATGCCGCTGTCCACGAACACCTGCTTCCTCCTCGCCGAGAACCACTCCGGGTTCACGGAGTCCAGCGCCGTCACGGGCTCCCTCGCTGCCGCGCTGGGGGCCACCACGCTGTGCAGTAGGAACGCGTCCTCCCCTCGGCTGCTTCCCCCGCCGGGCCCCTTCGGAGCCGCCGAGGCCAGGTACACCACCTCCACGGTCACCGCGGCGAGCGGCGCCAGGATACCCGTGTGCGGCCGCACGGCGAAGCGCCCCCTCACCGCCGGCTGCAGCCTGAACGCCACCGGCATGGTGTGCATCGCGTTCCTCAGCGTCATCTCCCCCCTCGCCGGTCTCCCCGGCTCCACCCGCACCACCACTTCGTTCGTCGGCTCCGGTATCACCAACCTGTCCATCTCCTCCTCTCTTCTTGATCCCTTCTTGTATCAAGGGTGCAAACTTTATCTGTTCTTGCTGTACTATAACTAGTACAGTGATGGTGAGTTCTTGGTGTAGCTAATGGTGGAAGAAGAGGCTATCAAGAGGAGTGGGAGTAGTGGAGGGTTCTTATGCACTAACAATGGCATGGCCGGCGCGCGCGCGGAGGTGTGCCACATGGTGGGTGTGAAGAACAAGGAGGGCTTGTTTTATATGGTGGCAGCCTGAGATTGTTTAATGGGGAGTTTGGCGTCGGGTGATGGAGTTCATTCCACAGGGCAATGGAGACGGGCACGGAGTTTAGCGGCGGCAACTTCCCGGTGGTCTTGCTCGTTGTTAGACTTAACCACGTCGCATCTATAGATGTTACAGTAATCTTAGTCATACTGCATTAGTGCGTGAGTTGAGTTAGTGCGTGCATTTTGTAACTTCATGAATATCATGAATAATTTGGACGTGGGATAGCGTGTCATGAAGAGTTGAATGTGGCGGGTATATCGGGTCAGTTGCTTCTTTTTCACAGTATAAAAGATCAAATGAGAAAACACAGCAAACTAATTCAGAGGGGTGGCATAAAAACTATTTGTCTCTTGAGTTCCACTATTCTCCAAAGAGTCCAGATATCTATGTGTGTTCTAGACATCCCCGTGTGCTTCGTGGTTGTACACAAGTATCTTCGTGGTCGTATACGAGTACCTTCGTAGTCGCACACGAGTACCTTCGTGGACGTGAGATTACTGTCCATGAAGTACTGTAGCAGAGCACTATTCTATGAGTAATGTAGCAGAGTATTGTTCATCCGTGCAGTTCTTCCGAGTACTCACGATCGAAGCTTCCAAATACTCACAATCCAAGCTTTCGAATACTCACGATTGAAGCTTTCGAGGACTCACGGTTGAGATTTTCATAAGTCTTTTGACCACGTTGTATGCTCCGACTTGCCGCAAGCTCGCAACACCCATCCGTTGTCGCTCGTCATTATAGGCAATAAATTAATGCTATCAACATAGCAGAGATGATTGGATGGCAGAGATATCAAAATACTTTTGTACAGTTTGAATTTAGTAGTAGGTGGTAATTTGACAGCAAGAATAGTTAAGTTTCTGTGAGTTGAGCTATGGCATATTTCTTTTATGTAGAATGTTCATTTTGCGCCTGCCATTCAGCTACTTACAGCATGCAGCATGCTTGAAGAGACTTGACTACAATTGCCATCCAGTTCCTTGAGTCTGAATGCTTCAAAAGAACCTATGGATATCCTTTCTTAGGAAAAATTTTACTGTAAAATAACTTCTTTATATATTGGGAGATGCTCATGCTAGGTAAGACTACTTGTCCCTGAATTCATTCTTCCACTGACCCTTTCTGTGGATAAGAGCCTGAAAAGGATAATGGCTTTTTCAAAAACTACTTTCTCATGGTGAGTAGGTTTGGTTTGGCATGATGGTGTGCTTAAGGAGGCACAATCAAAGGCAAAATTACACCATAAACCGCACTATGATATGATCTTGAGTTCCATGCACCAACTGCTTCATAAAAAACAAACTTAGGCCCCATTTAGAATGCGGGAATTAAATTGTTTCTGTAAAATTCCTACATTCTAAACACGACCTTAAGGCATGTAAGACATACTCTATATAAGTCAGAATCTAGCTCAACTTTAAGACCTTGTGGTCTCATAGCCAGACTCTCTGTTATTGCAAAAAATTCTGAAACTTGGAATGCCAATCACTTGTACCAATGTGAGTTTCATGCACCTGTTAAGGGTATTAGTGTCTTTTCCCATATCTAGGGTTTAGACTTGTGTGTGTCTTATGTACTATATATATGCCCTATTTGCAATACATGCTCTATTCCTATTTACATGGTATCAGAGCAAGGTTTCAAACCTAGCTCACCTCCGGCTCAAGTTTCCGCTGTTGCCCCCGGGAGGAGCTAATCCCGGGGGCGGCCACCTTCTTCCACCTCTCGCTGGCGCGCTCATGCATGCGTCTCTGGCAGCCAGCCGTCTCGCACGCGGCCGCCGTCGTGGTCGCTGTCCCCAATCGGCCGCCGTCTCCAAATCTTCCTCCTGAGCCGCCGCCCGAGGCTGCCGAGCCGTCGTCCGTGCCGCTGTCGCCTTGACCGCCATCGCCAGGCCGTCGCCTCGACCGCCATCGCCAGGCCGACTTCTGCCCGGATCTGGCCGGCGCCACCTCATTTCATAAACAGCAGGTTATGCAAACTAAAATATTCTTGAATCCCCCCAAGCAGCCAGCCTGCATAGCATCAACACCGAGTCACTGACGTTGAGATCAAATTGCCCTGACATTCGGACATATGGAGTCAGCATTACCGTTCCTTTTCTGCTCATCTTTCGCTATCACAATACTGTCATCTTCTGTGGTAGGAGCATACCGAAGTGAACTGGACGGACATTCCGTATATGTGTACTTGCTGAACACTGACATGCACATGATATGCCTTTGAGCTGTTAACCATTGGATGTCGCTGGACTAATTGCATCTTGGTGCTAGTCGTACCATGCTGAGCATCACAGCTAAGTGCGAAAAAAATACTTAATTGTGTATGGATATAAACGTCGCTGTTCTGTAATCATTGTATTGTCAGTTTAAGCTGCATCTTAGCTATAATCTTCCTACTAAACTACATGTATGTATGTCCAGGCGTCCAGCTACCTCAACTGCATTTCAGGTAATTCCAATACCCCATTTGTTAACCCGGCGCTCACACTTCTTGCAATGCTATCTCTGAGTTAACCACCTGGCAAAAACTGTGATTACTCTACCCTGTACTAACACAACTGAGTGGAGGAAGAGCTGAATTTTCCTGGTTTTTATCTTAAAAAAAGGCCGGTTTGATTCCAGGTATTAGTCATTACTTATTACTTAACATAATACTCCTAGTTTTCTCTTCTCAGTATAGCATTTCTGCATTCAGTCACAAGTTAGTCAGATTCACAGGCTGCTCCCTGAGAAAAAGCGACAGGCTGCTTCAAAAATCTAACGAACAAAACAAACCAAATACATTATCAGCTAGGAGACACACCTGTCATGTTGGCCTACCTTACCTGCAGCTGTCGCACACAACCTAGTCCGGAGATGTGCAGCAGATGCTCCAAATGTCACCTTTGATTCACATGTTTCACTGCGATTTCTCCTTGAAGAGATTCGGACGTTTACGAAAAATGCAGCACCAGATGGCACTATTTGCATAGATGCTACTCGGAAATGCCCATAGAGGTCTTCCGATTACTGCTGAAAGACTAGGTGGAGGTTACCCAAGGATTCCTCTGTGAGTTAAGCTCTATAATGCCGCCGCGCTTCTTTTGCACCGCGCCTCTATTGCACTTCTTGTGCACTGCGCCGCCGCCATCTTGGTCTTCGATCTGTCCCGCTATGCTTCTATCTTCCTTTTCGGCTTGATTCGACACAATTTTTCAAGAGCTGCACGCAACGACATCTTCAAGACATGGATTTTGGATTTTCCCTATTTTAGTGTCAACTCTTTTCAAATGCAATGCTATTACATATGCCTTGCATTTGAGGGGGTGTTAAGCGTATTAGTGTCTTTTCCCATATCCAGGGTTTAGATTTGTGTGTGTCTCATGTACTATATATATATATATGCCCTATGGGCCTCTTTGCAATACATGCTCCATTCCTATTTACAGCACCGACCATCTCAGTTGTGGAATTTTACAATACCTTCTACTAGTAGTAGAGGGTAATAGTAGAAATTAAATCAGGCCATTGATTTATTGACGGCATAATAGACTTTCTCTGTAATTTTTTCATGTGGGTATTATGGACTTTTCACTTAACCTATTGCTAGTCCATCCATGTGTGTTCATTTCAAATTCAATTGGGCAATTACAATTTTATCCCTCATGGGATTTGTACTAGTAGTACACCAGGAGAAATATAACTTAACCCTAACTAATTTGATCCATTAGATAAAAAATATTGGATGGCTTATATTATATCGATTTGAAGGTACTGTAAAAAGAGCCCCAGTTAAAATGTTAGTCCATTATGGAAAACCAAACATCAAACTGCACTCACTCTTTCACATGTCACGCTCCAGGTAAGTTCAATTATGTCACTATAATGCATCCAAGCCAACATTGCTGCTTATTTATTTTGATGATCACCGACCAATTACCAACCGAATTGATATTCGGAATTTCAGACCACCTTTGATTTATGCAATAGCAAGAGACAAGATCAGTTCTACTTCAGCACATAGTATTTTCTTAGAAATCCTCACTAGGAGTAAAGCTCTTGAAGTTGAGTAGTAATGTTTCATGGGTTTTCCCCCTTGCTAATAACCCTTAACGCACTTGCTCGACTATTCTGGCTCTTGTTTGTTACTGGGAAAATGACATCAAAATGACAAAATGTTCTTACTCTCTATGAAACCTTCCGTATAAAACATCACAATGGCTTAATCAGAAGCTTGCAGTTGTCATATAACCGCCCTCCAACCATTATGGACAGGTGAATCGCGACCGCTTGTCGTTTGTATTTCACACACATGGATTGTTTAGTATTAACTGAAAGAGCTAAGACATTGCTACTGTAATCTGATAAGATCGCGTTTGACAGAGCTGTGACAATGTTGGCTTGGTCCACGAGCATGTTCGGATGAGGCCTGATTTTGTTTCTCGAAAACGCAGGAGATACACGTTTCATTCATTAAGAAAGAAAGAGATACAAACATGGAAGCCATGGGAGGATTTGAGAGGATTAGATTAAAATATCACAAACGAAATCCACAGATTTCAAAAGAAAGGACGACTATCAGAAAGTTAAGGAAGACAAGTTAAACAGAGCGCGCCGGGGGGGGGGGGGGGGGTGATAAAAGATGTCTTTCAGCTTAGAACTCGCACCGGAGGATCATGAACTCCTGCTGAATGCGCTTGAGGAAATCCTCGGTGTTTACCCTCCGTTGGTCATGGCACAAAGAATTTCTCTCCTTCCAGATCATCCATATGACTAGCTAGAATGATGAGGACGTCAACTCCTCTTCTCTTGGGACGAGGTGACAGCCCTGATGACTGACCAATAGTCCTGTAGAGTTTGCTCGGTGAGCTGATAAGATGTGCAAAGTGATAGCCAGGAGAACATCCGGTGCCATATCTGTCAAACCATAGGGCACAAGATAAGAAGGTGGTCGATCCTCTCAGGTTCTTGATCGCAGAAAAGACAAGCTGAAGGCGCAGGGATGTTGTGTTTCCGTAGCCTTGAGAAAGTCCAAATTTATCTCTTTAGCGCTAGCCAAGTAAACATTTTGGCTTTTTCAGAGGGACCGCACATTTCCAGAGCATCTTGGCGCAGGGGAGGAAAGTAATACCCTGGCACAAGGCCTGATACGCGGATTTAGGTGAATATTTACCATCGGTCGTCCAGCGCCATATGATATCATACTTAACACCATCCTTAATTGACTTTGTGCCATATGAGGCCTGAATTGACTGAGCATTTGGGCATTTGCCACGAGTAAATGAAATGAAAATAAAAAATGATAAAACCAGCAGTGATCCATGTAATGTTGATTGTGTAGTGATAATAAACTTTCTCGTGGGATTGTTTTGCGAGGTTCAAGAATTATCATCGCAAATGAGAACTGCAACACATCATGAATCCTCTAGTATTTCGGGTACTAGCATTCAGCCATTCCGGGTAAATTGTTGTACAGCCAGTGTTAACTGGATTTGTTGCTTTGTTAACCTAAATACACCATTACGCAACTGCTTGATGATGTACATATGCTCTGATGCTCAAACTCCAAGTTGACCTTTAAGAATGACAACTAAAGAATTCTCAAGTTTACGAGTAAAGAAAAAGAGCAAACTGAAGTCTAGGTCTATAAGAATTAGGATATCATCTTATTGGCCACTAAGATATGGTGATGGCCCCCAATATGACCTCAAAAGAACAAGAAAAAAATAGACTTTGAGTTATAAAATTGATCTCCAACACATTTCATAAACAGCAGGTTATGCAAACTAAAATATTCTTGATTCCCCCCAAGCAGCCAAGCTGCATACCATCAACACCGAGTCACTGACGTTTTTTTTTTTTTTTGAACTGGAGTCACTGACGTTGAGATCAAACTGCCCTGACATTCTGACATATGGAGTCAGCATTACCGTTTCTTTTCTGCTCATCTTTCCCTATCACAATGCTATCATCTTGTGTGGTAGGAGCATACCGAAGTGAACTGGACGGACCTTCCGTATATGTGTACTTGCTGAACACTGACATGCACATGATATGCGTTTGAGCTGTTAACCATTGGATGTCGCTGGACTAATTGCAGCTTGGTGCTAGCCGTACCATGCTGAGCATCACAGCTAAGTGCGAAAAAATACTTAATTGTATATTGATATAAACGTCGCTGTTCTGTAATCATTGTATTGTCAGTTTAAGCTGCATCTTAGCTATACTCTTCCTACTAAACTACATGTATGTATGTCCAGGCGTCCAGCTACCTTGACTGCATTTCAGGTAATTCGAATACCCCATTTGTTAACCCGGCGCTCACACTTCTTGCAATGCTATCTCTGAGTTATCCACCTGGCAAAAACTGTGATCACTCTACCCTGTACTAACAGAACTGAGATGAGGAAGAACTGAATTTTCCTGGTTTTCATCTTAAAAATAAGGCCGGTTTGATTCCAGGTATTAGTCATTACTTCTTACTTAACATAATACTCCTATTTTTCTCTTCTCAGTATAGCATTTCTGCATTCAGTCACAAGTTAGTCAGATTCACAGGCTGCTCCCTGAGAAAAAGCGACAGGCTGCTTCAAAAATCTAACGAACAAAACAAACCAAATACATTATCAGCTAGGAGACAGTCATGCCATGTCCGAGAAAAAACTATACGTATTGTTACGTGTTAGCTGTAGCGCGCGAATCGATAAGCAATCGTCGCTAAGGATTTCAGATGAAAGCATGATGCTGATGCACGAATTCATTACATTTGGAATCAGAAACAGCGTGTGAGAGAGAGATCATGCTGGCCTACCTTACCTGCAGCTGTCGCACACAACCTAGTCCCGAGATGTGCAGCAGATGCTCCAAATGTCACCTTTGATTCACATGTTTCACTGCGATTTCTCCTTGAAGAGATTCAGACGTTTACGAAAAATGCAGCACCAGATGGCACTATTTGCATAGTGATATGCTACTCGGAAATGCCCATAGAGGTCTTCCTATTACTGTTGAAAGACTAGGTGGAGGTTACCCAAGGATTCCTCAGTGGTCAGTGAGGTGATGAACAACTGACAAACCGGTATGGAGTCGGTTTCAGCAAGTTTCAGGATTAGCAGACTGATCGCGGTGCCATGGCGGACAGTCCGCGGCCTCTGAATTTTGATGCGAGTTGTTCTCTGTTTGGTCTTCGTGTTGCTATACCTGCAGACCGTCTACCTTGGGCGCCTCTGATGTCAGAAACCCATGCCCGGTTTGTCAAAGCTTGCGGCACTGTCCTTTTGGATTTGATCCTACTAGGAATTATTGTATAGATAACTGGGGCCAATTCTGAGATCGAATTCCCGTGCAGCAACCTATCTTCCCAGAAAAGGCAGGTTGACCATCGCCAAATCTCGTAAGCTCGCCATTGTGTGCTTCGGTAAATCCAGCTTAAAATGTTTCCATGGCTTGCTGGGGTCTGTTTTTTTTGCAGCCATAATCATCTTATCCTTAACGCTGTTCCCAGACCACCATTCTTGATCGGCCTGCAAAATTTCCCCCACGCCACAAGACAGTCACCACCATTCATTTCTTGACGACCCTTCCAAAGGAACGCTCGTCGCCTTATGTCTGTATTTATGACCCATGTTGGTATCGCCATGGCCATGAGTTGGTAGGCCGGGATGGATGTTAGGACAGTTTTGGGTCTAATTCCACCGGATGTAAGAATAACTAGATGCAAAAGCGCGGCACCACGCCGTACTAGCTATCACGTGTGTATGCGCTACTTTGCGTCCTGCAAAAAAACTAAAGCAAGGATCCATACATAGTTATAGAAAATAGGAGGGTTTTTTCTGGGAAAACATAAGGACTCATGCGCAATTCTAGAAAAGAACTTTTTCACAAAATTGATGAGGTGGCCCCGAGCTTTAATATAGGGACTATGAGACTTTCTACCGTGCTTGCAAGGTACTAGGATACACCTAAAAAATATCAACCGTTGATTAACTAAAGGGTAACTTAGGTACATGGATTTTTTTTAAAAAAAACAATGTTATAGTTGGTGACTATTAACTACTCCAAAATCTAAAAATGTTATAGTATGACAACTAGAGAGGATGAATAGAATCTTAAATTAATTTTGAGACTTTCTAAAATCTTTTGAGTAGAAGCAAAACTCTCACTCCAATAGCTAACGAAGCTATGAAGACCAGAGACAAATAAGCACAAGAAAAAGATGAGATAAAAAATGAGCAAAACTAGCTTTGACAACCCCAGATGGTCTAACCTTCATGAAGGAGACAGTCTAACCTCTCTCCAGGCGGTCTGACCTCTGTTCTAACGGTCTGGCCACTATGAATAGTAAAATCAAGCAAAGTTACAGTAAACCTAGTTAAACTGATGCTGCAGTGTCGGTCAGATCGCTGCTACAATAATTTCAGAGATAAACAGTAATTTCAGCGCTATTTCAGATCCAAAAATCCATGCAACTTTTGATCAGTTGATTCAAATGACTTGAAACTTTGCATGCACCTTCTCTAGGATATAAAAAATCTATTCCAATCAACGATCAAGAAAATTGTTATGAAAGTTCTGACCTTTTTTTCATTTGAATGCAGGGTGCATCAAAACCGGCTAAAAAAAGAGAAACTTTGATCTGCTCTTACTTTGTGAGTCCTAAATAGTCTAGATGACCTGGAATAGGTTCTCACATGTCATAGTAAAATAGAACACAACACGAATTCAACCCAAAACACCCACAAGAGTAACATCCAAAAAACACCTCTCTTTTCAGAAAAACCGAGTAAACTCAAGAACTTCCTCTAAATCATATCTAGATAGATAGGATTTTGTCTCCAGGATATATCTCCACCTCTTATATGTCTTTGACACTAGAAAAGCTCAAAAGCAGAAAAATCCAAACAAGAAAGGCAGGAAAATCAAGCACATGAGGAGATTCATGGTACAACTCACTTGGATAAAACTTAGATATTTATTTTACTTGGAGAGAAATGTTTTAAGCCAATCTCTCAGAATAGCAGAGTTCTAAGCTTAGAACACACATATAAAAAACTCAACACAAGGAAACCATAACCCTAATGTCTCAAGTCTCTCACAAGACTTAATACAAAACTTATATAGTGGAGGCTACCACCTCACACCAACTAGCCATTCCTTAGTGGATCGCACCACTTACAAATAGAAAAACCTGGTAGCCCATACACAAACGATTTTTACACACTCATACATTTGCACGCTTTTTAAAGTGCGACTTCCAAAGGCTCCACAAGCCCGATAAGATATTCCATCCACAAAAATGTCACCTAAATCATTTAGGCTAGCACCGCGGTTTTGCAAACCACTACTCCACCTGATTTCGAACAATTTCCCAAATTGCCACCACCAGTCTTCACAACGATGCAATGCTCATGACTTGTCGCTGAGATCGTACGCCTGCGCCAAGGCTGTCACCATTTGAGGCGTCTAAGTCCCATGGCACACTAACATCACTCCACAGTCTGTGATGCCCAACACTTTGCCGTCAAGATCATATGCATGCTCCGAGAAATATTACCAGTTGAAACGCACAAGTCCAATTGACACATCACATACATGTATGTATTGCCTCTTCACAACCCTTGTCTTTCTCCTGTGCTTCTTAGCTTGAGATGTTGTTCCACCTGAACTTACGCAATACGCCATGGTCTTAGGATTTCTTCTGTAGTCTCGGTCTCGATGCTGGTCACAACCATCATCAATGCACCTGCACATTAAAGAATAAAGCAATCGATCCAACCACAAATCACATGCACTTGATTCTCCATTAATAAACCAAATGCATGGACACATGCTATGACTCACATATGCATGGACCCCCATGACCAACACTTGCACAATACCCTCCATGACTAACACCCAAACCAGAACCAACAAACAGACTTCACTGGGGCCAGTCTGACCGTGGCACATAGGCCAGTCAGATCGCCCAAATAGCTGCTGGTCAGGCCACCTCCCTAGGCCGATCTGAGTAATATCTCTAGAACAGCACAGACTCAATTCACAAAAACAAAAGTTTAAACTCAAGCAATGACATCAATACACTATCAATGTTAAATACTCAACACTGACATAAAGTTGCCACCACATGGTCCATCAGACTCCCAAGTATTTAGACTTCTTCATGTCCTCACACAAAAGCAGTACTTGTGAGAGCGATTTGGTACATAATCTGTGGTGTGTAAATTGTGTTCGATTTGAGATGCAGTTGCAATTTTGTTGGACATTGCACCTTTTTTCTCGTGAAAATATGTTCCACTTTGCATATTTTTTCTGGTTTTCTTTCTCTATTTTTCTAATGCAATTTGGGCATATTTGTTTTTCCAACTTGTTCTTGGAGTATTCCCCCATCTATATGCAATTAGTGCACCATGTGTGTTGCAACTTGCAAGTTTCTTTGGACATTCCTCCATGTGAATGTGTGATGGACAAATGTGTGCGTGATGCCCAATTCAGAGTTCATAATGTACTTTTTTCATGTTCTACAAATCTTTTGTTCTGTCCCTTCGAGATTTTCTGTAGTTCTAGTCAAAATAACTCATGATTTTGTGGTTTAATTGGTGCAGTTCTACTCTACTCATTGTTTTGCATCTGGGTTCTGGGATGTTGGAATCATGTAAATGATAACATTGAAGAACTAGCCCAAGTCCAGCAGCAGCTAGAACATAAATGGGGTGATGTATTAGATAATTGGAAGTGTTGATTATGTTATTAATGTTAAGACTGTCCTTGTAGTAGAAACTTGATGTGCTGAAAGATCATGATGTATTGGATGACTTTTGCTGTACAATATTGTGTTCTGGAATGTTCTAGCAATAGAATGTCAGCAGTAGCAAATACCTCATCTCCTATTATGCCATATAGTAGTATTAGTCTTGTAGACTTGTAATGTTTCTTCAATGGCATCAACTGCTAGTTGTGATGTTATAATTAAAGCTTATTGCTGTGATGAATGCCCAGTAGCAAACTTGTGCAAAAGGTCACTGGAAAAATGTTCATGCTTACTGTCGTCTGATACAAGCCTCGAAGAATCGACCTTGTAGCAGTAATATGGCACTATTAATGTATTCTTTGCACAACAACGTAACTGATGGAGGCACATTGTACTGGAACATCTCTTTTTAGGCATATTGGAAGAGAAGATTTAAATCTGTTTAGTGATACTTCATGCTGATGAGATATTATTAAGTTGTCACTTGTCAGTTGTCACTACTTTGAGATCGAACAAGTACTCCATCCGGAGACATATATAGGACACGTAAACAAAAAACATAAAAGTTGTACGAGACACCGCAGTGACATCAATTTCAGCATAATTAGCGTTCTTATTACAAGCACCTTTCAGCCATTATTACATTGCAAATTACGCGGACCATGCCATCTTTTTTCCATTTTCGTTTTCTTTCATAAGCACACATGCATCAGACAATTCACAAAATACAGATACCACATGACCTAATTAACTCTGCCACGTACTCCTCCAAGCATCTGCCTCACCTGCAGAAGATCACACAGATGGCATCATATCACACGCCAACATTTTCAGATCTAACAACAACAAACCAAACCAAACCAAACAAAAAAGAATTTTTTTTAAAAAAAAGAAATTCTTGGCCGGCGATCTTATATACCTGCATGCATGCGAGCACGGCGCACGGCGGGTCACCGCGGACCGTCCGGCGGCCGGAGCTCAGTCGCTGTCGCTACTGCTGCTGTGGCCGTCATGGTGGCCATCGCCATACTTCTTCTCCTTCTTCTTCTTCTTCTTCTTGTCCTTCTTCTCCTTGTCCTCGCCGGACTTGCCCTCGCCATGCTCGCCGATGATCTTGTCCTTGATCTTCTCCATCATGCCCTCCTTGTGCTCCTCCTTCTTGTGCTCCTCCTCCTTCTTGTGCTCGCCGCCACCACCCATGTGGAGCTTCTCCTCGATCTTGTGGATGATGCCCGACATGCTGATCTTGGTGTTGTTTTGCCTGGCTACTTCTCAAGTAAAATGGCAATGAGATGCTAATGGAATGGAATGCGATGTTGCAGTGATCTTGTTTAGCTCCTCATCGCGGGTATTTATAGAGGGCCGTGGCCCGCGGCCAACGGTGGTGGTGTCTCAAGAAATGAAAGGTCCATCGGATAAGAAGGAAGAGGCGACTCAAGAAAAGGAAGGAAAATAAAATGAGAGATTAAAGAGGGCAATGACTTGTGCACCCCGTGTGCTGTACCAACCGTTTTGCTACAAGGACGTGTGTGCCCATTATATTCTTAAGAAGGTCGATTGTGTTTATTTTTCATTTCATTTTCTGAAGTAGTAGACTATCGTGTTACTTAAGAAGAGCCAATAGTAAGAGAATGAAATCGAAAATTCATTCAAATTGCCTGTAGGACCGGATAGACAATAAAAAAGGAAAGGTAAATAGTGCCTTTAAAATTTTTTCCTAAGTATTCACTTATCCCTCTTCCCCGTTAGCTACAAAGCTATGAAGATTAGGGTTGAACTCCTACTTGAAAGCCGAAGAAACAGAGTTGAACACAACTAGACAGCAGGAAAAACAACGTGGTCGAAAACTGACAACGTGATCAAAATTCAACTATCAGTCGAAAGTTCAACGTGGTCGGAAATTGACTACTGAACAGAAATCACCGTAGTCAAAAATGACGGTACGTCAGAAACCAGTGTAGTCGGAAATTGACTATCGCACGGAAATTACCGTGGTTGGTGATCGACTGACAGTCGGAAATTGACTGCGTTGGTGCAGCTCAAAGGCGAGGGAAAAACATATTCTCCCTTATTTCTCTCCTTAATTTATAGATGTAGAAAAATTATTATTTATCTAATCTACATCCTATTTTTTTGAATGAAATGCTGATTTTACATATTTTTCTGAACTTGTGGCAGATTGGACTGTCCAAGTTTAAGGCCCCTTCTTTTCAATTTCTAAAAGTTGCTTTTCAGTTTATCTATAGTAATTAGCTTTTAAACATAGTGCTTTCCAATGTAAGGTCTACAAGTTGATTATACATACTATAGTGACTATTTATATCAATCAAAATTGTACGTGATTTTCTATTGCTACATACTTCTCTCATGAACAATCAAAAACCCTAAAGTCAAAGTAAAGCCATAAGGGTACTCTCTCTCTCTCTCGCGCGCGCGAGTTGGCTCTTTATCATTTGCCGTACGTCAGCTTACCAGGTTCTCGAGACCTCGTCTTTCTTCTCATAAATGAAATCTACGGGACTAGTAATAAACAAGAACTAAATACCGTCATGCTGTGAATTAGAAGGTCTAAAAAGTTGTTGTGAATTAGAATCAAGACAAGATCAACCAATAGCAATCACAAGATTGATTTACTTGGACTATGATTTATGATTTTTGATCTAAGATTTTGAATTCTGTCTGTTCACAAGAGAGTACGAAGAAAGATGTTCGCATGCGATTTTGACCGATATAGATAAAATCGAGATATTATCTACTATAATTGACTTGTAAACTCTATTGTAAAAAGAACATTTCGTTTGAAAGTTAGTTACCGTAAAAAATTAAAACATAAGAAAAAAGAGAGCCAGATCTATACTGATATGAGAACACAATTTTTTCTTTTCGAAATATGGGAACAACTTGATTACTGATTGATTTAATTTTACTGTCTCAAGAGGACCGACTCTATATAGATAGACAAAGAATCTGTTCTTTAACAACTTCTAAAAGTAGTTTTTAGCTTTTGCTATTATAGCTAATTTTCAAATAAAGTATTTTCTCAAGACGGTATCTATAAGTTAATTGTAGTACACGTTAAAAGCTCAACATCTGTATCAATCGAAATCT
Organism: Dendrocalamus latiflorus; assembly: GCA_017311315.1. Classification (NCBI taxonomy): domain Eukaryota; kingdom Viridiplantae; phylum Streptophyta; class Magnoliopsida; order Poales; family Poaceae; genus Dendrocalamus; species Dendrocalamus latiflorus. The sequence continues at coordinate 9,167,091 of CM029631.1, forward strand.
CAAGCGAGTATCTCTCTTCATAATCTCTGTCACAAATAGCTAATATTTAAAAATTTTAACTAAAAATTATAAACCATAGCTATATCAAACGGATCTAAAGATTAGAGGAGTCCAAGGAACGGTTGACCACATTAATGTAGGAGTCCTTGTGCAATACACCATGTGATTTTCTCGCAATAAAATAGCCTCGTCGGCAATGTTCACGAAGAAGGATTCCCGCACGAGCTGCTTCGCCAATAAACCCATTCCGGGCATGTTCTTTTTTATTCCAATTTATGGTTTTTAGTTACGACTTATCACTTTTAAACTGTTTGTATATAAGAGTATAGAGTTATAGAAATCCATGTACAATTTTGGTAGATATAAATGAAATCGTTACAGTATATACTACAATCAACTTATAAATTCTATCTTAAAAACATATTCCATTTAAAAACTAGTTACTATAGAAAAACTGAAAAATATATATTTTAGAAACTGAAAAGAATAAACGCTTAGACTGTTTTTTATTACATAGCTGAAGTCAATAGTCTAAAAAAATACTATAGGTGGTGCTCGGTTGGTAGCCCTGGGCGTTCGGTACTACCGAACCGATCGGTTCGGTTCCTCGGTACCCATACAAATTCGGTTCCTACGAATCTCGGTACCGTTCGGTTCTTGAAAAAACTCGGTACCAAAGAAATTCGGTATCGGTTCTTTCGGTTCGGTTCCGGTATTTACCGAAATTACCGAACAGGGTACAGCAGCATGTAACATCAAGTTCAATAGCCAATTTTGACATAAATGTAACATGATTTCATATAGAATAAGTGCCAAATCATACAGAGAAAAAGCCACAAATACATAATATTTCGGTAGTTCGGTATTTCGGTAAACCGAGGCACCAAACCGAATTTCCTCGGTAAATTCGGTTCCTGAGAACCTGGAACCGAACCTGGAACCGAAATTTTCGGTTTCGGTACTTTCGGTTCGGTTCTCGGTAAATTCGGTTCGGTACTCGGTTTTCGGTTTTTTGTGCCCAGGGTGATCAGTTGGGCTGAATTTTACTGTAGCTGGATGAAATTACACTGTAGCTGATGGTGGTTTATTTGGCATAATTAAATTTAAAAATAGAAAAAACAGGTTAACCCACCATGTGCAATGCAAATGAACACGGTAAAAAAGAACCGGTAAAAAAACTAAAAAAATCCAAAAAATAGAAAAAGATGAAATTTAGGAATAGTGAAAGATAAGCCGGAAGCCAGAAACCAAAGCCAATCTCCACCAGCTTATGGAAAAACACCTACCAAAATACTTCAATTTTGGCCAGTAAACACGTCAACCTCCAAAAGAGAGATGGATACCGATAGCCTTTCATCCCCATTTTGCAGCATCTCATGTGTCGTGTTCATTGAAAACGTACTTGATGTTGTATGACAGATAGGTTCTGAAAATGGATCAGCTCTTCATGTGCCAATATCTCTACAGACATGACAATACTGTAGCATCAAGAAACTACAATTAACAGCATCAGCAACGATCGAAAATTCTGACCAGAACAGATTTAGTTATTCTTTGAGGCAGCATCACAAAGAGCTCTGAAACTCAATACTAGAGTTTGTAACTAGCAGATTCAGAATTCCGACTAGATGCAAAATGTGTACAAAAACATACCCATAGTTAATTAACATAGGGGCATCCAAACTGATTAGTAGTAGCACAAGGTTCTAAATGATTACAAATCCAGCAGATGAGAAGATAGGTAGGAGCAAACATCTCTATACAAAATACAGAAGAAAGCTCCTATGCCTGGGAGGAAAACCTATATTAGTCATTTCATATTAGACAAGAAGCAGTGCAAGCAGAAAGGAAACAAAGTTCCCCTCCATGTAGATTGCAGTGGCCTAAGGAAAAAGAGGCTCTTCATGTTAACATCAGGGCAGATTGTCGCCAGGTCTCAGCCATCTTGGTGGCAAGCTATACAACGGCGACCGCAGGTGTTAGGGCAACCTCCAGAGTTGGTGGTGGTTCAGGCCATGAGAACTCAAAAGGGGCTTCGATGGTGAGAACTTGAGGGGGTGAGGCAATCTCTTTTGGGGATGATTCGGTGTAGTGGAACTCAATCTGGAGGCGGCGGTGCAATGGCGTCGATGCCATCAGTCCTCTCTTGATGTCCACCTGTAGTTCCCTGATTGGTATGGCTGCCAAGAAACTCTTGATGTATTCTTTGCATGATTCCTTGCCCTTCGACACAAGTATGTTCTCTTTGATGTCAGCTTGACTGTCCTGCTCCGTCGAAGAGTTCCCTGAAGAATCCTTCAGCGGTCCACTTGAGTCAGGGCTATATTCCTTTTCACTGGGCACCTTGTGAATCGTGGTGGTGTTGTCAAACTTCAAAATGTAGGCCTGGCTGCACCCTTCATAGAGCCTTTCTCCAAGGGTGTCGATAATGTAATATGCATCACGCTCAACCTTGAGGAGAAAAAAGTGGTCATTCCAGCTCACTATATATAGGTTAGGGTTATCACTAGACGAGAACTCTGCTGCCTGGCTAATCTCATCCCAGATGTTATCAAATGACATGGCGCCATCGAGGAAGTCAAATCTGCTCATGTCATCAGAACCTTCAGGTATGAAGAATCCAATAAAAGACTTGCTGGGGGAGACTCTGAGTGGGCGGATCTTGGCATGAAGGACTGTTTCAAGATCAAAGTGCTTGTCAGGAAAACGCTCTTGATATGTCATATTCTCACAAAGGTTTCTCCACTCTAGTGATCCTTCATGGATTAGGCTGTCAAATTGCGACTGGATAGGCATCAGATCCTGATTTTCTTGGAACCAGTCTGCAATAACAGCCACAAGTGCCGTGCATGCACTCGCCCCAGCAGCTCGCTCACTTCTCTGGTCTATTGATGCAAAGAACACCTGGGAAGAAAGCTTCATTTGGCCATCACGGCTACGTATCTCCTTCGATTCCCAATTCCCCACAACAAAATTGTCGTCACCAAATTCTGACACCATACCATTAACTGACCCATCTTCGCCTCTTGATCCCTGCAATTGAAAGATGCATTGCTTAGAACAAATATCATGGACATTAAAAATAGTTTTACGATTTACAAACAAGCCGTTATTTCAAGAAGTTCGTGAATTGCATCTTGTCCAATAAGCACAGGATGCCGATGATTTGTTTTACAATGCCATTAAGAAAAGGAAAAATTACCTCTGAAACAGATCCATTAGACGAGGTTAGCAGCCGCCGATCATAGTCAATATCATCGCCTCCCTCTTCTCCATATGCCTTCTTCAACAGAGGTTCACCTTTAGCCTTCAGTGATCGTAAACTCAACTTCCTCTTTCTCCAAGGAAGGATACTCCGCTTTGCAGTTGGCAACACGGTTTCCTCAGCAGTTGATGACGGCACTTCCTCTACATGGTAACCGGCATCAGATTTCCGGTGACTATAATAGATCCAGTCCTCATGCTCCCCATCAATCTTTGCATGCGCATAAACTAGGCCGCCAACATAGTTGACAGAATGCAGTGATCCATAACTGAAGGACTTCCTGACAGTTGAATCCCCAACTTCATCTTCCTGTGCTCTGTCATCCAAATCATCATCAAGAGATTCGGTATCACACGGATATTCAGCACCATCACTGTGAACATAGAACTTATCTTCACTTCCTTCCTCGTCCTGGCAGGTCTTCTTGGACTTTCGTGTCGACACCAGATCTGTGAGGATTTTCACCTTTCTCAGCCCTGCTTTAATAACTGAAACATCATCTCTTCCTCCATGAAGAGAATCACCAGATAATGGAGACAATGGAGTGGCCACAGCAGACCATTGTGAGGCATCAGATGCTTCTTGAAGAACTCTTAATTCCACCATACTCAGAGTGAGCTGCAACAAAAATTAAGTTTCGAATATCACACCAGATGGTAATTCAAAAGAGAATTGTTAGCTAGAGCTTGCTGATCACATCACAAACTCACATGAAGCGACGGAGCAGACTCAGGTGCACCATCGGGCAAGGACAATGGGTGAATTATCTCAATGTCTTGTTCGGATGCTGATGCATAATCTGCTAGGTTAAGGGTAGCAGTTCCCAAAATTGATGGTTTAATCTTTGGGCCTCTGTTGACGTCCTGCGTGGAGGGAAATAAAAGAAAGGAGGTCAGACTCGACTGCAGAAGTCACTCAATGACCCAAACAACCTCACCTGCAGAAATCACTCAAAACAAAGTATGCCAACTTGCCAAGGGATGATATTTAGAAAAGCAAGCATATTAAACGATATGTTTCTGATTCTTGTGACAAGAAATTATCTTGTCCATGTTTGTCGTGACTGCTCAACACAATACTTATCTTCACAAGGTACAATGTTACTATCAAGAAGCAGAATTTGCTTCATATTAACAGGAATACAGTTACACACGGGAATCTTGCTATGATCGATCGATTGACATCCAGCAACTACTATTACAACCAAAATGAAAGCCGTTGGAAAATTGTACAGATTATAAGGGAACTAAAGAAACATTCTCGTTAACTAAATGCACAGATTATACACAGGAAGGTCCAAGCCGTTGGAAAAAACTAATCACTCGACATATGAGACAATTATTCAACAGCAGATCGGAAACTGAAATTAAGCTACACAGAAAAATCGTAATATCGATTGGTAACAGAATAAAACAGGAACGTGACCCAAAGCTAACAGGGAAAAGTGTAGGCACAATACCTCTCATCAGACCATTAAAAATAAGAGAAAAATAAACACGCAAATTTCATGTTAAAAAAGTCAAACAAGAGTAAAATAAAAAATGATGCAAGCAAACCCACATGAAAACCATCTAAAATATTTCTCTACGTTCATATGAACAACATGAGAAGACAAGAGGATCCAATTCTAGGAAGAATAACTCACAGTAAACACGGTGAAGGCGAGCTCCCATGGCTGGAACGCGGCCGGCCCCCGGTGCGACGCGGCCGCGAGCGTCACGACGCTCTCGAACTCCTCCTCCCACGCCACAGCCACCGAGCCACCGCCCTCGCCAGCGGCCGCAGCCGCCGCCTCCTCCTCCCGCGTGCGGTTGCGCCGCACTGCGCGCCGCAGCGAGCTCAGGGCCGACGCCTTCGGCCCCTTCCACCTGACCTCCGCCCCGACCCTCGGCTTCGCGCTCCCCTCCGTCTCCGGCTCGGCGGGCGGCAGCAGCCCCTCCGCCCGCCGCACCACCAGCCGGACGCGGAACTTGCGCGCCGGCGGCGGCCGCGGCCACCGCATCATCCTCGCTACCATCAAAGCCGCTCGGCCTCGGACAAGAAACGAACAAGAACCTCACAAAGATTGCCCAAACTACGCGGAGAACAAAAAAAAATCTCAACTTCGGTCCAAGAACCAACCGAAATGTTGAGTACAAACCCCGCGTCTACTCCAAGAAGGCCAGGCAAAAGATTGCGCTTCCTTAGCGAAATCAGAAGCAAAAAAAAAAACTGCCTTCACTCCCAACCCCAAGAAGCAGAAGAAATCCTCACAGGACGCGCGGTTTCAGGGCCAAATTACTCAAGAAAGGCTCAAATTCGAAGCAAGGAAACGCGGCAAGGCCAGATTTTTGACGGGCAACTGCGAGCTGGGCTACGATTTGACTTGCAGGGAGAAGCGGTGGGGATTGGGGGAGCGGGAGCAGGAGGAGAGAGGAGACAGATGAAGGAAATAAATAGGGGGAGAAACGTTAGGGAAGGGCACTGCTGAGTGTTCTTGTCCGTTCTAAACGGCTTGGGCATATGGTTTTTTTTAAATTTTTGGTTTATTTAAATGAGAAATCAATTAAAACACGTCGATTTTTAATTGTAATTTATTTTGACTTTTTTCTTGTTTCTTTATATTATGAGTGATGGTACAACATTTTTCTTATTTTTTCTATTTTTTCAGAAAAAACTAATACTGCTGTAGTATAATTTTAGTAAAATGGTATAACCAGATCTTTAAACTAAAAACTAGTTGACGCGGTGTTCCTCCTTGTTGGATCAGGACGGGGCCACTGCCGGTTTTTCTACGCTGTCTTTTAACAGTATCGTTTTCGCTTCTCTCTTTTTTTTACATTAGAAAAGCTGTTGTTTTTCTACAGGCAGAAGTATTTTTTTTTTGGGCTTCTGGTAAAATTTACAAGAGGAAATATGGTGGTTTGTGGTGGCCAATGAGGGGGCGTGCTGCTATCTATGCATGCAGTGATGCAGATGCTGGCAGGCAGGCGTTGAAAAGCAGTGCGTGCGCGTGCAGCTCTGCGATCGTCCTTTTTTTTTTAAGTTACGGCTTCTATTTTTAACTATAATTTATTAATATAATAAATAATAGTTATCCAAAAAATTAAAAAAACCACTGAAATGAAAAAAAAGGGACCTTTGTTTGCATCGTCTTGCGTTGTTGTTTAGGGGAAGGCGAGAGCATCTTCCATTGTTTCTCGCTGTTGGCTGCTGCTCGTTTTCTCTGATACCCCCGTCGATTCCATTCCACCGTGGCCGAACGTGCGGGGTGGAATAACTTCATCATCAACGTGCGGGGTGGAACAACTTCATCATCTTCCATTACACGATTCTGCTCAAAACGGCTTATATTTCTAATTTATGATTTATTTTTTACTATTTAATAATTTCGTCTTTTTCTGATTTATTGATTTTTTTTGAGCTTTTTTATCGGTTCTTTTTTCTCGTATTCGTTCATACTGTCTGTGATGGGTTAACCTATTTTTTCTATTTTTATGTTTTCGGCAAACGTAGAATATTTGATTATGCGGTTATGTATACGATCGATCCAGCAGCCTGCAAGCCGCACACAGGTGAATCCATCCCAAGTCTCTCCAGCTGGAACGAGGTGGACAGCTTGTGTTATTATTATTCCTTCGGAATAGATGCCTTTGCTTGCTCTCCTTGAGATTTAGAAAGCACGATTCCATCTATGCTTAGCACACAGATTCCACTTGTCTCAATCACAGCAATCCTAGCTAATTACACAAGGAGATCTCTTGAACTAATTTTCAAGAATCATCATCTACTTGTTCATCGACTTATTAATTACATGGCAGTTAAAAACGAAGGTACTAGCCCTAAGTTGGAGGAGAATAGTAGAAAAGGGAAAAGAAGAGCTGGGGGCAGCACGATCTGTCACATGTAAAAAGACAAAAATGGAAGGTCCAGTTGGCTACATGCATCCACAAGGTTGGCCTGATGAGTGATGAGTCTGTGTTCGCCGCTCCTAGCTATGGTGATCACGGGTTCCAACGGTGACCGACCACAGACAAGCCCAAAAAAATGCCAATGATTATACGGTTCCGTCTGGTTCCAGGTGTGTATGTTTAATTGTTTATTTGCGCTCATTTCTCGATGGTGATTCTGTCGAGATATTTGTAGAATGCGTTTTGTAAACAAACTGGGTTGATGCACACACAATGATTATCTTACAAATCAATAATCATGTATATAGGGCCTATCCTTTTTTTTTTGCTTTGGATTATGGTTTGTGATTGCGGTTTATAGTTTTTAGTTTGTTTGTAAGAGAGAGTACGGAGTAACAGAAAGTCGTATGCAATTTTAACCAATATAAATGAAGTCGCTGATAGCATGGAATATTTGGGCCAATTACGCAATGAATAGAATAAAGAACCAAAGGTTACATATATAGACCATGCCAGACAAGTGAGGAGGCAAGTGTGAAACCATGCCAGACAGGTGAGAAGCAAGTGTGAAAACATGCTAAGTTTGAAACCATGACAGGCAGGTGAGGAGGTAAGTGTGAAACCATGCTATGCCTTAAGTATGGGACAGGAACCAAGGCGTCTAACACCACCCCCGTAGTTGGAGCGTCGGCAGAGCGAATGTTCAAACTGGATCGGAACTTGGTGAAAACAGAAGTAGGCAACCCTTTGGTGAAGATGTCGGCATACTGAGATGACGTCGGAATGTGAAGAACGCGGACATCACCAAGACCAACTCGTTCCTGGACGAAATGGAGGTCAATCTTAACATGTGTTGATGCGCTAACGTTGCACTAGATTTGTTGAGAGATAGATCGCACTGACATTGTTGCAGTAGACAAGGGTAGCTCGGCGTAGAGGACTGTGAAGTTCCTGAAGAAGTTGAAGCAGCTAGCACGCCTCAGTAACAACATTAGCCACGGCCCAGTACTCAGCCTCTGCGCTTGAACAAGAGACAATATGTTGCCGCTTGGAGGACCAAGAGACGAGATTGTCACCCAGGAACACGACGTAGTCCGAAGTAGATTTGCGCGTGTCGGGACAACCAACCCAGTCAGCATCAGAGTAGGCAACCAGATCCGTAGAGGCTGCTTGGTGAAGAAGAAGCCAACGGAGAGAGAATATCCTAGTATCTAATCCTCTTGTACGTGCTCTGCTTTGGATAAGTAGACTTGATTGCTTGGTTCCTCTCCATGGCCACCTCCCATGGTTTGTATGGTCCCTCCTAACCCTTCTTTAATTTTTAGTAGGAAACTCAAGGCTTATTCATATTGGTTTTTGCTGGTGGCTTTTGGTTGTGGCTGATGAATAGTAGTGACTGATAGAAGCAGCTGATGAATAGCAGTGCATTATATAAGAAAGATAGTGCAACGAAAGGCACTACAATATTTGGATCGCCATGTAACTTAAAATACAAAGTACGTTACAATATGTGAAAAACGAAAAGTTGTGACCGATGAATAAAAACGGCTTATAGAAGTTGAAGTGTTCGTATTGGCTTAGAAGCAGAAGTTAATATGAGCATGTGTAGTACCCAGATTTTATAATCCGGATTCTACTGTGTTTAGTTGCACTATTCCCTGGATCAGTAGATAGTGCACACAGTTACAGTTATGGACATCAAAATACATATCATGCAGGAGCGTAAATATAATAGTAAACTTACTCATGGGCCGATGAGGCCGAAATCATTAAATTGCAGCAGCGGAAGAACGAAGCACACAGGTGGGACCTTCAGGACATGCCCACAGGCAGCCAACTGGAGGTTCGCGACCTAGCCCTTGACATCTTCATCTTCTCGACCAGCTTGTCCAATCTTGTTGCTGAGGCGAGGTGATTTGATTCCTGATTCTGAATTCTGTCGCAAAAGCGAGTATGAGCACTCCAACCCCCGTGCTCCGCGAGCCAATACACAGAATGCAAATAGATAGTATGCATGGCTTAACAAAGGAGAGGCTCGGGTTATTTTATTTGCCAAAAATCGCTTTTGGTAGCATTATCATGATTTAATTTTAGTATCATGGTTACTACCTAAACTCCACACAACAATTATCATAATTGACTTAATCCACCAAATACACTTTAATTATTGACTGCTGTCTAAGACTCCAAACAGCGAGTAACATCATTTAACTAATCCACCGATCCCTTTCTTTCTATATTGATTTCTATCTACCCCTCGAAACAGCGAGCGATATCATTTCATTAATCCCCTGATCATACAATCTCTATGTGGTTTGCTGTCTAAAACTCTAAACATGTAGTGTCATCCTTTATCTAATATCACTTAATTAATCCACCAATATCGTTTGTATTCTAATCCCTAACAACCCAATCCTTTTTGTTATTGATCCACAACCATAATTTGTTCTTCCAATTATCAACCTTATTATCCCTTATCCATCTCTAACTACTTCACTATTGTACCTCCATCAAGAATATCATTGATCAAGTCTACGAATCGCTAGTATACATCCACCAAGAGTCTCATTGATCAGATCTAGGATTCTCTATTAAATATCCACCAAGAATATCATTGATCAAGATTAATCTCCTATAATTATTCTCATACCTCCAAATTTCTAGAAAAATCAATTCATCCATCTAGAAATCGTTCAAATCCTATTAATCCCAATATTATCAACATCTCCCAAGAATTTATATCAAATATCAGTGTTGTAATCCAACAATTTACCTTCGCATTTCCTAATACTCCAAAAATCATATAATTCATCTATCTGGTCTATAAATCCATTTGGGCTCCATCCATTTATTTCTCCTAGACTCCACACTATCATTATCCCTCCTATGATCAATCATGAATCCACCAACTCCTTTATGTGATTGCCATAAACAGCCATCTTCTTTTCTTACGACTCTATTTGTTCTTCCTGACATTTTATTTGTGAGAAATGTTACCATTATTTAAAAATATAATACATAGAAATTTCCTGAGACCTAGCAGTTTTGAACAAAAGCATAATGTTCAAGAGTATACAACAATAATAGCGATCCAGATTTCATCCACCGTTACATGGCATCTGCACCATATGGCATCTTTCAGCGTTATAGCCGCTTAACTTACCACTGGGACGACACCCAGGACAACTCAAATCAGGGTCTTTCACTGCCCTCCACTTTTCCATTTCCACCCACAAAGTTTTTGAAATAGAACTATATCTGGTTAAGTTCCCATGTCCGCCCTTGACCATGGGCACGGCTATTCGAATAGTTTTGACTCTGCAGAGTTTGTACACTTTCACCACAAGAGACAATCAACTCATTGCCCCACACGATTCCTTAGAAGTGTGGTTGAACAGACCATCACAGTGACTTTTCAAAGTATCTAGTCCCTTCTGTCATTCACCTTATGGGAAACTGCCCACTTGCGGTGGGTCCCATCTATGCGCGGGATGTTTTTCCCCAACAGTTACTAACGCAGCCGGGCTTCTCGACTCCCCGCAACGCTTAGAACATCTGGGAAAAACTTCACCCTACACTGGTGTCCTTTCAGGCCCCCTTGCCATAGCATATCCACTTCTATCCACTACCGGTGAGATGAGTTCGGGGATTTCGATAAATTTACTTAGCCAAGTTGTATTTTACAGACTTGTGGTTGTACTGTTTTACACAGGAGGTCATGACAAGATGCAGTCCTTATTGGTATCTGGACGGTCTACCACTAACCCACTTTGTGCATCCACTGCACCACACATACACACCCTCGAACCATCTGCCCAGATAATTAAGCAAGTTGGGGTTTTTGAGAGTATAAAATAATTGTACCAACATATATCAGTCATTACCACCATGACTGCCCAAACCAGTTTCACATGATTGAAAATGACAATGAGGTTTGGGGCATTTCAGCGCCCCCTAAATATCTATGCAGTACTAAGCATAGCATATAATTAGGGACTTATTTTTTGAAATGTTACTATTATAATTTTGCTAGGGCGACAAGGTTCACACATTCAAATATTCCAAAGGAGGGTAATATTATTCAAGGTAAACAATGCACATATAACTAGAATCGTAAATTAAATATGTATTTGCATATAAACTAATAGCATGCAATTTGATAATTTAAATCAAAGTAATTTGCAGAAAACATAGGTTTAACATGATCGAAGTATTGACTCGCCTGGCGCGGTTTACCGCGGTCTTGAGCCCACTCAAAGCCTTCTTATATGATGGGCTTGAATTCCTGGTCTTCGTCTTTATCTGAGTCTGGATCCTACTTGATTCCCATAGATCTTCCGGACCCCACTTCTAATTACGCGACAAACAACTGAATCCAAATAAGAGCAAGTAACTCAAAAGATCCAATTAAATCCGAATAAACTCCATTTAGTCTTATTATGAGTTAATGGGTGGTTTGGGTTAATTGAGGTAAGGTCGATAATAGCATTTTGTGGTATGATATTTTATGTACCTCCAGTTATTACTAGGCTAAGTTAAGTGGAATTTGGGTCTATTTATATGAGTCCTAGCTTGCTATATAAATTTATGTTTAGTATCGCTATTCATTTGAAACTGACATTAAATTTAATTAATGACACCTTTATTATCTTGCATTTACTTTAGCCACCATTTGGATTGTCTTTATCCCTAATTTTAGTTTAAACTTAGTCATCGGGGCAAAGCTGGGTTTATTATACAAGGTAACATTTCACTATGGCTATTGGCTAAAATATATATTAATGAGGTTTGTTTAAGGCGACATGATGATTATTGGGCATATATGTTGACATGTTAATTAAGGCCATCCTTATTGAATATAAACATTTATCCGAGCCACTTCTCCTCTCTAATGCCTTTTTTTAAATAAATAATTAGACTTACACTTTAAATATTAAAGTCACACTAATCACTTATCATGGCGACTAATCCGAAATTTAATTATACATAAACTCGCTAAGCCTTATTTAAATCTTATTAGCTTCCCTAATTTTTGTTTCTAAGTTTTTCTTTTAATTTAGGATTAGATTTAAAATATATGCTTTAGGCTTACTAATCATACAGACACAATATTAACTATTTCATGATTAAACATTTATTAACTTCATGTATATCCTAATAAATTTTGTACCTTCCATGGAGATATTAGAATTTTTATTCACCCTGGGGTTTTAAGCTAAACCATATGTTACTCATGTCTTTACTTAGTAATTGAACCTCCATTGATTACTTAAGCTATATTAGTTTAGCAGTAATCACAATAGTTAAATTTACTGCATGCTCTAGATCACTCAAAATTTTCCTATAGTTCTTACTAATTAAATTGAGCTAAAGAAAATGAAATAAAAAGAAAATGGGGGAAAAGGTGTAGCTCTTGGGGTCGAACTGGGGACCTGGGGGATTATGCTGAATGTTAAACAAGCTTTGTTAGCCATTTGGGCCGTCGGTCTGTGCTGACTGCACTGACGTTTTAAGCCAAGTAATACTCAGAAGCCACTGGGGGCCAAGCAGAGCATCTCGGCGCCGGAGGAAAGCGGCCTCACCGGCGGTGAGCGGCGGCCGGGGAGGAGGTGGGGATGTGTAAAACGGGTTGCTCGGTGCTAGTGGATGCTAGGGGTGGTGGCGCGGTGACTGGAGCGGCGGCGAGGTGGGTTGGCGGCGGCGCGGGGCGGTCGACGGTGGGGTGGGGAATGAGGCGCCGGTGGCCGGGGAGGAGAAGGTAGGAGGCAGCACGCGCATGAGTGGAAGAGCGACGGAGGGAGGCTTACCGAGCAACCATTGGGGCCGGGGAGGTGCCGGAGAGAGCCGGTGGCGATGACCATGGGCGGCGTGAGCAGAGGCACGGTGCCGGCGAGCTAGGGCGGGTTGCAGCTCCGATTGGCGGCAGGGAAAGGTTCGGGACACCGAGACGCCACCTCCATCGCAAGGAATCGGCGGATGGTTCACCGGAGAGGCGCCAGCGACGTTAACGGCGGTGGCGGACTGCGCACGGTGGAGAAGGAGGAGAAGGTGGGGAAAGAGAGGGGAAGGCGCGGGACTAATGGGGAAGGCCGGGGCTCTTATGGCCGCTGAGGGGGCGGGGGAGGCGCGGAGGACCGGGCAGAGCGGGGAGGACCGGAGGGCAACGACCGGCACGGGGCTCGGGGCGGCGCCTGGCAGGAGCGGCGCGGGGCTCGGCGTGCGGAGGGGACGTGAGCGCAGGATGCTGCGGCGGGAGCAAGCGCTGATGGCGCAGGGAGGGAGGACGTGGAGCAAGCTCTGCCGCGCAACAGGAGAAGAAAAGAAAAGGGGAAGGAGGGAAGAAAGAAGCGTGGGGAGGGAGGAGAAAAGAGAGAGAAGGGGGGCTGCGCGCAGTGTCGGCAGAGAGAGGGGAATGGGCTGGGCCCGCAGGCAGTGGAAGAGAAAGAGGGAAAGGGGAGAGAAGAAAAAGAAAAAGGGGCCCACATGTAGTAGAGAGAGAGGAGAGGAGAATTTTTAAAATTTGGAATTCTCATTCTTAATTCTCATTTTAAATTTATATATTAGGGTTTGCTGATTTCAATATTTGCATGACATTTAAAGTTTCATATTTTCATTTAAGTTTTGCATCAAACTTTTGGGCCATTTATTTTGGATTATATATACAGATATTCTTTTGGGTTTCATTATTGACTTGGATTTGAATATAAGCTTTTTGGTATTTTGATTCTTAGAGTTTTTAAACCCCCCCCCCCAAATTATTTCTTACCTTTTATCATTATATATCTTATTTGTCTTTGGAGTTTATTCCTTGTTACTATTTTGCTCAGCACAAAATTTCGGAAAAACTCAAACAAGATTTCTTGAGCCAAAATTTCAAATCTCAGTAAGATGCAGATAAAAGTTTTAATTTGCTCCAAATTTCAGACATCCTATTTTTGGGATGTTACAGCATGCTTTTAATCTTAGTAGAAACAGGAGCTCTAATCCTAGTAAAATTTAATCTAGAACTCTTTATAGTATATTTTTCTAAATTCAGATTGACTAAATATGTGTCACTGTAAGTCAACGACTGTAACAATTGCTACATTATACGACTGTCCACTAAGCTGTCCGCTTGGTCCGGCCTGTGACAACACATTTTTGACAATTCTAAAGCACCATGTAGCTTGGTTCCTTGTTAGGTCCTATGAAGTCCTTCTATACGAACACCATTATAAAGACCTTCTAGACGAACACCATTTTCTTGGTCTCCTGTGCGTCACCGCCCATAGCCGGCATCTATTTATTGATGTCCAAGAACGCAAGCGCGCACACCAAAAAGTGACCTACGTACTACTCCTAGTTAGTACCAGGAGATTTGTAGCCTCCAATATCCTGCCTTCAAAAAAAAAAAACCTCCAAGGTCTTGCAAAAGTTGCAAATTGATGGACAACCCAAATTATAAATACAAAAGGCAGATGATGCAAAAAAAAATTTGGGAAATAAAAATACAACCTTTCCCCACAGCTTGCTAAAGAAGGGATATATAAGTAACACAGAGACACAAGAACACGTTTGTTTAGTTTCGTGCATTAGTCAATTCACCAAAAGCTACAGCGAAGTTTTTTTTTGGTCATCTTGCATAGTGCCTGTGCTACCCTGATGTTTCGTGCTATAGTGGAGGAGATGAGAGTACGAGACCGCTTAGGCAGGAGAAGGGAATGCACCAAATTGTAGTTGTGAGATCGTATACCATAATTAGAGGGGGTTAATGATTATCTCCGCTTTCTTGATATCTGAAAAAAAATCTAAAAAAAATAACCTAACTTATCAGATCTGGATTTCGACCACAAGAAGCTCGATCGCTCGTTCGGCCCCTTTGCACGTGTTCGATGAAGGTTTCGACCGCTTGATGTTTGACGCTCGCTCGACTACTCGTTTGACTGCTCGCTCAGTGTTGATCTTCGACCGGTTTATACATACTTGTAATCTTCAACATTGAAAGCAGAACTTCTCGATCATTACACTCGACTACTCTCCCTGCTGATACTGTTGGTGACGATTGAGTAGACGACTCGACGTGCAATCAAGTCGACGGAGGGACGTTGTCTCGCCAAGCGCAACTCTACTTGGAATGAGAATAAGTTGAAGACAACGCCCAGAAGCTGACGAACTTTTCAGGAATAGATCTAATCTTTTATTTCTAAAACATATTCTGCGTCTACAAAGTGTCCTCCCGACATCTCTCAAATTCTTAACACAAAAGCTTTCTCTCCAAAGCCCTGCAAAAACCACACGTTAGCTCTTAGCCTCTCCTGCTTTTATAGGCTAACGTCCCAAACCGTGTTTACATCAAACACGGACACCTAACTCTATCCGTTTCGAAAAACAAGAGGTCCAAAACTCTTTCAAACACGGATTTTACTCAATCTCTACGCCTTCACAGTTATGGACTCCTTCCACAACTCCTAACTCATCACGTGATGAAGCCTCTAAGACTACACCTCCTGTATCTTCATCACGCATCATCCATCTCACGTGTCAAAACCTCCAGAACCGCACCTCCCGTAGCTTCTCCACGTGCCCTGGCATGAGCCCAACCACCTCACGTGACACTCTCGACCGCCTGGACCTCAGATCTCCCTATCCTAGTTCTGGTCCTCATCACTGACCGTGACCGTTTCCACGCCAACCTGCACATGCAAAGATCAAAGAATGTTTTCTCCAGCACAACTTCTTCCCAACTTGATCGTCATCATTCCACACATGCAAACCACATCTTTAACCATCCATCAATACCAACCAGATCAGGCACGACCACAAATTCTATTGCTTTCTAGAAATCAATCTTAGACAACTCATTACGGCCGGTTATGATCGCTATGCACAAATTAATTGCTAGCTCATCGAGTACTCAAAAACACAAGTACTCAGGAATTCCTATCGCTCCGCTCAGAACACTCAAAAATCACAAGTATCGCACAGAGTATCGACCGACAACCAATCACTATACCATCGACCACTAATCACTATACCATCGACCACCAATCGATCACCGAGTACCGACCAAGTACTATAGCTATGCCTACCGAGTACCATCAAGGTACTGTAGCAATGACTACTTAGTAAGACCAGTCTAACCGCTATGCATAGGTCGGTCAGATCATTGGCCCATCAGACATAAGTACTCGAGGTACTCGAAGATCATTATAATTGAAGCACTCAAAGCGTATGAGTACCGACCGTCAAGCTTACGGCAACTGATCGCAAAGCCTAAGACAACCGATCACAAAGTCTAAGACTACCGACTAGCAAAGTCTGAGGTAGCAGATCATGAAACCTACAACTATGACAAAAGACTGTGAAGCCTAAGACTACGACAAAAGACTGCGAAGTCTACGACTACGAGAAAGCACTGTAGCTACGACCATTTAAAAGGTATTGTAGCTAAGACCGGTTCACTTGTGTACGATTGGTTGACTCTTGCTTACTACCGGTTCATTGTTCGAGGTTGAAGCCTATCATTACCTACCGTGGTCATTATGCCGTGATCGAAATATCATGGTCGAAATGCCATGGTTGAAGCCTACCGTTCGGACCTGCCAATCAGATCATCCATCACAAAGCCGATCGAACTTCTGTCTGTGGTCGAAACCTGCCAATCACCAACTGTAGTCGTTCTGCTATGGCCGAAATGCCTTAGTTGACCTGCCTTGGTCGACCTGCCGTGGTCGATCGACCTTGCTCTTTTGCCATAGCCTTTCGCTATCCTGAAAATTCTAGCAATAATAGTGTATCTAGTAGATCTTTCTCAAACGTAAATTTTAATGTAATCTAAATATCAATTATTCATCACCACTAAATTTACGACCAAACCATATGTTAGCCTTTCTTATCAGAAGTCAATGGTTCACATGGTCTAACAGTGACCTTTCTTATCAGAAATCAATGGTTAAGGTTCAAAGATATGAGTTAAATTAACTGGCGATTTCTCAGAAACCATTAGCTATTTAGCTATAATATGACTAATATATTCCTGTTGCGTGCACACAAATGTTCATCGTTTTTTTTTCAAATGAAGATATTCTTCTTGGATGTCAATAAACAAAGGGCTGGGTTAAATAGGCTGCATATACTATGCTTCCTTTCCTTGTCCTGCATGCGTTCGCTTGGCTTTTTCCAAAGTGATGCAAGGCCGGTGTGGTAAATAACTAGTACTACTCTAGTAGAATCAAGTTATTTACTTTCCAAGTGGCCCACGTACTACATTGGAGTAGTTAACGACCCCCTATCATCTCTGTCTTTTTGGCCGTTTTAACCAAACTATAATTTGGTCTTTCTGAATGGCAAACCTTGTGTTACGTACCAACGGGGTTAATTTATTGTACTACTAGCTTAGCTTAGATGTAACAAGAGATCATCGGTCCAGTAACAGCAAGATGCACTTGCCCTGTATGGTTGTATATGTATTTGAAAGCTTGATCATCTATCCATGTCACATCTATGCGCACGAATATATATATTTGTTTTAAGACCAAATAGCATTTTTGAAGTTGGAACACTTGTCAACAAAGGAGCCATTGTTCCTCTAAAAAAACGGAGGAGCCATTGTTTATACATACATGATCATGTCTGGACCTACATATCAGCTGTAAATTTCACGCTAGTTTCATTTCGCCCAGAATATCCGAAGAATTCAGCTAGTGTCTTGGTGATGAGTGATGACAGCATCAACTACCAAGGTTTATTCATTCGTTCTCAGCTGAGCCCCAGGAGAGCAAAAGTTTCAAGCTTTGTTGAGTAAAAGAAGAGGCTAGCACCCACAGAGAGATGCCAAAGAATGATGCCAAGAGATCGATCTCCTATTTGTCAAATCACATCCAAGCTCGTCATAATTCAGGCCATCATGCATGTTTAGCAATGTGCATATACCTGTGGAGCTTACAAGTGGATGGCAAGGCTCTCAAGAACGGCAGTGGTTGGCAAAAGAAGCTAGAGAAAAAACAACCAAGCTTATTGAGTGGTTGTTGGTTGACAAGGCGAAATATTCTGCTTCAGGATAACGCCGCCCATTCTGGTGATGAGCCTTGTGATCTGAGCCTTGCTACTCGTATATATTTGCGTTACCAGAATCTAATCGTGGGTCTTAAGTACATAGCACTCTCGGTTCAACTTTAGAATTTCAACATGGTTTTATTCATAAATTAAAAAGTTATTTGCATCTTGATTAATTTGATAGACTTTGAAAAGATGGAGATGAAACAAAGGGGGGGGGGGGGGCTAAAATTGTGTACTTGAGTCACTTGGGTAGTCAATTAAGATTTTAACTTGTATGTAAAAACTATTATTCCTTTCAGAAAAAGTAATGGCGAAAAACAGACATTACTATAGATAAATCCCATTGCATTAGCATCCTGAGGCCAGGGAAAGAGACTAGTCAACTTGTTTAATTAGGTCTTCTTTACACAAAGTGTCCATTTTTGACAGATTAGGACAAGCACAAGAGGCCGATGCCACAAACGAGAAAAGTTACGAAAGGCACCCCGTTCCACAGAATTTATAGCTTGTCATGTAATGTAGTAATGGAGAACCTAGGATCTGTTATTTTCGTATTGTCGATCGCTTGCTGTAGCTTCCATGGCCCAAGGAAGAAGAAGTATTCTTCTCCCTTCAGTGCTGATTCCAAATGAAAATATCTTGCACTTTCAGTACTAGAGATTAAACAAAACGAATGTCCGTATTGAACATTTTTAAAAATCAATCTTGTGTGTAGTCCACTCAGAAAATTTGATCATAGCGATTCATTCGAGGGGCAATAAACAAACACTGTAAAAAATCTAAAAATGATATAGAGATTTCCGTGGCTGTGGAGGGAACAAATTAAATTTGGAGGAATTTGTGGCATGCAAACATTGCAACACCTTGTGTCCTCGATAATGCACACTAGTAGACTAGTACTCTATTCTTGCTGGATTTGGATTGGGACGTGACTACGTTATTTTTGCCAGGATCCGGATCGATTGGAGGAGCTTTTGTGCGAGACAAACAAGAGTACTATTACTGCTCCTTAGCTAGCTATTGACCGTCTGGCCCCTTGTGGAGTTGTGTATGTGTTTAGCTGCACACGTGCTGCAACAAGAACGCCTAATCAAGAACAGATTAAGGTATGTTTCTTTGAGCTATGGTTTATATCTTTTGCCTATAACTTATTAGTTTAATAAATAGTAATTGCTCATAGAACTTAAAAGCCAAACGCACTTGAAAACCCTAAAAAACATACAGGACCTAACATCGTCGAATTGGTTCTCTAGATGGATGCCGAAAATTGAAACAGGCTGCAAACATAATCTCTAATTGATCTCAATGAGATATATCTATCCATTCGAAACCTAACCCAAGATTGGAGAAGCCAACTGAAATTCCCTGGACCTTCGTTGTTGGAGGATAGGTCAAATTAACAGACAAAGCCCATTTTTAGAGGAAGCCTCCAAGTCTTTTTTTTTAAGTGTGAGAACAACCGGTCTCAAGACTCACAACTCACAGAGGTATATATTCAAATATACCAAAAAATCATAATAAAAATTCGCATGAATAACCCATCCAACTTGTAGTTGGTGATAATTAAACTCTGGTCCATCCGAACAGGCAAGGTGCCAAGACTATTCTATGGTCGGTTGAACGATACAGGGAATATACCACATATATGTGTATGTTGTGGTAATAAGGTAATTCATTAGGTTTACATGATTTTCTTTTGCTTAAACTTTCGGGGTGCCTTGGTGTGGCATCCTTGTCGTGTGGTTCGGGACAGTAGATACGCCATGGCCTTTTGGTTCCGGAGTCTTAATTAGGATAACTTTGTTAACCAATTTAAGACAATTTTGTAGAATCGTATGACGTAATTACAAAGATGAGTGATTACTTGCTTCTTAAAATCTCTACGTAGTCCTAAACCATGTTTGATTCAAATACGAACACGAAATATTATCTCTTCCTCAAACCAAGGAACCCGAAACCCTTCCTAACATAGATTTTTACCAAATATCTAATCCCTCCCATTACAAACTCCTTCCATAATGTTTCCAATCTCACCACGTGATGAGGCCTCCAGAAACGCACCTCCCGTAGCTCCATCTCGCATCATCAACCTTCGTGTAGAAGCCTGCAGGACCGCACCGCCTGTAGCTTCTCCACGCATCATCATCTTTGATCTCCACGTACTCCAGCATTAATCTGACCATCTCGCGTGACATCCTCAATCGTCTAGACCTCAGATCTCTCCATCCCAGTCTCGGTAATCCTCGTCACTGACCATGATCGTCTGCACGCCATCCTGTACATGCAAAGACCAAAGAAACGTTTTCTGGCACAAGTTCATCACAACTTGACCGTCATCAACACACAAACTCAGATCACCCTTGTTCATCCATAGACAAGAACAAAACCATCCACAACCATCAATTAGGTCGTTTACGACCACACATTCCATTACTTACCGTAAATCAGCTCCAAACAATTTTTTACAACCGCTAGCTCAACAAGTACTTGAAAACCACAAGTACTCGGGAAATACTATTGCTTCGCTCAAAACACTCAAGAATACCATGCATTGCTACCGACCAAAACCATCGAGTACCGAGCACAAAGTCTACGACTACTGATCATCAACCAATCATCGCACTATCGATCATCAAGCACTGAGTATCACCAACAACGGCTATGACCAGATCGGTCAACCACTGACCCAATACGAGTACTCGAGGTACTCGAAGATCACAGGAATTAAAGTACTCGTACCGACCGTAAAGCCTACAACAACCAATCACAAAGCCTTCAACTACCGAAGACAACGACAACAGACTGCAAAATCTATGACTATGAAAACAATACTACGAAGTCTACGACTATAACAGCAATCCGCAAAGTCTACGACCATCGACTGCAAAACCTTCGAATATCGATCAGTAAAATCTACGACATCGAGTACCAACCAGGTACTGTAGTTATGACCATAAAAAAGTATTGTAGCTAAGATTACCTTCAGTGGTCATTTTGTCGTGGTTGAACTACCATAGTCGATATTCCGTGGTCGACATCGGACATGATCGAAGTAGAATGTGGTCGTAGTCGAACGTGATCATAAACGACTCTAAGTTGTAACCAACGTGGTCGAAGTCTGTCGTGATCAAAAGTTGTCGTGGCCGTTCAGCCATGCGATCCTTTGATGCCACTTGAGTGACGTTCGATGTTCTGACGCATCTCGAAAGCCGTCTGATGCTCTAGAGCTACTCGAATACTGTTCGATGCCTCTCAGACCTGATCGGACTGATCCGAAACTACTCGAAGCAACCAAAAACACTCGGAGAAGACAAAAACCACATAGAACAGACTGAAACCACTTGAACTTGGAACCTTTGACCGCGATCTACCAAAACTTTGATAAACACAAAATCCAAAAAAAAAAATCAAATGTCAATTATTCATTATCACTTTATTTACAACCATCTACATCCCCATTGTCTAACAAATTTTGGTAACAATAAACGAAGCAAGTACTATCATCTTGTCCGGGGAAAAAGTCCATGTTTGGGAAACACATATACAATTCCCCACAAAGGAAATTCCATATGTGATCTAAAAAAAGAACCCATATGTGACTTTTTTTTAGAGGGAAAACCCATAAGTGACTTGTTCTGGCAAGTGGTAATTGGGCTAGAAATTCTGAAGGCCTACCCCATTTGTCCGATGCTTAATTCGGCCGCCAAGTGACAACACACTTCAGCAGTTCAGCTACAGATGATCCACCTCTTAAAAAACAAAGAAACTAAACAAAAGGGCCTCATACATTCCGGCCCACACGATGGCCCTTTGCTGACGCCACATGCATTGGGCCTTGGCATTTCTTGCAGTCGAAGGGGATTTATCATTTCTAGGCTCTTCTTTTCTTTCTCCAAAAAAAGATCTGGGCTTTTTTATTTACATTTCGAGACTCCTTTTTCTTTGAGGACCATTGCTGGGCTCTTCTTTGCTTGCAGCACATACACACTATACACATGCTTGTGTGATGTACAGAGCCAGCAAGCATGTGAACATCGATGAGTTGCTCCAGTACTAGTGCTGGTGTCGATTGTGATGTTACATCTTCCAGCACTGCGTTACACTTGTGCCCTCGTCTCAGAATACGACCATGCAGCATATCTTCAGAGAAGAAGAGAACCGTACCAGGTTGGTTAGGAGTTAATTTCCTAGTTTTTGTTTTCAGATTAGCACTCATAGCCAAATCTTTGCCTAAAAGTGGGCAATTAAATCCCAGCAGCAGGTCAAAACCAAGACGGTGCCGCACTACCAGTAATAATTCAGCTCCAAAGTTTATCAGAACAAATGACGATGTCTACATGTGCAGTTGTTCCAGGGATCTATATGCTGAAATTTCCTTACTCCCATTAGTTGTACTCCATGCAGGCACAAAAATTGTTACAACTGGGAATGTGCATGTACGTAAACCATTTGAATTTCTGACCGACAGCAACTCTCTGCATATTCCTCGCAAAAATAATCTTTCTGAATATTAATTTAGATTGGTTGCTTGAAAATTACGTGATTAGATTTATATTGAGAATAAGTACATTTATATTGATTGCATGGAAATGATATATTTCCCAGCAACCAGCATTGCAATTCCAATTTACCGTCATTTCAGAAAACCAGTATAACAGGACTCTCTTTAATTAGTCAATTTTTATCTCCGTATGGTACTCGTGGTACTCTTCAACCACCAGTGTTTCCTTCTTCTCCTCGCAACTGCGCCAAATATAGCTTTTTTTTAGACTTATGTTTGTTTTTTTATATTAACTAGTTTTTGAGAGACCATGCGGTGGTGATCTCATATGTATGATGAGTAATTGACATCAGTTTATGAGAGTCGAGTTTGGTTTGTGTGGTTCGGAGTCGAGTCGTTGCATGGTGTGACAGGCTCGGTCGGACTTGGTCATTCCTGGTCAAACGGGTTAGGATGCATATTCTGATATTTTGACAGGTTTGGACTTCAGTGTGTGTAAGTATGGTGTGTTTATACCATTTACGCTTTCATGTATCGAGCGGTGCTATTTGATGTGTTTCTTGTCTGTGTGGCTGCAGGACATCGGGCGGAGTCGTGGCGAGACACGGTGGACCGGACTAGGCGCAGGTGGCGCTGAGGTCAGAACGGTCGAGGATGTGTCGAAGACGACGTGGACTCGAGGTGGTTGCGAAGCGTGCGAGACAAGGAGCGCGGAAGCTTCCCGGAAGGTGCAGGAGGGGCGAAACGGGAATTTTGCAAGGCTGCACAAGCGGGAGCGGGCTCCGTTGGATTTAGCGGGCGTAATGGGGCGGAGACCCGTTAGCCATGGGCTATAAATAGGTTGGAGGAGCTGCATGCCCACTTGAGCACTTCAAGGGTTGTTAGGGTTTCCTTTAGTCAAAATGAGCTTTAGGGTTTGCTTTGGCTTTGAGCTTTAGTTGGTGAGAGTGGGTGGACAGGCAGAGTGTGCTCCCTCCGTGTCTCCTTCGATGGTTTCCTAAGAGCTCTGTGTGTTCTTGAGTGAGGATGGAGGGAGTTCTTGTAATCCAAGCATGTATGGGGTTGTAGGGATGTTATGAGTTGATACTCTATGCAATCATGTATCTCTTTTCCTCATTATCAATCCAAGATGATGTTATTTGAGTTTGATTCAGTGCTTGAGTCTCTTTTTGGTTTCCTGTTCTTCGAAGGTTTCTAGGTGAGTTTTTTTTGAGATTTTGATTTTTTTGCTCGTTTCTTGCTGAGATTGCCCAAAATGGGTTGCTCTATGATGGGTTAGTGCCACAAGATCATTTGATCGATTTCCCGAAGAGCAAACTTGGTTTAAATCTCAGTTTTGGACTTTGAGCTCCCCTGTTCAGTTCTTGCAAGTTCTAGGGTTTATGATAGTTTTTGATTCCCTTTAAGAGATGGGCTAATTTTTGGTCTGAGGAGTCCTTTTGTGATTGCTAATATACCTGCAAAATTTCATGAGCAAAGGACTTGAGGCCTTGGAGTAATTTGAGTTTTTGGCTCTCTCTCTCTCTCTGAAGAAGTTCAGTTCTTCCCTAGGGTTTGGGACAAATCCCATTTTCCTCTTTGAGATGGCTTGAATATTGGCTTGTAGGGTCTTGTGGTTATTGTGAAGGTGTCCTCAAAATTTCTGAGCCATAGGATCAAAGATTGGATGGGTATTTGATTTTTGAGGCAACTCTCAGTAATTTTCAGTTGAGAGTTAAAATCTGAAATTCTTGTGATTAGGGTTGATTTCCTTGTTCTCAAGAGCCTCCATTCTTTTTAGAATATAGTTGTGCTGCTTTGGATCAGAAAGAATGGGAAAATTGGTTTTACTTGATGTTTTTCAAAGATCTGAACTTAGCCCCAAAATACTGAAATGTCAGAGTGCTCTTTCGGTAGAGCTATTTCTTCAGTTCGGCAGCATCCTGGTGTTTGCTGAAGATTTTCCTCTCGTCGAGCAGCAGTATCTTGTGAGCTTTATCTGCCTTTTCGGACATCAGTTTGGTTGTATTATTGCTGTTCGGTTTGAAGGCCAAATGCTTCAGTTTTTGGTGCATTTGTGTTGGCAGTAGAGTCATGCAAATTCAGGTTTTTGGGGCAGAGCTTTTTCCTCCTGTTTTCAGTCTGATCCTCTGCATTCCCTTTGTCATTCGGCAGCAGTAGTTTTGTCTCTGTTTACTGTAGCTTATTCCTTCAGATCGGCTAATGCATGTGCTGAAACTCTAAGTGCCTTTTTCTTTTTTCTTGTTGCTGATTTTCGTCCTTTTTGCATGTAGTTCAAACGACAGTATTTTCAGCTGAATTTTTTACTGGTTAATCTCTGATTTATGCTGAATTTTTCAGTGTCGCATGCGTTCCGGATTTCCGCAAAAAAAATTTGTGAGTCGCTTTGTACTGCAAAATCTGTGTACGAATTTTCGGGGGCGATTTTAAAAGAGAACGACATTCACCCCCTCTGTCGCCATTTCGGTCCTACAGCTTTTAAACAGAGTATATTTTTAAAACGGAATCTATAAATTAATTATAGTAGATACTATACTGACTTTATCTATATTGACAAAAATTATACGCAAATATCTTTCTACATATTCCCTCACACGAACAACCATAATTCAAAATTTTAATCCATAAGTCATAACAAAAAAAACACACCCATACCTCTATAGGAATGGTGCGCCGTGGCGTCAACAAGTAAGGGGTTTATAGCTAGATAACTCGTGTACACATTTTCTCCTTGCGACTACACAATGAAAGATCGAGCATACATGAGTCTACAAGAATATGGTCTCATCTTTTCAGCTTTTCAGTCGACTTTTATCTCTAATTATTATTTATTGGGTTAATCAATCATAACCGAAAAGTACCGGCCATAGTCTAAACAAATACGACCTATTACTAACTACTAGATAGTAATACATGTAGCTAAAGATTTACGCGCACATGCAACTGGTTTACAAAATTAAGTGCATGGTGGGGGGACATTTCTTGTCATCCGAGGGAGATGTGAGGAGTACTTCTTTCTCCTGTTCATGATCTTGACCGGTCAGACTATGCACTTAAGTAACGGAGGATCCCTTGCACGAACAACCTCCTGCTACTACGGTTCAATTCTTTTTTTGACTTATGGTATATGATTTTTCTCGAACAAATAAATAGAATAGATTCTTCATCATTATTTTAAAACAAATTATTAAGACAGCTTTTCGGAAATAGCTTATCCATATTCGATTTGTTCACATAAACATTCACATAGACTCTCATGTTAAAATTAAAAAATATAAGGCACAATAAAAAATTCCACCCATACATCTCATAGATGCAAGTGTTCCATCAGTACATACAATTCACCTTGCGAGGAGATGATCATATCGTTGTATATACTTATATACGTACTCGATCATACGTAGTGCGCACATTATAGCATGCTAGCTCCGCTAGCGGACCTAGAAATTTTCAACTGGGTGTACATGATCCAATGGCAAATTGTCAACAGATAAAAATTTCTAGCGATTAAAAGGTGTGGATAAAACATAGTACTGAAAATCTGGTATTGTGTTTGAAATTGGGCTCGAACCCATGACCTTTTCCTCCAGCGTGAGTACGCCCCCTGGCAAACGCTCTGTCTCTATTAATCGCGAGTCAAAACGTTATAGAATTTAGAATTATTGTGAGAGCATAGATCAAGCACTACTTGTTATTGCCCCCTGTTCTTTTAGACACTTGGTTTTTAGTTTCTCTGAAAGTTAAAATAACCTAAATATTTTTTTAAAGTGGATTCTCTAAACGACTTCTCGAGTCTAAACTATATGCCATCTGCATCGGTGTTTCTACCCTCTGTTGCTATTTTAAAAGTACAAATAAAAATTATTATCTATACCCAAAATCATAGGCCACGGTTTAAAAAAACAGGGTCGCGGACCATGTTCCGCTAGCCACGGAGGATCCGTTTCCAACCAAAAGGAGCACGGATACTGTGCTACTGCAGGCCTACTCGCTCGTGTCAATCATGTATGGAGACACGGAGTACGTACGTCGGCCACATGGTGTGCCTCAGGGGCGAGTGAGCCAGGGTTGATCCAGGAGAGGTGAGCTGAGGGTGAGGTGCCGGTTTGGTTGCTGCGTGGGTCCCTGGTATCGTTAGGGCATCTCCAATGGTCTGAATCAGCTAGCTATATGTATGTTCACATCAGCATATATCCTATATGAAGGAAAGAGAGTATGCAATAAAAACCAAGCCAGCTCTTTCTTAAGCACTAGTCTATAACGCAAAACGAGGCAGCCTCTATAAATGATAGTCCTTTTCTGTGTGTGCATGTAAGCATCAAATAGCTATCCTTAATAGTTCTTTAGAATACTAGCTTTTAGTGTGTATTATATAAATGATGTGGAAGTCTTCTAATTAATTGCTAGTTAGAACCATTGGAGATGGCCTTATTCCAAAATTTGGGCGACAAGAGTACAGTGGAGACGTCAATGCTTTGTAAGGTGACACGACCAATCAAAGGAAATAACACAGGAGCATCTTCCATCTATCTCAGTCTCTTCTTCACTCCGATCCCTGCTTGATATATTGTGTGTGTGTGTATACTGTTTACTTCTCGTGTTAATTTGCTTCATTCGTGAATTAACGGTAGTTAGTAGTTACATGCATGCTAGGTTTGGAGAGAGCACATCCTTTTACCGATGTTCAATGAATTATTATTCCATCTAATCTCTAAAGAATGATGTTTTAAGACATGAGGGATCAGAGTACAACTAATCTTACTTACCACAAGGCAATATATGTGGAGGCGTTCGTTAGAATGTTAGTAATATATATAACTTTTGTAAATATTTTGTACGAAAAACCCAGATAGAGATGTTTGTCTACCTCTGGCGCGCGGTTGTAAGCAGTTGGAGTCCGTCTATCTCCATCGTATGAACTTAGCCCTTCGTGAAGAAGCCTATATTCGATTACTTTCCACTAGAGGAATAAAGGGATGGGGATCATGCAAATAGAGAGAGAGAGAGAGAGAGAGAGAGAGAGAGAGAGAGAGAGAGAGAGAGAGAGCTGCGTGTTGATCTTCTTTTTCTTTTCTTTCTTTCCTCTGGGAACTTCATGTTCGTTAGACAACAAGTTTGCCACACTTTTTTTCACCTTTTAGGATCCTCAAGCAACGCACGTAAAGTGAAAAGAAAGAGAGATCAAGTAGCTAGTACGTTCCCTGTGCCTTCACGTCGATCAGTGGGGTTCAAAAAAAGGAGCGATTTCTTATTTACCACCGTAAATTCTCACGATCTCAAGTATGACATCTCTTATCTCACATGTCGCACATGTAAGTAAGAGAAGGGATGCCATATATATATATAGGATTTGTGCAATTTGCAGTGGTATACAAAAGAAATCTGCCTAAGAAATTGACATTAGCATTTGTTCTTTTCCCGTTTATCTTACAGCGTTCTGACTAGTGATTCTCCCATGTACACCTTTTTAAAAGCCTAGTGACTACTGTTGGCCATCTAGTTATCGATCACGTGTTTTAGTGATGTTTCATCGAACCCATTAATAGATCTTTTAGGGGGAGAAAGTTTCAGTTTATGCTCGTGATTTAACCCAAAACGCTAGCTAGGAAGGTCGCTCAGGGAACTCTGTGTGTGACTAGCTCGTAGCTAGGCCCCTGATCGTGTAGAGAAACTAGTGCTTGATGACTGCAACACCTACCCTGGTCAACACGTAAAAATCTCGGATCTCCTTTCGCTCTCAAAACAAAACGACTCAGCAACGGAGGGATCGCACGACCAAATATATATAAGAAAAGACCAATCTAATTCTTGATTCTTTTGATGAATCACTAGCAAATCCCCTGTTGCATGTGTGCTTTCAGAAGAAACTAAGAGAGAAAAAAAATACAGAATCCACGGATGAAATTCACGCGGCGATGTACACCTAGTTACTAGCATGACTCGAAGCCCTAACATTTAGTCAGACGGCACACCGTAATCGGCAGCTTCTGTTACGTATGCATGTGCGAGAAAAAATAAATCAAAAGGGCACTTTTGATCACTTGACGGCACATTATTGGAATAAGGGTTTGGTTAAATATCATCTGGATGTTTTCTTTCTAACTATCATCTAGATTTAGAACTGCTAAATTAGAGATCCAATGACCATGAATTTTCCCTCTCCCCTTTGAAAAAATTATCTCCCTTCAAAAACAAGAGTCTCTTGATCTCTAATTCAAAAGTCATAGATTTAGATGATAGTTCCGAGTGATACCTCTTGATCTCTTTATTGGAATGCATGCATGCATGCAACGCAACGGAAGCTAGCTAGCATGTACGCGAGCACCGCCGTCTTATCTGAAGACGCGCATGCATACAGTCGTCACGTCGTTTCGGCCGTAACATACGGCCATCCCCGTTGCCACGCACAGAGGAAAGACTCGATTCCATTCTAGCTCGAGGATGGAAGAAAAAAGCGTCGTCGTTGCGGCCGATCAAGCTGCTGATCACCACCACCAATTGTGCTTGCTAGCTAGCTTCCCACCTGAAAGTGCTGATCAAGATGCATGCATGCAACGCTAGCAATATATATGGTACGTATATATGCGCCCCACTTAGCAAGAGCTCGAAGGCGTATGCAACTGTGTTTTTAGGCATCAGCTTTTCCCAGGATTATATTGGGCCGGCCGGATCGAACATGTATCTCCCGTTTCCATGCTTATGTAGTCGAATAGCACACATGCATCCGTCTGATCGTCGGTCGAGCGAACGGCTCAGATCGGTCACGAGCGCAATAATCACACTTAGCCATGTTGCATATTTTGATCTACACCGTTCATTTGGCTGAGCGAATCAACGTGGTCCAAATCATACATGGAGTGACGACGGAGCCAAAATTTAGTTACGCATTGAGCTCAGTGGTGAAATAATATAGGCTATCTAGACTGGATCATAAAAATATTATCTAAACTGAACTAAATTTACTTGAGCTATATACTAAATATTTTTCCACACCCTAAATTGAAGTCTAGCAGGGCGAACGGCACGGATCAAGCGCACGCAAAACCCTACCTGCGCCAGTACATGCGCACAATCGATCATCGCGTAACCCCATCTTTGAAGTTGCAAACATACAATTATTCCGTCTTGATAAGCTCCTCAAGGTGCTCATGCATCATTCAGCATATCGATCCAAGATCGATCGACATAGGAGACAGGCCACGTCCACTAGCTAGCTAGCCAGCCTTGGAGGCATGCATGCAGCTAGCAATGGAAGCAAAGCATATGGCAGGTAGTATTGATCGAGCATCGAATTCTGGAGAGGGTACAGGAACAAGAAGGCAGAAGTAGCAGCTAGCTAGCGTTTGCGAGCCATGTGCACGCCCATACTTCTTCGTTTCTGGTGGATCGATGGAGATAGATCGTGGAGGCAGGCATGCATGGACGCCGGAGCCGACCTACAGTAGCTGCACTACACCGAGCATTTCGAGCCTTTTGAGCAAACGGGTTTGGAAGCTAGCATTGCTGATACGGAAGATTCTGATTTAATTACTTTTGTGTGTGCTACTTGCATGGGCCAATTCAGGTCAGGTAGCTAGTAGCCGTCCATGAAGAGCAGGGGAATTAAAAGATATGATTCCTCACACCAACAGTCTCAAGGAGCACGAACCTTCAAGCGCATCGGAAAACGAGGATTTCGACTTATTTCACATAATATTTCATTCGATGGATTTTCAGCATTTCCGAAAAGAATAATATGGCATAAATCTATTCGGTGTATTCGGACACTTTAGAACTAAAGTGACATAAAAAAAATCTTGAAGTAAAGGTGGTATTAGAGCAAGTTTAATAAGGCTGATTGTGCTAGCTATAAAAGAATCCATGTCAGCATAGTCCTATGTGGAGGGGAGAGAAAAGGAGAGAGAGAGAGCCAAGCCGACTCCCATGCAAGAGTCGAGCTATAGCACAGGAAAAGAGGTATTATCCATGCATGTACCCATAGAACTAATTGATATACCCATACATGTATTAAATTATCAATACTCATGTATGTATTAAATGATTAAGAGCTCTTGTGGAGACAACTTATAGCCAGCTTATTGTATGAGTTGACTGCATCATTATCTTTTGATGACATGGAAATATATTGGAGGTAGCAGCTACTCTTACATCTAAGGTCATGTACTCAATACTGAATTCTTAGCATGCAGTAATGTGGAGCAATAGCCTCTTCGATCTCTTTGGTGCGCTGGTTGGTTGTGAGAATAATCGGAAGGAGCGGCACACACCAAAGCCAAGGACAAGCTGCCGGTGCGGGGGTCCCACGGCAGCACGTACTCACGTAGGCCCCACCGCCCATGGGACAAAACAGGAAAGTGTGTTAGACTTGTCAGCCACGCGCCACACGTCAGAGCCTAGCTAGAAACCTCCTGACCTGTGGGGGTTTATATATATACAAACTAGTTGAATGTCCGTGCGTTGCTACAGATTTTTAAAATTTATTATATTATATGTTTTAAAATTTATGGATGGTAAAACTTTTTAGAATATGCATATAAACATGTTCTAAAAGTTTTTAAATCTATCAAGTAAGTCGAAAGCTGTTGATCACATCTCGTGGTCATAAGTCGAAAGACATCAACCACACCTCGCGGTCGTAGGTCGGGAGCCCTCGAACACACCTCGTCGTCGTAAGTCGGAAGCCGTCGACCATCGCACATGATCGTAGGGTGGGAGAGGTCGACCATCACTGGTGGTCGTAAGTTGGCAGCGGTCGAACATCGATCGTGGTCCTAAATTGGAAGCCTTCGACAATGGCTCATGGTCGTACATTAAAAGCCGACGACCATCGTTCGTGGTCGTAAGTCAGAAGTCATTGAGGATGCCTCGTGGTCGTAAGTTGGAACACATCGACCAGCGCTCACGGTCGTAAGTCGGAAGACATCGACCATACCTCGTGGTTGTAATTCGACATGCATCGACCAGTACTCATGGTCGTAAATTAGAAGCCGTCGATCAAACCTCATGGGCGTAAGTTAGAAGCCGTCGACCATCGTGCGTGATCATAGGTCGGGAGCGGTCGACCATCGCTGGTGGTTATACGTTGACAGGGCTCCAGTGCACTTGTGCCCTGTCGCCTAACTGCCGGCGCCAGCCTGGTCGTCCCCGACTTCGACCACAGCATCGACTTCGACCACGGCCCTGACCTCTTTGGTTGCATAACCTTCGACGATGCTACCATTCGGCCGAGATCAATTCCATACATAGGACTTAAGAATTCCTATGAACCTGTCGAACGAGTACATGCTACGTAGCAACACAGGCCCGCACATCTTTATCTCTCACACAATGTGATGGACCATGATATCAAAAAACGATGATAGAAAATACATATCAAGATTACGTAGAGTTGTCACCACCTCATCCTGTAAAGAATCTTGTCCTTCGATATCAATGACCTTCTGAGCAATTATATTAAAGAAATAATACAGCCTCATAATTATCTCTCGGATCTTGATCGGCAAAATACTTCTAATTGCAATAGGGAGCATCTGTGTCATCAGCACATGACAATCATGTGACTTCATGCCAATTAACTTCAAATCTTATGTCGAAACAAGTTTTTCATGTTTTTTTCATGCCAATTAACCATGCAAGTAGTGGCATAGTTCAGTTCTCTCGACCTTGGACAGATTGTAACAAGTAGAGGAAAGTATGTTTGTCCTTTATCAGTCTTTGTCAGTGCTAACTCAGATCTGATGTCTATATCAATCAAGTCAAGCCGTACGTTGACACCATCCTCTGTTTTGTCATGAATGTTCAGTAAGAGACTAATCAAGCTACCATATACATTCTTCTCTACGTGTATGATGTCGATGTAGCGGTAAACTTCTATGTGCTCCCAATTAGGAAAGTCCCAAAATATTGATCTCTTCTTCTAGATGTTTTTTTCACGAGTCCTCGATTTATGTCCCTTTTCAAACATAACATTTAAATCCTTAGTCATATCATAGACCTCTTTTTCGCTTAAATGTCTTAGAGCTGAACTGTCCTCCTGAGGTATGGGCGAGCCCTCCGAAGGAACCTACGTGATGCATTTACACGGTTTTATCTGAGTCCTTCAGCCACACACTCTCAGTATCATCTAAGCAGTGAGTACAGGCTTTGACCTCTTTTGTACTATGGACCGATAGGTTATCAAGGGTATGATAATCATTAATGTTGTAGAACAACAAGGAGCGTAAAATGAAGTTCTCTCATTTATGCACATCCCATACTTGTACCCATTCGATCCACAGTATTTTTAGATCTTCCACCAACAATGCTAAGTACACATCAATATTATTCTCAGGTTGTTTCGGCCCTTGAATAAGCATCGATAGCAAAATATGCTTCCGGTTCATACACAATCAAGGAAGAATGTTGTAGATGTAGAGAGTTATGGGCTAAGTGCTATGTCTACTGCTCATATTATCGAAAGGATTCATTCCAGTTGTACTCAATCCAAACGTTATATTCCTCGGTTCTGCACCGAAGTCTGCAAACCTTGTATTGATCTTTCTCCACTGGGTGAAATCAGTAAAGTATCTTAGCATTCCATCCTTCTACTCTCCTCTGAGTGCCAACGTAGCAGTTTTGCCTTCTTTGGGTTTACAAAAAGCACTTCAAATGGAAAATTACAGAAAGATACCATGCCACCTTAGCAGGAGGTCCTTTTTTCACCTCTATTCTCTCATCGTCATCTGATTGATTCTTACGCTTGTATTGCGATGCATTGCACATCGGACATATATGCATATTTGCATACTCTTTACAGTAGAGGATACAATCGTTCGGCATATATGTATTCTTTCTACTTTCATTTTCAATGGACAAATAGCCTTCTTGGCTTTGTAGGTGTTTTTAGCAACTCATTTCCCTCCTAAGCATGTCCATTAAAAGACCTAACAGTGCCATGAAACTCTTATCGAATCAACCATTGCTGGACTTCACTTTCAACAGTTCAAGCACAGCGGACAACCTCGTGTACTTCGACTTGTAGCATGTGAACAAAAGTTTCTCTGAGTCCTCCATCAAGCCTCGAAATTTAACGTACTCTCTCTCATCACAATTCCCTTTTGTATCGCAAAGCATCTAATCTAGATTGCCATAATGCAGTTTATGCAAATCGGAACCACAATCGACATCATCCGGTGGCATATCATTGACTTCATCGGCGATGTCATTATTATTACCTTCCTGTGTAATCTATCATTCACCATGATTGGTCCAACGTGTATACCCCCTTATTCAACATATCCTCCTCGGTAGCTCTTGTAAAAGTAGACATGCCATTAATGTACTCTTCACTTATACGTTTCCCAGCATACATCCAACTTCGGTCCTACGTTATGCATATAATAATTTAGTATTAAATATTGAATTAGTATACTAGATATATACGATCTAAAGTAGCTATATGTAGTAAGAATAATTAATTAAATTGAATTAAGTAGAAATAGACTATGAATCGGCTAAACCCTAAATCATGCTAGATGTAAATCTTTTCTCTACATCAAGCTAGATCTAAACCATCTTCATTTTTTCTTTCACCAAAAGATAGATCTAAAATATAATGCAATTAGGAATAAATTACTAACCATAGAAAGTCAAAAATTTAATAGATCTACAATTACTCTTACCAAATCCGCAGTCTCTTTTCACCAAATGGCATCAAAGCCCCACCTCCTCAAAGCAGCAGCCTGTGAGAAAATAGATATGGAATTTAAGACAGATCTATGAGGGTCGACAGGTCTGCAATTAATAAGTGAAATTATCACAGACAGTTTTTAATACAAACTGTCTGTAAAGTATCATAGATGATTTAAAGAAAAAATCGTCTGTGATATTTGGTAATATCATAGATGGTTCTTGTTAATAACAGTCTGTGGTACTTTAAAGATGGGCTTCACCATGAACCGTCTGTTATGTTTTCTCTTCACAGATGGTTTTTTCTGTTGGTAGCAACACAGACGGTCTCTAAACCAAAACTGTCAGTGATTGTATTTAATACTGGTAATTTTGGTTAACCGTCTGTGATGAGACGTCTAATATTAACTTTTTTTGTAGTAGTGAGGGGTCCCCTGCCTTAGCCATGCTTCAAATTAGTTTGAAGTGTTTGTTGGATTTCTTAACTTCTTGGAGAGATGAACGCATGCACGCATCTAGCTCTTTCTGCTAGCTAGCAGTACACAGAATTCAATTTACTTCAGAAGTGGCATGCATGGAGGGTTCCCGCTTGCATTATGCTTGTTTTTTCAGTACATTACTTGCCCCACAAAATTTTGGAGATCACTTATATGTACTATACATAGAATGCTGGCATCCACCCCTATTATGATTCCTTAATTTGTGTGTGTCAAACGTAATAATAATTTTTGAAAACTACTGTATGTGATATGAGCTTTGGTTACAGGCAGATTTGGACTAAGTGATACGCATATATATCTTGGTCTTGTCGATCGGACTGGTTAAATGCCAATTAATGCATAGGCGCTCGCCATTATTACAGTGAACCATTGATATTATCACACAATTTAGATCCATTTAGGTTTTTTGTTTCATTTTATCATAATTAAGTTTTTTAGTTAAGAATTTGTCGTGTGTTGTTTTCAGCGGCTTGTTGAGTATTAGGTGGTGATCATTTGGGCTTTTTTTGTGGCTTATGGCTGAAAAGCACTGTAGCTGGCTGAAAAACACTGTAGCTGACAAAGGCTTATTTAGCATAATTAAATTTTAAAAAAATTTAAAAAATAAAAAAATATGTTAGCCCATTACGTATAATACAAACACATACGAAAAAAGAACCAACAAAAAAGCTCAACAAAAAGCCAAAAGTTCAGAAAAAGACGAAATTTATGAATAGTGAAAAATAAGCCGGAAGCCAGAAGCTAAAGCCCAAATGATCATTTAAAGTGGTGTAGAGAGAGAGAGACGATGAGAAACAAAGTCGTGGATATTTTTATTTATAATCGTAAGTGAGCTACTATAGTAGTTCTATCATGGTATATTGGTAATTTGTAATTTCTAAAAGTAGATTTACATCGTTATACGTATCATCGATCTAGGCCCGGCCTCTAGATCCGCCTGTGTGGTTCACATATAGCGGGTAAACTGTCATTTATGCAAGCCTTGTCAACATATAGTGTGTTTGGTTGCTAGTATGGAGTGGGATGGGATGGGATGGGGATGGGATGAGATGGTTCCACAAAAAAAGTGGAACCACATGGTCCAGCATCTAAGAAGAATATTCTCTAAATTTGCACAGACTCATCCCACTTTGGACCATTCCATCCCACCCCATCCCTCAAACCAAACACATGGATGGACTTGGTCAAAGGAACCATCCCATTCCATCCCACCCCATCCTAGCAACCAAACACACCCTAAACGGACGCTACTGTTGGGTCTTGGCGACAAGAAAGGGATCGCCGATGTTGGCAGGGTTTGTGTCGGCTTGGTTTGCGTATGCGAGTAGAAGAAGTGCAAGAACTAGGAACTCTAGAATCTAGGGGCATTATTCTGTATATTTATTTATCGGTGTTTCCAAATTATGATTAAGACACATGCAATACTAATGAGATATATATTGTAGAAAGTCGATCGATCAAGTGTAAATAAAAGAACTGCAAAAAATATATAAATTGTGTAAGATTGTCTATGTTTTTGAGGCCAACTAGGTGCAAAGGAATAAACTTTTCTATTACTTGATGAATTGTCAACATGGAAATACAATTGTAAATGACAATAATCACACTTTCAGACTGATGTGTAGGACTATCACCACAACATAATAAAAAGAGCAGCATAAGAACACGGGAACATATAATTGCACTCATCCTTACGATGCACTCACTGTGCATTTAAATTAAAAAAATCACAAAAAATTCCAAAAAAGTTTATGAGTGTATTTCATAGTTTACTCCACTTATATATAAAGTTTCAAATTCAAATTTATTCTACGTTAAGAGTACCAAAAAAGAGAATTATGGTATATTTGAACTCTTAACTTTTATCAGGTTTTTTTCTTTTTTTTTTGATACTTTTAACGTTAGGAGCGCCTCGGCAGGTAGAAGAGGGGCATTGAGAAGTAGGTATTGCAGAGAAGTGTCGATGATTAGCTCTCACGTTTTTTGCAGTCCTTGTCGCAAAAGCTTCCTCAACCGACCGTCGTACCTCCCATAAATGACAAGATGCCAGGTCCATACATATATCGTGTTTAATTTAAATAATATTCATGTGTTTCTAGAAGAGAAATGAACAAATCCAAGAGTAAAGCCTAGAGACTATTTTCAAAATTTACAAGTCCTCCTAGCCTAGCCGTTGTTTTACAAATACTAAGAAGGTATGAAATATTTTGTAGGCATAACATAATTCCATTTTCTTTATTCTCTATCTAGTATATTGGCGGATGGATTTACCTCCTATTTTTTCAAAGAAAACTTATCTACCCCATGAAATAACATCATATATGTACGATAGTATTATATATTTCATCTGACCACTTAAACTTGCGTTCCAAAAATCGAAAAGCATCTGGATTATACCTTTCTCTCTTAATTAGGAGCTAGCTAGTGGTTGATCTCTCCCCGTGTATAAATGTATCTTGTTGTGGAAATTTCAGTCTCAAAGTTTTACCTTTGACCATTAATTAATATATAACTATACGCTAGCAAAAGATTACTTTCAAAAACATTTCTATACCAGTTAAATCTATTGGTATCATTTCATGTGAATAGTCTAGATATGTATATGAGTGTGTATGTGCATATGTATGTATGCATGTATATATGTGTGTGGGCATACACACATATATCTGTGTGTGTGTATGTATGTATGTATGTATGTATGTATGTATGTATGTATGTATGTATGTATGTATGTATGTATGTATGTATGTACACATATACAAACAAACACACACACACACAGAGAGAGAGAGATAGTCAAATCTAGGAAGGTTGACTACACAAATCCTCCTTACATCTAAACTTGCCTATAAAAGCATCCTCCTAATTGTGCCACATCACCTTTAAACCTATAGCCGTTAGATCAAACTCAATTAAAATATTAACCCCTCAAATCTTAAATACTTAAGAGATGTTTTGATTAGACACCTTTTAGTTGAAAGGGTTGAAGTTTATAAAGACCGTATGCACTGTTTCATGAAAAAACATTTTTTTTATGGAAAGACACATTTTTATGGCACCCTTTGGAGATTATAAATAGTCTAGAAGTACTCTCATTAGTGTTGATAGTAAAAATAAGCATCACCCAATAAAACTCGCAGCAAAGCGCTGGTGATAATGCTAGTAACATGTATTTCTAAATATTTTTGGAGAGAGTGGGGAGATAGAGTGGCCAACCCAAACGCTCACGTGGGTTCTTTTGAGTTGTAGTTTATGGTTTT
The DNA here is from genome assembly GCA_017311315.1 of Dendrocalamus latiflorus. NCBI lineage: Eukaryota > Viridiplantae > Streptophyta > Magnoliopsida > Poales > Poaceae > Dendrocalamus > Dendrocalamus latiflorus. Next base: position 9,205,211 of record CM029631.1, read on the forward strand.
TTTATTTGAATTTTAATTATTCACAAGAGAAATTACGAAGAGAGATACTCGCATGTGATTTTGGTCGATATAGCTGAATTCGTTAGTGTCTATTACAATCGATTTGTAGATTCTACTTTAAAAATACACCGTTTAAGGGTCTGTTTGGTAGAGCTCCATCAACTCCAGATCCACCAAAAATAGCTCCACTCCACGAATTTTTACCCAAACGCTCCAGCTCCATGAAATCTGGATCCACCAAAATACTGAATCTAGCTCCAGATTCATGAAATCCATGGAGCACCTCAAGGGGTGCTCCACGAAACCTTGTTTCGTATCTACTCGTGGAGTTGGGTGGTAATTAGTTAATTACCCACCTTTTGCCACTGGTTACACACCTCATCCCATACCACCATAAAACCCATGGGTAAAACAGGTCATTCCCACCAAAAACTCAGTTTTGTGGATCTGGAGCTGCTGTGCAAGCCAAACAGTTTTGTCCAGCTCCATGGTGGGATCCCAGATTCACGGTGGAGCTGTTTTTGATGGATCGGCTGCTCCAGATTCATTTTTTCAGTGGTGGAGCTCTGCCAAACAAGCCCTAAAAACTAGTTGTTATAGCATAAACCAAAAACTATAAATCTAAAAGAACCCAACCGAGTCTGTACCAAGTCGACCCTAGCTAGCTGCAAGTGTGCAACATCTTCAATCACATTCACACGCAAAAGGCCAGCTCAGCTAGCGACTACGCGAGGGGCGAGTACAGAGTGGGCGACATGGCCACATGGCGTTGGCATCAATCACATTCACAGCCGTGCCCTCGCGCATGCATGCCGTCGCTGCCGCTGGCCCCCACACCACCCCATGCATTAACGGAAATTAATTTAAAAAAAGGCGACATGCGCGCATGCATGCATTGAAATATGCGGCAGAGAGTCACGCGTGCCAATGCACCATCACGCATGTGTGCATCGCAGGTTGTACTGCAAGTTTTGCGCGTGTGCGCATTGCATTTGTCCGGTCGGGTGTACGATAGCGTGGCATTGGCGTTGCAGAGCGGTGGATCAAAAGTGTCCCGTCGAAATGACACAGCTTGCGTCTGCTATCGTACACCCGACCGGGCCCTCCATCTGCGCCGAATGCTTGCATTGTCTGGCCAGGGTGGGGTCGGGGCGACCGTGGATGCAGGTGCAGTGATGACTAATTGTTTTTTTTATTTTAGCATAAGTATTTATACGAATATAATGAATACGGATAAATCGTTTTGAAAAAACTATTATGATATATCATTTTGAAAAGATGATAAAAATCATCTTATTTGTTCGTTCAAAAGAAACCATAAATTAAAAAGTAAGGACGTAGGGGGTGTTTGGTTGCCAGCCACAGTTTACTACGCCTAAGGTTAGGCAAGTTTGACTAACTTTGGGAGCTGTTTGGTTGCAGTCACAGTTGTGGCAAGATTCCCTTCCAGCAAACTAGGTCCCACGCGTCAATGACTCAAAAAAGTGTGGCAAGATTCCCTTAGACTTGCTAAGGTGTGGCAAAGAATTTGAGCACCTCAACTTAGACAAGTGTGGCAATTTTTGTTGGCAAAGTGTGGCTAGCAACCAAACAGCCCCGTAATCTTCTAACTTCTCACTAAACTATGTACTACGTTTCATGTCTTAACATCTACTACTTATGTAGGGGGAAGTGCATGTGCATGAAAACTATTGATTTACTACGTATTTTAACATGGGTTTCTATAACTCATAAGAGTTAAGACCATGAAATCATGTCGTGGTTTTTTGTTTCAAAATTGGCTCATAGAGATAGTACTGGGATAATGGCATTTGCTATAACACTGTGCAAATTTGCGATTCAACTGATAGCCACTAGAAAATCGAACGTATTTGGCATAACAAACGTTGGCAATTATAATATAGAGAAAATTGTACCACGGCTTTATGAACTTGTAGAGTTATACTACTTTACCTCTCAATCTTGTATTTTACTTTCTCAGCCCTCTGAACTTGTAAGGTCGTACTACTTTACTATCTGAACTTATATTTTACTTTCTCAGTCCTTGAACTTGTAGGGTTGTGCCACTTTATCCTCTGAAGTTGTATTTTATCTTCTCAACCCCTTGAACTTGTGTCTATTTGCACTGTAGATCCATTGGGCCGTTTACTAATAGAAAGTGTTGAGCTAGCATAGCACATGGCTGATACCGTAGGGTCGACTTCGATCGCATGGCCACAGTGTCGAGCCAGTATAATGCCCTTTTATCTCTTGCAACGTGGCAAAAAGGGATGGTAGGCACAGGGTGACAGCAGGGAGGAGCACAGCGATAATGCTTTACGACAAGAGGGGCGACTGAAAGGAGATGGGTTTCAACTTCAGTATGATACGACAAACCTTGTGACGTAGATGGCCTAGTGCGAGGATGATAAGGGCAGCGGTTCTCTGGGAGTCGAGAGAGGAGAGGCGACACAACTCAATGCCGGTAGCCCATCCAACGAGCTTCAGCGACGGAACTAGCACTAATAGGACCGCAATGAAGTCAGGAAGGTAGTGGCATGATCAATTTTGAGAGATGGACTGAATTAACAGTAAATTTATGAGGTTTACCGTCGTGGTTTGAAGCAGTGATAGTTGTTTGTTGGGTTGGGGATGAGGAAGAGAGTACAACAATGTTGTGGCGGGATGAAAAGGTGGAAGGAGTGGCAAACGGGTTAGGATGGCTTGTTGGATTTTAATTTATCGTCTTCCTCATCGCCATTGATCTCATCGATGTTATCGTTGTTGTCCCCATGGAGCCTCCCCGAGCCACTCCTTCTGTGCATAGCTTTGCAGACCTCGGAACACGTCACACACACGGCATCATCAGAGCCCCGCCATGACAATCCACTGATGGCCTACACCCTCCATCCCCTGCTCTACCACGCTACAAAGGAGAAGAAAGCATTGTGCCTACTATGCCCACGCGATCGAGTCCAACCCTACGGCATCAACCATGTGCTATGCTAGTTCAGCGTTTTCTGTTAGCAAACAGTCCAATTGACCTGTGGTGCAAACAGACATAAGTTTAGGGAGCTGAGAAAGTAAAATACAAGTTCAGGTGTAAAGTGATACAACCCTACAAGTTCAAGGGTTGAGAAATTAAAATACAAGTTCAGGGGGTAAAATGACACTCTGCAAGTTTATGGGTAAAAAAAAGTAAAATACAAGTTTAGAAAGATAAAATGGTATAACTCTATAATTTTGTAGAGTTATAATTTTCTCTATAATATGCAATCTTGTCTCGCAATTGAAAATGTATCTAAAAAGTCTTGTTGCCCCTGTCAGTTAGTACACCCACCTGTCAATGCATGTCACGCAAGTCAACGGGGAATTGATAGGTGGGAACTACCAACTGAAACGGACAAGTATGATTTTTCAGACACCTTCTCTCCTAAATTATAACATAATATTATTATATTGGTCAAAGTGTATATTAGCAAATGTGCTTGATTTTACAATGTCCCTCAGTCGAATCACGATATTGCATTGCGTTGTAGCAAATGCCACCTAAGTGTGATGTCAAGGAGCAAATTTCTCGTTGTTTTTTTTGCTTTCGTGTGTTCCAAACAGGTCATGATCAAGAGAATGTCGCAGGTTTTTCCCCTAGCACTGGCAGCTAGCTCATAGCAGGATGTTGCTTGGGATTTTCTACAGTAAATTGTGACTCATCAATTACTGTGGTACAGTACAAATGTGGCAGCTGACGGAGGCTAGACCATTACACTATCGTTGCTAGCAAGTAGCATGCATGATACACTCGCGTATATACAATTGAACGTAGAGTGATTTATTTAGGATATAAGAGATGCAAGTAACTACACTCGAGAGTATAAAGTAATATATATAATCACTAATGTGCATGTGGGTGTAAAATGTGTGTCGAAAAGTTACTACTGTTTCTAAGTGAAATTACTACCAAACACATATAGAGTTACTGTCAATACACAAAACGTTAGTAATTCTACATGTATTTAATAATAACTTTACTTACAAACAATAGTAACTTTTTTGTGTGAAAATTGACGCGCACGGTGCACGCACGCGCTCGTTAGTGTGCCCGCATATATAAGAAAAATACCTTATACCCCGGGTATAGTTACTCCCACATCTGATATACTATCTAAACGTATCTGGAATTCTCCTTTATCATTTTAGGTATACTCGTATACTAATTAGAAGATGCTCTAATATGAACCACATGAAAAAAAATTCCAAAAAAATCTATAGTTTGTAGCGTATTTTGTAAATACCTTCATATACGGACATAAAAAGAAGTATGTCAAAAAATATACATATCACCTAGATGTTCTTATATACTCATATACTGTACGTATATATCATCTATTACACAAGATACTCACGTTGTGAGATACGACATAGATAGTAACTATTCCTAAAAGTAAAAAAGAATTATATATATATGTGTGTGTGTGTGTGTGCGCGTGTGTGTGTGTGTTTTATAGTCATAGGAGTATGTACTCCTATATACATATATACATATGTGTGTTACAATTATATGGATGTACCATGAGATAAATGGGCTATACATGAAATCCAGAATACCCCATGAATTAATGCAAGAATATTACAATCTGATTTAAATAGAAATTATAAAAGAAGCTCACCGGCTAGGGCTAACTTGACTGCAACACAGCGGCAGTTGAAAAGGCCAAACTGATATAAGTGAACGGGATGTTTCACTAATCTCTTGGTACTACGTACGAATTAACGTGGTGTCACAGTCACTAATTGCCGTGGAGCGAAATCAATTGTAAAGCCGAAACAATTGGACTTGTCATTGGCGCCATTAATATTAATCCTTCGGGGTCGAATTGTCCGCATCAAGATCTGGAGTGCCAAACACAAATTCGATCGAAAAACTTTTCAAGAACAAAACAAGACGAGATCTCGATCAGGAAAGAGGGCGAGAAAGAAACAAGGGGCTGTGTCCTCCTCGGTGTGTCAAGCAGTAAATCGGATGACACAGATAGGAAAGAGACTAATAATCTAAATTAAATCCAAACCACACAATTATATATAGAACTTAAAAGGCCCACAAATTTTTAGAGTTATATGAAAATTGCTCTATTTTATAGTTATTCTAGTCTTTTTTTTCAATTAGCATAAATTAATGTGTATATCACGAACATAAATCATGTGAAAACGGCTAAGTATTGAAAACCCATGAAACGCATCGGCAGAAAACTAAACTGTTGAGTAACGGCAACAAGTGATTGAGTTCCGTAGTTCCTCTTGTAGAAAACTATTGACTCTAGGGATATAGTAATACGAAGAAGGCAAAATTGTTTGAAGCACACAAAGGACTTACCAAAATTGTTTAAAAGATCTCAAAAAATTACCATATGTAGGGAAAAAGAATGCTCTATCTATATATATCTTTGCAAAATGGCAAGTTAATTAAAACTAAATTGTATTTGTTAGATATAAAACGACAAATTATGTCCAAATGCAATGTAGTTTGATTTTGAAATTATGCATAGCTACAGAATATGCCCTCCCCTATGTATGCTACTTTTTTTTTTTTGAGAATTTTAGAAACTCCAACTCGTTGGTTTCGCGATTTTCAATAGCTCGCCTGTTTTCAGCAGATACACAATATATTTAGCTCACACGAGATACCCTGCTTTACAACACCATGTTTTGAGAAAAGAAAAACTATAGAGATTAACTTATATGTGAATTGTATGCCACATGATTCTCTGAATCAGAATTGCTGGAGGGGTGGATACCTAAGCTAGGTGTGTGGACCACAGAAATTCCCAATTAAATTTTGCTTAAAACTTGTTGTTCTGTAAGAAATGGACACAGCGTATATGTTGCAACATTCTCTTGTGAAGACTTACCATATTTGGTGATGTGAAGCACCAAAGTCCATGTTGCGTGTTTCTTCGTCCCACAACCTTTCCACTTCTGATTCCGAGATGTTAGTGTGCACCTAATGCAGATCAACTTCATGATCGTAAAAGTTAAGATTGATACATACTTCCCCCGGTATTAATTTGTATTCTTGTTTCAACTTGCACTTCTACAAAATGGAAGCCATCACGTCCACATGATCCGTCATATGCGAAACAAAGGCAACAATCAAAAGAATGATGGTTTCATGGCTAGAGTTTCTATGAAACGGACATTTTTTTTCTTTGCAAGGAGTGAGCTTAATTTCCTTCATAATGTTATTCTTATACATATGAAAATATTACTCCTTACTTTTTTTACTCATTATAATTACTCCCTACTTTCAAAATTACATGCCGCTACGATATGTCTTATATTAAAGAACTGTTCACTTATCTAGCTCTGTAGCAACGTTTTCTTTTAATTTTGGCTCTCTAGCACCCTTTTTTTTTTTTTGCAAAATAGCTCCCACCCCAAGCTAGAAAGGCGCTTTAGGCTCAGCAGGAGAAGAGCCAAGCGGCAAGGCGACGGGCGACGGGCCTTGACACTCCTTCACTGATGTGACAGCATGACCCAGGGCGTAGTAATAGTCGACCATGGCAACGAAAGTGTGGTGTGGGTTGTGGTGTGCATCAGCTAAGAACAAGGCGGAGCCAGAGCAACCGAGCTTCAGCGGTTACAAAGTGAGGAGTTGTGTGGCTGATCGTGTTTGAATGGCAGTTGCATTGAGGTAACATGCTTCCCTATTTATTCCTCTCGTTCTTCTTTTTAGGTTCTTCTCGGAAGCCTGGCACCGGCAGTTGAGCAACAGGGCACAGGCGCACTGGAGGCCTGCCAACATACGACCACCAGCGATGGTCGACCGCTCCGGGCCACGATCACGTGCGATGGTTGATGGTTTCTGACTTACAACCACAAGGTGTGATCGACGGCTTCTGATTTATGACCACGAGCGCTGGTCGATGTGTTACGACTTACGACCATGAGGTGTGATCGATGTCTTCCGACTTATGACCACAAGCGCTTGTCGATGTGTTCCAACTTACGATCACGAGGTGTCCACGATGGCTTCTGACTTACAACCACGAATGATGGTCGTTGTCTTCCGACGTATGACCACGAGCTATTGTTGAAGGCTCTCGATTTAGGACCACGAGCTATTGTCGAATTATAGATTAGGATCGTATGTTTCTGCACATCATGTAAATGCTTTCCAAGTTGTCGGGCCTCACTAAAGGATCTGGAGTAAGCAGGGGAGGCCGCAAGTCTCTGACCTTCATGCCTCCCTTTCTTAGCCTTTCTTTTTACTAAGTCTATGAACTTAGTATAACAAGATATTAAATTATGCTGTACTTGTTGTATAACTCTAATACTTTTGAAAAATATAGTTATATTTATTACACAATTGTAACAGTTGTAATATCTTATATCTGTATGTGATTAATTTATATTGTTATAATCTGATTCCATCAAAATAAGTTATGTAGATTTTTCATTTTTTCCCCTTGATTAATAAGATAATTTTTAGAATTTTTTCTAACTTAAGGACTATATTATATAATTTTCTAGACCTCTAAATCAATAGAAGTACCTGGAATATCAACAGATGTTTGTATGTAGACATATAGACGTAGATGTAATATTTTGATGTTGCTGGTATAAACATCAGTGACTTGTTATAGTTTTGGTTGTAGCATAATTAAAGTCTTGTGTATATGTATTTTTAATCAACACATGCATAGCATACGAGCCCCCTTCCATAAGTTCCTCGTCCGCTCCTAGGATTAAGAGTGTTTTTCTTAAAAAAAACACCTTGAGCCACCATAATTACAAAGGACCAATCTATCTAGATATATAAGTGGCTGCTGAGTAGTTACATGCAGACGATCCTTCCATTCCATGGGCATAAAGAGGGAGCCCCCAACCATTCGTTGTTGCAATCATATTAGCATTCATCAACCCCGCCCTTCACATGAGCCACAACAAAAAGGCCACTATATATCTGCCCCCACACCTCCCGCTTGCACCACCAAGCTTCTCTCTCTCTCGCTACAATTAAACCAGAAAATAGGAAGCTAGATAGCTCAATCCCTCCTCCCTCACTCTCGTATACATCTCTGTACTTAATTTACACGTTGTGTTCGTATAAATATATCAGGCAGCCATCTAGCTGTAGTTAGCTAACTATACCTTCCAATCGGCCTGTCTGACCACTGGTCCTTCACTTCGTGTTCTTCCTCTTCCTTCCTTCGTATATATTCATCTTCCTCTTCTTCTCTCTTGGTCATCTTCTCAACTGTCGGCATATCGATCGCGCGGCGTGCCGTCGGGACCGGAAGGAATGTCGGCACAGATAGCGCCGGCGCCGGCGGAGCATGTGTGCTACGTGCACTGCAACTTCTGCAACACAATTCTCGCGGTATTATGTTTTCTGGCCCCCCATCTCTGATCTCTCTCGCTCCCTCCTGCTCTTTTCTTCTGAAGTGCAGATCTACAAAGAGAGATGCATGGAATGATTGGTTGCGTAGCTCATCGTTAATTGTGTAGGATTTGTCCAGTTCCTTGAGAGATTTCGTCTTTTTCTTTAAATTTGTTGGAAAGGTGTCAAAGAGAGATCTGATTTCTTCATCTTTTCTTTAGCTACCGTCCTTAATTTGTTTTGGAAACAGTGCTCAAAGAATTTTCCTTTCCTTTTCTACTCGCTAATTCAGTAGGACTTTTGAAAGGGAGTGTCAAGGTCAGCACGCATTGAAAATTGAGCTGCCTCTCGTCTGAACGAATCTATGGATATCTACATGATTAGAGACTTGGCCTAGTGGAAGGATGTCCACTGTACGTATGTATTGTGTGTGCTTTCATATGGTTTTTAGGCGAATTTGAACTTTCATTAAATAGTATACCATCCTTCTTGTTATTAATTCTTTCTCAAATATTTCCCCCCTTATTTCTTCTTTTTCCTGGGAAATTAATACATATATACATACACACGCACGCACGTGTCTGTGACTAGAGCTTGAATAAACCAGTCGATTTCTTGCCACGTGATGTACTAAGTGCTGATTGCATATGGTAATTCTTTTCTTTTCCAAGAAGATTAGCATGGCTCATTCAACACCTTTTTTTTACATATTTCAGTTCTAATGGATTGTTTTTAACTAGTCGAAGCAATTTGTGGGTTTTACATGTATATTTTTTCTACTCGAATTGCAACAAAGAGCATACAATAACAACAATAGCTTTAGTGTATAACTGATAACTAATTCTCTCCGTTTACGTGAGCTAAACCTTCTTACTCGTCTTCCTCCTCCTTCAAGCACAAAGGGCAATGACATATACCCAAAAAGTATATAACTATAAAAGCAAGTTTAGTTATCGATCCAGTAGCAATGAAATGTTTGCCGTATTTTTGCTATTTTTTAATTATTGGAGTCAAGTCAGCTTTTTTTAGGAAACGATAGCTTGAAACTATTATATGCTAGAATGCTTGCAAAATATCCACACTTTTTTGGAATAGAGGAAGAACAGTATCATACTGTACTAGGTGACTCGTCACCAAGAAAATCCAAATGTATGCTTCCTGATTTTCTTATTTTTCCTCTTCTTCATGCTCCTGTGCTTTGTCTTGATTTTCTTGGTTGTTATTCTTTGATGTTTAGAAAGTGTAGATATTAATTTGGACATAATCGAAACTAATGTTTTGTGCACGCGCTCATCAATCCCCCCCCCCCCCCCCCCCCGATAGGGGTATATATTGAATTGGTTGCAATTGGCAAGGAATTGAAGAGAATTGTCTACTAACTCTCTGTGTGTAGTGTAATGGTTGAAAAGAGTTAATAGGTTCAAAATGAAACGAGTAGAAGTTAAAGTAAAAAAATAAAAACACTACAAATAAATGCTTATGACTAAAAGGAAATATTAAAATGATGCTTAGTACTCATGGTGGAGCTTATATGCTTAGTTTCGTTCCCTTTTTTTTTTGCCTTTTTTTGGATCTTGTCCTTGCTTTGGAATTAGTATTGCTCGTACTTATTCCCCTCAGCCGGCGAGTGCCATCAATATATCTTTAGTGTGATTCGTACATATGGCACATACCTGAACTTCAAATCCTATTTGACTTCATGAGTGCATACTTGACGTACGTAATTACAGGCAAATTGTGCTACATCACTGGTGTGGAATCTTTTCTAGCACGTATAGCTACATGATCTTTCCCAAGATCTCTTGTATGAACTTGAAAGCAGCTTCAATTAATGCCGTCTCTCTCTCGCTTAACAAAGATAAACTACGTACTGATCTCTCGTACATCACCCACTAATGTTAATGGTTCAGGTGCAGGTGATATGTACATCGTGATGCATATGTCTAGTGTAGATTTTGTAGATGCATGCAGGATCTTGCCTTCTCTGAACTTTTGCTGAAACTCCAATGCCGTCTCCTCTCTCCTACCCAAAGATAAGAATCGAAGGAGATCGATCTTGTTGACACCTGCATGCATGACCCACTAAAATGTACTATGCACAGTTTGTGCTTGAGCGTGAGGTAGCATTTTTCTTTCCTACACTGTTTATAGGTGAAATCTATCATTTTTGCTAGTATTTTGTGGATAGGTCAGAGAGAGAGCATGGAGCAGAAGTGGGAGGAGGGAGCATGCCATGCCGTGCAAATGCATGCTTTTTTAAAAAAAAAACATATCAAAATATATAGTAATGCATGCTTCTATCACAACGTACTACCTCCTTTAGTGCCGGTTTTTGTGCAACATATCGAGTGTGATTTTAGCTAACTCTCTTCATGGAACTATGGTAGCACACGCAATCATTTGTAGATGCATTCAACTCACTTAGGCCTCACTCATTTCAGGTTCAGCTTCAGCTTCTGGCTTATTTTTCACTATTCATAAATTTCGTCCTTTTCTGAATTTTTGGCTTTTTTAGCTTTTTTGCCGGTTCTTTTTTTCGTATTCGTTCACATTGTCCGTAATGAGCTAACATATTTTTCTATTTTTAATTTTTTAAATTTAATTATGCTAAATAAGACACCTTCAGTTACAGTAAAATTTCAGCCGCTACAGTACAATTTCAGCCATAAGCCACAGCTTTTCAGCCCAACCGAGCGGGATCTTAATCTGTTTACTGTTTTTTATGGGAGTGCGTGCCCAAAAAGGAGGGTGAGGAATCAAACAGTAGGCCCTGGTTCTTCAGGCTGGGTGTTCGCAGTGCACCCAAAGAAAATTGAAAAGAAAATGGAAAGGGCAAGGGAACCCATGGGCAGGCATTGGAAAAGGTGCCCCAGCTCTGATTTGATCAGTAGAGCCCTGATAAAAGTCATGGAGCAACAGTTTTACAGGTAGGAGTAAAAGAGAAAGAACAAGTCCAGAGCAAATGGCTATGGCTGGGTTCTTTTGAAGATGCCTTTTGAAAAATTTACTCCTTGTTCGTTTGTAAATACTATGTATTGCGTGTCTGCACCAGCCTTTTGAAAATGCATTAATACTTGATTTTACTGCTTGTTCGTTTGTAAAAACTGAAAATGTTCCTTTGGAATTTAGCATTTGTTACATTTCACGATGCTGTTTATTTTTCTTTTCTCCCCTTTTCCTTGCTGTTCATTTCTTGCTGTGCACCTGCTCATGTGTGTTTGAAATAGTAAACACGTACCCACTGCTTGCATTTATTTCTTGGACTATCAATATTCTTTACTGGATTCCTCGCAAAAAAAAATCTTTACTGATTAATTAAGGAAAACTAACATTGTTCACCTTGTGATAAAACTGCAGGTCAGTGTTCCAAGTAATAGCATGCTAAACATCGTGACCGTCCGATGTGGGCACTGCACTAGTCTGTTGTCAGTGAACTTGAGAGGATTGATGCAATCACTCCCAGTTCAAGATCATTTCCAGGTTGACATGAATATTAATCATTTGTGCAAGATCTCTGTGCATGAAATTATGAAGACAACCCTCTCATATATTTCATCTAAAGGGAGGATCGAATTAAATCCAATTGTTCTTGCAAATAATATAACCATGCCTACATGTCTGCAAAATTTTGCAAAAATGGTACATGCGTCTTGTTTGTTACAGATAGCGTGCTACTCATTCTGCATTATTTCTTCCTACTATCATACAGGCTAGAAAGATGGTAAGTCTCAGAACTAGAAGGAAGGCATGGAGATGCCAAACTCCTAGCTTACCCTACCTATACAGAGAAAAGCCAACATGCATGGGTCATGTCATGCTTGAATACCTTTATGCAGTAGAGTACAGATTACAGCATGCACTGTTTGCTCACAGGAAAGAGTTTTAAAGCTTGCACATGCAAAAACACCAAGATCTCTAGTGTCGTGCACCAGATAGTTCAGTGCTTTCTTACTAAATTCAAACAACATTTTTACATAATTTATGCTCTTTGTGTCAAACTCTGGGCTCTGAATATATGTTAGCATTGGTTTGTATTATATATGCTATGCCATACTGAAATGGTTATATTACAATGTCCTTTATTTTAAAATGGGGATTTAAGTTAAATTAATTTGATTGTTTCAATTGGTGGCAGGAGAATTTCAAGACCCATAATATCAATTTTCGTGAAAACTACTCTGAATACGATTCGTCTTCTAAATACCGAATGCCGATGATGTTCTCAACACAGAGTGACCCAGAACATATGCTGCACGTGCGACGTAAGATCAATGCATATATGTTAGATCAATTTTTAGTTTGTGAACTAAACTTTCTTCTCCCCTCTTGAACAATATAAATAAACTACACATTTTATGGATTATTGCTTTTCTTTACAACGAAATCTAACAAAATCAGCCATTGCACGAAAAAAATCTTACAAAATAGGATCGGTGTGCGGATGTACTTCAGGATGATATGCATCTCACTTGGCATCTAACTTAGGAACAAAACAGAAACATAAACTTTTAAAAAAAAAAGAACAGAGAGAGGAAATTTAAATATTGTAATATTTAATATAAGAATTAGGGCATACATTAATACATCACACAAATAATATAATACCCACATTATGTACGTCATACATCTTTCAAAAAGAACTCTATGCAAACGTTATATGATTTTGATTAAAACCACGCCCATCTCTTAAAATTAAATAATAATATACCATAATACAGAGTTATTCTTAAAAATGAACTAACTTTCAATTATCATCACATTCTGTGTTTCTATGATCAATTATTAGAATTTGAGTTTGTAATGTATTCCACATCCGATGAAGCTCTAAAAGTTTGTAGTTAGCACACAAAACCATTTGTAGTTCATCATATAATTAGAGTGCTGCAACACTTCGAGACAGAAAACAATTATAAAAACTCTCTGATAGGAATCTTCGGGACTTTTTTTACGCATGGTATGGTCTATCCAATTAATCAAAATTAATATAGATATAATTAAGAGTGCATATTTCCTTATTAATATTTTCTTATCGCGCCTTTGTAACATATAATGTTTTTTATTTTTTGAAGTGAATGTTATCTACATGTTTGGTACCTCTGATGACTTAATATTGGTGAACTTTTGCATTAACAGCTCCTCAGAAGAGGCAGCGGATTCCGTCAGCGTATAACAGATTTATTAAGTGAGTTCAATCAATTAATTTCAAGTTTGCTCTTCCATTGTCAATAGTTTTTTTAGATGATACAATAAACCTGCTGTCTTCTACTAACAGTATAATTTTGACACATTAACATTACAGGGAAGAGATTCGGAGGATAAAAACAAACAACCCTGACATAAGCCACAGAGAAGCCTTCAGCACCGCAGCAAAGAATGTTAGTATGTTTTACATAACACATAAGTGTACATCTCAGCATCTCTATGTGTATATTTACACATGGGATCAGCTAGTTGTATTACCACAATTCACAAGTCACAACTACTTCACAATTGATCATAATGCATATTGATAGTAGCATGAGATCCATATATAGGGGTTACAGAGGCAACCACATGAACAATGTTTTTTGAAACCAAACCACATGAACAATGTTGTCTGATCTTAAAAGTTACTGCTAACTAGATTACATTGATTGCATATGCTCTGCCATTTGCTTTCTCTAAAACATAAATTTTGTTAGCCAATTGATTATTCAACTGATGTCAGCAAATTACTCCATTTCTAATCTTTCTTAAAAAAATATTAATCCAGATGGGCAAATATATCTAAATATTTTTTTTGTTTGCGACGAGCTATATCTAAATCTCTCCAGAAACAATTAGTAGAGACAACTCCTACTTAATTTACATCACTACTGATTTTATTTCAGTGGGCGCATTTCCCGAACATTCATGTTGGGCTAGGCTCCCATGAGAGCAGCAAGAAGCTCGACGAAGCCATCGCGGCGCCTGGTCCACAGAAAGTTCACGGTCTCTACTGAGACATACCTACATGCTTGATTTCATATTGTAAGTAAGTTAAGAAAAACCTATCTTATATATTAATCAGTAAGTTAAGAAAAACCTATCTTATATATTAATCAGTAAGTTAAGAAAAACCTATCTTATATATTAATCAGTTTGTTAGTGCGTACATAGATGAGTGAGTAATGCATGAAGTGAGAAAGAAGCATACGAGAACATGAAGCCAGTGACCATGAAAGACTGAATAAAACCCTCACCATGTTGTTATTTAATTGTTTCGAATTAATTATCCCGTTTGCGAATATTTATATATTAGAAAATGGAAAGTGCAGATCAAATACTTTAGTCTTAAGGGAATTGTGTTAATTTGAAGTCTTGATAAAAACATCTAATTAAGATATAGTCTGTATTCGGCTTTCTGCACATGGCCGTGCATATATATATATATATATATATATATATATATATATATATATATATATATATATATATATATATATATATATATATATATATATATATATATATATATATATATATATATATATATATATATATATGACGAGTGTTTCATGCACCATGGTGCCTAGGCACCAATATCAATACCCGTTGATTTGCTTCGAGATTCGCAACGTTTGATATGGGTATCTTCATATACCCATAAAAAAGTATATTTGAGATATCAAACTCCGAAAAAATTTAAATTCAACTTCAGTTTAATTAGTTTAAACTATTTTTATGGTATATACTCACTGTAGTTGCATTGAACTCAAAAGTAGTTCAAACTAGTTTGAACTGAGTTCAAAACTAACTTACCATAAATATATCAAGGGTATAAAACAAACTAGTTTGAACTGAGTTCAAAACTAACTTACCATAAATATATCAAGGGTATAAAACATTTTCATACCCAAACTCAAAAAAATTATCAATCATACACGTGTATCGGATGTTGGTGCCTAGGCACCATGGTGCATTACGTAATTTTCCTATATATATATATATATATATATATATATATATATATATATATATATATATATATATATATATATATATATATATATATATATATATATATATATATATATATATATATATATGTGTGTGTGTGTGTGTGTGCTGTTTCTTTTAAACCCTTTGTTAATTTGTGCGAAACCTTCAACCATGTCATTCTATATATAGAGGACCCTTAATCAAAGAGCCAGAAGTCTGTGGGAATGACGAGCGCTATATTAGCTGCGACCAGATGTTAAATTTCTTGCACAAGTGTAATCCAGATGCACAACCTATTCCATTCCAAACAAACTAATAGTAGGTGAACAATTTTCAGTAAATTTGTTTCAGCTATCAACAGTTTTTGAAAAAAAATGTATAAAAGAGAAGTTTGTCCGTAGTCCCACCCCTCCAACGATTCTACCATCCCACCCAAAAAAACCAAACCACCCTAAAAAGGGCTAAAAACCCCCGAAAAACTCTAACCCACACACAACTAACTTAAACCCCACACACCCACAATCACGAGTTCCGAATTTATACTATCGTTTATATTAGATTAGTTGCAAAGTACCAACACCTTACTAGTTTTAAAAAATAAGGTTGAAGCTCTGCCATTCATTAAAAGAAGATGAGCTATCAACAGCTAAACTCATGTACACTTTGAGAGAAAATTTTAGATGTTACTTGATGGGATTTAGCGGAACTGTTGAGGACTCCCATCGTCCATAAAGTTATCGAGGATAATTTGCTCCACGTCCGTTCCATTAGGGCAAATCCGCTTCACGGGTATTCAGAGCAAATTGATATATCCCAACTCAAAATTTAAAAGTCGTGTTTTCATTTTGTGGGAGTGCATGGAAGAACTAGTTAGCGTACAAAAATATGGATACCATTTTGTCTACTGCAAATACAGTACCTTTGATCAACTTTATCGACGTTGTATATACTGGTTGATTTACCCAGCTAGTCCTTACCGTAGATGTCTAGAAGATCCCTGTCTTCTAGAGAGAGAGAGAGAGAGAGAGAGTAGATTAGAATTCATCAAGTCTGAGGCACGTCGGTTGCATTGAACTCACACGAACGGAGCCCTACAATTCCACAACAACCAATGCACTGCCCTAGATGCACCTCATTCGATCTCTCCCCTAGAAATTCCAGACTGATCTACTGCTATTTGAGATTATAAGTTTAGATCTCTGACATTTTTTTACTTAGCAGCTGAAAATACATTGTAATTGCTGTTAGGTTTTTTAGCGTAATTAAATTCTATAAAAAATAAAAAAAGTTATATCATTACAAACAATACAAAAAACCCCCAAAAAATAATGAAAGTAAGAAACGAGAAGGAGAAACTCGTTGAAGCAGAACCTTAACTTTGCTTGGCGCCATCGAGCGGGATCATGCAGTGCTAGCAGTAGTACTTAATTCCTTATTTACTTCATCCATTAAAATTCATCTGCGTGCAGCTAGTATATAGCTAGCTAGCTCCTCGAGACATGCATACGCTAGCTTACCGTGGATTGCGGCGATGGCATCGGTCGCGTATGATCGCATGCATTCGATCGTTCTGCCGTGCATGGCCCTACACGTCCCCGCACCAATCTCGATGCAGCAGCGACGCAGCTGGTACCTCCATTTATGTGCTGGAGAAATTAATGAACGGAGTCTCTAGCTCAGCTCAGCTCAGCTCACTGCTCACTGACCGGGCTACTTGCGTTTTGCGTTGTTTTTGCTACTAGGGGCCAGAGACAGAATGACAGTGGCTCATATAATATTTGCATTGAATACTTGAGCCACCGTGATTCAGTTCTTGAAAGAATAGGACGAAAACGCTAAAGACGTCAGAGCAGATTTCCTAGCTTACAGAAAAGAGACACCGTCTTTTCACCTTCTGGTTTGCTCCGAGATTCGCACCCACGTAGCTAGGCCGCTCATTGTTACTGTAGCATAGCGTTGCTTGGACCTCGTATGGAAGCAGGAATTTCGTGTAATTTCTATGGCATTTATGTTCCGATACAAAATCCCGTGGAATTCCTGTGAAACGGGCCCTTAGGTCTTTATGTGGTCGGAGGCATGATGGTCGGCCGTAGTTGGAAGTAGGGTTTTCAAAATTAGTTTTAAAATTTTGTCAGGTTCCGAAATTTCTGATTTTTGAAAAAATTCAGCCAAATTTGGCTGAAAATTTCAAATCAAAATTTGTGTTGTGAAACAGGCCCTTAGGTCTTCATGTGGTCGAAGGCATGATGGTCGGACGTAGGCCCGTAGTTGGAAGCAGGGTTTTCAAAATTGGTTTTTAAGTTTTACAGAAGGTCAAAAATTTCTGATTTTCAAAAAAAAGGCCGAATTTGGCCAAAATTTTCAAATTAAAATTTGAGTTTTTGAGGTTCAAACAAAAAGATGAAAAAAATACAGTTTCAAGGGTTCAAGCCCAAGACATGGTACTCCAAAGCTAGAGACCTTAATTACCACCAGCACACGCATGTGATTTCAAATGGTTACAGATTTTCTTTATATTTGACAAAATTCATGCAAAAACGGGTGTCTATAGAGAACTTGAGTGTTTTCTTGTTAAATAGCACTCAAATTTTAAGCCTTTAGATCTAAATCTAATGGGTGAAATTACTGTCTTCTCATCTCCCATCTGAGTACTATTTTATCAAGGAGTACTCAATTTTTTAGATGTTAGATGCATATCTACCTCTATTTACTAGTTTGCTCATTAGTTATTAGCATATAATGTGATA
This sequence comes from Dendrocalamus latiflorus, assembly GCA_017311315.1. NCBI lineage: Eukaryota > Viridiplantae > Streptophyta > Magnoliopsida > Poales > Poaceae > Dendrocalamus > Dendrocalamus latiflorus. The sequence continues at coordinate 9,223,274 of CM029631.1, forward strand.
TATTGAGAAATTCTCTAATACATATTATTTTTTATATATAGCCTTCTTATATCAATTATATACTAGTTTTACATAAATTAAGTTATGTAAAAAATGATGTGACAATTTCTAAAAAAGAGGAACAAAATAAACTATACGGTACACAACAAAAAAATATACAAAAACCCTACTTGTTCATTTATATTGTGGCTGCCGACGATGCTAAATAAATTGATTACTCTCTTATCATATTATTGACACAGCAAAACCACAAAGACAAAAATATAAAGCTCAAACAAAGCAACATCTAATGGATAAAAAATTGAGTGCTCATAAACAAAAAAACACTCAAGTGTTATCTAGCAAAATTCTATCCAAGGGGTCTGATGTTTCGATTTTTTGTTGATTTTTAGCCGATTTGGAAAACCCTGATTGGAAGGATGCACGGCGATTACTGACGGTGATGTGACGAAGCGGTGGCATGTTTGTGGTGGGCGGAGGAAAGCCATAGCTTGAGGAGGAAAAATGATTGTATGTAGAAGGGAGTGTCGTAGATGACAGCATTGCTGCCGACAGTAGTTGAAGGAAGAAGTCGCACAATGTGGGGGTTATTGCCCACTGTGACGACCCGCATTATTACCATAGGGTAATAACGCTAATCAACGGATTATTATTCGTTTTAGCCGATAAAACATCGCTCTAACGAATAATAAGCCTATCAGAGTATTGCAGCAGAACAATAATTAGAGACATAATATGATATTACAAGAATATCGTCACGCAGGGCTAAAGTTATTACAAAGCCTCAAGGGCTTAAATATTACAATCTTTAGCCAAAATATTCTAACTACTTCCTATTCACACAACTCCACACGAAGTGTCCACCTTGTACCCACTATATTCCGAGTCCATGGCATTTCATCCAGTAGCTTCCTCTTGATCTCTGCCCTCCCCTGAATTGACATGCCCTAAGCAAAGGGGGAGATAATAGCAACGGTGAGTACAGACGTACTCAGCAAGCGTTATAATACAAAATGCATAAAATGCCCATCATTTACACGTGTAGGAATCTCAATTCCTCTCTTCAGTCTCGTGTTCATTCTTAACACTCTTTTTCATCATCCCTGTCATTTCCATGACTTATAGAAAATAAGGTTTGTTGGTTTTGAAAGAAGTCCGATTTATTAATTTAGAAAACTACTGAACATACGCATGAACAGCAAAAACCCCCATAAGTTTCCGTAATTCTCCTTTCCCGGAGACAGGCATGAATTCATGATTTGGATAGCATTGCGCAAGCTTGTATCACTTTACCCAACACCACTCTTGATCCTGGTGGCTTAGGGATTTCCGCAATTCCTTAGATGCGGCGCCCAGACCAGAGTACAGTACGTTTGCATCTATCTCAGTAATTATATCTCCACCCAACTATTCTTAGCCGGCAGCCCAGGGTGGTTTCTCACCCTCGCCTGGCGCCCACCGACCTCGATATAGTTGTTGGTTGGGGCGGCCCGAGATGGTTTCTCACCCTCGCTCGGCGCCCACGGACCTCGTCCTACCCCAACCTCCACCCGCGCTAATATATGCGCCTTGCATCCCCCACCCGGCACCCCAGTTCTGGCCCGGATCGTGTGGGTTCCTGCGGTGGTGGAGGTCCCCACCCGGCACCCAGTTGCTGGCCCGGATCTTGTGGGTTCCTCCACGGGGTCCCCCACCCGGCACCCAAGTGCTGGCCCGGATCGTGTGGGTTCTCCCAACGGCTTAATAAATACTTACCCATGTGGAGAATATAACACTTTGATAGAGCTACTAATCTGTCCGTAAAAACGGGATGTTGGTTGATACGGTTTGGTACGGTCTGTTCACACGGATGAAGTTGGTAATTTATTATATTCTATTCTTATGCAGAGGTCCCACACCTGCCCCTTTATCACCTACCCTGGCAACCTCTGCCCACCCTCTTAATTATCCTAGATGGCCAACTGCTCCATCAGTTGCCATCTATTTCTTTTCTCATATCTCTTCTATCCATTGCTCGATTTAAATATATTTTATTTCTTTCATGCAGAGTGATACTAGATTAATACAAAGATACTTGCTTTGAGCAATATACGCTAAAGATTTGATCAAAGGAATGCTTGCCTGAGTTTATATTAAACTGCTGAGTCTCCTCGTTACCCTGATATGGTTCCCTTTGAAGATTCAGCCTTTTTCCTGCTATTTAGACTTAAATTAATCTACGGTTCAATTATTTATAAGATTCTGGTCATTATAAGATTTCTATTAATTATAATCAGGATTCGCTAATTTTCATTTCGTTCCTTTATACAGAATGCGATAGTTCCCAGTTCATTTTAATAGTATCCACAAATTAAATGCAAGATTAAGAAATTACCAATTATTGCATTCTAACTAATCATTTTGATTAATGGCGAAATTGGCAATATTAGCTTAATAATATGCATGGGCATGCTTATAATGATTCTATCTCATGGCAATTGGTCATGAAATGTATTTATAATCTACATAATTTCTTATTAAGATTGCTATTAGTATCATCTTATTCGTGCCCTAATTGTATCTATGGTTAACTGCCTCCTCTTCTTGGGTTTTCCTGGGCTTTTGGCCTCCCCTCGGCTGCCGACGCCTCCTCTCCCTCTCTTTTACTCCCACCGACGCCTCCTCTTCACTCCCCTGCCGACGCCTCTCCATCTCCTCTCCTCTCCTCCTTTCTCACCCACTCCGCCGACTCCCTCTCTCTATCTCCCCCCTCTTTCTCTCTCGGCCTCCCTGCTCTCACCTCACGCCGCCTCTCCCCTGCCTTCGGGTCCTAGCGCCGCCGCCCGGTTCGGCTCCCCTCATGCGCCGCCTCTCCCTCGCGCCCGCGCCTCGGCGCCTCTGCCTCGGTGCTGCTCCCCCTCACGCCGGCTCCCCGCCGACGCCTCCTCTGGCCGGCCGTTCCCGCCGGGATGGCCGGCGCCGCTTGGGGATCTCCGGCCAGATCTGGCCAAAACAGATGCTTTCCCCCCCTTTTTCCCCATTTCTTTGCGTGATTTACTTTTGTAATTTGCTAACGTGTGGGGTTTTTGCCTAGGGTGTGGTATTGGGAGGCGGGTGACCGTGGCCGTCCTCGCCGGTGAGCCGTCGCCATGCGCCGGGGGAGTACTGGCGGCGGTGAACCGGTGGCTCGGCCGTGACTCCCGCAGCCGCCGCCCTCACGGTAACCCTCTTCTCTCCTCTGCTACTTCCGGTGATATGCTTATGGTTCATGTGTTCTATTGTGGATGAATGCTTATGGTTGCTACTTGCTAGCCTATGTTGGATGGAATGGAATAATGGCATTGCATAGATGTTGGGCTTTTGGGGTTTACCTGCACTGGTGCCTGTGCGGGATGCTAGGGTTTGGGGTTGGGGTGGTGGTCGATTGACGGTGGCTGAGGCTTGCTGCTGGCTTGCGGTTCTCCTGTGGCCGTCACGTCCCCATCTTCCTTCGGCTTGTCGGTTCTTCACTCCCTGGCCTTCGGCTCCACTTGGTGACGATGCCTCTGCGGTCTGGGGATTGGCTGGAAGAATTTGGGGAATGTTACCTTACCTTGCTTTGTCCCTCTGTGCTCTTTCCTCTCGGGTTGGCTACTGGTATGCAGTGTGGGATATTGTGGTGGATGGCTTGCCCGTGAGGCTTTGTTGGCTGCCGATACTCCCTGGGCGTGGTTGCTCTGGCCCGGTGCTATCTGATTCACTGTGATGGATATTTGCATGGTGAGGGCTTTGACAGGTGTTTTCTCTGTTGTGGGTTTGGTTGGGATGCTTTGTGCTCACCTAGCCTTTGCCTTGGTTGGATTCCTATATTCAAAACAGGTTTGTATATATATATATACCGTGTGATGAGCCTATGGTTGTGAGAGGTGCCGACTGGCCCCCGGACGGTCAGGTATCTCTGTGAACGGATTACCCCGCCCGAAGTTAATCCTTAGGGCTCTGACGGCAATGCTTACTTTACTCTAATTCGATTAATTCTTTTGTTCGGTCTTTTTCGGTCTTATAATTTAGTTGCTTGTTCATATGTAAATAGCGGTGTATCGGCAATTTAACGACAATCGGATTCATGTAAGAAATGGCCTAGCTTGTAATTTGGCTTTCTCTTATTATTGTTGTATTACTCGAATGTAGTTTCTAATGTGGCAATTGTGTTGCAATTATCTAAGTTTGTGAGGCGGTCATTTGATTAGGACCGGAATTTGTAAACTTATAGTCATTTGTATTGTCGTTATTAATGTAAAGAGAGTTGTAATATCTTTATTTACTTTAAGCCAGTTTTAGTTGTAGCTTAATGAATGTAACCTGATTTGTTGTACAAGAATTGTAATAATTACACAATTGTATGACGGACTGTTATATATATTTTAATTGACTTGAAAGTTTTTATTTGTCGTGCAAGTATATTTTATCTAGCTCTAGTCGTTACAATTTGGTCTGCGTCCTCATTGACGGAATTCCGGTAATAACGTATTCGTTTATCGCTCGTTGGTTTCAATTTATACGGCTACGTAGAAAAGTTTAAATTTCCTCGTATTTTTAGATTATCATTTATGTAATTAATCCTACTTAACATCCTAATTCGCTAATTAGGGTTAATTAACGACGTGGGTCGTTACAAACTTCCCTCCTTAAAAATGATTTCGTCCTCGAAATCGAAACTGGCTGAAGAAGGTTGTGGTAGGTCTCTTATTGATCCTTTACGAAGCGTGCTTTTAGATATTTCTATTTATTCCGCCTTTTGGTAGATACACCTCCTATGCTTATATCGCTTGTTGACTCCTCACATGCCAACGTTGAAATTTGATATCAAGCTACAGGTTATCAATTATTGTTACTAGTGATTTGGTAACCTTAGGATCGGAATTATAATTCATGTTAAGGTAGGAAAATCGTTCAATCTATTCTATATTGCACCAGTTAATACTTTCCTTTTTCTAACCAATGCCCCTTCCCTCCTTAATTCTTTAGCTACCCCTTGATTCCTTTAGCTGGTCTATTAAAGTGCTATGGTTGATAGTTTCGCGGGGTGGTTCAAGGAAGATGGTATTGCTTAAAGCAATTGGGTTGAAAAGAAAACTTATGATAGGAAGATTGGAAATTATATTAACACTATCCTAGTTTCCTGGCATTGGACTTGGGCTATTTAAGGGGTGGGTATTTCTTGCTTGGTTAATATTGTTACTTTCTATTCGGACGGCATTATGGTGTCAGAAATTTTGGATTGAAACTCTATGTCTACGGTACTAGCTCTTTAGCCGTGGTTTAGCTCTTCGGAATTGAACAGATCTCCCTAGACTACTAGGCAGGCTGAGAGATTTATTGGTTACACATAGGGTATAGTATTGCCATACGGTTTTGCGTTCAGTTGGTGATAGATCAATGATATTGAAAGAGTGGACACTTCCCCCTATTCATAATATATGTCCTCATGGAATGCATGGAACATATTTTTCCAAAAACTTTAAACACTACGGTGCAAGAAATATTTATATAGAATGATGCAAAGAGGTTTTGTGAAAATACTTATTTCCTAATGTCATGTTGAAACATTTTCGTTTGCAGAATTTCATTTTATGAGCTCATGGTCAATGTCATGCCCCGGGAATTATGCCAAAGGTTCCTGAAATCATATATTTATGAACTTGGGGAAATGCACCAGACATAGACAAGAATATTTCGGCGGATGCTTTAAAACAGATCATGGATGCCGAGGTGATTAACACCGCAACAGGCTTAGACTTAGAAGCCTAGAGGTTGACGGTTCAGGTCTGAATTAAACAAAGAGACACAGGTATCTATGGACTCATTCCCTCGGTTTGACACCAGAGTGGCTACGTGTCTAACCATACACTCAAAAAGAGCTAGGACAAAATAAGGGAATGTTTCTTTGGGAAGTTTAAGGATATATTACTTGGGAAAGGCTCGAATAACCCCCATTACGATTGGGCTATCTATGATCCAAAAGATGAAGAATATGTAGCCTAATTTAATCCGGTTACACTCTAGGGACGTCTCATCCTAAGTTACGTGCTCCGTAAAAGGAAATGGATGGTGGCGCATATATGATCTACAGTTGGTCCCGTAACAACTCGTCTAAGTTTAGTAGTCCGGGTAATTCTATATAACCGGCTTTTAGAAATAATAAGGAATTTGAACATTTTTCCTATATTACGGACTAGGCTCTAGAAAATTTTTTTTCACTAGTTTTAATTCGATGGTACAGTATACACTTAAGTCACCTCACTTTAAGTTGTAGTTAAATTTAGGGAATTATATTTTTGAAAATACCTGCATATCATGACGTTATTAAATTTTCTGTAGCAAGTTGTTACAAGAGGTACGAACAAAATTTTATTCATGTTGTAGACCCAGGTTTTCCTTATTAATATTCAGCATGCAAATAGATGAGAATTTATTTATGTTCAAGTAGTAGAAAGCCGCATTACTCCCTCACTGTTATTGGTCTTCACATCACAGCATACACATTAGGCAAATAAAACCCAAGAAACATAGAGATGCAAAAAGAATCAGCTCCTACACTACTCTGAGACTACGTGCCCAGCTACGCTCGAGAACTCGCTCTCGAGATCGCCCAAATCTTTCGCGTTTGGGACCACGCTCAGAGCTTGCCTCTGAGTGCGAACCTACACTACCCTGGATCTCCGTGCCCAGGCACGCCTGAGAACTCGCTCTCAGGATCGCCCAAAACTTTCGCGTTTGGAACCACGCTCAGGGCTCATCCCTGAGTACGCCCAGGACTTCGTTCCTGGGTACGCTCGAAACTTACGCGTTCGGGAGCGCCACGGACCACTCGTCCGGGAAATCTCATATGCAGAAATGGGGTAAAGAAATTTTTAGCGAACCATACATCTTGCCATCTTAGTACCTTTGCTCCATAATTCATACTCTCCTTACTTAGCTGTCTAAGATGGCAGTGTGTTTATTTTAGTTCTCAGATTGAAAGAGATAAGAAGTTATGATAGGATGGTCCTCTCTACATCACTTTTACTTGCTAACACTCAAGTTTTCTATCCTAGGTTGCAAAATGAAAGTTCTGGACAGCAACATGCATGTAACAAAAATGAATTGAGTACAGGAAGTAAAAATAGGTAATTGCTATAATTTCGATCATTCTACACCTCCTATTCATATTACTTACAACCCCAGGTATATACTAGCATGCATGGCCAAGATGATTATTCCTAGCATAATACTACCATTACATTTATGTTTCTCAAGTTAGCAAACATTAAATTTGTAATTTTCAGCCCACTACTACCCAAAATTTATACTTTTAGATATGACAAAATGAAACTACCTCAATCCTGCTCATATTTGTCTTCGATTGCCCTATGTCGCTATGGTTAAGAAAATACAACAATCATACATTAACTGAAATGCAATAAGTCAAATGCGGAATACCTAATTGCAGCAAAATTAAATGTTAAATTCATAATTAACATTATATTGCTTACCAACTAATACTACAGTTTTGTAAACAAACACTGTTACCGATGAAAAGCAACTAGTAACATAATTTAAATTGTCATAACTATTATTACCACCGTTCCCATCCTCACTACCCATTCTGGCTCTAAAAATATGCGATGATTTAAAAGTAACGATGCTTAAACCTAGAGCTAACCACATAAGAAAGGATGTACAGATGAGATGTATTAAAGGAGATGTATTGCCATATAGCAAGGATCACCTCCTTAAGTCAAGAAACAGTCTCTAATTAATTGCGTGGCTCTCGAACCATTGCTCTGATACCACCTGTGACGACCCGCATTATTACCATAGGGTAATAACGCTAATCAACGGATTATTATTCGTTTTAGCCGATAAAACATCGCTCTAACGAATAATAAGCCTATCAGAGTATTGCAGCAGAACAATAATTAGAGACATAATATGATATTACAAGAATATCGTCACGCAGGGCTAAAGTTATTACAAAGCCTCAAGGGCTTAAATATTACAATCTTTAGCCAAAATATTCTAACTACTTCCTATTCACACAACTCCACACGAAGTGTCCACCTTGTACCCACTATATTCCGAGTCCATGGCATTTCATCCAGTAGCTTCCTCTTGATCTCTGCCCTCCCCTGAATTGACATGCCCTAAGCAAAGGGGGAGATAATAGCAACGGTGAGTACAGACGTACTCAGCAAGCGTTATAATACAAAATGCATAAAATGCCCATCATTTACACGTGTAGGAATCTCAATTCCTCTCTTCAGTCTCGTGTTCATTCTTAACACTCTTTTTCATCATCCCTGTCATTTCCATGACTTATAGAAAATAAGGTTTGTTGGTTTTGAAAGAAGTCCGATTTATTAATTTAGAAAACTACTGAACATACGCATGAACAGCAAAAACCCCCATAAGTTTCCGTAATTCTCCTTTCCCGGAGACAGGCATGAATTCATGATTTGGATAGCATTGCGCAAGCTTGTATCACTTTACCCAACACCACTCTTGATCCTGGTGGCTTAGGGATTTCCGCAATTCCTTAGATGCGGCGCCCAGACCAGAGTACAGTACGTTTGCATCTATCTCAGTAATTATATCTCCACCCAACTATTCTTAGCCGGCAGCCCAGGGTGGTTTCTCACCCTCGCCTGGCGCCCACCGACCTCGATATAGTTGTTGGTTGGGGCGGCCCGAGATGGTTTCTCACCCTCGCTCGGCGCCCACGGACCTCGTCCTACCCCAACCTCCACCCGCGCTAATATATGCGCCTTGCATCCCCCACCCGGCACCCCAGTTCTGGCCCGGATCGTGTGGGTTCCTGCGGTGGTGGAGGTCCCCACCCGGCACCCAGTTGCTGGCCCGGATCTTGTGGGTTCCTCCACGGGGTCCCCCACCCGGCACCCAAGTGCTGGCCCGGATCGTGTGGGTTCTCCCAACGGCTTAATAAATACTTACCCATGTGGAGAATATAACACTTTGATAGAGCTACTAATCTGTCCGTAAAAACGGGATGTTGGTTGATACGGTTTGGTACGGTCTGTTCACACGGATGAAGTTGGTAATTTATTATATTCTATTCTTATGCAGAGGTCCCACACCTGCCCCTTTATCACCTACCCTGGCAACCTCTGCCCACCCTCTTAATTATCCTAGATGGCCAACTGCTCCATCAGTTGCCATCTATTTCTTTTCTCATATCTCTTCTATCCATTGCTCGATTTAAATATATTTTATTTCTTTCATGCAGAGTGATACTAGATTAATACAAAGATACTTGCTTTGAGCAATATACGCTAAAGATTTGATCAAAGGAATGCTTGCCTGAGTTTATATTAAACTGCTGAGTCTCCTCGTTACCCTGATATGGTTCCCTTTGAAGATTCAGCCTTTTTCCTGCTATTTAGACTTAAATTAATCTACGGTTCAATTATTTATAAGATTCTGGTCATTATAAGATTTCTATTAATTATAATCAGGATTCGCTAATTTTCATTTCGTTCCTTTATACAGAATGCGATAGTTCCCAGTTCATTTTAATAGTATCCACAAATTAAATGCAAGATTAAGAAATTACCAATTATTGCATTCTAACTAATCATTTTGATTAATGGCGAAATTGGCAATATTAGCTTAATAATATGCATGGGCATGCTTATAATGATTCTATCTCATGGCAATTGGTCATGAAATGTATTTATAATCTACATAATTTCTTATTAAGATTGCTATTAGTATCATCTTATTCGTGCCCTAATTGTATCTATGGTTAACTGCCTCCTCTTCTTGGGTTTTCCTGGGCTTTTGGCCTCCCCTCGGCTGCCGACGCCTCCTCTCCCTCTCTTTTACTCCCACCGACGCCTCCTCTTCACTCCCCTGCCGACGCCTCTCCATCTCCTCTCCTCTCCTCCTTTCTCACCCACTCCGCCGACTCCCTCTCTCTATCTCCCCCCTCTTTCTCTCTCGGCCTCCCTGCTCTCACCTCACGCCGCCTCTCCCCTGCCTTCGGGTCCTAGCGCCGCCGCCCGGTTCGGCTCCCCTCATGCGCCGCCTCTCCCTCGCGCCCGCGCCTCGGCGCCTCTGCCTCGGTGCTGCTCCCCCTCACGCCGGCTCCCCGCCGACGCCTCCTCTGGCCGGCCGTTCCCGCCGGGATGGCCGGCGCCGCTTGGGGATCTCCGGCCAGATCTGGCCAAAACAGATGCTTTCCCCCCCTTTTTCCCCATTTCTTTGCGTGATTTACTTTTGTAATTTGCTAACGTGTGGGGTTTTTGCCTAGGGTGTGGTATTGGGAGGCGGGTGACCGTGGCCGTCCTCGCCGGTGAGCCGTCGCCATGCGCCGGGGGAGTACTGGCGGCGGTGAACCGGTGGCTCGGCCGTGACTCCCGCAGCCGCCGCCCTCACGGTAACCCTCTTCTCTCCTCTGCTACTTCCGGTGATATGCTTATGGTTCATGTGTTCTATTGTGGATGAATGCTTATGGTTGCTACTTGCTAGCCTATGTTGGATGGAATGGAATAATGGCATTGCATAGATGTTGGGCTTTTGGGGTTTACCTGCACTGGTGCCTGTGCGGGATGCTAGGGTTTGGGGTTGGGGTGGTGGTCGATTGACGGTGGCTGAGGCTTGCTGCTGGCTTGCGGTTCTCCTGTGGCCGTCACGTCCCCATCTTCCTTCGGCTTGTCGGTTCTTCACTCCCTGGCCTTCGGCTCCACTTGGTGACGATGCCTCTGCGGTCTGGGGATTGGCTGGAAGAATTTGGGGAATGTTACCTTACCTTGCTTTGTCCCTCTGTGCTCTTTCCTCTCGGGTTGGCTACTGGTATGCAGTGTGGGATATTGTGGTGGATGGCTTGCCCGTGAGGCTTTGTTGGCTGCCGATACTCCCTGGGCGTGGTTGCTCTGGCCCGGTGCTATCTGATTCACTGTGATGGATATTTGCATGGTGAGGGCTTTGACAGGTGTTTTCTCTGTTGTGGGTTTGGCTGGGATGCTTTGTGCTCACCTAGCCTTTGCCTTGGTTGGATTCCTATATTCAAAACAGGTTTGTATATATATATATACCGTGTGATGAGCCTATGGTTGTGAGAGGTGCCGACTGGCCCCCGGACGGTCAGGTATCTCTGTGAACGGATTACCCCGCCCGAAGTTAATCCTTAGGGCTCTGACGGCAATGCTTACTTTACTCTAATTCGATTAATTCTTTTGTTCGGTCTTTTTCGGTCTTATAATTTAGTTGCTTGTTCATATGTAAATAGCGGTGTATCGGCAATTTAACGACAATCGGATTCATGTAAGAAATGGCCTAGCTTGTAATTTGGCTTTCTCTTATTATTGTTGTATTACTCGAATGTAGTTTCTAATGTGGCAATTGTGTTGCAATTATCTAAGTTTGTGAGGCGGTCATTTGATTAGGACCGGAATTTGTAAACTTATAGTCATTTGTATTGTCGTTATTAATGTAAAGAGAGTTGTAATATCTTTATTTACTTTAAGCCAGTTTTAGTTGTAGCTTAATGAATGTAACCTGATTTGTTGTACAAGAATTGTAATAATTACACAATTGTATGACGGACTGTTATATATATTTTAATTGACTTGAAAGTTTTTATTTGTCGTGCAAGTATATTTTATCTAGCTCTAGTCGTTACAATTTGGTCTGCGTCCTCATTGACGGAATTCCGGTAATAACGTATTCGTTTATCGCTCGTTGGTTTCAATTTATACGGCTACGTAGAAAAGTTTAAATTTCCTCGTATTTTTAGATTATCATTTATGTAATTAATCCTACTTAACATCCTAATTCGCTAATTAGGGTTAATTAACGACGTGGGTCGTTACACCCACGGCATGGAGGAAGCAAGTCTCATGGGGGGAAGACACTAGGTGCTTAATTGGGCCTAATTCCCTAATTCAAAAACCATGTACGATTCGTATTAATATATTATATATGAAACAAATGCAGGAGGAACCGCATGTCCTAGTAATAAAGCAGGAAAAGACATCTAAATTTGAGCCAATGGACTCGAAACAGGGTGGGAGCCGGGGTTGTACATCCATGCCCCCATCGAACTAATTAGCTAGGCTCAGATCCTGCATTAATATTAATGTACTATATTATACTACCATGTTATCTCGTATGTTTGTATATATCACAACCAATGGCAGTACGTACTCCTACAAGTTTCGAGTACCATTCCACGTCCCAACGTATATACATGATTGGATGATGGAGTTTTTGGTCGTATTGTAGCTTTTTCAGCGCGTTTTTACAAGGATGACAGCCATCACATAGAAATTGCAAATCTAGTGCCTCCACTGTACGATCACCGCGCGGCATCGATACAGATGTGACACATCAAAGCTACCACATGTAACCGTACGGTGCCGCCGAGACCACACGGCCACCGTGCGGAGCTCCCCTCCTGCACGGCCATCATGCGACAGCCACTGTTTACTGTAATTATTATTAATTAATTCATAATTAACAAATTAATTTAGGTATATTATTTATAGGAATTTTTAAATATAGCAAATGTGCTCAAAAACTTATAATTATTTTTGTGGAGTCTCCTGATATAGTGTACTTGCTTGTGTATAATTTCTATAATTCTATCCATTATGAATGTTTTTTTAACACTGCTTACATAGTGGACTTAATTGTGTAATTTTCATAATGTTATATGTTCTAAAAGCATCTTGAATTGTATATACACACTCTGAAGGGACACTCGTTAATTAAATATACGGTATTTTATCCTCATTATCAATCTTCTTACTAATATTCCGTCTATTCCATCTGTTGCAACTTACAACAGATGGAATAGACATGGCTTGCAACTAGTGTCCCGCAAGAGTGTGTACATACAAATCAAGACATTTTTGAGATATTTTCAGAATATATAAAATTTTGGAAAAATTACACAATTAAGTCCACTATGTATGCAGCCTTCAAAAAATATTTATAATTTTTCAAGCTCATTTACTATGTTTAAAAATTCCTATAAATAGCATACTTAAATGAATTTTAGAGTCAAATTTAGAATGGATAGAGTTATCAAAAACTTACACAGACAAGTATACCATGTCAGGAGACTCAACAAAAAAGTTTGTAAGTGTTTGAGCTCCTTTACTATATTTATAAATTCCTATAAACAGTACACTTAAGCAAATTTTAGAGTCAAATTCATAACGGATAGAATTATAAAAACTTACACAAGTAAGTACATTGTGTCAGGAGGCTCCACAAAATATTTTATAAGTTTTTAAGCTCGTTTGGTATACTTAAAAATTCTATAAACAATACAATTAAATGAATTTGCTAATTACAAATTACTTAACACTAATTATAGTGACCAGTGGCCACCGCATGGAGCCCGTGTGGGGGAGTACCGCATGGTGCGGTACCTCTAACGTGTCGATGTCGTACAGTGGCTGTGCGACGGAGACGTTAGATCTGCAATTTTCGTATGGCAGCTACCATTATTATAAAAAAAAACGTGTTGAGAAAGCGACAATACGCCAAAAACTCTGGATGATGAGCTACAGGCTACAGCAGGAAGAAGCCACGTACGTACGTACGTACGTACTACTCATGTAGGAAGCTACAGTACTTTGCATGCACAATTTTTGCAGCGACACTAGCCAGCCAGCGCGAACAGGCGCAGCCTCACGGACGTGGGCATGCGTGCGTTGGATGTAGCAAAGCTGCGTCGCGTCGATCGATATGACCTAGCAGGCGCTTGCCTTGCGAAGGATTAAAGTGATACACCTGCGTGCCTCGTCGTCGTCGCATTGCAGATATAGTAGTATCTTCATTGCGTACGCGCGTGGCCAGAGCCTGAGAGACGATGATGCCATGATGGATATGTGGACAAATTAACATACGCAAGTACGTACGTCTACTGGCTGGCTGGGTACGGCGCCCGGCCGGGCGGCGACATGTCTCCAAGTAACGACGTAAAGAAGGACCACCGGTGCGTACATGCGCGTAAGCTAGCCAGCTTTGCGGTGTGGTAGTCAGGTATCGCCCTGCTCATTTTGGTTGAAGTTCTAACTTTTGATTGATTTTTACTATTTATCAATTTTGTTTTTTTTGAACTTTTAGGCTTTTTTTAGTTTTTTTGCTGATTCTTTTTTTTCAAATGTTTTTAAATTTAATTACGCCAAATAAGCCATCTTCATCTACAGTGTAATTTCCGCCAGCTACAATACAATTTTAGCTATAAGTCACTATTTTTCAGCCCAACCGAGCATGCCAGCCTACCTATTGATTGTTACCTTGCTTATTAGGGTGCTCGAGAAGATTGTAGAAATGGCATGTTTGAAACGAAGAATTTTGCAGGTGTTATGAACGGGAAGTAGATCATTTCTGTATGTGGACGCTAATTTTGGAGGACGGTGTTAAGCAGCAATAAATATAAAAATTATCCTTTTCCTTTTTTGTTTGCGATACGAAAGGGAACTGCCATGCATTTCCATGGGAGGGGGGAAAAACAGCTTCGTTCACCAACCCAGAGAAAGAGCGGTCCAATGCTTTTTTTTTCTTTACCAAAATCTAGATGCATAAAGTTCATCTGTTAATGCAATAAGTAAACCAAAATCTAGATGCATAAAGTTCATCTGCTAATGTAATAAGTTAACCAAAATCTAGATGCATAAAGTTCATCTGTTAATGTAGTAAGTTAAAACAAAAGGTTCGTCTGGTAGTGTAGGGCTGTACGTGAATGCATGCATGGCATCGTGCTGTGCCCAAATGTTGGGTCGATCGATCGAAGCTTCTGTTTTGGGCTGCGTACGTACTACGTAGGTACGCCCAAAGGGAAGGTAGACATTGCTTTCATTTTATTCTGGCTCCGGAACCGAAATTAAGGTCCAGCCGTAAGTAGTACCATGGCCCAATAGGGCTCGGCCCATGCTGGCCCAATGCACGTTGATCGTGTTGGTTTTCCAGCAAGTCTCCAAGTCCTCTCTCTCTCAAAAAAAAAAAAAACGAAGCGAGTAACGAGCAGTTCCGGTTCGGTAAATATCATAATAAGATACCGAATCTACCAATTAATTAAAATTTTGGGTTGTTGTTGGTAAATAATGAATTGTTTCGGTTCATTATCGGTAAATACTCTATATATTATACCCGGCAGACTTCTCGACTGGTAAGGCGTGCCACGTCACATTTTATGCGAAAACCCCCTGAGTTTTTCGAAATCACGTAGAGGTCCTTGGTTGTCGCAAAAAGGTCCCTGCCAGCAGGGGCGGAGCCAGGATCCAGACAAAGGGGGGGCCGACCCGCCAAGGCGCCGGCGTCATAGGTCCTAGGCGCCGTGTGTCGGCAAAATTAGACATACACATATATAATTAAACATACACATATATATTGTCATATAAATTCAATCATAACACATATGGCAAAATAATGTAGCATACGTCTAGCATACTGAAAAGACTCTCTCAGTGGTCGCTGTTGATACTGGAAGAGTTATGACTAATCTTAGCAATCTATCGACCATTGGATAAATAGAATTTTTACCTAATCTCACTAGTCCCTTTGTTAGATCAGCAAGTGATGGCAATGTACTTAGCTCTAGATGGTTGCATACATCAAGTTGAAAATGTGGTAGTTGACACTCCAATTGAGCTTGATCTTGACTTGAAAAATCAGCGGGATAGTACTTTTCCACCAGAGTACTTATCTTTGAAATGTCAAAGCCATCTTTTCTTAGATCTAGTGAGGCACAAAGTGATAGAAGCTCTGTTGCTTGAGAACTGAATCGATCTTCTAACTCAATCAATTGTTGGTCGACCGCAACATTAAACACATCTATTTTATAATGGTGAAGAGTGGTGGTATTATCATTTTTGTTCCGAGATTTGGTCACATCCACACACCTACAAATTGCGACATGTAGTTAAACAAGTTAGATATGTACCATAAGAATAAAAAATATGTATTTATGCTCATATTAAAAAACTGAAGGTAAGATAATAACTTACTTGCGATTTAAATCCGAAATCTCAATCTCGTGCTTGTCACAAAAGGCTTTCACTTCCTCAAGAAGTGGTTCCCAGCCATCATTTCTCAAGTCACTAAGCAATGATTTTGTGTTAGAAATGCAGGGGCCTAATTGACTGTGATGAAGGGTGATTAAGGGGTCCTATTAATACATTTGGTGGACCATTGGGGGGGCCAGGCCCCTGCCCGCCCCCCCTTGTCTCCGCCCCTGCCTGCCAGGTTTTTTCGAATAGCACCCTCCACTTCACCAAAATTGCGTATTCTTTGCAGGATAACACCCCGCGGCTTCCAAAATTACGTACGGATCCTCATTTAGTTACGTACAGACCCTTATAGGTCCTTGATTTTTTATGAAAAAGACCTTTGGTTTTCTCGAAATTATGCACGTGTCCTCGATTTTTTTAAAAAAACTTCATGAATTGCCGTCCCTTTTATTTCGGTCCACACAATAGCTAGCGCGACGTGACGCCGCGCTTATGTTGCTAGTATCGTGATTACAAGACGAATTTGCCAAAGTTGAGGATACTCTATTCTTTAGTGCGGGCGCGCCTCCTAGTATGCCACGTGTCCCCTGACCTGCGCTGTGATCGAAACACGTGGAGCTCCCGCACTCACCTTCCTCCCACACGCTGGCTTCTTCCTCCCACACGCCGAGGATGCCCAGGAGGAGACGGGGTGGAAGCTCGTCCATGGCGACATGCAGCGGCGGTGGGAAGCGAGCGCCGTCACTCCGCCGTTCTTTCGCGTCCGTGGGAGCCGCGCACGCCCGCGAGAGGAGGATACAAGCTAGTATTTCTCCAATGTGTGTGCTGCAATTACATGGCCATGGATTGATTTTACGGGATCCAAGATTTATTTATGAACAATGTTGCAGGAGGCAAATTAGGAAGAACTTGCCCTACTTTAAAAAAAATCAGGAGGAACTCGAGCGCGCCCTCAAGAAAACAGATGAGATGTACGCAATGAAAGAATGAAGGCCGAATTAAGCGGCCCGTGCAGCTGCAAATCGGAGGCGGCGAGGCAGGCAGCGGGCGCGCTCTCGCAAGCTGGATTCGCGGCGTCGTGCGCTCGGCGCCCACGCGCGCGAGATCGGGCAGGGGAGGCGGCTGAGGCCCCTGCCGAATTGGATCCGCCATGTGACGCGCTGCAGAACCAGGGACCTCTTCGGTTTCTATCGGTTTTCCCACGTACGGCTAGGGTTGGCAACGGGGCTCATCCCCGACGGGACCCAATCCCCGTTCCCGATCCCCTCGAAATTAAAATTCCCCGAACTCCGGCCCCGGCCCTGGGCTCAGGGCCAAGTTGGGCCCGTCCCCGTTCCCCGATGGGCTTCGGGGGCCCAACTGGGCAAAATTCCCCGCCAAGAAGTAACAGAGAGATGTGAAACTAAGGAACACTTAACAAATGTGGCCACTGCCAACACTTAACTCATGGCACTTTGCATATCACAGCAATACTGCAGCCATCAATTAGAATGGGTTTTTGGACAAACCAAGTTGCGTACCATAGATCATTATAGGCTTCATCAATGTTAAACAAAAAAGATACATCCAATGTCAGTCAGGAATCAAATGTTAGTTGCAATTTGCTGCAAACAACTTTGAAATAAAAGATTGAGATGCCACAACTGGATGAAGAAATTGATCTGTGGAGGAGGGCGTCGCCGGTCTCAGATCTGTGGAGGAGGGCGTTGCCGGTCTCAGATCCAAGGTGGAGTCGCCTCGGTGGAGAAGAGGAACCGGTGGGGAAGGGCCGAACTGCCGGGGAAGGGGAAGAGGGCGGCGGGGGAGCCGGGCGCGGTGGGGGCGACGGGGGAGGGGCGGAGGCGCCGGGGAAGGGGAAGAGGGCGGCGGTGGAGCCGGGCGCGGTGGGGGCGGCCGGGGAGGGGGCGGAGGCGCCGGGGGAGGGAGAGGGGCGGCGGTGGAGGGGGCAGAGGCGCCGGGGAAGGGGAAGGGGAAGAGGGCGGCGGTGGAGGGGGCGGAGGGGGAGCCGGGCGCGGTGGGGGCGGCGGGGGAGGGGGCGGCGGGGGATCGGGGCGCGGTGGGGCGAACTGCGGAGGCGCTGGGGGAGGGGGACTGGGGGGCGGCGGGGTAGGGGGCAGTCGGGCGCAAGCGCAAAGGGAGGTGTTGGCGGTGCTAGGGGAGAGGGACTGGGGGCAGCGGGGTAGGGTTTTTTGGCTGACTTTTATATGAAGTGTAGAGGACCCCACATGTCAGTGATCCCCGACGGTTAACGGGGACGGGGATCACTTCCCCGGCCCCGGCCCCGCCATCCCCGACGGGGACAATATTTGGCCCACAAAAATCCCCGCGGGGAATAAAATCCGCCAGACCCATCCCCTAATAGGTGAATTCACCGTCAGGGATCAGGTCACCATTGCCAACCCTACGTACGGCAGAAACACAGTACCAGAACTAGACAAACCAACCTGCCGTACCGATCACCACACGCTGGTCAAACCGGTTCGCTTTCCGGCTCGGTATGTTCGGTTCGCGTGGGCAAGGGCGAGCTGACTGAGGTGCCCGGTATACCCGGCCAAATACATATTTCACAATTTAGTAGGACCAACCCACTGAAGCATAGACCAGGTGGCCTAAGTGCCTATTGCCCAATCAAACAAAATACATACCATCTACTTATGAGCCCACTATCCAATCATCAAGTCATGAGTCAACTATTCATCCAGAGACACGAGACAACCATAAATCCCTAATCTCTCCTCTCCTCTTGTGTGGGCGTGGTTATGTCCCGCCCTGCTATGCAACTGCTCCGGTCAATGGGGGGTGCGATGGCTCTACAATGGGCTAGCGGCTCGGTGCGCGGGGCTGGAGAGCAGAGCAGGAGCATCGCCCATCCAAGGGGAGCATTGGAGTAGGCTACAACCTCGAGTGATTGAGGCGCCACTGAGCCGCCGAGGGCCAGGGAGAGCAGGCCTGCACTACAGGTGAGCAGAAGCAACGAACAGTGACTAGTGGGCCAAGGGGAGCAGCAAAGCAACATTGCAAAGTAAGCATTTAATTTTGAATCTCATGTTTATGAGCCAAGCAGGCCTGCACTGCAAGCGAGCAGGAGCAGCAGACAACAAGTGGGTCAAGGGGAGCATCCAAGCAACATTGCAAAGTAAGCATTTGATTTTGAATCTCATGTTTATGATTTGGGATTTGTGGAAATGCAATGTTGTGATTGGAGATTAGGAGAGTTGACAATAATTTTGTGATTTATTAATTGTGAATGTAGAGCAACAAAGAATCAACAAGTTGAGTTAACAATCATTCAATTATTCAAACCGTCAAACTGGCTAGGGAGGCATGGAGCACCGCTGTACCGGAGCAATTCTGTAGCCTACCGACAAGCAGACGAGCGGTGGCCAGCGGTCAAGGGGAGCAGCATTGAATCAATGTAAACATTCTATTCTAATTTATGATTTGGAATTTGTGGAATGTTGTGATTGGAGATTTGGAAAGTTAAAGATAATGTTGTGATTACGATGTTATGAAACCATTATACAAGGCTATGAAATTATGTGTGTGAAGTGTGCACACCCATTGTAAGTTTTCTAGCTCTGTCGCTACAAACTGGCCAGGGAGGCAGGGAGCACCGCTGCATCGGAGCAGCCTGTAGTCTGCCGGCAAGCAGACAAGTAGTGACCAATTAATGGCCAAGGGGAGCAACATTGCATCAATGTAAGCATTCTATTCTGATTTATGATTTGGGATTTGTGGAATGTTGTGATTGGAGATTGGAGAGTTGAAAATAATATTGCAGGTACAATATTATGAAACTATTGTATAAGGCTATTAAATTATGCGATGAAGTGTATACATCTGTTGTAAATTTTCTAGCTCCGCCACTGTCCATCGACATGGAAAACTTGTGAAAAGCACCCAACAAAATGTGATTGGTGTTTTTTTAGAAACAGAGGGCTCTAACCACCCCGGTTAGAATGAAACGAAACCATCCAGAGTCAATGTTCAACATCCGGCACATTGCAATCTCAAAATCAAAACACAGGGGAAACAGAGCACGGCACCGCCGTATCTCTCTGCGCCAGGACTTTCATTCAGGACATGGACCATGATTGATCGCACCCTTGGACTCAAAACAAAACATCACCCATTGCGCACATTCTGAGGATCTTGCTTTTGATTTTTCACCAACAGACATCGATGAAGAGCAGCGGTTGGTGTTGTCCAGGGAAGAAGTAGAATTTCTTTCAGCTACTGATGTAGTTGAAGCTAGCTTAGCTGCCTTGGGTTCGTCCTGGACAACTAATGAACCTGCACTGCAGCGAAAACGGTATGCATGGAGAAACTTCTGAAGGAAATGCTGTACGTTTTCTGAACAAGAAGGCGTTAGTGCTAGGTCGTGCCGCAACATAGCTTCTTTCTTTTTTTTTCACCGTAGCAACCATTGAGATAGAATAGTAGCACCAGTAACAATGGCCACGGCCCAACCAAGGCCCTATTTATATTTCCTGGGCCTATTTATAGTTCTTGGACTCCACATATTTCGGCCACTAAAACATCATATTACAGACACTTGTTTTATCCTCAAGTCATTCATTTTCCTGCTGAAAAAAATGTTCGGACAGATTCATGCCAGTTTCCATCTCTACGTGTAGTCACAAAATTAAAATCGACATGTTACAGTGTTAACCATAAATTCAAACAACTACAGTGCCTGTTCTTTTTTTGGGGGTGTAAGACATAGTAAAATCATAAAGTTCCCGCCATTGCAAACCATTGTACGTTTCTTCTTGCACTTTTTTGAAGTTTTTTTTAATCAATTACATCATTCAGTATATACACTTAATTACATAGATTGGCATCAAAGAAGAGAATTATTTTTCCCTTCTAAAAAAACCACAAAAAAACCGAAAGAAGAAGAAAAGGTAGAGCAAGAGTGCAGTATCGATCAAAAACGACAGACAACGAAGGAACCCGAGCAAGAAATCGAGAACCCCGCAGAAGCGCGCTCGTCTGCGATCACCTGATCTCGTCGCCGAGCTGCGACGGGCTCCTCCAGAATCCGGCGCCGTAGAACCTCACCCACACCTCCTTCTCCAGCTCCCCCGCCGGGGGCATCGATGGCCACACCGCCGCCGCCTCGCCGGGCAAGGCCACGCCGCCGTCGTTCACAAGGAGCTCGTACATCTCCGCCGCCTGCCCCGCCGAGGCCGAGCGCCGGCGCCAGCGGGCCCGGACCGCGCGGCGGCACAGCGCCGCCGGGGCGCGCACCGTGGCGAGCACGGCGACCTCCACCACCGCGCACGGGAAGCAGCAGCACACGGCTGCGCACCCCGCCGCCGTGCCGCCGGCCACCTCGCCGCACCGGGGCTGCCTGATCCGCTCGCTGTCGCAGCGCTGGTGCAGCTGCCGGCGCGGTGGGAAGGCCGCGGACCGCCTCAGCGCGGCCCCCTTCGCCACTGGCGCCAGCTCCTCCTGCTGCTGCGCCTGCTGGGCGTCGTCTGCCCTCGCCGCCGCCACGGCCACCGAGGTCGCTGGAGTGGAGGTCTCAGCGCGGTGGTGGGGCTTTCTCGACCGGTCGGCCATGGCAAGTCGTCCCGGCTGGCCTTAACGTTAGCGCCGGGGCCGCATGGATCACCCGCCAAGGAAAAGGATGTCCTTGGAGAGGAAAGCGTGGGTGGGTGGTGGTGGGCGAGGGGGACGCTTAAACGGTTTCGGGTTGGGGGCGGTGTTCGCGGCGACGGAGAAACCGGTCGGCCTCTCTCCATTCTTGGGAGAGGCAGGCCGGCAGGAAGCTGGAAAAGGAAAGCAGAGCAGCAGCCATGCACGCACATCTCCGGGGGTAGGAGCCGGCCATTGCGCTTTTTGCTTGCTTGCTTGATTAACTTATGCGCATTCATCCTTTTTTGTGAAAATCAAACATGCATCTCCCCCACCGTGGAGTTCACTCCAGATTCGTGCAACCAGCGTCTATGATTCACCCCGCCATTGGACAACAGATCCCGGTGAATCGCGGTAGTGTGTTGGTTGTAGGCGTAGGGGAAGGCGGCAATGACAAGTGGGAGGAGAAGGTGGCGCGAGGGAAGGAGGTCTGGGAGCTGTGGTGCGGGCGTGGCAAAGGCGTCGGTGCAATCAGGCAATGGAGTGGAGATGCATCCGGTGGGACAATGGTGTCGTGCAATCAAGCAATGGAAACAATGGCAGAGGCATCTTTGACATCCATGACACTATGTGGATCCAGTTGGAGGTGAGCGTGTGCGCTAGACGCGTACATGTATGCGCGTGTAGTGGGAGTCCGAGTAGAAGCCACTCTTAACATTGTTTTATACCGTATTTACAAAAATAGCAGTATATCGAGCGTATTGATAAAATATCGTTTTTGCCATCCGGGGCCTGGGCGGCAGCGCCCGCGAGGTAACACGCATTATCCTTGAGAATATAGGCTAGGAATCCATTGCATTCGAAGCAAAATTACTGAGTACAGAACAAAATTCTAGATACCAAATTCACGATGCCTAAGTGCATATAATGGGATGCACAAACCTTATGGTACAATGAGATTAGGGTAGGACAATGGTATAAGAGGTGGCCTAGAGTAGCAACTATGAAAGGAAGGCTGGGGGGTGGGGGAAGCGCCATTGGCTGCGAGAGGAAGGTCACCGAGACGAAGAGAAGCCTAGCGAGCGTTAGGGACTGGGCGAGCCATTAAAACCCTAGCATCCACCTAGGCGCCCTTGAGCCCTGTGCACCACCTTGTCCCTCTCCTCCGCAAATCCAAAGCCATGGTGGCGCTGGTTAGCGGCAGCAGCAACGGTGGAAGGACGGGGGTGGTGGCCGTTGCGAACAGGGAGGACGGAGGGATAGAGAGGAGAGCGAGGGAGGCGACGTGGGGGCTGGGGCGAGTGAGAGACTGAGTGGGATAGGGTTTCGTGAGGGCTACGGCTGAGGCCTGGTGGGGTGGGGCAAGTTGAGGCTAAGGCTCGGGCAATACCGCACGCGAGCACAATGACATGTGGGCCCATATCAGGGTTTTGTGAGGATTGCGCTGGGTGCAAATTTTTTTGGGTGGGACGATTGGATGGGAGGAGCGCACACAATGCGTGGAGTGGAGGTGAACAGACAAACTTCTCTTTTATATTAGTAGAGACTACGAGTAACTAACTGCCCATAGTTGTAGGAATTAATATGCATGAACACAACACAAATTATACTACTAGTATATACTCGTACTCCTCCAGTAATGTAGCAGCGTTGCACTAGGATTGATTAGGGCTGTGCCACATGATCACATGCCAATGCAAGTGTGCCCTCGTGTGGGTGCGCGGCGCACGACACATACCATTCAAAAAGCTTCCTCCTAAATTGATATATCGACACTAGTAATACTAGACTAGTGTAAGCGTGAGAGATCGATGCCTAAATTAGGATAATGAGGAATCTCTCACTGAGTATGTATGGGTCTATTTTTTGGGCTAAGGCTCATAATTCTTTACTGTAATTTATTAGTCTATTAAATAATAATTACTGAGAAAAGCTAAAAACTGGTAATAAAAAGTGAAAAAGAACATGTTCACAGCCCTGCGTGTCGTGGGGGTGGTAGTACATTCGCATTTACCACCGGTAAGACCCCGTTTGGCACAGCTCCACCACCAGCTCCTTGGAGCTGTTTGGAGCTGTTTTGTGCCAAACGGGGTAAAACAAAATAGCTCCACCCAAGGAGTTCCTTAAAACCTGCTGAGACAAAAGTAGCTCCACCCAAGAAGCTGAAAAAAGTAGCTTCACCCGGCTCCACTTGTGAAGTAAAAAAAACAGCTCCACTTGTGAAGTGGAGCTATGCCAAACAGGACCTAAATATTGCTGCTCCTACATGAGTGGTCACACACACAAAAAAATCCCATATCTCCCCCCCCCCCCTCCTCCTCTCTCTTTCTCTATGGCGCGCCACCGCCAAATGTTTCGCGAGCACGTATCGACAAGGATGGCCCACAGACCCGCGCCTCGCGCCACGCGTGTCCCTCTCACGTCACGAATCGTCATCCCTAGAACATCAACAGCTGAGACGTCGGGTCGGGGACACGCACGGCCCACATGTCAGCGACCCCTCCACCCCCTTGAAAGACGGTGCCGTGTACGAGCGTGCCAGTGCGTGACGGCGCTGGCCGGCGGTTCCGTTGGTGCAGTGTCCGTGCCACGCCGTAACCAATCGATCTACCCTAGCCAAGGCACCGATTCACCCCACCCGCCGATCCCTCGATCGATCCCCTCCACGACGAAGAACTAGTCGATCTAGCGAGAATAGCAGCCAAAGCTCCCACATTTTGGATCGATCTGAATACGCTAGCAGCGACGATCCAGCCAGTTCATCCCATTTGATTTGTTATTTTCCCATACAATTTCGCCCCGTTTCGGCCTATTTAGTTAGTCCCACCTGATCCTCATAAGCAGCAAAGCCACGGTGAGTTTTTCTTCGAGCACGCACGGATTCGATATTCTTCGAGCACGCACGGATTCGATCTCCCCCTCTTTTGTTTTACGTTCTGCTGCTTCTGGGGGGCGATCCGTTCGATTTCTTCTGCACGCCGCGCAGCAGCAGCACTGTTTGGTTTTGCTTTGTATTTTTTTTCGCTGCTCTCTTTGGTCCTGTGTGTTTGGCTCTCATGGCCGCAGGGGCTAAAGCCACTCTGATCTGATCGCAAAAGAGTCCAGCTGTCCTTTCCGATCTCTTCCCTTTTCGAGGCCTCCGTTCTTTCCGCTCGCAGATAGCCGCAGCAGCAGCATGCAGCAGGTGCTAGGACCATCACATGCGCTGCTGCTCGGAGAGCATTTGCGCAGTTGGTGTTTCAGTTTCGATCTATTTGGCCCGTTTTTTCACGCCGTGCGTACGCAAACGATCCGTGTCATTTCCCTAGTTTTTTCTCGAACTCTTTTGATCGGTAGTGGCAGGAGTTGCAGCAGTGCTCTGTGCTAGCGTGCATTAGTGCGGCTAGGGTTTTTGCGGGTTTTGATCCCAACAGATCGGCTGGTTTCTTATGCAATTTATTCGTGCGTGTCAAACTATATGCTACTACGTACATCCGTCCTGATTCATGAGATCGATGGGTTAATTTTGGCCTTTTTGTTCTTGCTTTTGCTGGTGACAAGGCTCTGACGCGGAGGCAGATGGACGCAGAGACGGTGGCTCCTGCAGCACTCGCGGCTAATCTGCAGGACTCCCCCATGGTACGTACGTTCGTTCGATCGATCGTACGTGGAAGCATCAGCCTTTTACCAGTTCGTTTCTTTTTGCCTTCTTGTTCTGGGCGCTAATCTGCAGCGATCCGTTTCGCTCTACTTTTTTTTTATCTGCTGGTCTGGTTAGTTACGATTGATAGGAGGGAATATTTGTGCATGTTGCTGTGACCACGGTGTGTGGTGTGTGCTGCTTGATTTAGCTCCTTTCGGGGTTCACTCGATCGGATGCGTAGTTGAGATGGTCTAACATTTAGATGCTGTTGCGTGATAATGGAGCAATACTTCTACTAATTAGTGCGGCCACTGGATTAGATATACTTTAGTCCAGTTGATGGATTGATTAATGGGATGGCTAGTTTTGATGAACTGATCTTGTTTAACTACAGTTGCATGCCAAAATTAGTAGGGCGGCAAAAAGTAGGATTCAAGACTTGGTATTTCATGTAAGATCCTAGCTAGCTTGTTAATCTACATGCTGATCTGATGTTTAGTTCGTTGGAACTGCATGTGGGGCTTAGTTTTGAATTATTAACTGTGTTTCTTTTATGATTCTTGTGAGGATAACTAGAAGCTGTTGGTTTTTGTGGACATCGCATGGATATAGAAGTACTAATTGTTTCTCTAATGATCCCCATGCTAAAGAGGAAACGTGGTTTGCTAAATGAACAGAATGCAGTTGAATATAAGTTGAGTTATTAATTAGTTGCCAAAGATGCTCCTGTTTAATTTTACTAGTTTGGTACAATCCCAGGTTATTATGCATGCATGGTGGTCTATGAAGCATGCATCCGTACGTTTTTGGGTCGTTCGTGCACTTCGTCCTTGAACAATTTACACGTGTTAAGTTACCATCAAAAGTGCTTCGAACTTTATATTCCAATTACTACACCTGTTTCAATTGGCTGATGAGACCAGAGATTGATATGTAGGTCAATAGCTTTAATTTGATTTTCCGGAATAGCTAGTCACTTTCTGCAATTCTTGTTACTTGATTGGTTACTTGCTTTAATCAGCATGCATGTTCTCGGTTTTCTTGACTCCACTAATTGATGCTACTAGAACAATTGCTCTTGATCTGTCCTCAATATATTCAAGTTCAGCTGCTTGCATGCACAATTAACTGACACTACTACTATTCAAAATTCAATTCACTTATCACCATCCGTAGTCTGATCATGCATGGCCATAGAAAAAAAAACTTCTTCAAGCTAATAGAATCAAACTAGAATTGTGAATTTTTCACCTATGATAGACGAGTAAGACATGCAAAGGTCCATATATGGCTCAGGAGTCAGGACGGACCAACTAACGTGAGAAGCAAAAGGCAGTCGCAGTTTGTCAGATACAGAAAAAAATACTCCCTAGCTCGCTTGTGCTCCTTTTGTTTCTGAAGGTACAGTGGTATATTGGTTTTTAAAAAGGTACAGTAGTATATGTGATGTTTATTGGTGTCTCTCTTTCACAATTAGGCTAGGTCTTCCCATCCCACGCACACTGCACGCCCACTCCCCAAATCGTTATCCATTTCAGTCTCTGCTCCCCACTGCATCTTCACACCTGTCTCACCAGTTTTTCTATGACCATTCCAACTTCCAAGAGGCCACAGGTGAGCAAGTACTACAAGAAGAGGCCTAGTAGCCACAGCAGAAACGGCAAGGATGATAGCAAACGTCACGACTCCAGGATCCAACGCTCCAGCTCGCCCTTGAGCAGACAGAACCTGCTGTCCTCATCTGCCACCCCCACCTACTACCACACCGGTGAGCAACGCTTTAGCACGGCCATGTATTTTGTGCACTTCTGTTTCTACCATTCCTCTTCATGCAAAGTTCTTGAAGCTGTGTTTGGTTTTGGTCTGATCAGGAGGGTTCTACGAGATCGACCACGAGAGGCTGCCCCCCAAATCCCCAACCCATCTCAAGTCAATACGCGTGGTAAAGGTGAGGCTTTTTCTTTCTGGGACTCAACAGCTAGCCCGATCTCGGGTTTCTTGATTAATTTGGTATGTTTCTGATTTGATGTTTGATTTTGTAGGTGAGTGACTGCACGGGCCTGGATGTCACGGTGAGCTTCCCGTCCCTCCTGGCGCTGCGAGGCTTCTTCTCCTCCTTCCCGGCGCCCAGCACAGGGCCGGAGCACGACGAGCGTTTCGTCATGAGCAGCAACCACGCCGCCCGCATCCTGCGCCGCCGGGTGGCCGAGGAGGAGCTCCAGGGCGAGATGCACCAGGACAGCTTCTGGCTTGTCAAGCCCTGCCTCTACGACTTTACCGCGTCGTCCCACCCGGCGCCACAGCCACGTGACGCGCCGTTGCCGACGCCGCCTTCGCCGCCTGCAGCTCCACCGGCGGCTGCGCCGGCAGCCAGCTCCTGCCTCCTCACCACCTTGAAGTGCGATGGGGCCGGGTGGGGCGTGAGGCGCCGTGTCAGGTACATTTGCCGGCATCGCGATGCTTCCAAGGAGGCCAGCATCGACGGCTACGACACGGAGGCCAGCGTCAAGCAGCAGCAGCAAAGCACGGCGCAGGAAGATAAGAAGAGCTCAAGCAACGGCAAGAGGAAGCGAGAGGAAGCAGAGGGCAGCAAGGACAAGCGCAGCGACGATAGGAAGAAAAACAAGACACACAAGAGTTCCAAGAAGGAGAAGAAGAGCGCCGTCGAGGCTAAAGACGGCGATCCCCGGCTCGGCAAGGACCGGTGCCGGTGGTCGGCCGAGCGGTACGCGGCGGCGGAGAGGAGCCTGCTCGACATCATGCGCTCCCGCGGCGCCCGCTTCGGCGCGCCGGTGATGCGGCAGGCGCTGCGGGAGGAAGCCCGCAAGAAAATCGGCGACACCGGCCTCCTCGACCACCTGCTCAAGCACATGGTTGGCAGGGTGACGGAAGGCAGCACGCAGCGGTTCCGTCGCCGGCACAACGCGGATGGCGCCATGGAGTACTGGCTTGAGCCAGCCGAGCTTGCGGAGGTGCGGCGGGAGGCCGGCGTGTCTGATCCATACTGGGTGCCGCCGCCGAGGTGGAAGCCGGGCGATGACGTGTCCCCGGTTGCCTGTGACCTCCTGGTCAAGAGGCAAGTGGAGGAGCTCGCTGAGGAGGTCTATGGCGTCAAAAGGTCTCCTTTTTTGACTCTCCTTTGCAGTTTCCACTTCTTGCATTGGTTTATAGCAGTGCAGTGCCACTGTTCTGTTAAGGCTTACGAGTTCTATGCTAAATTTGACTTGTGGACTTGTGGTGATGTGAAGGCACGTGGAGCAGCTGAGTTCTAACATGGTGCAACTGGGCAAGGAAGCGAAATCCGAGGCAGAAAGAGCTTACAGTTCCCGGAAGGTAGCCAAACGATCCAGTTGATCTTGCCTTTCATTCATTTTTCCTTCTATATACTGTTCCCCTACTTTTCAAGAAACGTGATGTTTGTTGTTTGCCACTTGTAATTGAAAATGAAACAAGTAGATATACGCATGGGTGTTATGAACAGGCATTGATCTGCCTGTTTCTATCTATCTGTATAAGCACTTTTTCCATTGTGTTAAAAGTGCTAGCCTCGTACTCTCGATTCTGTCTGCGAAGTTTCATATGGATACATCAATAATAATGGCAGCGTGGAACTTACATCCTTTTAGTGCCACATCACACGGGTAAGACCTCCGTTCAAACAGTTTTAGCTTCTTATTTTTTTTTTAATTTTTAATTTATTTAAGTTAAAAGACACTTAAAAAATATCGATTTTAAATTTTAGTTTATTTGCTTTTACTTTTCCCTCTTATTATTTTACATTATCCATAAAAATATAATGATTTTTATTTTTTTTCTTCTTATTTTTCTATTTTTATTTTTTAAAAAAAATAACAACAACTAACAACGCTATATTACCATTTACACAGCTATAATCTTAAGCTAAAAGTTAGCTGAAGCACCCTAATCCTCTCTACGATGTTTAGCCTTTTCCCTAATTTCAAAACGCGGGTCCCGTAGCAAAATAAAAAATTTCTCTCACCTCCCACAACCGACGGCCTCTTCCATCTCTCTCTCTCTCAATTAAGTTGGAATCGAGTCCTGGACTTCGGTCTGATCCAGCTTTTCTTAGGCAAGCCCCCGTGCCTGCAATGGTTTGGAACCGGGCTTGGAGGGGTTAACTTTTCTTAGCCTCTACTTTTTGGCAACATTGCACATGCCCTCAGCTTTATTTCCCATATTGCTCACATTGACAAAAACATATTTTGACATAACCCCTTTTAGAATTGCACTTATGATAGTTATTAGTCTGGTTTCCCCCTTACATTGTACAATCAGCCAAGGTGCTAAGAACATGGTAAAAATGGGGAAATGGTTCCACTGTCTTGTTTTTCTCTGCTTTTCATTGTAGCTACTCAGCTTCACTTGTTTTGCTTTTGCTGCACTCATTTCATTTGTGCTTGTTTCTCAGGAGAAGTACCACAAGGTGGTGAAGTCCAATGAAAAGCTCGAGAAACATGTTTCGTCTTTGAAGGTTAGATTCATCACAAACTAAGCAGACAGTGCTTGATCCTGTTTTAAGTATCCACCTGCACTTCATACTGGTCAAGCATTGATCATTCTTTGTTAGCTGCACATGGAAAATGATCTTGCCTTGTTTTAATTCCAGGACATGTACGAGAATGAGGTTCAGAAAAATGATAAGTTGAAGGAGGAGGTGCTGTCCTTGAAGGTACACTCATGTAGATAGACTTGAAATTTCACCATCTGTATACCACTGCTTCATTGTGATTTTCTATCTATCTTAGAAACGTTTCTTCTTAAGCATATTTTTAGTTGGTCCACCTGTTCTATGCTCATTCTGTTGTAGCTTTCTGCAATATATCATGATACAAGTATTGATCAACTGGGTCCTTTTTTCAGGACAAGTACGACTTTATGGTTGAGAAGAATGACAAGTTAGAGGAGCAGATGGATTCTCTCTCCAGCTCCTTCCTTTCTTTGAAGGTAGATAGCACTCTTGCATGGAACTGCGGTGGTACCCTGTCCTGTCTGTGTTATGTATGGCTCCTGAAGCATATGCCTTCACTCATACAGGAACAATTTCCATTGCAAAAGAATGGAGATAAGCTGAAGATGAAAATAGATCAGGTGGAAGTTGCTGTGTCTCCCCATGATGGCAAGCAAGAAGCTTTTACTCCCGGCAAGCCGCTGCACATCGCTGGTGGTGATCAGATCAGCCAGCAAGCATATGCCACCATCGTCCAAGGTGGCGAGAACAGGACGGCGTGGAAGAGCAGCTTCCGCATCTGCAAGCCACAGGGCACGTTCCTATGGCCAAGCATGGCGTCTGGCATGACCATCAGCGGGGAAGGCAGCAGCAGCTGCACCATCGCCGCCGCGGCCGGCGGAACGGAGCAGCTCCCCCGCAGCGGCAGCTGCCCCAGTATCGAGCCGGGGCTCCAGCCGTCGTTGCGAGCCCCTGGCGAGGTGGTGGTGGCGTCGCCCCTGGACGAGCACGTGATGTTCGGGGGCCTCTCCACGCCGCCCTCGGCGTCGTCCACCAACGCCGCCGCCAAGCTACTGCCCCTGCCCAGCCCGACGTCGCCCCTCCAGACACAGTCACTGTTCGCCGCCGGTGCTGCTGGGTTTACCGTCCCGGCAATGCAGTCTTTCTCCGGCCTCGGCTTACGTCATGTGGTAAGTAGTAGTACACCTTCTGCTTGCGCTTTCTCTCTTCACCTCTCCTTGCCAAGTGCCTTTGAGTTCTTTGAAGTAGAATTCTCTTCATCCTGTTTCACTGTTGGCTGTAAGCATTAGTACTTTGGCAAATCAATGAAGGCAGGTGCATGGTGATTCATGCCTGGCCATGCGAATTTCTGTGCAGGACTCCTCGTCGTCGTTGTCGGGGCCCTGCGGTGCTAGTCTTCTGGAGGAGAAGATGTCCATGTTCGACGCAGACGTCGGGGGGCTCAGCACTGTGGGCACTGAACTGGCCCTGGCCACTCCCTCCTACGGCTGAGCTCCCTCCCTGCGTGCCTAGCGGCTTTCTCTGAAGATAACGAAAGCATAAGGTAAAGAACAGATTAAAAAAGAAGGAACTCACATGATTTTTCTTGGTTGCAGTTAAGACCTTGGTGTTTAATTTGGTAGCAGTTTCAGGTCAATTGGTCAGTCTCTAGGTTGTCTCCAAGTTTTGTACTGCTGCAAAAGCCTGACTGGTTGGATTGCCCTTTGCGACACATTTGAAGTGGAACGTGTCTATTTTGTGGGCTCGATGCGTAGACTATATATCCTGCCATTTGTTCCTGTTTGGTATAAAATCTGTTTCTGGTGCACTGAATATCTGTATATGCCTACTCTTACACACTAGCCAGTGATGTTTTTTTCTTTAATCTGTGCGACTCCGATCGGTCACGCACGCGCAACCCTCTTCGCGAGTCGGAGTCGTGCGCGCAACTAAGTATGCAGTGTGCACTTGCCATGGTGATTTGTAGAGTTAGCACACTGATTCGGAGTCGACCGCTGCTTTAAAAAGTTTCGAGTTGTAGTAGAAGAGAAGCGCTTCTGCAAATTTACGGGCGCCCGCATCCACCGTGCGAGGGAGACTCCGGGCGTTGGATGATGGAGGGACGGCGCTTGTGGCTGTCAGTGACTTGGCAATTGTGATCTCCCCCTTGCTTCCCCTTTCCTGTCCCTTCTCCTCCTCTGTGCCGGCGATAGGATCACCGCCATGCCGCCGCCGTCTTTCTCCCGCGGAGCCGCCCCTTTTCCCGCCGTGCTACCGGTCCGCGCTGTCGGATCTGGAGATGATGCCCCTACTTCTGTCGCACGCTGCTCCTGCTCCCACCGCGCCACCGCCTAGCCGGATATGGAGGTGGGAGCAATTTATTTTCCAATCATTTTCATCCGGTTTTTAGTCCAATTTTTCCTCGGTTGTTTTTTAGGAAACTTTATTCTCAACGGGTATTTTTTTGGATAGATTGCATACTTAACTGATTTTTTCGTACAAAAAAATCTCCATTGAAAATTATTTTTGAAACGGGTTTTTCGTGCGTCATAGATAGATGAATTCAGATGGGTTCTTTTGGTCTGTAACTTTTAGTTTAATTTTTGAATTCTGGTTGTTTGCGAAAAAGAGTACGAAGAGAGATAATTGTGTGTGATTTTGATCGATATAGATAAAGTCGGAATACCTCACCTTAAAAAACATTTTATTTAAAAGTAATTACTATAGAAAAATAAATCATAAGCCAAAAAACCCATCTGAACTCTTAACAAAAGCATAGTGTGAAATTTGTTTTTTTAGAGGTCGTGTGTCCGTGTGAGTTTTGTTTAACTCAATTTAAAGACCCTTGATGTTCGGCCTCTTTCAGAGTTGCTGGGCCGTTCCTTCCAGGTTGGGCTGAATGAATATACATTCCAGTATTGTATGGGGAATTCTGGGTCTATTTTTTTCTATAATTTATAGTTTTTATCTGTAACGTATGGTATTTAATTTATTTGTGAAAGAAAGTATAAAGTTAGAAAAACTTATATACGATTTTTATTGATATAAATGAAGTTGCTATAGTGTATATTACAATTAATTTATAAATCTCATCTTAAGAAAACATCATACTCAAAACCTAGTTACTATGAAAAAAATCGAAAAACAATTTTTAGAAGTTGAAAAGAAAATACTCATATAGTACCAGCATTGTCTCGCTACATTACTGCATCACACTTTATTATTATCGAGAGATTTTTTACCAGGAATAATTAACAGCGGAAAGCGAAGGAATTGCGCATAGCTATATACGGTTTCGTGGGCGCAAGTTATTTCTTCTACTTCCCCCTCCCCGAGAATTCGTGACTGCCAAGTTTCTGCGCGGAGGCGGAGAGTTTAGTCCACACACGTTAGGTTGGTAATCATCGAACCAAATGCCCTTGCGGCTTTGGTTTGTTTGGGATCCAACGGCAGCTGTGCAACACAGTCGCGGATCCAACGGCAAGAGCACTCGGGGCCCAGCTGGCCCAAGACCAACCACACCTTGAAAGCCCCCCAACCCAAGCAAGGCCCGGTTCGAGACTTTACAATTCCGCAACCATCTCTTCTCCCTCCCCGCTTCCCCTTCCGCACCAAAAGCCCAAACCCTAACTACCACGGCCGCCCACAGCAATGGCGGCGGACGACGTGGCGCCGCCGGCGGAGCCCCGCCGGGTCCGCAACACGTGCATCCTGGCGCACGTGGACCACGGCAAGACGACGCTGGCCGACCACCTCGTCGCCTCCTGCGGCGACGGCCTCCTCCACCCCAAGCTCGCCGGCCGCCTCCGCTTCATGGACTACCTCGACGAGGAGCAGCGCCGCGCCATCACCATGAAGTCCGCCGCCGTCGTGCTCCGCCACGGCCCCACGGGCCACCGCGTCAACCTCATCGACTCCCCGGGCCACATCGACTTCTGCTCCGAGGTCTCCTCCGCCGCGCGCCTCTCCGACTCGGCGCTCATCCTCGTCGATGCCGTCGAGGGCGTCCACATCCAGACCCACGCCGCCCTGCGCCAGGCCTTCCTCGAGCGCCTCCGCCCCTGCCTCGTCATCAACAAGCTCGATCGCCTTATCACCGAGCTCCATCTCTCCCCCGCCGAGGCCTACGCGCGCATGCACCGCATCATCTCCGACGTCAACTCCATCCAATCCGCGTTGCGGTCCCACTCCTACTTTTCACTCCTCTCCTCCCTCGAGGACCAGCCCTCCTCCGGCTCCTCTTCCTCCCCGGACGACCTCCCCGAGGGCGTTGACGAGGAGGAGGAGGAGGACGCCTTCCAGCCCCAAAAGGGCAATGTCATCTTTGCCTGCGCTCTCGACGGCTGGGGCTTCCGCATCCAACAGTTTGCCAACTTCTACGCTGCCAAGCTTGGCGCCAACGGCAGCGCCTCCGCCTTGCTGAAAGGATTTTGGGGCCCACGATACTACCATAAGAAGAGGAAGATGATCGTGGGGAAGAAGGCGATGGAGGGCACCGAGGACCCGCAACCCATGTTTGTGGAGTTCGTCCTCAAGCCTGTATGGGAGGTGTACCAGGAGGTGTTGGGGGAGGATGGTGAGAGTAAGAAGGTTAACAAGATCATTACAAACTTCAATTTAAAAGTTCCGCCGCGGGAGCTGCAGAACAAGGACCCAAAGGTGGTTCTGCAGGCTGTGATGAGTCGTTGGCTGCCGCTGGCAGATGCAGTGATGACAATGGTGGTGGAATGCACACCTGACCCTGCTGTTGCTCAAGGGGCCAGGGTTGCAAGGCTTATGCCGAAGAGGGAGGTTGCTCCAGAGGATGCTGCCGGTTGTCCTGAGATTGTCGCTGAGGCAGAGGGGGTGAGGAGGTGTGTGGAGGCCTGTGATGCGAGTGCAGATGCACCGGTGGTGGTGTATGTGTCAAAGATGTTTGCGGTTCCATGTAAGATGTTACCATTGAAGGGGGTGGATGGGGAGTTGTTGAACCACCAGGGTGCCAATGAGTCAGAGGAGTGTTTTATGGCGTTTGCTAGGGTCTTCAGTGGGGTCCTTCGTGCAGGGCAAAAGGTGTATGTGCTGTCGCCGTTATATCATCCGGTGAAAGGGGATGCAGTGCAGAGGCATGTACAGGAGGTGGAGCTGCAATACTTGTATGAGATGCTGGGGCAGGGCCTGAGGCCAGTTGCCAGTGTGGGTGCTGGGAATGTGGTTGCAATCCAGGGCCTTGGGCAGCATATATTGAAGAGCGCCACATTATCGTCCACCAAGAATTGCTGGCCCTTCTCCAGTATGATGTTCCAGGTGTCTCCGATGCTTAAGGTTGCAATTGAGCCCTCCAACCCAGCGGATTTGGGAGCCCTTGTTAAAGGGCTTAAGCTTCTTAACCGGGCAGATCCATTTGTTGAGTATACTGTCTCGCAGAGGGGTGAGCATGTCCTTGCTGCAGCTGGGGAGATACATTTGGAGCGGTGCAAAAAGGATTTGGAGGAGAGATTTGCAAAGGTCAAATTGGTGGTTTCAGACCCCCTGGTGTCCTTCAAAGAAACAATTGAGGGAGAAGGTGTTGGCTTAATGGAGAGCTTGAAGGCTCCGCAGGAGTTTGTTGAGAGGACTACTCCAAATGGAAGATGCACTGTGAGGGTTCAGGTCCTGAGGCTTCCCAATGCTCTGATTAAGGTCTTTGAAGAAAGTGAACAATTGCTTGGTCAAATAGTTGACGGGAAAACAGCAAAGAGGAACGGTGTGTTGGATCCACGGCTTTCTCTGGATGATGGTGATTCTGTTGCAACGCTTAGGCTGCGCATGATAAGTGCCATAGACAGTGAAGTGGAAGTGATTTCTGAGCAAGTGGATAAAGAAAAACTTGAGAGGTATAGAAAGACATGGCTTGGATACCTTCAAAGAATCTGGTCCCTTGGTCCTTGGCAGGTTGGCCCAAACTTCCTACTCTCGCCTGACGTGAAATCAAGTGATGGTGTGATAACCATGCAAGATGGAAGGCAAGGTATTCTTGTGCGTGGTAGATCTCATGTCTCTGAGAGATTGGGGTTTGCGAGTGGATCTGATGCTGAAGCTAACAATGATCTTGACAACAGTGAATCATCAGCAGATGCTCCTGAATCATTATATCTAGAATCTGTGGCACTAAGGAACAGCATTGTCTCAGGCTTTCAGTTTGCCACAAATGCTGGGCCTTTATGTGATGAGCCTATGTGGGGTCTGGCATTTATTGTTGAGCCTTACATATTTGCCGACAACTCCGATGTTGCCAATCAGTCTGATCAATACAACATTTTCAGTGGGCAAGTAATTACTGCAGTAAAGGAAGCATGCCGGGCAGCTGTTCTTCAGAACAACCCAAGACTTGTTGAAGCCATGTATTTCTGTGAATTGACCACGCCAACAGAGCAGTTAGGTTCAACGTATGCAGTTCTTGGTAAGAAGCGAGCAAGGGTTTTGAAAGAAGAGATGCAGGAAGGAACTTCATTATTTACTGTGCATGCCTACTTGCCAGTTGCTGAGAGCATTGGATTTTCTAATCAGCTTAGGAGTGTAACATCAGGCGCAGCTAGTGCTCTGCTTGTTCTTAGCCACTGGGAAGCTATTCCCGAGGACCCCTTCTTTACCCCAAAGACGCAGGAGGAGATTGAAGAATTTGGAGATGGTTCGAGCATTGGGCCAAACTTGGCTAAGAAGCTTATGAATTCTGTCAGGCGAAGGAAAGGACTACATGTTGAAGAGAAAGTTGTGGAGCATGGCACAAAACAGCGGACACTTGCTAAGAAAGTATAGTTATGTTTTTTGGGAGGTAGGAAAACTGTATCTTTGTTCCAGATTTTGTCCTGGTAAACTGAAATATAATCAACTATGGATTTTTATATGACCATATCACCATATAGTTTTGATATGCTATTTCTTTTTTTATTCTAGATTGTTGTTTTGAGACATGTACGCCATTGGTATCTTAGAGAAGGATTAGCGATGAGTTGTGGATTTGTGGTCTTTCTTGTTTGAGCACTGCGCCACTAGAAAGTATCAAATGGTTG
This sequence comes from Dendrocalamus latiflorus, assembly GCA_017311315.1. Classification (NCBI taxonomy): domain Eukaryota; kingdom Viridiplantae; phylum Streptophyta; class Magnoliopsida; order Poales; family Poaceae; genus Dendrocalamus; species Dendrocalamus latiflorus. The sequence goes on from CM029631.1 coordinate 9,259,961, forward strand.
TACCTTATAATAACTTTTGCAGTATCAGATTAGAAAGATCTCAATAACTTGTGTAGTGCTAGATTAGAAAGACCTCAATGTACTGTTGTCGAAGCAAACTGTCTAACCTTTACTTATGTTGCTACCAATGCAATGGTAACGGTCATTATTTTCATCTTTTTTTACCTGATTTTATGTTGACATTTTTCTTTAAAAGTTCATTCTGAGTTTCCTTTGGTTATGTAACTTTTGATTATATCGAAAGATTATGTTCTCCATAGTTCTGTGCCTTTTGATGCTAGCTAATCAAATTACCTGTATCGAATATCCCCTCTCTTTTTTTCTTTCAGAGTGAACTATGCCCTCTTGAATCAATCTTACTGCAAATTCAGGGTCTTAATAATCAATACTCTTTCCGGTGACCAATACATGTCGTTTTGGGGTATGTGCAGTCAAAGTTTCAAAACTTGGTATCGATATCTTTTTAAATATATGAAAATCATATATATAGATTTGTCTCAAAAAAGATTTTCATATTATTATAATTTTATTGGGTGTTCTAACTATATTACAATAGAAATTAGTGGTCACAGTTACGTTTTGAGGACTATGTCTATGTCTAAAACGAAATGTATTTATAACTAGTACTGGTATGACTTGTCGTTAACTTACCCTTATTATAAAAGACCTTGTTAGAACTTACAAAACTTTTTTCACTTAACATCTATAGAATGATGGCTGTAGGGCCCTGTGGCAAAAAGTGAAAATTATTACATATGCTTTCATGCTTTGCTTTTCTTTCTTTTTGTCAGGCATATTAACAATGGCTGGGAGATCCATCGTTGCTATTCATGGTTACATTAAATCAATTTCATCTCATTGGCACATTTTATGTTTGCACATCTCTTGAGGTTCAGATATTCAGTTATAAAAATCTGATCTAATCTTACACAGTTTGGTCTTCACAATTTTCATGTTGTGTTGATGTTTGCTTTTCACCGCCTCTCATCCTAACAGCATGTTTACGCATGCACCTTGAGGCTTATGTGATACTTTGGTTGTCGTGTTTTTATTGTTTGGTCCATTTATTGGGGGGCTTTTGTCTTCTAAGCTAATTTACTGGGTGTGTACCAAACTAGACAAACCCATAGAGATGTTTGGGTAAACTCATAATTCCTTGTAAGCTTGTAACCCCTCTCTAGTTTTTTTTTGGTGGGGGGGGGGGGGGGGTGTTGTTAAGCTTACAGATTTTTAAGGCAAAGAATAACCTAAGTGATTAGCCCTAACATATTTTGGATAATTGCCTGACAGGCTTATTCAAAATTAAATGTTAGCCACAAGGTATCTGTTAGCATTGTAATGCCCATTGGCACTTTCTTTAAGTAATACCCTAGGTTTCCTGTGGAATTGTGCACACGGCTCCAAATGCAGGTCTCAATACGATTATACGAGAAACCTTAAAATCATGCAAACTCTTATTGTAATATATTTTCTGCATTTAAATCTGTAACACACCATTTTTGTGAATTTTTTTAATTTTTTGAATTTAGTTCATTTTTTAGCACAATTCAAAATTTTAGCAAAAACAAAACTCAAATTGGAATTCAAATTCAAATCTAAAATCCAAATTTAAATAAAAAGGAAATGCGAAATAAAAAAATCAGAAAATCGATTTCAGGCCAGCCCAATTCAATTTTATTTTCCTCTCTCTTCACTCGTCTACTTGACTCTGGCCCATTCGGCCTGCCGACCTACTTTCCTTTTCACCTCTTTTTCCTTTTCCCTGGCCTATCATTGTCGGCCCACAACCCACTCTCCCTTCCCCTTTTCTTCTTCTCTTGGCCCAGTCGTGCGTCTGGCCTGCCTTTTCCCCCTCTTTCTCTCACTCTCTCTTTCTTACTTTGTTTCTTGACCAAGCCAGCTCGCGCCGCCTTCTCTGATCGCGTTGTCGCTTCACCCCGATTGCGCCTCGCCTCGCCCGCATCAGCGTCGCCCCATCACCACCTACTGTATTAAATCATCACGCTACGATAGCGCGTGTTGCACTAGCACGCTATCGTGTCACTTTGACTAGCGACGCTGACGATCGGCCATGAGAGTGCCTCTACTACAGTCGTTGCGCACCTTACCTCGTTGCCTCGTCGTGCGCCCCTTGCACGTCACGTTGCGTCGCACTATCGCTTCACCTGTGTCATGCTCTGCTGTCACGTCACCTTGAATGGCCACGCCGACGACTGACTGTGAGAACGCCACACCCGCTCCGCCTTATCCTGCTACCTCATCGCGCACACTCCGTCCCATAGCACTGCTGCACCCACACCACCATGACGTCGGCCGTCATTACTCCCCGTTTCATCTCACAGTCGTGTCAACGTCACCACGCCGCCCTGTCGGCCTCACTGTCGTGTCTCGCTCGAGCTCACCTCCGCCGACTATAAATACAGCCAAGCCCCTTCCTTTTCCTCCACATTCCTCCCACTCACTCCCCTTACTTCGCCTTGCGTCGCATTGAGCCCGATCTGAGATCGCTCTCATCGTCGTCGTGCCCCGCTGTGCATCATCTCCCACTCCGATGAGCCCCTCTCCTCCCCCTTCACGTCAAATTGACCATCTTGCCCTCCTCTTCACTTCCCCTCACCCTAATTGGGTTTTCGTCCAGTGAGTCTCACTGGCACCGTCATCTTCCTCCCCTCTTATCGAAACTATCTCCTGCACCGTCGTTCTCTCTCCGGCGATCCTCGCCTAGATTCCTTTCTCTGGGAGCATCTCCCTGCATCCCTCTTCCTCACCCAACACTTAATTTGAGCTCTATCCTGCCTCAGATCGTCGCTGCCGTGAAGCTCGCTGCACCGCCCCAGGCTCTCTTTGCCAACTCCTCACGGTGCACCTTCTTTTTCCTCCTCTTCCTCTTCAGCATTGTCGTCCCTTCTCCCTTAGCTCCGGCCGCCGTGCTCGCCACCGTGCTACATAAACCATGCCGCCACGACCCACAGGTGTGGCGTGGTCCCAACAACCCATTTTGGGGATTGCTGGCGCACACCGCCACTTCCCTCACAGGTGCCGAGCATGGCAATGTCGTCCCTGCCACTAAGACAAATTTACCAGCTTCTGCGGTATTTTCTAATAGGAAAATAAATTAAAAACCGCAGCTTGTCCCATATGTCAGCATCTGCTGTATTTTCCAATAGAAAAATAAATCAGAAAACAAATTTAAAATTGTGCAACCAAACCGTCAGGGAGACATGTTATCTCTTTGTTTATGTTTTAGGATTTTTCTGAAACTAAACTTTGGAATGCCCGTTCTCACTCATTTTAACTCCAACTAAATAAAACTTATTTCTAAATTCATCTAAATCCAAGATCTTTCCAACAAAAGTAAAATCATGGATTTTAAAGTTCATTTCTATTTATTTGCATGCTCATATATTTATTCACTTTTTCTTCACAATCGTTTGTATATTACAAATACTTGAAAGAGGAGCTGTTCGAGCTCCACCAAGACACCAAGATCAGCAAGCTTGTGAGAAAGGCGAGTCAATATTTTGATTATGTTGCACCTACTTTTGAATGCAAATTATATTATTTTAAATTATAAAATTGTATACTTTACTTTATTATGCAAAATATGTTCGTAATTAGCTCATAGTTAATTCCCTATGGACAATTGCTTAATTATATCACAAAAACTCTTATCGTCTTAGAATTAATTGTAAGCATGCTAGATATAAGTTCGCATCTAAGTGCCATACTTAGTCTTGCTTAGATATCCGGGTGCATTAATTTGCACTGACATCATTTCAAATATAAAAACTTGGCGTCAACTTTTGTTTTTTAGCTTCTCCAGAAGCCAAAAAGTCAAACATCGAAACGGGACAACATCTTGAAGTGGATTATCTAAACAGTTTCCTAACCCGAAAACTATGTGTTCCATTCGTGTCGACGTCTCCGTCGTCTATTGCCGTGTTGAAAAATACAGATAAAAATCATTAGCTGCAACCAAAAGCCATCAGTCATAGTTTAAAAAGATACTTTGCTTGGCAGAGGATGCGAATGCACCCATAATACAATCCTGACGTCTGTTGTCGTCCGGGTAGGGACTAGGGAATGTCCCCTGTCTAGTTGTCTCATTTGCTTTTGTATTCTCTAATTTACTGTTGATACTGGCTTTTACTTGGAGAAGACAATATGAATATGTGATTTATCTACACCTCTCACTCTGAAGATAAGTCAGAGGATCATAGGTGTATTACACAACCCACTTCTCTCATATTTCCCTCACTTTCCCTACAGCTCGCACTTTTATTTTAAAAACTATTTCTTTCAACCACTATTATTTATTTTCATATAAAAATCATCAGGTGCAGCCAATATGAACATGCTCTTAATTGAATTGGCGTCCTTCCTTTTGTTTCAAAAAGAAAAGAGTAGACACTGACATGCGCGGAGTAATTACACGTCATGTTTTCTGAGGGGGTCAAATATTTGTCAATCTGGAATTTCACCAGCGAGCTTAATTTTTCCTCTTTCGATTGTAAGCCACGTTCTTTAAATCTTGCCTTATTTGCACTTTATCCGTAGTTTCTCAGCCTGACTCGGGGTGCTCATTTGGGCTTTTAAAGTCTAGCTTCTGGGTTAATTTTACTGTAGTAGTTTTTTTTTGCACTGCAGCTGTTGGTAACTTTTTAGTATAATTAACTTTAAAAAATTAAAAAACTAGAAAAAAAGGTTATATCATCATGGACAATGTAAAAAAACTACACAAAACAAAAAATAACCAGAAAAAAATAAAATTAAAAAGTTAAAAGCTAAAAACTGAAACTCTAATGAACAGTGTCCTGTTCTGAGAGGCATGGACTTGTGTCTGTCTAGTCCATTAATATTTGTTCGAAAAAGTCCTGGGTAGTTCCGTACTCTAATGTTGAACAGTATTCTCGGCCGAAAAAGATAGTTGAATAGTTAGCTTGCGTGACTGTTAATTTGTGCCAATCTGTGGTAAAGATGTATTCTGTATTTTGTTGCAGACTTCTGGCAAGTAAACGCCATCATTTGCTAATGCTACCCGAGCTTGCTACCATCTGCTAAGCATCCTACGAGATATGGCTCATAGCACTGGCTCTGGGTGGCCTTCTTTTGCTGGAGCTGCACGTCTAAGATGAGTTTGCCCTAGGTGTTGGTATGGTCACTCATGCATGCTACGGGCTGTTCTTTTTGGCTGCGGTTTATAACTTTTTGGCTGTTTGTGCAAGAGATTACAGAGTAACAGAAAATCATGTACGATTTTTGCAGATATAAATGAAGTCGGTACAGTATGTATTACAATTAACTAGTAGACCATATTTTGAAAAGATACTCCGTTTAAAAGATAGTTACTGTAGAAAAGCCGAAAAGCAGCTTTTAGAAGCTGAAAAAAACAAGACCTACATCATCAGAGATTCAAGTAGATATGGAGGAGAATGGTGAGGTACGGTTTGCTTTTTTTTTAAGGTACAAACTGGAAGTATATAATTCACACATACCATACAAACATATACGCGAGCACGTCCGTCCTCTATATATGCTAGGGAATTAATCGAAGCCTCAACGATCTCTCTTAACACGCTATCTCATTTAACGCGTATGCACCTGCTTCAAGAGAGGATGTGTTTAGCAAGGAGGACCTGCGCGTGCACGAAGTGGACTAGAATCTGGTCGGTTTTGTGGACCCACCTACCATGATATAACGGATTAACAAAACTCTTTTTTCTTTATTTTTTCCATGGATAAAGCCCAGGTCTATTATATATCAGTGAAAGAGGTGACACGTACAAAAAAAGAGGGAAATAATAAAAACAGGGAGAAGAAACCAACAAAAAGGACCCCAAATCATAAGCTGTCAAGTCACCTTGCAAGCTGCATATATGATAGAGTACTATCTTTGAATCACTAAAAACTAAAAACAAAGAGCTGGTACAGCTGCAAAATAAGAGTATTTCTCTGTATCCAATGCTATCTATAAAAGAACGGCATAAGCTTTCTCCTTGCTGGAATTGTCCTTTTACCCTACCAAAGCCTCGGACTGGGGGGCGTCAGCAATGAGCATTTTTTTTTTGTTGAGAAAAACAGCAGTCACACACACACCCCATTCCTGTACAGCGCGTTTGGTTGCCTGCATCCCGCCCAGCCTGGCCTGTGGAATTGTAACATCCTGAAGTTTTTAAATTTGAAAATATGGAGTTTGAGTTACTTTTGTATATTATAATATTTGAATTTGGATTTTCATGGTATTTTGAGCTCTCAAAAGTTAAAGAAATTCAATAAAGGCCAAAATCAAAATCAATAATATTAATGCTACACATAAGAACATACAAATAAAGGAAACTTAAAATCTAAGTTAAGAATCTGACAAGATGATCCAGAAAATAAAGGGGAGAGAAATAAGCCTGAAATATAAAATCTTATTCTTAATAATGACATGAGAAGCAAGGGAAGTAAATAAAGTAAATACCAAAAATAGTTGAAAATATTTTTATTACATCCAGAAGGTCCTCAGGAGATTCTGTGAATTTTCCTGAAATTTTTGGAAGTAATCTCATATTTTTCTGAGATTTATTCAATTAACTGCGCATTTCTGAAAATCTTGAAAAATAAAAATGAAAATCCTCCTCTTCCCCTCCCGGGCCGACACCTGGCCGGTCTCGATGCGTGACACGTCGCCCGCACCTTCCATCGCGCGGCCCAGCTTCCGCGGGCGCAGCGCACGCCGCTGTCACGCGGGCCCGCATCTCGCCCACGCCTCTTCTCCCGCTGCCGCGTGGCCGCGCGGTCGCCCGCGTTGTCCCGACCGCGCCCTCTGCACGGTGGACCGCTCCACTCGCATTCCTCTCTCTCTCTCTGCCCGCGGGCCCGACGCCTCACCGCTCCCTCGCGCCCTCTCCCGCTGGCTGGTGGACCACACCCGCCCGCGCCCGCGCTCTCTTCTTCCCCCTCCCTTTTCTTCTCCATGCGGCCGCGCCCCTCACACCAGCTCTCTCTCGCGTCTCCGCAGCAGATCACCCGCTCTCCCTCTCTCACCTCGCGGGCAAATTAAACAGGAGGGGAGGCGAACCTCTCCCGCCACCTCTCTCCTGCAAATCTCGGAGAGATTTGGTTCACCCCCCCCCCTCCAGCGGCGACAGGACGGCGATCTCCGCCGCCCCGCCACGCGTCCCCTCTACCGGCTATAAAAGCCTTGCCTGGGAGCTTCAACCGCGTCTCAGCTCCCTCCTCTCCCCTTCCCTAGCTGCAATTGCACTGAGAAGCCCCCAATTCCCCGTCGGCCCCTCCTTCTTCCCGAACTCCGACGCCACCCTCCCCTCTGACCCCGGCCGCCTCCGAGCAATCCTTTGCTCCCAGAGCGTCAGGGAAGCAAGGCGGAGCTGTTCCCGGTCTCCCCCGCACCTCCCGAAGCCCGTAGCCCGCCGTCGCCGGAGCTCCCACCCGAGCCTCCGCCGTCACACGCCGTCGGCCCGCCACCGTGCTCCTCCATCCCCTCTGACACCACCAGGAGCTTCACCACCACGCGAAGTTTATATATCACGAAGCCCCCGAGCCTCTCCGGCCACCACTCGCCGCCGGCGCCGCCGTCCTCTTCTTCCTCTGTCTGGAACCCTCCCGGAGCAACTTCAAGGGGATTACTTACCCCTATAGGGTAAGCATCGCTCGGCTCGGCCGAGTGGCTTTCAGCGTTATCTCTTCCTCCCCCTCGTTCCCGCGGCGCGCGTTCGAGCCTCCGGCTCCGCGCCTGCGGTCGAGCGATTTCTTTTAAAATTCCCGCTGACAGGTGGGCCCCACCTGTCGGCCTGTGCAGCTAGAACAGCCGCTGACCCCTGGGCCCCACGGGTCAGTGACACCTCTGCACCGGACCCTGCTGACAGATGGACCCATTGAATAGTACCTGGCCCCACTTGTCAGCGGCACAGGAAGTAAGAAATTAAAATAAAAAGATAATGAATTAAAAACTCCAGTGGGACCCACTGTTAGAAATTTAATAATTTTGGGATTTAACTGAACTGAAATATTCAAATGGGCATAACTTATTCATTTTAACTCCAAATTAAGTGAGACAAATTTCTAAATTCATATAAATTCAAGATCTGTCCAGTGGAACTGAAACCATAAATTTCAGATGTCCATTGAATTTTTGGTGATATTTAATGTGGTTTGCATAAATAAATTGAAAAGACTAAATATTAGTTAAGACGTTGATAAAGAGGAATAACTTTGGCTAAACATCTAAACTTAGTAAAGATGCTCTTAAATCATAATTAAAATATAAGTTCAATATTTATCATAATGTCACCTAATAAATCTCAGTGATGTACCTTATTAAATAGAATAATAGAGTACTATCTTGTACAGAGATCTCTGCCTAGGTTATAACATCAGCTTATTTCATATATACCTATAAATTAATTATCACATATGAATAAGTAATATTTAACTCAAGGACTAAAAGTTAATTAAAAGCATTAGTAAAGAAAAGTATCCTTGATTGGTATTGAAATGTAGTAAAAGGATGTCCATTGAAGTTAGAGACATTCATAAGCAAATGAATATAGATAAATAGTTAGAAAAATGTTGAGGACGTATATACGCCATTAGTAAATATGTTAGTTCAATTTTTTTTAAACACCTTAGGCCTTATTGAAAATATAAACCCTAACATTAACATATTGCCAACCCGAAATCTGAGGTAGTAGTTTTAATTTAGTAGAGGTAATAAAATGTAATCATGTGTAGCAGGTTTGAATAGTAAAGGGATGCAAAAGTAACCATCTAAAGTATGACTATCATTCCTACATCCCTAAAAGGCCATAGTAATATAGAGATACTAAAATATAATAGCACTAGGGCATCGGGCATTAAAATGATCTATCTAATATAAATAAACATTCCAAAGTAAACACTTAATCAAAAACTTAATAAAGGTATCCAAGTGTTATAATACTTTTGACTAAAAGATTTATAGAATAAGTACAGATCTCATCCATCAGTCCAGTTTACCTTTATCTAAGTTGCAAGGAAAACTTACCTGAAGATAAAATTTATACATTAAACTCCTGCACCAGTCTATAGGTATAACCCGACTCATGGAACTTCCTTAATAAATATAAGAGTGATAAAAAGAAGTTATTAAATAAGATGGGTTAACCCGTAGTATTCAGTGCCATCCTCAAATCCAAAATAAGAATAACATCGTCAATATCCCTGTATCGCGAACCCTCCTTAGCCTCTGCTTCGTCGAGTTTCCTACTACCCAACCATCGCTTTGCCCCAACCTTGTGTAACCCCGTCAGTCCTCTGCACCCAAACAGCATTGCCTCAAATCACCCATTAAATCATAACAAAACTAAGTTGAGTTTATTCCGAGTTATTTGGATCTTTTGAGTTATTTGCTTTCTTTTTGGATTCAGTCGTTTGTCGCGTAATTAGAAACTGAAGTCCGAAGATTCCACGGATCAAGCGAGATCAATAGTGAAGTGAAGAAAAGATCCGAAACTCAAGAGAAAGCATTGTGTGAGCTCAAGACCGCAGCAAACCGCGCCAGGCGAGTCAATACTTTGGTCATGTTGAACCTACATTTCTGCAAATTACTTTGTTTTAAATTAACAAAGTGCATTGCTGTTATTTTTATGCAAATGCATGCTAAATTTGATATTCTAGTTATATGTCATTGTTTACCTTGAATAATATTACCCCCTCCTTTGAGTAATTGAATGTGTGAACCTTGTCACCCTAGCAAAAATTATAATAGTAATGTTTTAAAAATAAGTCCCTAGCTATATGCTATGCTTAGCATTGATTAGGAACTCGGGGCAAGAAATTGTCCCAAGCATCACTTTTACTCATGAGAAACTGGTTTGGGCAGTCATGGTGGAAATGACTGGTATATTTGGTTATGGATATTTTATGTTCCCAAAAATCCTAACATGCTTTAATGTCTGGGCGGATTGGTTCGAGGGTGTGTATGAGTATGTGTATGTGTGGTGCAGTGGATGCACAGTGTGGTGCAGTGGATGCATAAAGTGGGTTAGTGGTAGACCGCCCAGATAACCCTAAGGACTGAATCTTGTCATGTCACCCAGTGTACAACAGTACAACCACAAGCCGGCAAAGTGTAGGCAGGGTTTACTAATTTGTGTGGCTCTAAGGTGGTTACGTGAAGGTATGACCACGAGCAAAGGGATGGATGGTCGCATCCCCACCTTTGCCCGTGATGGCTCACGAGGGACCCTTCCCGAGGGATGGTCGGATCCTACGGAAGATAGACCTTAGCGGGCGTAACCACAGTAGGACTATGCATGGTAACAATCCTGTGATAGTCTACTCAACCGCATGGCTAAGGAATCATGTGGGGCAACGGGTAGATTTATCCCTTGTGGGTAAAGTGTGCAAAACTCTGCAGAGTCAAAACTATTCGAATAGCCGTGCCCACGGTCAAGGGCAGACATGGGAACTTAACTAGATATAGTTCTATTTAAAAATGTTTGAAAAATGGGAATGGAAAAGTGGAAGGGTAGAGGAAAGCCCTGATTTGAGTTGTCCTGGGTGTCGTCCCAGTGGTAAGTTAAGCGGCTATAACGCTGGAAAATGTCATACGGTGTGATGCCGTAGGTATGGAGAAATTATGGTGATATTAGGCATATGGTGTGATGCCATATGTATGGAAATTCATATTAATATTCCTTGAACATTATGTTTTTGCTCAAAACTGTTAGGTCTCAGGAAATTTTATGTATTATATTTCAAATAGTGGCATTTCTATTCTTACAAAATGAAATATGGGTGGAATAAACAGGGTCGCGAGTAAAAGAGAGGAATGTTTGTAGAATACATATAAAGGCATTGGTGGATTCATGTCGATCTTGAATAGGAAATGATAGTGTGGGTTCTGGAGGAAATAAATTAGTGAAGTCTAGCTGAATGATAGGCTAGATAGATGATTTAAATGATTTTTGGAGATTTAGGAATTGCACAGATAAATATTGGATTATGACACTGATAAATAAATTCTTGGGAGATGTCAATATTAGAATTAATAGATTCAGTTACTAGATGAATCAAATGAATTTTGAGGATTTGGTGGAATAATACAAGTATTGGATTATAATTCTTGATTAATGATATTCCTGGTGGATATATAATAGTGATTGTTAATCCTTGGAAGATGTTGTCAATATAGGGAATTAATAGGAGTTGATCAATTACTAGAGGGATCTAATTAAATTTCTGAGAAGATTAGAGGAGTCATGATAATTAGTGGATTATAATCTTGATAAATTGAATTTTTGGTGGAGGTATATCTATGGATTAGCTAGTGATGGATAATGAAAAAATGAGGTGGATTATTGGATTATGGGTTGAAATCAATGACAAAAAGGATTGAATACAAATGATATCGGTGGATTTGAAAGTAATTATGTTAGAGAATCATTAGAGTTCAGAGGTAAGGGGCTGATGAATAATAATTCAAAGTACAAAGTATGATCGGTGGATTAAATAAATGACGATACTTGCTGTTTGGAGTTTTAGACAGCAGTCAATAAATAGAGTGCATTTCCAGTGGATTAAGTCGATGTTGGTAATTGTAGTGTAGAGTTAGGAAGTAATAATAAAACTTTGATTAAATAAGAATAATAATGCTGCTAAAAGCAATTTTTGGCAAATAAAATAACCCGAGCCTTTCCTTTGTTATGCCATGCATACTATCTATCTGCATTCTGTGTATTGGCTCGCGGAGCACGGGGTCGGAGTGCTCACGCTCGCTTTTGCGGCAAAATTCAGAATCAAGAGTCAAGTCACCTTGCCTCAGCAACAAGAGTGGACAAGCTGGCAGATAAGATGAAGATGAAGATGTCAAGGGCTAGGTCGCGAACCTCCAGTTGGCTGCCTGTGGGCATGTCCTGAAGGTCCCACCTGTGTGCTTCGTTCTTCCGCTGCTGCAATTTATTGATTTCGGCCTAATCGGCCCATGAGTAAGTCTACTATTATATTTACATTTCCGCATGATATGTACTTTGATATTCAGAACTGTAACTGTGTGCACTATCTACTGATCTAGGGAATAGTGCAGTTAAACACAGTAGATTCCGGATTATAAAATCTGGGTCTGACAGGAATGCAGTGGGATATTGATTGGTTGCTTGCATCTGATGGTAGATCAGGCCCGTAAGGTGCAGCTGGAGGCACGCAGCCAGGCTCCAAAGAAACGAATCTGGTTTGCGTTTCCGGGAGCCAGGCCCGCGCGGGCTCGACGGCGTGATCCCTGCGGGCAACCAAACATGCTAGTAATGAACGTCTAGGCATATATTTCAAAGTTAAGATCTCTCCTCTGAATCCTCTCTTTCACGCGTAGGGAGAGATCTTAACATAACATTTGCTAATTAAATATGAAATTAAATATCCTAAATTTAAATTTAGATTGCAAAATATAAAATTTAAAATTATACTACACCAAGCCGTGCAATGGCGCGGGCCGATCGCTCATTAACATTAAAAACAGTTTTTTAACCTAAGAAAAAGAAATTGCAAGTGTAGACCCAATTTCATTGGCTGCCGTTGCAGTCACTTTTCTCTAACTACACAGACCTGACACTTTTCTTTCCACGTTGCTGAGAAACCATCGTGGCTGATTGGCTGGATGTTAGTCATCCATGTGCTTCAGCCATTCACTGGTACTATTCTTTTAGACTGTGGTCGATATCTTTTAAGTATGTTTGATATTTTTTATCTGTGTATTTTGAAACGGTAGAGACGTGGCACGGATCGTATACATGGTTCTAGACTAAAAAAGATGTTTAGAGAAACGGTCATATTTATTTCAACTTTCGAAGAAACCGAAGGTAAAAATCACCCTAAAAGTCGAAAAGAACGAGTCCAATTTTTGATCTAATGGCCAATGTGACCACCTCGTTCTCATGCCTTTCGACCACCATGCTTGTTCCATATAATCGCCTCGATTTAAGCCATTTTCACGTCATTCTAGCCGATTAGGCTTGACTGAATATCTAAGGCGTCTGTCCAATTCGGTTTCTGAAGCGAGCACGTACGTCAAGCTAGGTAACCAACCAAACAGATGCCGGTCGCGCGTGAATAAAAATCCCTTTTTCACGTACCACCTCAGCTAGATGTATAGGTGGAGCATGCATGCATGTGCTTGGTTGATCCGGCCGGAAGGTTGGCTGTCTCGCCGTCTTCTAACTCTCTGCTCCGGCGAGAAAACCCAACAACGCATCGTGGGATCGACGGGCGTCGCCAACCTCGGCTCTTCTGTCGCGATCCACATCCCCACAGGGTTTAATATGGACATCGCTGCTGGATTGATATATAGCCACTCCTCTTTTTCTGTATCCTTTTGCCCAAATACACACACACACACACACACTGGCCTATCTGAATTTCGTGGCTGAAAGCGACACACTGTTCTCGATCCGTTTCATCATTTGCACATTAACGGGAGACACAAGATTTGTTTTAGCTTGGTGGCGAATGCATGCTGCTACTTATCTACACAAGGAGCACCCAAATTAATTAGCAACCAACCGTACGTCTTTGTTCATGCATGCATGCATGCATACGTAAACTTTGGTCTCGTCCGTGGTGCTGCTTGCATTGCCGGTTTAGATCGACTCAACCGGGCGAGAAAGTCAAAAGACTCAACCGGGCGAGAAAGGCAAAAGCCCCAAGGAAAGACCACGGCAATCTTCTAGCAAGTGTTGTCGCCGCCGGTGTGACGAGGATAAGCGGGCTCAGGGCTTGTTCATATTAGGCTAAAAATAAAGTAGTAATAACCGAAATAAATAGATTTTGAAAGAGAAGAGTGAGCGGTAGCTAGGAAAAATAAGGAAATGATATATCATTCTTAAAAGGTGTCAAGAGATACTAATATCTCATCATTAAATTATATAAACCTCTTGATAACCTTTTAATACCTTTTGGTAATTAACTTTCCAATGATGATAAAAAGTCTCAATTCATGTATTGTTAATTAGCATGTAGTACTATAAGAGAAAGAACCATAGCTATGATCTATTTTGGATAGGTTTTTTAGATTGTATGGTTTTTGAATTTTGGCTGTTTGTGAGAAACAATACGCAGAAGGAAATAGTTGTATGCGATTTTGGTCTTATAATCCACCTTTAAACCTACTTTAAAATAACGTATAACTTAAAAGCTAGTTACCTAAACAGAAAATAATAAGCTAAAATCAAAGAAAAAAAGAATCCGCCCGCCTTTAGCTTGGTGACGGCCGGGGCTCTCGTAACGAAAGTGTTGCTAACTTTGCGAAAAGAGAGACGGAAAGTAACCAACAAGCCGGCCGTTTCTGAACACATACACCTAAACTCGGTTCGCATTCACCGCCGCCGGTGCCACGTCCGGGGAATGGACTTGGTCTCTGCTGTGCACGTCAACGTGTTGACCATCGACGAGCATGCTGCATTCGAAGATTAGGATGATATAATCGCACGGTTTGAGACCATCTTATAATACCCTGGAACTTGAGCTAGCGTGTGTTTCTTCTTTTTTTTCAGTGGTCGTAGATGGATGCGGGGAAGAATATGTAGATTTGAAGCTCGCCAAATCTCAAAGAGAATGATGGATGGATATCTTGATTTCTTGTCCGCCCTCGTCTAGGCTGTCTATACTACCAACTACACTGCATAGAAGCGCTTGAGCATCCTTGCTCACACCTCCCTGCTCCTTCTAAAGAAGTTGGGAATCTTACGTGCCTGTTTTTTAAGTCATGACTTTTGCTATAGTGCCTAACTTTCAAACGGAGTATTTTTTTTAAGACAGGGTCTACAAATTAAACGATCTACACGTTAAAAGCCCAACATCTGTACTAGCCAAAATTGCAAGTGTGTATCTGTCTCTCCGTAATCTGTACCGTAAACAGCCAAAATTCAAAAATTTCAGCCAAAAGTCATAAGCCGCAGTCGAAAAGAACATGCCCGTAACGTTAAGTGGCATTGCGAATTTCGCTACCTATGTAAATAAAAACAACAGATATCATTCAAAGCACCTCTTTAGTTTTGAGGACAAGAAAATCTCATAATAATCCTAAAAAGAAAAAAATAGAAATTCTTACGTTAATCGAAAAAAGAGAAAAGGATCTCTACCATTTATTTTGATGAAGTCAGATTATACTAGAGTTATATAATAAATACAGTTGCATTTCAATCACAGGAAGTAAAGATGTGTATCAAAAACAACTGCACCATAATATATAGCTGCGCAGTTGCGCGGGTATATTTGCTAGCTTAGGACAAAACCATAGCTATAGTCCTCGACGTCAAAATACCGTGGCAATTAAAGGTTGAAAATGAAGGAAAACGCCACCCCCTCCCATAGAATACTCCCTCACATTTTCCCCAAAATGACACGAATACCCCCTTCCTATCCCAACTTGGCCACCAGATTCGCCGCTACCGCGGCCTCTTGTACTCGCCCAAGCAGCAGGGCATAGCCGTCGCTGCCCACCGGAGTGAGGGAGAAGCAACAGCAATAGAGGGAGGACTCAATTGGTTGTGGCGGCGGCAAAGCAATCATATTAGTGAAGGAGGGGGACTGGGCAGCTTGGATTAGCGAACAAGAAGAAATGAGAGGAAGAACGTGACAAAGGATAGGCCGCACGACAACGAGCTTTGGATTTGGACACATCGCACTTGTTGTTGAGGTGGGGAAGCCATCGACAGCGAAGTCAGAAGAAGAGGGGTGTGAGCGGGGAAGACAACAGAGCAGAGGTCCTCTCCCCTCACCGTCGTCATCGCCGCTCACTATACACTGACAAAGTGTTCTTCAGCAATGGCCTCCAAAACATTAGAAGGGCATAAATGTCTTTTTACCCATGGGATGGGCATTTGCCATATTTTTTTGGGATGGCATCTTAGTCGAGTACAATTGCAATAGTAATTTTCTTAAATAGAGAATTTTACGATGGCACCAACCTAACTTTTCTAAAGAATTAAGAATGATACTCCCCCGGTGCTTCGTTTTTGAGAAAGGGATTCCCTTCAGGTAGAGTTGACAAAAAATCCAACTTAGGAATAAAGCCGATTTGAAGTGGAGTTTGTACGGATCATATACTGATTATCCGACAATGGTGCTGCTTGGTTGGGCTAAAATAAGCTAGTTGTGGCTGAAATTGTACTGTAACGGGCTGAAATTACACTATAGCTGATGGTGATTTATTTGGCTTTAAAAAATTTAAAAATAGAAAAAAAAGATTAGCCCATTATGGACAATACAAACGAATACGAAAAAAGAATCAGCAAAAAAACTCAAAAAACAAAAAACTAGAAAAAGATGAAATTTAGAAATAGTAAAAAATAAGCCAAAAGCTAAAAGCTCTAGCCAAAACGAGCGGAACCAAAGTAATATTGTTTTGTAGGAAATGAAAGGGTTTTTTTCTATGAAATTTCCTTGAGAATCACTCGTTCCAAAACCGGACTTCAATATATATACTCCCAAGACAGTGACACAAATAATATGCTATGGATGTTGGAAACGTTGTCGGTTACCAGCAGAACCATGCTTATTGGAAGCTTCTCTGGGATGCAATCAATCATCATGCTAGTGTTCAAGGTACATGATTGTCCCATTTTGTCGCCCACGATTACAAGAAGAGAATGATCGGTGACATTATCCGTTCCGTGGATCCAGAGAGTATAGGTTGTTTATTCGAAAAAAAACCATAATCTAAAAATCTAAAAAGAATAGATCTATATTTAGGGTGCGCTGACCCACGTCATTTGGAAAATTTATGTTTTTGCCACCCTTATGAGGTGAGGGGCAACAGATTTACCACCCTGGCCCGTTGTCAGTGACTCAGGCGGTCCCACATGTAAGTGACAAAGGTAATTGGTCAATCTTAAGAGTGGCAAAAACATGAATCTCCCACGTCATTTTTGGAAAGGAGGTAAGCACGAGAGGACACGCCGATCGCCATCTGTTGATTGCTACTAGCAGTGTCCAGTTCATCTCAATCTACCCAAAACTACGCAACGTGCGGGGCTCGAAGGCCAGAAGAAAATAACCTGACAGGTAGTCCTCTCTCGCATCTTTATTTTATTATTTTTGGAGATGCTCTCTCACACTTGCTGGGGAAAATTTTCTGCTGTATACCGGTGACATAATCAAGTTTGTATGAATGAGATGGCGATACACGGCAAGAACACTGTAGCAATACTGTAGCTCGTACGAAAATAATATTTTTACTTTTGGCTACAGTACCAGTCATACAGAAAATATTTTTTACAATAGCTGCTGCAGTACTTTTGCCACGTGTCACCACCTAATTCATGCGTTACACAAAGTAGATTGTGTCACCGGTATACAGTAGAAAATTTCCTTGTTGGGGATGCATGTTCCAGGAGGCGATTCGGTCGAGTTGTACTTTGATCGGTACCATTAATTATGTATGATTCAGGATCTACGTTGAAATGGTATTTGTGAGCGACGACTTCGTACAGAATAGGTAATCCCTTGGGAAATTGTAAGGAAAAAAACACATTCGTTCGAAATAGGGCTTGACAAATGTACTGGAAACTATAGCGGCGGGGAAGGAGAATTCTTCTTGTTGTATAGTTGGATCCTAGTTGATCAACCGTTCTGGTTAAATTCTTCTTTGGAGGAACCAAATCGTACGTCATCTTGTTCAATTTACTTGCGTTTTTGGCGGATAATCATAAGCTGAAAAGTAATTGTTCCATTGACTCATTCTAAATCCATGCTACTCCTAAGGGTGAGTTATTTTTGGCTTACGATTTCTTTCAAATAAATAAATTGGATGGTTTTTCTGTAGTTGTTTCGAAACGATTTATCGTGACAACCTTTTTGAAGCGGCTTATCGGCATTCTATTTGTTCATATAACACACTTACGCTAAAGATAAAATCTACAAATGATAGCCATAAGCCACAGACTAAAAGAAACCATCCTAGGTACTAACCGGCGAGGAGAAGAAGAGATTTCCTAAAAAAGTTACAACTAGGTCTCTGCAGACATATATGGTGGTGATCGGTTCGGCTGAAAAGCTCGTGGCTTACGGCTGAAAACACTGTAGCTGGCTGAAAAAAGCACTGTAGCTGACAGAGGCTTATTTAGCATAATTAAATTTAAAAAATTTAAAAATAAAAATATGTTAGCCCATTACGTATAATACAAACAAATACGGGAAAAAAACAACCGGCAAAAAAGCTCAACAAAAAGCCAAAAGTTCAGAAAAAGACGAAACTTGTGAATAGTGAAAAATAAACCAGAAGCCGAAGCCGAGTTGATCGGGGCCATAAATATCTCAAGGACATCGCCATCTGAAAAGGATGCAGTAAGCATCGCCTACTAAGGGCCTGTTCTTTAAGTCAAAAGCCGGCGGCTTTTGGTTTTTGCTATAGTACCTAACTTTCAAACGGAGTATTTTCTCAAGACGGGGTCTATAAGTTAAACGA
Organism: Dendrocalamus latiflorus; assembly: GCA_017311315.1. NCBI lineage: Eukaryota > Viridiplantae > Streptophyta > Magnoliopsida > Poales > Poaceae > Dendrocalamus > Dendrocalamus latiflorus. The sequence goes on from CM029631.1 coordinate 9,278,403, forward strand.
TCTACACGTTAAAAGCCCAACATCTGTACCAGCCAAAACCGCAAGTGAGTATCTGTCTCTCCGTAATCTGTACCGTAAACAGCTAAAATTCAAAAATTTCAGCTAAAAGTCATAAGCCGCAGCTGAAAAGAACAGACCCTAAGACCGAATCCCATCCATTCGATTTACCACACCATACAACTCGAAGAGAAACTACATAGAAAAAAAGGAGGAGGAGCAGATAGAGAGTGATTTGGCAAAGAAAAAGTGAAAGCCCAAATAATCAGTTTATAGGAAAAGTCCAAAATAATCCTCCTCTGAAGCAGGAGCAGCAGGCAGGCTCGACCTCCTTCGTTGTCTGGCAAAAAAGGACGACGAAACGCCGAACGCATCACCGTCGATTGTTCATTCCCCAAAAATCGAAACCCCACACGAAAACAAGGCAAGAGACTGCGCCGCGCTAGCTGCGATTTGATTGCTCCCCAAACCCTCGCGTCCAATCGCCGCCGCCGTCATGGACGAGGACCACGAGCACGACCCGGACCCGCCCTCCGCGGCGGATGCTGGTCCGTGCCCGTGCTGCTCCTCGCCGTCTGCGGTGGTCACGTGGCGGCGCTCCGTGAAGCGGAAGCTGGACGGGGAGAAGGGAGACGGGGAGGAGGGGGCGCTGGGGCTGGCAAGGGTGGAGGCGGACGAGGAGGCGGCGGCGCTGCGGGAGGCGGTGGCGGCGGCGCAGGAGGCCGCGGCGGGGCTGCGGGCCGAGGTGGAGGAGGAGCGGCTGGCCGCCGCCAGCGCCGCCAGCGAGGCCATGGCCATGATGCTGCGCCTGCAGCGGGAGAAGGCCGAGGTCCAGATGGAGCTCCGCCAGTTCCGCCGCTTCGCCGACGAGAAGATGGCGCTCGACGCCGCCGAGATCGACCACCTCCGCGCCCTCCTCGCCCGCCGCGCGCGCCACATCGCGCGGCTCCGCTCCAGGCTCCGCGACTACCGCCAAACGTGCCTCCGCCTCGGCATCCCGCTCCCCGACGGCGACGAAGGCCAGGAGCAGGACCAGGAGGACGAGCTCTTCCTCGAGGGCGACGACGGCGGCTACTACCCCGAGCTGCGCTGCTACGACGGGGAGTACTACTACGTGGACGGGCAGGAGGAGGAGAGCGAGGAGAATTCGGTGGTCGTGGATCTGGAGCGCCGGATCTGCGGCCTCGAGCACGACCAAGAAAGGCAAGCGCTTGGACTGTCCCTGGCGGAAGAGGAAGGAGCCCACCAGTATGCGGATGAGGCGTTGCCGGAGTCGTCCGGGCAGGAAACGAGCGCTCTTTATGCCGACGAGGTGTTACCTGAGGATACTGGGCAAGAAAGGAGTCGCCTCTATAATGATGATGACGACATGCCAGAGTCTCCGGGTGCTGGATGTCGTGTTGAGGAGGGGGGAAGTGACAGTGATGGTGTTGGCAGCGGCAGCGACAGCGACAGGGTATACATGATTGACAAGGTGCATCAAGGTGTGGCGGCTCCTGCGGCCAGGGTCCTGGAGAAGTACGAGGACGAGGCAGTGGAGCCAGACATTAAGAAGCTACACATGAGACTGGAGGCGCTGGAGGCAGACCGGGAGTCAATGCGGCAAGCGCTGGTGGCAATGCGCACAGAGAAGGCTCAGCTAGTTCTTCTTCGGGAGATTGCTCAGAAGCTAGCCAAAGATGCAAGTCCAGCTGGCACAGGTGTCGGGGTGGTGCCAATTGTGCACCATTCGCCTGGAAAGCAAGCTGTGGGGGTCGCAGATAGGAGGGTTGGGGAGGACAAGAAGACGGCACTTGTCAGGACATTCTCTATGGTTTCCTTATTTAAGGTACGATGCTCTTTTGTGCTGATAGGATGCTGGTACATGGGTGTTTAATTTCATGCTTCAATTGTTACCTTAACAAAATGTTGCAGCATTATCTAGTCATCGACATTGTTTGCTGGACTTTGCTTTCGTCTGATAGGTTTGAGTAGTAGAAAACTTACGAAATTGAAGCAATGGCGGTTTTTTTCTCTCTAGTTAATGTAGATCATGTGCGGCGCAGATCCATTAATTAGATCAAGCAAGATGCAAATATGGAATACTATCTAGCTACTTTTATCTTGCAGAGGTTCAGGCATATTTGATCAAAATGATTGTTGTAGAATGTTGCCACATGATTTGTTTCTATTAATGTCCCGTTCAAGTCCTACTTCTAGCTAATTTTGTTAATTTCCTGTCCAAGTCTTCTAGCTGATTTTGTTAAATGAGCCCAAAGGTAGAAGATTCAGAGTTTTGGTAAATGATTAATTCTGCTCACTTTTGAATATTTGTGTGCTACTGTTTTCAAAGTTTCAAATTAGTACGAAGTCAAAATAGGATAGACCTATAGAACATTTGGAGAAGTGAAGGATTGCCTATGGAACTAGGATTTTTAGTGTTATTCCTATATATTGCTCTTATAGTTGTCATGGGCCCACGGTGTCGCCTAGTCGATGACATATCATCCAGCAGTGGACGACATGGCTGCTCGTCTCCACCGGCAGTGGTCTAGGAGAATGAGTGGCTCGGATCTGGTCTTTGGGTGACTCAAGGGAGATGAGAGAGGGCTCAAGCCTGGGAGGAAATCCTAGCTGCCACCGCCGGTCACCGACTCTCTCCAGCTCGCATCCGCCGTCACTGCTGCCATCTGCATGCAGTACGTGGTCGCCTCCCTGCCTTCCACCGTAGCCTCGCAAGTACTCTTCCATCCCTCTCCTTTCTTCTCTGCTCTACCCTCTCCCCTGATCTGATCTGCTGCTCATCACCCACCACAGTCCTCTGCTCTGATGCTCTCTGCTTTGCTGCTCGCGTCTCTGCTCTGCGGCTGGCGGTGCTGAATGCTGCTGCTCGAGGAGGTGGCAGCCTGGTGGTATTAGGGCCCAGCAGGAGGGAGTGGATGAGTTAGAAGGGCTTTTGGGCTTGAGTGGGGTTGTGGGCTGAGTTGGTAGTGGCCATATCTCTCATCTATTTTCCATTTTTTCTTTGTTATATGTGTGATATATCTGCCGATTACACCAATCTAAGCCATCGTCTAGTTGTTGCCTAGGTGGCGCCCCTGGGTCACCACAACTGGTGAGAGTGCCATGACAACTATGATTGCTCTATATGTGTATTAGTGGAGCTCATGGCAGCAGCATGTGGTTGCTCCCTGTGTAGTTCCCCCCTACTGTGGTTCTATTTTAATTGCATTACTATTTTGCACCTCTATATGCTTGTGATGTGATCCTTGTAAACTTACCATATGCTTGCTCTATTCCTACTGTTCTTGAGGACAATAAAGTATCTTCTTCCCCCAACTTAAATGTTTGTTACCATCATCTTTTGCAGTGGATCATCACTTTATTTTGCTCTCAGAAAAAGAAACCATCACAAAGCAGGTATCAGAGGCTTCCATGGGAATTTAGCTCATGATACATATTTATTTTATCTATAAAGCATGGTGATATTGACTGTTTTTTCTACTTTGTTGATAGGTATACATTTGGCTTATCAAGTAACAATGTTGGTTTGCTCATACTCCTGGACAAGCGCCCCCGGATGCAGAAAACTCTCATGAGAACAAAGTAAAACCTTCCTGAAGAAGCAGCTGCTGCTCATTGTAAATAACATAGACGTTGGTTGGGAAGTTTGTGTCGAATTTCATTCTTTATTTGAAGTTTGGGTGGAGCGGGTGTTGTTTTGATTCTTTAGTTGTTGATTCTGCTTTGGCCCCAGCTCGGGGGATGAGGAGTTACGCTTTTGATCCAGCAATTGTTCATGTGGGTTTTGAGGAAACGCTTTTGCTTATTTCTCACCAGCAAAAGCTATAAAAGCATCTATACTGTGCGTGTAATACATGATGGTGGTTGATTGATTTGCTTGCTTCCAGATTGGTGAGTGAAAATTGAGGAATTTAGCTGCACAATTTGTCCAAACTGTAACTTATATCTCCTTTATGTTCGTACAGAATATTAGTTGTTGTTTCAACGAATCTGGGTTACACAATTGTTTTCCATACAGGTTTGATGCTAACCTAGGAAGACATGCTTTGGCAGATTATTTCTGTTCCCTAAGAAATCTTTCGGCTCTATTCAGACTACCTGCTGTGGCAGCAGTCGTAGAGCCACTTGTAAGATGAGAATTTGATAGTAATTTACTAGAAAAACAGGGAATTTTTTTTTCTAGAATTACTTAAGCCTCATGTGGAACATGAAAACGTCATAGCAATCTCTCACACATTTCTATGAAATTCATGTGTTTAAAATGGGCCCTGAAGATCGAGGTCAATACAAATTCGCAGCTAACTGGGTGACCGGCAATTATACATGTTAAACAGCATCACATTCCAATAGTTAAACCTTTTTTTGTTACAAAGCGAAGACAAAAGCAGTAAGCTGGTAATAAAAACAGCTAAAGTGTGAGTACATCATTCCAAACTACAATGGAAGGAACAAAGGAATTGAGAAAATCTGGTCTGCCTTTCCTGATCTGAACCAGGTGGGCAACAACATAATGCAATGGTTCCTTCCAGGGGGCTCAAATAAAATAACCACAGTTGTGTTAATCCCTGCTATATCAGGGTAGCTCACCGTGGTACTTCGTAGCAGACGAGCAGTTAATAAATCAAATCTTCCTGCAGGATTCTCCATGCTTGAGATTTGATGGCCATCTTGATGATTATTAGACTATTACCAATGTAAGCAATGAATGGCTAAGGTTGTAACTCAGAATTCAAATCCCCATTGACAGCATCGCCTGCGACTCCCAGTATTCTTTGGCTTGCTTCACCATCTCAGTCCGCTCTTCGCGCAGTCTCTGCCTCCAGCAATATTTGCTTCTGATCAACCAACAGATGCAAATTAGAGCTAGAAAAAGGCAGTTTTGTTTTTCAAAATTCTTGTTGCGAAAGAGAGGTAGGTGAAATTCCAGTACCTTGTTTTGATGAGCAAGTCAAGTTCAGTCATATGCACGGCATGAGCAAAGACACCAACCTGAAGGTCATCAAATCCAAACCATTACTATGGAAGTTGAAGCAATGTAGCGATACTTCATTCTTAGTTACAGTCTTACAGGGTAGTTGCGTTACTTAGCAGCAAGTTCACGTACAAAATGAATTAGTCAGGTTGAAAGGTAAGAAATTTTATGGCTGCTGTTGGCAAAGGTGATATGGAAGAAAATGGATACGCAGATGAAAAAAGAAAGAAAAAAAACAGATACCGCTCACAATGATGTATGAATTGCTCACATACCGCTCGGCATATAGGACACCTGGCCTCTGGAGGTGCAGACCTAACACCCTGGAAGATGTACACAGATGCAGCACCACACGCACAGCCTTTGCAGAAAAGATGCCCACAGCTAAGAGCATATGGGTTGAACAAAGTGCCCTGTGCAAATGGTCAAATCATAAGTTGAAAAATAGTTAACATAAATACTTAGGTATAACCTGCTTTCAAAAAATACTTAGGTATAACCAGGATCACCATTTTAATTACAAGATATTTAAAAGAAGAAAAACGAATTTGAGAAGAACAACATCTCACCAAGCAAATTGGACAAGTTAGGCTGTACTCATACTTCATAGTTTCAGAAATGGCCATAGTCATCAGTGGCTGTGCTCCTGTCAATTCACAGGAAAAATTCTTGAGGAATCCATTTTTAAAGAACCCTACAGGTTCATCAATGTCCGAACTATCGCAGTTTAGATGGAAAGCACCCAGCTCTATCAGCCAAGGTGACTGCAACAGTTCAATATGCTCAGTTTGCATCTTGCTCTTGAAATCTCGACCACTCACAGAACCATGTATCTGCGAAATCAACAACATATTAGCACAAAGATCTCGAACATGTGTAATGACAATCAGGAGATGAACAGTTACTTTGTCATATTTCTTGAGAATTTTGCGGATAGCAATAGCATTCATGGTCACATAATTGAGTAGCATTCTGCTTTCTTGAACCATGATTTGTTGATCATCTATGAAACATTGCCGTACACGCCATATATAGCGTAGTAATCCTGAAGGAACATGAAGGTGTAGGAGACGCTGTACTCTAGAGCTGAAACAGCCAGCTATTTCTGAAGCCTCCTTGGTGAGTTCTGTAAAGAACATTTGATCACACACTGAACAAGAAAATATTACAAGTCAGAATCTTAATAGCACAAACTGTAGAATAAGTAGAAGAAAAGCAGGAAAATAGCGAAGTGCAATTTCGACAAAGTCAAAGAAAACAAATGATTTTAGTCAACATAAGTAGTTCTAGTTATAAAATTAAATCACCAGACATTCAGACCTATAAATACTTCACAACTATATCAAATAGACAACCAGAGCTACCTTTCCATCCAAAACCTGTAATCTTTGAAAAGCAGAGAACCAGATTGTACAAAGTGAAATTAGACTCTCCTAATCTTTCACAGAAGGGAAGAATAACTATTGGTATCTTTTTGGGTGCTTCTAATTTGCAGGCCATAACAATTAGTAAGCTAACATCTTCATAAATTGAGTACACAGTTTTCAAACCCCTTTTGTATCTAGTCTAAATACAATTTGTTGTTTCTTATCAGAAGATATGACAATTTCCTCGCAATTTTCTGAGTTCTATGTCAAAATTCACATGTTGGGCCGAATGTAACAGACAAATGCTAAGGGAAAAAAAAGGAATAAATGGTAACCATGGTGATACCATTGGTTCATTGCCATATCATAAACAAGAAGAATGACAGCACAATACATAGTCTGACTATTTGCGCTAGAGGTTGAGCATACATGTGCATGAATTGCATTCACAAATGTCTGAAGAGTCGTCGCTCCCCTCCTGCTGCTGGTCACCATTGGTGCCATCTGCTTGCAATGAGCGACCAACTCGACATCGCTTCAATACCTTCTTGAGGCGTTTGTACTCTACATGGGAGCATTTTGCTAGGTATTTGTCCTGCTCCGCCCTGAGGTATTCCTCATATATCGAACCAAATTTCATCTTGCCTACAGAAAAACCTGAAAGATTAGCTAGAGCCATGTGTTCTTGAGGAGATTAAACACTCTATTTGGGAATTAAAAATACAAAATAAACCAGCAGTCAATAAATTGCACTGTACCACACAGACAGAATTAAATAGTTGCAATATCATATCTGGTATATCAAGAAAGAGTATTTCAGCTGTACTCTTTACCAATGCAGTAACCATTCAATTTAATATTCTTAACTCCCTAATCCAAAGTAGCACAGACTTGCACAAAAGAAGAAACAATTTTAACAGGGAATCACACTCTCTCCAGGAATAACATAGCGATGACCAAAACCAGACTTGCATGCATTAACTGAGACAGATAATTGTAGTATAGATGAAAGCTTACTTGATATAGCAGCCATATTGCGGGTTAAAACAACTAACAAAATGGTTATGGGGCATAAAAAAGTAAAAAATTCTGATGCTAAAAAAACTTTTATCATATATAATGTAACCCACTAAACTTTTTTTCGAAGAAAAAAAAAGAGTTCACATTGGTTAACTCCAGAAAAAAACCATAAAAAAGGAACTATTTCTTTCTTCCTTCTTTTGTATTTTGCTATGCGTGCTCGGTACCGGACCAAGATTTGAACATATATGACGTAGTTGTGTTTATGAACCCAGCCACTACTGAACCTGATTGCACTGCTACTAGTGTACGACCACCCCTGCCGTAACATTCCAACATCACCAGACTCACCACCTTCGCTTAGTCATCTACCCATACTTGCTACTAGTGAACCGAACTAATGAGACATGGACTAAGAAAATCTATTCCTGCAAGATTTGCACTTTCCCATGCCCCGACCGGCCGGGCGCTCTTAATTCTGTACGGAGAGATATTGGATTCGGCAGGGGAAATTTTGAAACCGTAAGAAACGGTTAAAAAAAGATTCCTGATCACTCTCGCCGCAACGGATACATCAGAAGATCCTAGATCAATTCATAGCGTCGACGACGACAACGACCAAATGGCCCATGCAAGAATCACCGAAATAGAACAAGAAGCCATAACCACAGAATAGTAGAGCGGCGGTGGGATTACCTGCATGTAACTGCAGAGGAAGGCAGGGTCGACGTGCCGATCGAGGCGGCGACTGCGCGCAGGGAGACGCGAAGCGCCGAGGCGAAGGGATGAGGCAGCACGCGCGGCAGACGACCGGAACAGGGAGGAGCTGATAGGATTGGAGAGGAGAGGAATTACTCCGCTCTTGATGGAGAACGGCGGCGGCGACCACGCGTCGGCAGGGGCACCGCGCTTTCTTGGACTCGGAGCCTCTCTTTCAATTCGTTTCTTCCTCTCTCTCCCCCGATGCCGCTGCTGCTTATAATAAGAACGGGCCAAAGTATAGCTTTGCGATCCATAAGTTGTCTGTATTTTTTAATCCTACAGTGGATGAGGAAGATACTGGTACGAATAAGACTGAGTTTTTTTAGATTATAGTGTTATTTTTTTATTTATATTTTTTTGAATTCTATCTATTTACGAGAGGCAGTACGTAGAGAAAAATAGTAGCATACGATTTTGACCGGTATATTTGAATTCGGTATAATATCTACAACAATACTTTTATAGACTATGTCTTAAAAACGTATCGTTTAAAAGCTACTTACTGTAGAAACCAAAGGTAAAATCTGAACATAAGTAGAAAAGAACTCACTCTATATACATGATTTTAATAAACTTTTCTTTTTGTTTCGATTGAAAAAACCGCTTTAAAAAAACTCTTTCTTTGCCTGGACTATCAAATAAGGAAAATAGAAAACCCAAAAGATGGCGACCATCCTTTCGCACCGCAGGGGGGCCTACCTCCAGCGTGGAAATCCGTTTCGTTCCGTTGCTTACTTGGACTTTTCCTTCTCTTCGTGTGGAGCGGGGTTGAAGAATTGATTTCTGATGGCTCGTGTCATGATGATGGATGTCTAGCGTGGATGGATGGCTGGGTAGCCTAGGCAGAGGAGGCTTTTAGGGCATGATTAGGAAGCAGCACTCTGGACGGATTAGCCGCGTCCTGGGCCCACCTGCCGTGATGCTGCTTGCTGCTTGATTAGGAATCGGTTGATGGTCATTAGTGGTGGCCGGCAAAGCCATGATTAGCAGCAGCGAAGGATGGACGGCAGGGAATCAGGCCCGTTGGTGAGGGCGTGCGACCTGGGCGATGGCACAGGGCCCCCAAACCATGCTATAGGCATAGTTTCACTTACAAAGAGATTTGAACAGTATCAAGGGTATGAAAAAACTTTTGGTTTCTTGTTTAATTCAGATAGGCTGCGATCCTTGGATGATAAGAATTTGATGGCTGCTTGTGTTAATCTTGAGGATGCACTTAAGAATGGAGAACACAAAGATATTGATGGACAGGAATTGTTTGCGGAGTTAACTTTCATCCAATATTTACTTGAGGAATCTATGGGTCCTCTTGATATTCTGAAGTTTTTGAAGAAGCGCCTCTTTTATCCTAACGCTGTTATTGCATATAGAATTTTGTTAACCATTCCTGTGACTGTTGCATCTGCGGAAAGGAGCTTTTCTAAACTCAAGTTGTTGAAATCCTACTTGCGTTCTACTATGACACAAGAAAGACTCAATGGGTTAGCGATAATAGCGCTTGAAAATGATGTCTTGGAGAAGATTAATTATGAAGATATAATTGGAGATTTCATTTCAAGAAATACAAGACGTATGATGCTTTTTAGTAGAACATGAGGTCAGTGCTATATTTTTTTGGTCTTAAATATTTGATATATTTCCAAATCTTGTATGGAGTAATACATATTAAAGTTACATCTTACATGATTGTGCGATAGTACGCCTTAGTTATATTAGACCAATATTTTTTAAAAATTGAGGGCCTCATTTTGCAATTCGCCCTGGGGCCCCAAATTTCTGGAGACGGCCCTGCAGGGAATGGACCCTTCCACGGCTTGGCTTAGGTTGCATGCTAGAAGCTGTGCGCATGGCACTAACAGCGTTCCACGGGCCTCCGTCTCAGGGGTCTATATTAATATATGAGGAATCTTAATATATAATGCAGATTTGAATCCTCTGCACTCAATTATAGTGACTACTTTCTTTCTTTACATATACTTGTAACAAGCTGACGTTAGTATCATCTCCTATACATGTTTAAATTAGTTTCGACTTTGGTCATCTGCTTAGAAAAATCGAAAACCGATTTAAATTCTTTGACTTCCAAAAACGGACAGCTTCTTTAAATTATTTTTAAAAGCCGCCGTTCGAGGAGTTACCTATTTAAAAGGTTGTACATGCACTACTTTTGTCGACTTGTTGGCAGATATCCCTCGCCCTTGCAGAAGCATTTGTTGCTAAATGATGAGTGCTCCATTAACCTCTAGAGCAGAAGGCCGACCTCACAGTGCCTAGCAAAAGCAAGCCACCTATTGATGACGAAACAAGGCATCTTTGGGGAGGAAGACAAAGTGAAGGAACATATCTTAAGATTTGTTCTTTTCCTCCGAAGCTGATAGCTTTTAGTTTTTGCTACAGTATCTAACTTTCAAACGAAGTATGTTCTTAAGACAGGGTCTACAAGTTAAACGATGTACACGTTAAAAGACCAACATCTGTATCATCCAAAATCGCAAGTGAGTATCTCTCTCCGTAATCTGTACCGTAAACAGCCAAAATTAAAAAATTTCAGCCATAAGCCGCAGTCGTTGCCAAAACAGTCCCTTAGATGAAAAAATTGATCATATACCCTCCATTTAGATGGAAATTGAGGATTTACCCTCCTGGCCCACGTGTCAGTGACTTATGATGACCCCACGTGTCATTGAGATGTGGAGGGTAAATCCTCAATTTCCCAACTAAAGGGAGGGTATATGATCCAATCTCCCCCCTTAGATGGATATATGGAGATTTTGAATGCAACATCGACATAAAATTCATTCATTCAACCATCTTGTAGTATCCTGATGTCCATGTCTCCGAGATACTAGCATGTAATTTCTTAAAAATAGGGCTACAATGGCACATATGTTACTCTGGTTGTTTGTTACTTTATATGTTTGCTATCTTATATGGCGATATAGTTGTTGCCCTCTCAAGTCTTAGTAATATAGTCCATCTTGATTGGCAACCTATAAATTGTAGTCTTCCTTTCTAACGAAGTTTAATGCAATGTTCCTACCTTTTTTAAAAGAGAGATGGCAAGATACTAGCGAGCGAAGTAACGATTGCATGCGGTGATCCCGCATGCAACACAATCGATCTAGTAAAGACTGGTAATTTCACTCCTCCTCAGGGCCTTTTTAGATAAGTTACACTAGGGTTTAAAGCGGAAATGCTGCATGCCCCATCACAGCCCTAGATTCTAGATCTGACGGTGGAGATGGGAGGGAAGAATAGTAGCAGCGGATATTCAGATCGACTCCGGAAATCCAAGGCCAAAAGCCTCCTCGTCCTCCTCTCCTTTGCCGGAGGCAGCGCAGCAGCGACGACCGGGGCGGATCTACAGTAATTCATAGGTATTCAGCTGAATACCTATTTTTTTTTTTGCAATAAATCAGCTATACATTAGGTATAATATGTATATATATTAGTAAGTGGGTTTAAAAAAACGAACCTGAATGGAAAAAGGGCTCCGGCCGATTCCCACGCGGCCCAGTCGCGCGCCTCGCTCCCACGCGGCCACGGCGCCTCGCCCGAACGGCCCGTTGGCCCATTTCCTCCGCACTCGCCCACGCGATTAGGTCACTCGTTCGCTTGCGTCCGTGCGCCGTCTTCGGCATTCGGCAACCCCAAATCCCCAATTCCCCTTCTCGCATTCGCCCAGGGGACGGCCGTCTTCGCCGAGGCGCCGAGCCGACTCAACCCTAGATCCCTCAGATCAGGCGCAGTCCTTCCTCATCCTCACTCCTCAGGCTCAGTCCAGCCGCAGCGCAGTACTCCCTCGTCGGCTCGTCTGTGGTCTCATCGCCCTCCGACCATCCGTGACTCCGCCCGGCGCGGCGGCGCCCGACCTGAGTAGGTGAGCTACTGAGTCATTCCATAACCATCAATTTGTTATTCTTCGTTCCTGCTTGATGCCGGCATGCGATGTCTGGTTGGTTTCTTGATGATGCGTCGAATCCGTAGGGTAGAGGCGATTGCGAGGAAACGGGAGGGTGATTTGGGGGAAATTTGGTTTCCTGAATATTGAGTAGTATAACCTGCAAACACAATACACCAATGGAGATAAAGACCCTTCGCAACAGATAGGCACACGGTTACACAAAATGAGTACTGGTCGCTTTTGAAGTTACAACTATTAGGTACAGTAAAGAGATAAAAGCTAAATCTCTAGTTTGTGCAGAAATAAGTGGAAGGGGCCATAAATATGAAGCAGCAAAGAATGTATGTTTCAGACTACCTGCAGAGCAAAAAACTGGCCAGTCCATTTGTGGCGAACCAATTGCACGATTCCACTACTACCTTTCCCAATCACTTTGATTGCATCTAGATCGTCTACACTCAATTGATGATTATCCAACGGTTCCATGGGAGGAGCCTGGAGAATTGAGTGTTTTGAGTACGTCAATCGAAAGGTGGGAACACAAAAGGAAAAATTAACAAAGTAGATGAATGAAGAGTATAACAGAGATAACGATATTGGACAATCCTCTCAAACAAATGGTATTAGACAGCATTCTTCCACTATAAGCAAGTGAGCATTCCCATTCAGGAGAAATACAGTAGTTAAGGATGATGATATTATATCTCGCTTTCAAAGCATGAAGCGTCGCCGCATTAATATTTAGTTCTTAATTATTTTATAATTTCTTTGTATTATTTCAGTTGTTGTCTATAGTACGAACAATTGTACTTTAATTTTTGCTATTATGAACCTTTACATTTTTTATTGAGCAATATTTTTGTAGCTTCGAATACCCATTCCGAAATTCCTGGATCCGCCACTGCGACGACGGCCATGCTCTCCGCCGCCGCTTCGGCCATCCCCAGGATCCGCTGGGCTGCGCCGCCGCGGCACTCTTCGTCGAGGACCCAGTGGCTGCTGCAGCGGAGGCGCACCCTCTCCTCCTCCTCCTCCTCCTCAAATGTAACGCCCGCCGCGGCGGCGGGGTCAGGGGCGGGGGCTCTGGAGCCGCCGGACCTTCCCCGCCTCGCCGACGCCGCACGCATATCACTCTCGCCTCAAGAGGTCAGCACGCTTCTCTCTCTCTCTATGAGAACCCTCTAGAACTTTCTAGACGCTGTGATGAGGCTGATGCTTGCTTGTGTTTGTGTGTTCGGCCCCTAGGCCGAGGAGTTCGCGCCCAAGATTCGGCAGATGGTGGATTGGTAATTTATCCCCCCTTTTCTGTTTTTCTTTCTCTGCATAATCCAAAGCTTCGGCTTGTAGTACTTGGAAATTCCAACCGTTGGAGTCTAGCAAAACAGTGTAGATTAGGCTCGGACGGTAGTTGGAACATCGTGCGGTTCGGTTCTTCATGGTAAAATGGAGGGTTCTTGTTACCATTCTATGGCAAATTATGACTCCTTGTGTTGGATTGATGTTTGGATGGACTGTAAGAAAGCTATGTTATTTGGGGGGCTGAACTTAAAAGTAAACTTATGTTTATGCATCCCATCAGACACAGTTAGAAATGATCCTTCTTTCTCGTTTTCTTCACAGGTTTGGGCAACTTCAAGCGGTTGATCTCAAATCCATTGAGCCTTCACTTAGAGCTGGTATTCATCCATTTGAAGTCTTCACATTTCCATCTTGCATTACTGCTTATTAGCGCCTCTTAGTTCAAGACAATTTTGAATGCTTGTTCTGATTCATGTGAATAAGATACTGGGCCTTGATCCTGTCAATTAGCTGTGACAAAGTAGAGGGGCTTCTAGTGTTTAAGTAGCACCTTAGCCATTTACTTCATGCTTGGTCCAGCTCTGTTTTCTGCAATTGTCTAGGTCATAAGATTTGGTACATGTTGATTTAAATATTTTAGACTAAATCCATTCTTTGTTTACTTAGCAATGCAACTTAGGAATGGTTGCTATATGCTAGGGGTGCAATCGGAGCAGATACGCACAGATATCACTCATCATGTATCTTATTCCACATTTTTTTCTCGGAGTCAGATATGGATAGTGCCGGATACCCATTTCTCCATTTTATATTCGCTTCACTAGCCTTCAGACAGAAATTATCCGCTTCTTTTGCACCCCTGCACAGGACGTTGAACAGTAAGGGTGCAATCAGAGCGAACACAGAGAGAGTAATCACTGAGATGTCGAAGAAAAAGCACTCAGTATTCCTCACCAATTTAGATGCGGCAATCCGCATATCTGTTATCTTGTTTCTAAGTGAAGTCACAAAAGACTTACTCATATCACTTTGACATACGGATATATATGGACAAATATCACTCATCTCATATTCTATTCCATATTTTTTTCCTCGGACCCGATCACGGATATTGCCAGATATCCATTTACCCCTTCCGTATTCTCTACGTGAACCTTCAGTCGAACGGAAATTATCCACTCCGTTTGCACCCCTATTGTATACTATGTTGCCTGGATACGCCGATACAAATACATGATACGCCATTTCCTCAGAAACACCGATACGCCTCTCTCTCTCTATATATATATTAATATAATTCCAAAAATATACAAATTACTGATGGACTATGAGACATGGGAATACCTTAATAGTGAGGAAGTTTGAAGCCAAATCCAATATAGTGTATACTCCATGTTGCCGGTTGCCACTGCCAAGAAATGAGATTGTAAACATACATTAGATATCTCAAAATTTATATAAATTACATAGTAATAAATACAACATGTCTTACATTATATAAGTGTAGCCCATGCACTCCGATATTCCATCATTCCCTTTCTCTAAACTCCAAAGTCCACAAGTAGACCGCAGCAAACTAGAAAAGCAAATACGTGGCTCCTTCACCTCGGTCCAGGAGGCAGCGACACTGTGGAGGAGAGGTTGCGGTGTTGGCGAAGGGAGGGGAGGGGCAAAGCGCCGCTGGACCAAGGCGAAGGAGCCACGTGTCAAGGGGCCGGTGATGGAGTAGAGGGAGAAGACGACATGACGGTGAGAAGGTGGCGCAATAAACTAATCCTAGACGGAGGAGCAAACCTAATCTTTGCGTAAACTACTAGCAACAATACCAATAAACTAACCTGACGCGAAAGTGTCGGCGAAGGCAGCCGATAGTCACGCCATCTAAATCCTGGACAACGGTGGTAGCATTGGGCGAGGGTTGCAGCAGCGGTGCCCACTTTAATCCCCGGTGGCGCGCGATAGGGGAAGGTGGCGGCTAGGGCTTGGAGCAGTGGCAGGCCACGGTGAAAGAGCAGCGGTGGCAGAGGCGATGCATGGTGGCGGGAGATAGTGGCGCACGGTAGGGCAGAGGGCGATGGAGTGCGGTAGGCGGACGCGAGGGCCAGGACGGATCTCTAGTGAAGGAGATGCCGCCGCCGCCTCTGCCTCACTATCGTTTGTCTCGCCTCTCCCGTTGCTAATCCACCTCGCCGATGGTTGATATCGCCTTCCTCATCATCGAATTGGTGTTGCCCTCGCTCGATCCCACTTCCATCGCTGTGGCACAGAAGAAGGGGGTGCCATCAATGGAGCAGTGCCACCTCCTCCCTTGTGACTGATGCTCGCCGCCGGGCATGGGGGCAACTGGGAACTGGGGTAGGGAAGGGGAGCGGCAACCAAGTGTGGGGAGAGGCCGGGCGTGAGGATATTTGGGAGCATGGGGGCGACAATGTGAGGCGTGCGGGGTTTTACGGGTTATGTTTGAGAGGTATCGGGGAAGTATCCACCAAGTATCGTGATTTTTTTTTGAAAAACACGAAATTCACCGATACGTGCAAGATACATATTTGTATCCGATACGGTTTCCGATACCGATATGCTAATTTTCAAAAGTATCCGTGCAATGCAGGCTGTATACATATGCTTTTGAATCTTGATATATTCGTGCATGCTATGTTATGTTATACTGTACTTGACAGCACACATGGTCTATACTCTCTACCCACTTTTTTCCATCTATGTATAGATGTGACCTTGTAAGACCTCTCTGTTCATTTCACTTGACTTAGCATTGTATGCTATAGGAAACACACCTGAAATGGAAGGATCAAATGGGAAGGATAATAATGTCATCAATTAGTTATGCTTTAAACAATCACTTTCGAATTATAATTTGCAACAGAACAAGGCGGTGAGCCTTCTGAGTTCTGAGAGAAGAGATCTGTTTGCTTTCTTCTTTGATCAATTTAATCCAGTGTTTCTGTGCTTTCATACACACATTTGGTTTGCTTAAAAACTTATACAACAACCTTACTTTTTTTTCTTGTTGCATTTGTTTTACAAAACATACATCTTTTCTTGAGCTGTCAGAGTCCGTAGAAGTCCTGCTACGCAATGATGTTGCCCATTAGTTCTGTTCTATATGTCCACTGCAGTGTGTTAACTTTTTTAATGTTTTAACTATCTTGTCCGTAGGTACTGTGGCCGGTAGTTCTTTGAGAGAAGATAAGCCTGAAGCATTTGCTAACAGGTAAGAAAGCATTCACTGTCCATGTCTTTCAGTGAACTATTGCCATGCCTTGCAGTGAAAAGTTGAGTATCTTTTTTGTTTTCACCAATGCAGAGATGCAATAGTAGAGGCTGTTCCGAGTTATGATGATCCATACATCAAAGTGCCAAGAGTGCTGAACAAAGAATGAACTGTATAGTCTGTAGATCAAATTTGTGAGATTGTTAAAATTCTATGCCATTGTACAACGCAGCTTGGTGAAACCATGGGGCCTGCAAAAGATTGAACGAGCAACCAGCAAGTCCAGTTCAGTTTGGTGTCATTTCGACTTAATGGTACGATTCAAGAGTTTGGGGAAAAATATGGAATATCCGCATAATGAGATCAGTTTTTAGTACATCATTATGCTTTCGGATCAAATACAGTCATGTAGATCCTTTCAATATTTGTTTTAAATTTCTTGAATGGGAGGGTTTTTTATCCCCACGTCTACGAAATGATGATAGGGAGATTGTACTCCACAGGGATATTATGTGAAAGTCCGTTGTCTACCAGCTGATGAGTGTCCTGTCAATCTTGTTGCCATCATTTATGTCATGAATGTCAATCTATTTGTGCATTCAGGGGCGCAAATAAAGCAGCAGGAAGCCCTACTTGTTCAAATTCTGCAAAAGAACTCGTAGTTATGTTCGTAATTATCCATTTTAGATATCCTGAGCTTTACAATTAAGGCAGGTTATACGCGTTAGCCGTACCGTGTCGCCGTATAGCCACTGGATGGTAAAAATATTATTTTTGCTAATACAGCACATATATAATCATTTTTATAATTATAATTATAAACAATGCTATGTACGTCAAAAAGTATCGAGCTGCTGCCGAGAAGCTTGGCAGCTGCCCGGCCGAGCACACAGAGCATGAGGGGGCGCTGCGGTGAGCACAGAGAGCATGTGGGACGCGGAGGCCAAGGAGATTAGTTGCTCCGCTCCGCTTGATAGTGCACTGCAAATTACCTGGTCTTTCTTTAACATTGCTCCCAGCTACGCATTTCAACAAGAGCTTTTGCTGAGCAATAGGACTGGGCAATCCGACAATTCAAATCCCCAAGCCATATTATGCGACTGCGATTAGTAACTATTA
Source organism: Dendrocalamus latiflorus (assembly GCA_017311315.1). NCBI lineage: Eukaryota > Viridiplantae > Streptophyta > Magnoliopsida > Poales > Poaceae > Dendrocalamus > Dendrocalamus latiflorus. The sequence continues at coordinate 9,296,075 of CM029631.1, forward strand.
GGGGATAACCAATTATTAGACTAGTTTGCTGCAGCTTCTACCGTAGTGTGCTGAAAAACAAAAATATGTCACTCTTGCTCAGTCACTTACTCTTGCTCAAGAATTGTTTCAGTTCTTACCATCACTGGCACCACGAACCCGTGGAAACCTGGTCTTTCTTGAAATTTCCATAACGTAAAGTTACTCCTGTAGTAATGAGGAAGCAAGAAGATCAAGAGTAAGGAATAAATCAACAGAGACTAATTTAGAGCCTGTTTGGTAGAGCTCCAGATTCTCAATTTTCAGCTTCTGCTCTGGATTATTTGAGAATCTACTTCTCTGAGAATCTGGAGCTGCCTCTGAAAAGCGTTTGGCTACTAGGTTAGCTCCAGATCCATAAAAGGAGGATTTGAGGGAAATGATAGCCTAGTTTCTTTAGGACCTCCTAGGGTAGATCTAGCGGGGTGATTCTTTACTCTAGGGTTCTTGAGGTAATCCGAGAGGGAGAGAGAGAGAGATACCAACCTTCCGGTGTAGAGGATGAAGAGCCGGCCATTGTGGTTCGTCGGCGAAGCTCTGCGCACGGGCAGCGACGGTCGGGGAAGAGGAGCGGCGGTGGCGTCTCCCGGTGGCGACGATCTCCCTGGCCGGTGGTGGCTTCCCGTCGCTTCAGCGCTCCCCTCTAACAGATCGGTCTTAGGGTTTGTCGGTGGGGTGACGGCGGCGCGGTCAACCTCGTGATACTTGCCGCCCGGCCCCCACCTCTTATTTATAGCGCTGGCGACAGGGGCCCACCAGCCAAACGGGCTGGGCGCCCCCGATCAGGGCGCAGTCAAGGGATGGGCTTTGGCCGTTGGGCCAAAGCCCTGAGATCACTCTAACATTCTCCCCCTTGATCTCAATCTATACTTTATCTTTAATTACTTTTGACTTTACACATTCCATCACAGATTAGTGCATAGAACATGTCTCATCGTCACGGTCAATCGCCGATAGATTCAACAGTTACAATACACCTCTCTGTTCTGAAACAGTTACTTTAATCTTTGGGCCATCTTTTAGTCCAGGAATCATAGGCTTTCCCTTAAACCCATGCCGGCTACATGTTCTCTGAACACGTTGGGTAGTAAGCCTTTGGTAAGCGGATCCGCTAACATCTTTGCGGTACTTATGTGCTCAAGACTTATAATTTGATCCCGAACTTTATCTTTCACAACATAGTACTTTATGTCAATGTGTTTGGCAGCACCACTTGACTTATTGTTGTGGGCATACGTTACTGCGGGTTCGTTATCGCAGTACAACTTAAGTGGTCTATTGATGTCGTCAACCACTTTTAAACCGGGTATGAACTTCTTTAGCCAGTTCACCTGCCCCGTAGCCTCATAACATGCTACAAACTCGGCATACATTGTGGACGATGTAGTGACGGTTTGCTTTGAGCTTTTCCACGATATAGCTCCTCCAGCGAGAGTGAATACATATCCGGATGTAGACTTTCTATCATCTCCCGCAAAATCAGAATCTGTATACCCCACTATATGGAGAAAATCTGATCTTCTGTATGTCATCATGAGGCCTTTTGTTCCTTGCAAATAACGCAAGACTTTCTTTATCAATTTCCAATGTTCTATTCCAGGATTGCTCTGGAATCTGCCAAGTAACCCGGTAACAAATGCTAAGTCAGGGCGTGTGCACACTTGAGCATACTGTAAGCTTCCGACAGCTGAAGCATATGGAACCGCTTTCATTTGATCGATCTCATACTGGTTCCTGGGGCATTGAAAATCCCCATATCTGTCGCCCTTGACTATAGGTGCAGGTGATGGACTACATTTATGCATACCAAATTTCTTTAAGACTTTCTCTATGTATGCCTTTTGTGACAGTCCCAATACCCCTTTGTTTCTATCTCGGTGAATTTCGATCCCTAGAACGAATGAAGCTTCACCAAGATCTTTCATATCGAAGTTTGAGGACAAAAACTTCTTTGTTTCCAGTAGCAGATTAACATCACTACTAGCCAGTAGGATATCATCCACATACAGGATTAGGAAGATAAACTTCCCATCTTTAAACTTTGCATAAACACAGTTGTCCTCTACATTCTCTTTAAACCCAAATTTTCTTATTGTACTGTCAAACTTCAAGTACCACTGTCTTGAAGCTTGCTTTAACCCATAAATCGATTTCTTTAGGCGGCATCCCATTCTTTCATTTCCTTCCACGACAAAACCTTTCGGTTGTGCCATGTAAACATTTTCCTCCAAATCCCCATTAAGAAATGCCGTCTTTACATCCATCTGATGTAATTCTAAATCATAATGTGCTACTAATGCCATTATGATTCTGAAGGAATCTTTACATGAGACTGGAGAAAATGTCTCATTGTAATCAATACCTTCTCTTTGCGTAAAGCCTTTCGCCACAAGTCGCGCTTTGTATCTTTCTATATTCCCTTGGGAGTCAAGCTTTGTCTTGTAGACCCATTTACAGCCTACTGTTTTGGCTCCTTTAGGAATAATTTCCAAGTCCCAGACTTTATTAGTCTTCATGGACCTCATTTCCTCTTCCATGGCATCAAGCCATTTTGAGGAATTTTCGCTTCTCATGGCTTCTTCAAATGAGGTGGGATCATCCTCCATTTGAAATTCCTCTGTATGATAAATCTGATAATCATCAGAAATAGCTGATCTTCTTACTCTTTGAGACCTCCTCGGAGCCTCCTCATTTGGTACATCTACTGTTTGAGGCTGCTGTTGCTCCCTCTCATCTGTGGCAATAGGTTCTATATGATCCTGAAGAGCAAGTTCTTCATTCTCATTCATTGTTGCCACGGGAGGAACAATAACAGGTGCTGGCACCACAGTGTCTTGCACCGTCGGTGCAGCGACAGCAGGTAGTGTGAAGAATGGCTCTTGAATCATCGGAGTGGGCGCATACACCCGCTTCTCTTCAAGGTCAATCTCTCGAGCTACCATGCTCCCCCTCATCATTTCATCCTCTAAGAAGACAGCATGTCTCGTTTCTACAAACTTTGTATATCTGTTTGGACAGTAGAAACGATAACCTTTTGACTTTTCAGGGTAGCCAATGAAATGGCAACTTACTGTTTTGGGATCAAGTTTCCCAAGGTTTGGGTTAAATACTTTAGCCTCAGCAGGACCCCCCCACACACGTAAGTGGTTTAGTGAGGGAACTCTTCCTGTCCATAACTCGTACGGTGTTTTGGGCACCGACTTACTAGGCACTCTGTTGAGAATATGAATGGCGGTTTTCAACGCCTCCATCCACAAACTCAATGGGAGTGTGGAGTAGCTCATCATACTTCGCACCATATCCATCAGGGTACGGTTGCGTCTTTCAGCTACTCCATTTTGTTGAGGTTCGCCCGGCATCGAATACTGGGCCACTATTCCATTTTCCTGTAAAAACCTCGCAAAAGGTCCAGGAACTTGTCCATATGGGGTATGTCGACCGTAGTACTCCCCCCACGATCAGATCGGACTATCTTAATCTTTAAATCGTGTTGGTTTTCAATTTCAGCCTTAAATATCTTGAATTTATCCAAGGCTTCATTTCTTTCTTTGATTGGATAAATATATCCATAACGGGAGTAATCATCTGTGAATGTTATGAACGAGTCATATCCATCCACACTTTTCACAGGAAAAGGACCACAAATATCTGTGTGAATAATTTGTAGAACTCCTGTGCTTCTTTTAGCATCTTTCTTTATTTTCTTTACATATTTTCCTTTAATGCATTCTCTGCATTGTTCTAAGTCTGAGAACTCTAATGGAGGAAGAATATCATTCTTTACTAGTCTTTCTATTCTCCCCCTCGAAATATGGCCTAAACGACAGTGCCATAATTTCGACGACTCATCTAGAGTTCTCTTTCGTTTTCTGTTTGCATTCGTAGACGAGGATTCAATCACTTTCTCGCACGCAACGTTCTCATTATCGCATACGACATTCACATCATCACACAATGATAACAAATAAAGCTCATTCTGTAATATGGCAATACCAACACATTCTTTATTAAACATTATTTCGCACTTGCCATTTCCAAAATTGCAATCATAACCATCTTTGTCCAAATTTGACACACTAATCAAATTCCTCTGTAAAGAGGGTACAAAAAGGACATCTCTAAGTAGAAGAGTGGAGCCATTAGCTAATTCTAATGAAAGATCGCCAACGGCTTCAACTTCAGCTTCGACTCCATTTGCGACTTTAACGCATCTTTCTTTTCTTTGCGTAGTCCTCGTCGAACGGAATCCCTGTAAAGAATTAGCAACATGAACAGTTGCTCCTGAGTCAATCCACCAAGTGGATTTCGAATATTTCACATACAGGCATTCATTAATAAAGGTAATAATGTTCTCACCTTTCTTAGCCATTATCATCTTTAAATAGTCAGGACAATCCTTCTTGTAGTGTCCCGTCTTCTTACAGTGAAGGCACTGGTCTTTGTCTACAGCAAATTTGTTCTGTTGAGGCTGATGTACAGAGGCTTTGCCCTTGTTCTTTGAGAAGGGGTTACTGTTATAATTCTTTTTCTTGTTTTCCCTCACAAAGTTGATAGAACCACCATGTGAGGTTTTGATTCTTTCCTCCTCTTGCACGCACATGGCTATGCACTTTTCCATGTCCCATTTTTCGGGCTGCATATTGTAGTTGACAACAAAAGTGTCAAACTCTTTTGGCAAAGAAGCAAAAACCAAATGAATAAGGAACTCATCCTTGAGAGCCAAATCCATCGGTTTCAGTTTAGATGCCAAGTTGCTCATTCTAAGAATGTGCTCTCTTATGCCATTGCCACCGCCAGAATACCTCTCTGTTACCAGCTGCTTAATCAGCTGTGTAGCATAAGTCTTTGAAGAGCCAGTGAACTGACTCTTTATTTTATCAAGGTATTCAGTGACAGTGTCACACTCTGCAATTGAGCCCAGAATAGCAGGCTCAATTGTGTTCTTTATCACAGCCATACATTTCTTGTTGGCTGTGGTCCATTTCTTATGATCAAGATCATAAGACATCTGCAAGGGAGCATGATCCCTCTGTCTTTTCTGCCATGCAGTGTCATCCTCATTCTGTTCCCTCACTGGTGCCAGAGGCTCAGTGGGACGTGCTGTAGTGAGGACCCAGTCCACCTCAGCCAAGATAAAAGCTAAATCTAACTTTTTCTTCCACTCTCCATAATTATCACCTTTGAGAGTGGGGATTTCTCTAATACAACTCATTAAGTTGTATCCTCCTGAAAAAATATTTCAAATGCAGTGAGAACGTAACATCAAAATTATATGCCTTATTTCCAACGTTGGTCAAAAATACGACATACAATTTAAAAACAATTCTATCATACATTAAATCTACATCACCGTTGGGCAGAAATAGAAATAATGCATAAAATCATCAATTTAAAAATTATAATATTGTTATTATCAACGTTGGTCAGAAAATAACAATATCATAATTATCTGGGATTTATCTCTATTTTTCCAAAATTAAATTCTTCCGTTGGTTCGAATTTAATAATGAAAAAACAATCAACATTAACTTTTGCAGCGGAAACTGTAATTATTCTAAAAATAATTCAATATTCAGAAGCATTATACTGTAAACATCAATCTCTGGAAAAATTAACACGTTGGTGCAAAAATTACAGAGAAATTGGTGCAAATTTCATTAAAATACACTCAAAAGGGCTTCTGAAATTAAATAAAAAACATTTTTCGGGCTTTACTGTTCATCCGGCCAATTTGGCCCGCTCCTCGCGCCCGCGGCCCACCGACGGCCCGCTCGGCCAACTCCCGCGCGCGCGCGTGCCCGCGGCCTCACGCACGCGCGGCCTGCCCGCGCGCGGCCTCTGCGGCCCGCTCGGCCTCTCTCACGCGCCCACGCGCTCGCGCGGACGTCGCGCCGACCCCGCACCCCGGCCGCAAAAACAACAGCCGTCGGATTCACATCCGACGGCTGCCGTTCCTCTCGGCGGAGCGGACGCGGCCGCAACCTGGGCCTGGGCCGGGAAAGCTCTCGCCCGCCTGGGCCAAAAGCCAGCCCGACGCGGCTTGGCGCGATCTCAGCCGCCCGATGCGATCCGACGGCTCAGCGCCTCTTTCGCCCGATCAAAACGGCGCGCGGCGGACGCCCCCGAAACCCTAATCCATTCCTCTCTCTCCCCTTTCTCTCGTCCGCACCCGACCGAGCGAGTGAAGCGGCGAAGCGGCGGCGACGGCGACTGCGTCCACGCCGCCGGAGAAGGAGAAGACGGCGCAGCCGCGGGCCCTCTCGCCGGCGTGCGCGCTCCCCTGAGAGGGAGCGCGCCGCCGTCGAGCAACTCCGTATCGGCGCCCGTTCAAGCGCGCGTCGGCGATGGCCCGTACGTGGAGCGCCGGCGAGCCCGAGACTCGGCCGATCTCCTGCACGCCAGCGACGACGACGGCGACCCGGCGACCACGCCAGGTAAGACTCTTTTCAGATCTAGGGTTAGGGTTTCGCCCCGTTCCCCTTCTCTGTTCTTTTCCTTTTCTGGTTTTCTAGGGTTCGGGGGGGGGGGTCGTCCTCTTTTCTTTCTTCGCTCCGTCTAGATCTAAAACTAGGTTGCTCTGATACCATTGATAGCCTAGTTTCTTTAGGACCTCCTAGGGTAGATCTAGCGGGGTGATTCTTTACTCTAGGGTTCTTGAGGTAATCCGAGAGGGAGAGAGAGATACCAACCTTCCGGTGTAGAGGATGAAGAGCCGGCCATTGTGGTTCGTCGGCGAAGCTCTGCGCACGGGCAGCGACGGTCGGGGAAGAGGAGCGGCGGTGGCGTCTCCCGGTGGCGACGATCTCCCTGGCCGGTGGTGGCTTCCCGTCGCTTCAGCGCTCCCCTCTAACAGATCGGTCTTAGGGTTTGTCGGTGGGGTGACGGCGGCGCGGTCAACCTCGTGATACTTGCCGCCCGGCCCCCACCTCTGTATTTATAGCGCTGGCGACAGGGGCCCACCAGCCAAACGGGCTGGGCGCCCCCGATCAGGGCGCAGTCAAGGGATGGGCTTTGGCCGTTGGGCCAAAGCCCTGAGATCACTCTAACAGGAAATAGACCTTTATGAGCAGAGAATTCTATTGCTATTGTGAGAGCATTGACTTTGTTGGAGGCATGTTCTGATGGTTATTTGGAATTAGTGAATAATTCGTGTGTGAACTATTCTTTTACTGTGTTCGTTATATGAATTATATTTCTTGTTCTGAAGAAAGCTATTTATAATACGGTTCGGTATCAATTAATACCACATTATTTTGGTTCAATATCAGCGAACATTGAAGAATGCCCAACATCCTGAAATTTGTCTTGCAAGTCTATCACGAAATTCACAGAGGGGAAGGAGGTGGGACAGTAGTTATGTTGTGAGGAAAACACACACAAAAAAAGAGAACACATCAAAGTATCTCCATCATCCTGAAATTTGTCTTGCAAGTCTATCACAAAAGTCACAGAGGGGAAGGAGGCGGGGCATTAGTTATGTTGTGAAGAAAACACACACAAAAAAAGAGAACAAATCAAAGTATCTCCATCATCCTGAAATTTGTCTTGCAAGTCTATCACGAAATGCATCCATCGATGTATCGCTTCTACCCTCAGTTGATGTATCAGATGCATCTTGAGAAATGACATATCTCCTATATCTAGTTGGGATGGTAGGAACATAGTTTGGATTCCTATCAAACCTATGAAAATGCCTATCAGGCGCATCATGGTCACAAATGAAATTATGCAATCCCATAGTTGCAGCCACAATCATCATTTATTTATCCATTGGATAGCTAGGCATCTTCAAAAGTATTCTCCACTTCATCTTCCATACACCAAAGCATCTCTCAATGTTCCGCAAACTAGAGTGTAAATGGTTGAATTTTTCTTTCTCACCAGTTGGCGCCGAACCTCTTTGAAATTCTGGAACATGGTATCTTTGTCCTTTATATGGTGCTAGGTAACCTGGGCGGTTAGGATAGCCAGCATCGACAAGATAATATTTTCCTAATAGAAAAAACAAGTATTTGTCATTTCCATATTTCATATGAAATAACAAAATAAAATTTGTAGAAAGTACCTTGAGGAGGATGAGGAAAGATGTCTCTATCAATTTCCAATGCATGAAATAGCACACTTGTATCATGCATTGCTCCTGGTTGTCCAATAGATGCATATATAAATCTCATGTCGTGATCACAAACTGTCATCACATTTTGAGTTGCTTTCTGAGATCTACCAATATATCTAACTTTTTCTTCTTCTGGAACAACCGCCAAAATATGAGTTCCATCAATAGCACCAATACAATTTTGAAAATGTGGCCACATACGACGATCATTTCTAATTCTAGAATGGACAGTAGTAAATTTTGGATCCTTAGGGCGCACAAAGTCGCGTGCCAAGTCCACCATACATTTCAAGACTTCCTCAAACTTCCTACTGATAGTTTCTCCAGAATGCTTGAAACGGTTTTGCACCTTTCTATTTGATTCAGAGCCACCGACTATATAAAGAAAAATGGCTAGCGCCTCACTTGTGTGCATATGTGTAGTGGATTTCAGATTGTAGGTGCTAACCAAAAGATCATGCAACATAATAAAGGTTCTGGAGTTCATACGAAGCATACGGTAGCATTCACCCGGAGTGGTCAAAGTTTCTTTCACCCATCCCATCCCGCTGAGTCGTGAAGTCCTAGGTGCTGCCTTATCCAAGTAGGTTGAGCGATATTTCTTTGCAATTCTTGTAGCTGCTAGAAGATTATTTGCAACAGCTTGATACATGAGCAAGACATGTGTATCACTTTCATGTTCTTCATCAGTGGAACCATCTTCTTCACTATCACTTGACATCTATACTTGAAGAAACAAATTAAAAGACAAGAGTTACATGAATATGGCAACAAAAAGAAACAAAATTTTCAAATTATGACACAAACAAACATGTCTTAAATTAAAATGATACATCCCCACACAAATAGAACATGTTTAGTGCTACAATCCATGAGAGTTCTCATATTATTGAAAGCAAACATAGGTTTAAAAGATACAACCCAACAAAAGATGTTGGATAAAATGGTACACCAACCAACACACGTCACTTTCCATATTTCACTTCATACTTCTTGGTAAGCCAATTAAAACGCCCTGTGGCGGTATGGAGTGAATTAACAAACATTTCTCTTTGTTCCTTCTTGATAAAAATTTCAGTTGCAATGAAATGCTCATTAGTCCCTTCAGTAGCACCACATTCTTCAACTAGGGGCATGACATCTTTTATGGAACAACCTGGAGGGTCCTCTCTTTGTTTAGCAAATGATTGAATAGAGGACAAAGTTTGTTCAGAAATGTCAGCAGTCCGCGACATTTCATCTATTAACCTTTCAGATCCACCCTTGTTCTTTTTGGGCTTGTCAACCTTTCCTCTCTTTCTCTTTTGGGACAGTGGCTCATCCTCTGGTTCGCTATCCTTGTCATTTTCATCATCAATATTGATAGCGTCAATGTCTACCGTAGGCATAGTGCCCATGCCTACAGACCAATGGTCGCTACCACTATTGCGAATGTCCTCAAACATCACAGTCAAAAGTTCCTCATTTTGCAGTCCAGCCTTCATATACTTGCCACAACCGGGTATATCCTGAAAAACATGACATTAAACCAATGAAAATTATGTCTTGCAAGTGCTGGACAGAAATGAAATAAAGTGAAAACTTACTTTTTTAAGTGCTGCCCAACGCTCAGGAGTAGCAACCACTGTTTTCTTGGCTTCATCCCATCCCAATCCTGTTTGAGCGTTCAACTTCTTCCATGTGTTGTACTCGCCCCTAAGTATGTCCCATTTGTTCCTAAATTGGCGCTTTGTGTACACTAAGCCTGTCCTCGCGCTAAAATTCTCAATCACTTCTTCATACCCCTTATTGTTTAAATGGGTACTAGGGCGATTACCATCTTGTACTTGAGCAGCAAAAATCTCACACACTACCCTTGTGTTGTAGTCAGACCAATCAGCATTGTCCATTGCCATTTTAACACTAGGTGATGGTTCATTTTGATCCATGCCTGCCATCCACTCACACCAATTATGCCTCAATAAAAAGTTCAACATACCAATTTGGACAAGTTCAACACACCAACAGATACACCCACCAACAGACAACAGATACACCCACCAATTTGAATTGGTGGTCAGCACATTTCCAAACAACAGATACACCCACCAATTTTCATGCTTACCAATCAACAATTCACATTGATACAACTACAGATACACCCACCAATTTTCATGCTTACCCGTAATGAACCAATTTTCATGCTTATTTTCCCCTTACCCTTAACAAAAATTGATACAAGTTTTATTGCATTACAGGAGGAGACAGTAGGGGGATGGACTCACGGGTAGAGGGGGTCATTGGTCGCCGCCGCCGGGTCACTGGTGAAAACAGTGGGGGGATTAGGAGGAGACAGTAGGGAATGGAAGAAAATGGAGAGAGGGAGTGGAAGAAAATGGAGAGAGGGATGGACTCACGCGTAGAGGGGTCACTGGCCGCCGCCACCGGGTCACTGGTGAAAACAGTGGGGGGATTAGGAGGAGACAGTAGGGAATGGAAGAAAATGGAGAGAGGGAGTGGAAGAAAATGGAGAGAGGGATGGACTCACGGGTCACTGGCCGCCGCCTAGATCCGTCCCCGCTGCCGCCTAGGGCCGTCCCCGTCGCCGCTGCCGGGTATCTGGCCGCCGCCTAGGGTTCCCCTTTCCCCGGTCGCGCGAGAGGAGAGGGCAGATGGGATTCGTGTACGGGAATGGGAGGAGTCGCGTGTGGGGAGGAGGCGCGCGAGTTGCTGGCAGATGGGGCCGGTGGGAGGAGTGGGGTATACCCCCAATGGCAATTGCGGGTAATATTTGTGACTTTAGATGGATCTAGAGCTGTGGAGTGGCCTGGATCCTGCTCCACCACCATAGTACTATTTTTGGAGTGGATTCACCCCGCTTGGCTCCAGATTTTTACAAATCTCCATCCGTTTGGCATGGCTCCGGCTCCACCAAAGGTGAATCCGGGAGCTGGAGCCCTGCCAAACACCCCCTTAATAAAGAAAAAACTAGTGTAGTCATCCACGACCAATATGATCGAGAAGTACCAGTGTGGTTGACCAAGACCAGTGCAGTCGAGAGAAGACTTGTGTGGTCGAACAAGACCAGAGTGCTCGAGATAAGACTAATGTGGTCGTACAAAACTAGTGTAGTCGAAATAAAACCAATGTGGTCTTTCAAGGTTAGTGTGGTCGAAATAAGATCAGTGTAGTCTTACAAGATCAGTGTAGTCGAAATAAGACCAGTGTGGTCGTACAAAACCAGTATGGTCAAAATAAGGCTTGTGTGGTATTACAAGACCAGTGTGGTCAAAATAAGACCACACTGGAGGATTATAATCATTAGAGGATTATTATAATATAATGACATAATTATTAGAGGATTATTATATTCTCATCAGATCCAAATGACACAAGAATATGCTATCAAGCTACTAGTCATGATCCCTCTTAATAGTATGACATCTAAGCTAAAATCCGGCCTTCTATCTTTTTCTCCTAAGACCGGTAAAATCAAAAGGGATCCTAAACTACTTATACCTTTGTCTTGAAACATATTGATCTTCATGTTGATCTTTAGCATGCATTTCCAGGTTATCACATTCATCGTTGGGACTAAACCTTTTAAACACTCAATAAACATGTTAGTCCCATATTCACATATTGTCATTAATTACCAAAATAATTTTTAGAGGCCTAGATACTTTCGTTGGGTCGTTATGCAAATCCATCTGTGTAACGGTTACACAATAAAATTTCTCAGTTACAAGGGATGCTAAGTTGCCAGTTAATGCTATTGTAAGCTAGCCAAAGCGAGCAAATAGCTCACTCTCTCGATGTCTCTCACACACACGGACACCATTGCTTTAAGAACTATTCACTAAAATGGTATTGTTGTAACTTTTTTTTTTCAAAATTAGCCTCTGAATGTTCGTTTTTTTTTGCAAATCTAGCCCCCTTCTTAGACCTACCAAGCGCGGCAGACACCACCCGAGCTACCGTGGCACGCGTGCACATTTTGCCATTAAAATTTAATTAGCAAGCACTAATTGAGATTAGCATTAATTATCAAGCACTAATTGAGGGCATGCTAAGCCCCCTGGCTTGACAGTTGGCTGTCGAGCTCGGTAGGTTCATAGAGGGGCCTAAATTTGCAAAAATAGGTGTTCAAAGTTCAATTTAGAAAAAAAATTGTATCAGTACCATTTACCAGGGGTGCCACTGGCTAGGGTATGGATAACCCAAACCTATACCCAATTTTATCCATACCCATTTAAAGTGATATTACCCATACCCAAATGAAAAAGGGTATACCCAACTGGTTTGGGGTAACCCAGTGGGTAAAGGAGAAGGAAAATGAGAGGCTAAGTCAAATAGGTTTATGAAGGAAGTTTTTGTAAAACTTTGGTATTTAAAATTTCAACATCGCGTTCACACCATAAAAGTTCTCCGAAATCGATTAAAAGTTCTATAGGAAGTTTTCGTAGAACTTTGATATTTGAAATTTCAACCTCGCGTTCACACCACAAAAGATTTACGAAATCAACTGAAAGTTGTTGGAAATGATTATGTGTGTAGGGGAGTTACTCTGCAAATTGACGAGCACAGATGCACATGTGACTTCCATATGATTTTATACGAAGTTATAACTGAGTATGGATAATCCATGTCCATAGATAGTCTAAATATACCTAACCTTATGTTTGAATAGGTATGGATAAAGATGGATAAGTAGATATTACCCTCCCAATACCCAAATTTAAATAGATATTTTATTTCTTATCTATATTTTACTCAATAGTATAAATATAGTTTTGAATAAGGGTAACGAACACTGAGTGACAGAGTTACCATTTACGTGGACAGTTCTTACTTTAAGTGCATGCAATGCCCTGTCTTTGGAAATATATAGGACAAGGCAGAGCAAGGTAGCTTCTTGGTATTATTTATGTGTATAATTACCTACCTTCGTATGGTCGTATCTAATGATTAGACCAAACTTCACTTTCGCTTTTGCTAAGGAGGAGCCAACAAAGAGAGAAGGCATGCAAAAGCCATTGGGCTTGCATGCAAGACAAAATAAAGCTCGGACAAACTTCTAAAATCCATACTTTACTCACACAAACAAAAAGGAAAAGAACATAAAGATTTCGAGCACTTCTTTTGAGCACAGGTTTAGGTTGCAAGTACATCAGCGTGTAAATGTAGCAAGTTAATGGGCTTGTTTGATATGGTTGTGTCTTATAGTTTTTAGCTGATATTTTTGAATTTTAGCTGTTTGTGACAGAGATTACTGTCGGACCTTGGGTTAGCAAACCCTGATCCTCTGTGATTCCACCGCACTATTCCCTGGATCAGTAGATAGTGCTCACAGATACATTACTGTATATCAAAACATATCATGCGGAAGCGTAAATAATACAATAATACTTACTCATGGGCCGGTTAGGCCGAAAACGATAAAATGCAGCAGCGAAAACTTCACACAGGTGGGACCCGCAGGACTTGCCCACAGGCAGCCAACTGGGGCTCGCGACCTAGTCCATGGCCTCTTCGTCTTCCAGCTCTGTCGACCCTTTTGAGGCATCGCAGGGCTTGACTTTATTTCCTTTCTGACTGAATGATGGTAATTAAGCAACAGTGAGTACGACGGTACTCAGCAAGCCACCACACAGGATGCAATAATAATAGATGCAAGGCTGTCAAAGGAGGCTTGAGGTTCTTTTATTTGCTTAATGCGACATTTGCAATAATCATAATTAAAATATCTATGACTTGGCATTTTATAAACATGCTTTAAAGAGTTTGAAATTGTGCAATAAATATAGCGGTGTCCGTTCCATCCACCGATTACATGGTTCCATCCACCTATGCTAGCTTTTGATCATTATGCCACTTTCATATTATCAATCACGCTGGAGTACGTCCCTACAGGAAAAATTCAAAATCAAAGTACATCCCTCTGACAGGTTTTTGTCCCACCCACAAAGGTTTTTGAAAATAGAACTAACTCGAGTAAGTTCCCATGTCCGCCCTTGACCGTGGGCACGGCTGCTCGAACAGTTTTACACTCTGCAGAGGTTGTACACTTTCACCACAAGAGATGAATTATCTTAATAGCCAGCATGCTTCCTTAGGCATGAGACCCCGATAATTTATCACAAAGCCTTTACCTTACTCCGATCTAGCTAGACACCACCCGCTGAGGTTTCACCGCTGAAGGGTTAAATCCACCACAGTCAGAAGCCCCCTCTTGCGCCGTATGAGTGCAGTAAATCCCTGTGCCTCACTGTGAGTAAACCAGTACACCCTGGCACCCACTTTCCACTGGTGATATCTGAACTAAACCCTTGCAAGTTAATCAGCCAGGTCGTACCCATATAGACTTATGGTTGTACTGTTTTACACCGGGAGGTCATCACAAGATTCAGTCCTTAATTTGTCCAGGCAGTTCTTACCACAAACCACGGGTTCTCATGCGACATCAGCACCATCCACTCTCACTAACCGCCCAGACAGGTATAGCAGGTTATGAGGGTTTTGAGAAGCATAAAATAAGTAATCCCAAAGTATTCAGCCACGTACATCCCGTGACTGCCCCAAAACAAGTTCTTATGTTTGTGAAGATCGATGATCAGGGCAACTAGCGCCCTAGACATTGACAAGACTAGCATGGCATTTAATATGACTTATAGCTAGTAATGTTATCATTAATACCTATGGTGACAAGGATCAGGTAATTCAAGTATCAAGGGGTGGCATAATAAATTTAAGACAACACCAAGTGGGCATGTAGCTACCTTAAATTTTGACATATATTTGCATAATAAATTAGGCATGCAAGTTGATAGCTTAAAAGAACATAGTTTTGCATAAAATGTAGGAGCAATATGATCAAAGTGATGACTTGCCTCACTTGGTGTACCACGGCTTTGATTGACCTAAATCAAAGCCTGCTCAATCAACGATCTTAACTTCCTAGTCGTCGCTTTTACCCGAGTCTTGATCTTGTTCGAATCCGTCGCCTCGTTGAGTCTTCAGATTCTAATACGCGGTAAAGAAAAGAAAGACCAAATAAATTCAAACACTTTAAATGCCCAATTAAATTTAGATTATAAATTTATTACGATTTTGAGAATAAGGGGACGATTTGGATTAATGCACCTCAAACACAGCCGTAGCTAGATTTGAGTGAGAGATTGAGTTGTCTGAATAGCTTTACCGTGAGGGAAAATTTTAGGAGAACGGGGATCAAAATGAATAATTACCTTCAGGCATTTATCCATTCTGGAAAAAGGTAGTGGCCATACATGGCTGATTAGGGGAAGTCAAGGTTCGATCTGTTACTTGATAGCTTTCCTTCTATTGATTTTATATTTATCAGGGAAGTTCTGTGAGTCGGACAGGACTTACGGATAGGTAAAAGAGAGTATCGATGGTAGTAACGAGGAATATAATTTTATGAGTTTAGGATGCGGAAGCTTTGCATAAGTTGAGTATAATTTTAAATACTCGATGCAACTCTGGTATTTCATGTGGCAATATTTATCTGAGATTGCAACTGCCAGATTCTAAAGTCAATTATTCTGTTTGATTAACCGCTTTACTTGATATGACCAGCGGCTATGATTTGTCAGAAAGGAGAGTTATGATTTTTACAATGATATTCTTGATAAAGCTAGTTCTTTTATTATTAATTATTTTTTACCATTGCATTTGAAATACCATGATACTGATTGGGGATTTGGATGTGGGGCAAGGACTAATGGTTTCTTACTTATTTTTAAGGTTGATTTATTATAGAGGACTTTACCGATAATTATTTTAAACACTAGTAAGAGAGATGATATGATTTTAGAGATGAGCAATTTATAGTTAATATTTTATGTGGCAAAATCTTGTTAAATTGGTTTACTTAATTTGTACTAATAGATTGGATAGGGAGATGGAAGATACCATTTAGATCACTCGAATATTTAATAGAATGTGATATTAATGTTCGATTTGTTTCGACGTCAAATTTGCGAGTATTGAAATTATCTTTACAAAGCTTTACATATGCAACTTTAATTATTTAGGATCAACTTCTATTACACTCGATTTGTAAAAGAGAACCTTCCAATTAGTTTCATACCTTAATTTTAATATCAACATTGAACCCAAGATGATTACTTGTTATGAGGGAATTAGTTCATGGCATAATCTTACCTTATTAATCCTATAAGAGGATTAGTTCACACTCTCTATTTACATGAAATTGACTAGAGTTAAATGGTTAATTTACTTTCATAATACTTTTAGTATAATTTCATCATTAGATTCTTGTTCCCCAGTTTGTTTAAAGCTCAGATTTCATAAGGTTGCTTATACGAGTATTTATACAGTATTATGTTATAAGCTAGCCATATACCAGGGAATGCTGGGACCTGCATACTAGAAACGGGGGACACTGACTAGCTGGACCCACCAGTCAGAGGGGAGGCAGATAGTAAAAGGAGCTGTCGGCAGAGTTGTGAATAGAGCAGGGAGCAGCAACAGCGGAAACAGGGGAGGGGCAAGCGCCGATCATGGCGGCGGCGGTGCCGGCGGGGGAACGGCCGGGGAGACGCCGGCGACCGGCGAAATTGAATGCTCGGGTGATAAGGTATCTCGGGGAGTGAGTAGTTCCGGCCGAGGAGGCGCCCAGGCGTGCCGGCGGTAGAGCTAGGCGGTCGGTGATGAGGGGAGACGGGGCGCCGGCGGCCGGGAAGGGATAGGGGCAAGATGAGGCGCACATGAGCAGTAGTGAAGTACTTGGAGCTTACCTGAGTGGTTGGTTTGATCGGAGAGAGGCCGGAGCGGCCTGGCGGCGAGCACGGGCGGAGGCGCGGTCGGGTTGCCGTGGCGGGACGGCTTGGGCGGCGGAGGGAGTCGGCCGACGGTGGGGGAGGCCTCGGGGCGTCGAGGCGCTGCTCTTGCCGCGCGGAATCGGCCCGGGACCGCGGGAGGAGGAAGCGGCGGCGGTAATGGCGGCGGACACAAGCTGAGCTCGGCCGGAGGGAGGAGGAGCGGAAGGGAGGCGAGCTCGGGCCCCTTTATAGGCGAGCGCGCGTACGGCGGCGGCATGGGCGGGGTACGACAAGCATGGGCGGTGCATCCGGAGGCATGGCGAGGTGTACAACGGCATAGGCGTGGGTACGGTGGCATGGGCAGCGGCATGGCGCAGCGGCGTAGGGGAGTGGCGCGGAGCTAGGCCGGTGGTAGGGTGCTAGCGCAGATGTGATGGGGGAAGAAACCGGGGGCGGCGCGAGTGCAGGCAGGGCGGCTTGGTTCGGAGAGAGCGGCGCAGCCAGGGTGCTGGTGCGGGTTGTGAGCCGGAAGAACATGGAGGGAGGAAGAAACGGGAAAGAGAAGGCGCCGGGTGGGCTGAGGCAGGACGTGGGCCGGCTCAGAAAGAAAAGAAATGGGGCGGGGGAGAAAGAAACGGGCCGAGGCCCACGAAGGCTTTTTTTTTGGGATTTTTGTGAATTCTCAGAAATTGGATTTGTGAGTATATTTCGAATTTGAAAACTTATGTCAAGCTTTGGAAATCAACATTTTAATTTTAAGGTTGTCGAATTTTGGAGAAATAATTATTAATTTTCCGAATTTGAGTTTCCGGATACGAAGATTGGATGGAAGGGATTTATATTGTTTTCAATTTCCATTCTTGGCTTTGAATCTCCATATTTCAATTCTTAAATTTGAAATTATTACTTCCAAGGAGATTTGGATTTTCTCAATCTTAAACTTTAAATTTTTGGTTCTTGATTCCAAGATTTGGACTTTCATTAATCGGGCATTCGGCAAGGAATCAATTCGAGACATTCAAATAACGCCATTTTTTTAACACAGAAAGAACCACAAAAATATTTTTAAATTTTCGTAATTACACTAGTCCCCTTTTTGGGATGTTACAATTACGTAGAGAGATATTCGCTTACGATTTTAGATAGTACAGATATTGGACTTTTAACGTGTACTACAATTAACTTGTAGACCCCATCTTAAAAAACACTTCGTTTAAAAATTAAATACTATAACAAAAATCAAAAATCGATTTCAAAAGCCATATCAAATAGATTCAATGCCTTGTTTTTAAAAAAACACTCCGTTTAAAAATTAAATACTATAACAAAAAATCAAAAATCGATTTGAAAAGCCATATCAAACAGATTCAATGCCTTGTTTAGGCAGTCTAAGATGATTCCATCAAAGGCTGTGCTAAGAACGGCAGCTAGCATAGCAATCAGTGTGACAACTTTTACACTGCAAATCTGCAAGTACAGGACTAGCGCTTCTCTTGTCGTAGCTGTACGGTGTATATGAAGAAGGTTTATGATTAACAAAATTTAGATGATAGTTAAGAAGAAAATATCTGAATGATGTTTATATAGTTCCTTGCATCACATAGCCGATCGACTAGGATCCATACGTACGTACTGAGAATGCAGGGAGATGATGCCCGGAGATTCTGGTCGGTGCATGATATCTCTCTCTTTAGTCTTTCACTCTCTCCTCTTTACTACCTTTCCTCACGCACTCCATTGCTCGAGCTAGCTTTTGCACAATGATCAAACGCCTCGATCGAGTTGCACCTCCTAGATCCCTCATGCAACTACTGCCTCTAGATCGAATTGGTTCTTCGAGCAGAATGAGAGGCTATAGGCTAATGATAGTACTTAGCCGCACTTTTTCTTAATGTGTGGCCTGCAAAAGCTTGTGAGGCCATGCATGCATGCACCCTCACTTCCATGCCCTAACTAAAGATGCAAGACCGGCCGGCCACGCCGGGTACAGAAGAAGAAAGATCTCCAGCCATGTAGCTTCCTAACTGCTATATAGCTAGCTTTAGCGCGGTATATATAAGTGTGTGCAATGGCCGGCGGCTTCCTTCGGTGCTTGGTAATTAAGTTGCATGGCATGCAGTACATGTAGTGAAGAAGTAGTTGCACAATGATGTGAGGGAGAGTGAGAGAGATGGAAGTGGGTGTTTGGAATGTAGTTTGATCCAAGATATATCTGTCTCTATCTATTTCGATATGCAGTTTAAACTTATTTTTCAGTGTGTTATAGGGTATATATCTCGGATCAGGCTTCATTCCTCACACTGGTACTTTCTTCTGACGAGGTGGCATCTCCATCTCTGCGTACGTAGTTCATCAAGAACCGGGAATGTCGTCATTAGTTTTCATCGGCGAACTCTTTCTGCTATCTTTCTGGTACATGTGCTTCTTACGATATCTAGTGTATTTAAACAACGCGTTGATCGTCTGTGGTTTTTGACATGCATTATTGTGGGTTGACATGCATTGCAGGTTGGCGTGACGGCTCATCCCCAAATGTGCCCTTGCTTGCACCATTTCCCTCTCCTCAACGCGCGTCGAGGAGGGATGACCGGATGACTGTAGTCCCCCTCCAATGTAGCTCAGTGAAAGGGAGGCACACGGAGCATTGGAGTCTTGGAGCTGCTCCTATGAGATTGCACTGTTTTCGGTGAGAGTGGTGACTACGTTTTTTCTTTTAGAGTATATAGTTAAGGTAGACGCGCATACATAATTTACACCTTACTCACACATTGCACGTACATATGTGTACCCTAACACATGTTTGAGAATTTTGCGAAGCAACTAAAACCTTACGAAACACGGATATCCGCTTTCTCACTGAACGTACACACGTGTGTACCCTATTCTAATTATTTAGGTGAGACGTGTGAGTACGATCCCAAGAGATCAAACCCAGACAGGCTAGACAAACAACCTCACACCAAGCCAACCGAACTATGGCTCGGTCTTAAATGGTGCCTAGGGTTTAAAAAACCATCTTTGATCACAGATGCAGTTGTTCCAAAATTTCCCTCGTAAGCAAAGCGCACTACCTAGAAAAACACATGGAACAATAAGGATGTCTGTTCACTGAGTTATATAGGTGACCACTCATGCACACGGGCTCCAGGTAGTGAACTGTGTAACAGTGTGTTACCTCTATCGTTGGTCTAATTTCTTTTAACTTTTTTAACTTATAATTTATAGTTTTTTTAAATAAATAAACAAGATGATATTTTTGCTACCTTTGCAAAACGTGTTATCTAGATAGTCTTTTCAAAGCAGTTTATCGGTATTCGATTCGTTTATACAAACGTTTGCGATAGAACCAAAAGATATCAGCAGTAGCAAAAAAAACACACCCAATATCTGAGTTTGTTGTATTGCTTTCTTGAGAAATAGTGTACTCTTCATGTGAGCTCACTGTGTCGGGTGTACGTATATATATGTACCGGATGAATTACACACAAAGAATACCGCATATAGGAAAAAAATTTCTCTAGGGGAGGACCAAAAATCTCACCACCAGATGCCCTTAGATTAGATTATGCCACGTGTAAAACCGATCGATCTCAAAGCAATCCAACTAAAATCTCCCAAATCCCTTGCCCCATCCTTTCCTTGGCTCGAGCTCGCCTGTCCCCAACATCCACCGCCAGTCCGCCACCGCACTGCCATCATCGCCGGCGGCCTCACGCGCTGCCAAATCTGCCCGTGCACCCCGATGGCGATCCACTCCCAATGGTTCCTGATCTCCTTGGTCGCGGGGGGCAGCCCCTTCCTCCGCCCGCGCCGTCTGGGAAGAACGTCCTAATGTTTGCCTCCCTTAACTCGTAGGGGAAGTCCAGGAAAAAGGAGATCGTCAGGGCCGTGCTCGGGAGTTCATAGGTGGGCACTTGTGTCGTGCTTCTTGGCCGCAGCCATTGGTTGAGTGGCTCAGCACCATGGTCACTACCCCCAAAAAAAAATCCTTGCTTCTTGCGAAATCATGCAATGCGACCATGGAAGTCTTTTGATCAGATTAGTAATTGCACCAAAACGGAACCAAATTTGCTTTTCCTTTTTTTTTTATATCAGAACTTCAAGTTAAAGCATATGCAGCAAAAATATCTTGCAATTGATTCAAGGAGATATTTTTCCAGTTCGTTGTGGCAGCTA
Organism: Dendrocalamus latiflorus; assembly: GCA_017311315.1. NCBI lineage: Eukaryota > Viridiplantae > Streptophyta > Magnoliopsida > Poales > Poaceae > Dendrocalamus > Dendrocalamus latiflorus. The sequence continues at coordinate 9,317,171 of CM029631.1, forward strand.
GCTATCGCCGCTTGGGTGGAGGGGAGCATGAGCGAAGGAGACGGTAGGGGAAGGAAGGAGGGGAACTACTTTGAGATCTGTATTTACACGTGGCACAATCTAGAACAGGGGCCATGCATGCATGTCCACAGTCTTTTTCGAGATTTCGAGTACTCCACACAGATTGCTTAAGAAAGAAAGAAAGAAAGAAAAAATGGTATGACCCGTAAGCCACAAAACGATCACTCGTGTGGTAGTTCTTCTCACGTCATGCAGTTCAGTAATCCAGTCGCAGGATGAGCAGCATCACCGCATCAGACCGACTTCTCCTTTGAGCTATATACGTCTTGAAACACAAGGGAACGCCTGAATTTTGTACAGCTTAACAGCACAAGCATCGCAACAACCGAACCTATCAGTGGCAAGCAACAATTCAACCAGGAAAAAGGATATATTCCATTCTATATATGTGTTCGCTGTGCTAAATTTTCTGTACAGCTGCATGTCCCGATGTTTCAGATCATCTAATCTCTTTTAGTTACCACAATATCTACACAACTGAGCACGCGAGATTTCGCTCTACATATGCAGTATTCCTATGTCAAGCCAAGTAGCAGCAGCAGAGTCTTGAACCAACTACACAAAACCTCAACTCTGACCAATGCCTTAAAGTTCCGGGGATAAGAAAAAAAAATGACTGAATGAATTGAAGAATCCAGGAATCATCAATGTAATCTGAAGAATCTATAACTCTTGAAGGGTCACGCTGGGGAATATCAGTGAGAGATCAATCTGCAGCTAGTGCTTGGAGCTCGCGCAGATGGTCTGGTATCAGTGTTCCCAAGTGAGGGTTCTGTGGGTTCTCTGCATACGCAACATGGTATGCTGCCACACAAGCCTGCGGCCACGCGATCATCATCCGGCACTAGCACCATTGCAACAACAAGCAAAACAAAGAATTAGAAAACAGGGAATATAAAGAGCAAGCAACATGTACACTTTGTAATTCGGTGAAAGAAATGTTGGGTCGCTACCCTTTTAAATGGATAAACCACAGTATCTCTTCTTTGGGGGGAAGACAACAGTATCTCCTTTTCAAGCAATCCTGATAAAAGAACTAAAGAAGTATCCAGAACAAAAAGGGTAAAAGGTAGGCCATGCCATTTCACTAAGGCAGCCTAATAGTAGTAAGTCCAAATTTTCTGGGATTACTGCCGGCGGCTAGTTAATATTCTTTGACATCAACAAGCTTAATTGCCTTATGGATGCCATCGACTAAAATCTCAAGTATAAGCACGTATAGTGGCATACTGTCATTGTGCAGGCATGCAGAATGTTGAACTGATTTATGCTGCTTCTTGCAAACAAATTACCAAAATCAATCCAATAAGGTTTCACTAATGCAGAAAATGTGCTGCTTCTTTCAAACAAACGACCAAAACCAAATTCAATCAGGTTTCATTAATGCAGACAAGCTCAGAAAAAAAACAGAGGGGGAGAGTCGAGTGGCATACAATGTAATAACCGATGAGGAATGCATAGATAGCTATGGGCAGAGCTGCCTCCTTATGGTCCTTATCCATGGCTAGTGCCCATGAGCCAGCAACCAGTGAGGCCAATGCGCCTCCTGTCACAGCAGAAAGGAAGCAGAACGAGCCGGTAAGGTCTGAATCAACAAGCTTTGCTATCCCGCGGAGTACAAAAAGAGACCACACATCCCGTGAAGCCACACAGAATGCCTTCCCCCGTGCCCCCACATGCACAAAACCCCACCGGTTCACCCGTCCCAACATTTTCTCTGATGCAGACAGGCAGCAGACCCGGCATGAGAAAAGGAACTCGTCATTGCCCCCGGTCACCGTGTTCATCGCTCGAGCTAAGCCCCGCACTGCTGCAATCACCGGGATAGCCACAGCCCCCATACATATGTCACCAAAAGCTGGACCCGTTACTGTGCCACAGAATGCCTCAACAGCACCACCTGGCATACGGACTCCATAGACAAGCCGTGCATGTGCTAGTCTTGCCACAGCCACATAGACAAAGTAGCGCAGCACCTGCATGGTCCATGCCATGCTCACCAGAAGTGCAGCCACGTGAGCCGTCTGGAAGTTCACGAAGTGCCCTTCTGCAGCAGCAATGCAGCTGATAGCCACTGTCCAGAAGGCCATATAGCCAAACGCAGCAACAAGGACAAAAACAACAAGGCAAGAAGCAGTGGCCGGCAAATGGGCATCATTGATAGAGGTGGAAAGAACTGCAGCGGCATGCCGAAGACGTGGACCAGTTGCCCAGCAGCTGTATAGTGCCACTGCAATGGCAACCACAACTATGAGCACTCCAATACCAAGTGCAGCACCATTACCAACAAGGAGTATGACTACATCGCAGGCAAGTGCGATAACAGGGGCTGCCCAGAGAGAGGTCTTGATGGCTTTTGGAGGGCTAGTGACAGCAAGGATGGTCCAAAAGCAGGCAGCAATAATGGATACTATGACAGAGGAGGCAAGCGGAATGTAGTTGGCAAAGGGCTTGTAAGTAGGGTTTTGGCGGGAAGAGGCCTGGACGCCAAGGAAGATTGTGAGAGCAACGAAAGCAAGGAGGTGCAAGATGAACAGGACCTTTGTGACACTAGCTGTGAAACCACTGCAGCAGCCACGACTGTCAGGGGCAGCAATGTTGCCAAATACTGGGGAGTAAATTTGCTCTTCTGTTTCAATAGCCACCTGAGGAAGTAGCATTTACAATGTTAGTGAGTGAAATCTTTACACCAAAACAAAAGGTTATAGGCAGAAAAATGTTCATCCATTTCACATGTGTTAGTTCAAATCAGCAGCGAACTGATAAAATTTTCCCAATCTTTTTGAAAATTAAGCAGACTCACTCGCATTTGGATCATCAATAACTAATTATGTTCTATTAATTATAAGTGAATTCCATTATTGTCATCTGACTGTGCTAAAAAACATGACACAAGTCTAAATTGTTAAAATGAACTATGAAGCAACAAACTCATGCCTATAGTGATGTCTTGTAAATGACACCAAAAGGTATTTTCAAAATCCTCAAGTGTGACAGATGTTTAAATTAATCCAGAATAAAATTAACGCAATACATCATATCTGACTTAATGCAAGAAAGCAAATTGAGAGACCAATGCAAGTCAGACTTGATCTTATCAGCTTATCTGATGGCATAAAATTCACTAATGCCCTCAGGTTGCCTTCCGGTCAGAATAAACTGAACTGAAACTAAGGTTTCACACTTGATAAACAATAGATCTAATTACTTGATAAACAATTAGTCAATTCCATCCAAAATGAGAGCAGCAACAATTCAAATTAAATTATAGATGTTTGTGCACTCAAAGGTGTAGTGTTTTTATGAAAACAGCTGCAATTTGGCACTTCTGGATTGGTTTTCTAATAAGAAATCAAGAGAATGATATCTTTTAACCTACATTAAGCTGCAACAAATTTGTTAAGCTAATTATCAAGGAGATGAGAATCGGTGTTTCTTGGATCAATATAAGTGTAGTTTACTCCTGTTGGCTGTAGCTTGTACTTTAAGATAGATTAGCATATACTAGCTATTGTTTGTACAGTAGCACAAGCAATTGTTGCACATCAACAACACGAATAAAAACACATGAATAATTTGCAAATTGACATGATAGAAGGCACCTGCTTCAGATAAATCATTGTTTACAGAGAATTCGACAATAACAAAAAATCAATATTAAGATGATTTCTAGAAGTATTTTAATGAAAATGAGTTCCAATTGCCTTTAGTATTCAATATTTCAAATTAATAGCCATGTTATTCTATTACTGTGGAGTCACTACAACAATTGTGCATCAGATCATCAAACAACTGCAAACCCCACAGGCCACAGGTTCTGCTTCGTCACTGAATTGCAAAATTGCTCGGTACTGCAACTTTATGTCAAAAGTAAAAAAAAAAAAAACCTATTTCACCAAATGGATCAATCCAGATGCGTACAATCCAAAGCTTTCCAGGCACCAACACCAACCGAGTCATCTCATCAGGGTCATTCTGAAATTCTCAAACAGGCCACCAAACCCCAACCACTTCATTGAGTAATTTTGCAAACAAGCACGAGTTAACACACCTGCAACAGCAGCAGCAGCAGTAATCCTATGTTTAATCCAACTTCAGTCCACTACCCTGTATCCCCAATCTGTCACCGGACTTGTTCAACCAACTGCACACATGAACAGCATGAAAATGCCCAAACCCAACACATGTATATGCTTGAACGAACGGATTCGAACAATACGGACAGAAGCAAACCAGTTCGAACGAACGCACGCGCATACTGCATCTGCATTCCATGGTTCAAGCATAACCAACACAAGCAAACCAGTTCGAAGGCACGCACGAGTAAGCGCCTAATTCGAGGACCTGGGTTAAAATTCCGCTCAAAATTTGCTACATCCTAAGCTACCAGCACTCAACTTGCGCACGAACAAAATCGAGGCACCGAATCGATCAATTCCAACATACGGACACGAGGACGCGCATTCCACGTAACACCCACTACCTCGCCAAGCAAAAGCAGCAGCAGCAACCACGCAATCGAGCCAAACGCAGACACGCGAGCGCGAGCGCACCAAGCGAGGAGCGAACCGAGAGCTGGTCACCTGGTGCGGGCTCGCCGCCGGGGTAGGCGCCGCCCCGCCCCCTGCAATGCCGCCGCTGGCCCCCGTGATCTCCCCGACGCCGGCGCCCTGCCTCGCCATCGCCTACTACCACTCCGCCGCGCTCCCCTTTCTCTCTCCCCCTCTTAATCCGCGAGTCGCTTTGGTCTCATATGATTTGGCTTTTTCGCTTTCGCACCAGCCGCGGCTTTTGCTTGCTTCGCCTGCTCTGCTCAAACGGGGAGGCGAAGTGGGATGTACGGTTACCGCCCGGTTGGAGGGAACCGGGACTCCGGGAGGTGGGCATGCGGTGGCTTTGCGCCTGTTTGGTTGCCTGCTTGAGTTGGTGTAGCTGCATGAGTGTGACCAGACTGAGGAGGGAAGCTTCTCAGCCTGGCTCCAGTTATTTTTTTTGCATCCGCTCGTGCAGGCTCTCTCCTCTCCGCAGCCAACCAAACACCATCTCCCTGCATACGCTGGTGCGAGCCACCCGCATGCAGGCAACCAAACAGGCCATTTGCTCTTCTGTCTTCCAGTGAAGAGGTGAGCGTCTCTTATGATGATGTGCGGTGACTGTAAGAATGACGGGGCAAGGGCTGTGGGGTTTACACGTCAGCGTGCGCGGTTTTTCTTGTTTCAAACTCTACAGTGCAGTAGAAATTGGGCGGGCATGGCTGCATCCATTCGTACAAGATCCTGTATGTTGCTAATCGTTTTGGTGTTTGTCATTGCTATTTCTAGAACCAACCGGTTTGGAAATGTAGGAATTCTATAAGAAACAATGTAATTCTATAAAATCGTCTGCTCTATGCAAAAGCCAATATGGGGCAAAACTAAGGTAGTCTTGCTCAGTTAAGCTACTTCAACAATTCCCTGACAACGAAGCTGAGACTTGTGCGATCATTCGAATGATTAGTGTATGTTATGAACACGTTTGGTTTCCTTAAGGAGCAACCATGATATGTAGAATCCATGGCTCCCAATGGTTAGACCTTCTTTTCTTTCTTTTTTTCCATGATAGTGCTCATGGATAGGATATGGAATCCACAGTAGAACAAAAAGGAAGATTCTTCTTCTTCTTTGCAAGAAGAGAGAAAGCAAGGGGAAAATCGATAAGGAGGAGCACTGAACAACCAAAAGCAGCGCATGTGCTGATGTACAGAAGCAAAGTGAGAAAAAAAAAAACGGTGTGATGAGCGGGCCGATTTCGAGACTTTACCAGGCTATTGGCTGCCTGGATATGGAACCCCACTTCGGAGGTGACTGCTATTGCACTGCAAGCCCATGGGGAACTGGAAAGCCCATCACCAACAAACGCATGCCAATACGCGAGTACGTGTCATGGGGTTCATCATTTCGGATCCGTTCTTTTTTCTCTATGGCCGGTGAGGTTTGTGTAAACGAATTAAATAATAAAGATAAACTGTTTCGAAAGATTTATTTTTATAAGTCGATTGAAAAAACAATAGAGAAGTCATCATATTTGTTTGTTTGAAAAAAGACATAAGCTATAAGCTAAAAAACTAGCCCTTTATCACGCATAGATTGATTTTTTTTTGCGAGGATCACGCATTGATCTTGAGTGCGAGATCCATTAAGAACAGTCTTTGCAGTGCCTTAAAGAGGACTGTTAAGGGATGATCGTTTGGTTTGAGAAATGAGTTTGGCCTATTATGCCACTAAAGGAGATAAGTTCTATGGGTAATCTATTCCTTGTATGGTCCGAGGAACAGGAGTTGGTCAATATCAAATGTTAAGTCTATTTCAAGTTCAATATCAAATGTTAAGTCTATTTCAAGTCTGACATAAATACCGTTCAAATCATTTCACTCGTGAGAAACTCAAACCCATCGAACTAATCTCAAATGTTAAGCTTTCTCACCTTTTCATCACGCACTCTCCACTTCTATCACTCCTATATCGTCTATATATATCTCTCTCATTTTCTCCACCACTTTTTCTTATTTTAAAAACTATTTCTTTCAAACACTATTATTATCTTCAATCAAAAAAATACCAACCGCCTCCAAAATCCAGTCAATATCAATAGGCGCTTACCCGAACCGTAGGCGAGATGGTTAGAAGATTCCCGACAATGGGCCGTAAGCCCGCCTACTCAAACTCACGCGAGATCCTTCCAAGAATTCGGCCCATAGGCTAGAGGCCAACATTACGTCCCCACACAGACCCCATCATTCGGCCGACGTCATCCGGTCACGCCTCCCATCCAAATCGTCGGGGAAAATTAAATATATAGGACTGAGTTGGGAGTGCATTTGTAAAATAAGATCGAGTTATTTGTCCTCGTAAATATAGGACTGAGTTGAGCACCTTCTTGCAAATATAGGATTTTTTCCATTTTAATTTCATTTTCATTTTTCAGCAATTTTTCTCCACGTGAAATGACTGTTTTGCCCTTCTTCTTCCTCCCGCTCCCGGCCGCGCCGCCGCCGCTCCCTCGCTGCCTCGCGCCGCCGCCGCTCCTCGCCTGCCCCGTGGCTCGGAGCAGGCGAGGAGCGGCGGCGGCGCGGGGCAGCGAGGGAGCGGCGGCGGCGCGGTGCGGGGCAGGCGAGGAGCGGCGCGGCCGGGAGCGGGAGGAAGAAGAAGGACAAAACAGTCATTTCGCGTGGAGAAAAATTACTGAAAAATGAAAATGAAATTAAAATGAGAAAAATCCTATATTTGCAAGAAAGTGCTCAACTCAGTCCTATATTTACGAGGACAAATAATTCGATCCTATTTTACAAACGCACTCCCAACTCAGTCCTATATATTCAATTTTCCCAATCGTCGGCGTCCCCTTCCGAAGTTCGGCTTCCACTCCTTTTGCTCGTTCCCAAATCGTAAACCCTAGCCGAGCGCGAGCCCCGAGGCCGCCGAGGAGGAGGAAGACGCCATGGGCGCCAGCCGGAAGCTGCAGGGCGAGATCGACCGCGTACTCAAGAAGGTCCAGGAGGGCGTCGACGTCTTCGACAGCATCTGGAACAAGGCATGGGTCCCCCCCCCCCAACACACACACACACATTTCCCCCCGGATTTTTTTTTCGATTTTAGGGGATTTTTCTAAGGATTTTTTTTTTGCTCCGGGCATCTGCAGGTTTACGACACCGAGAATGCGAACCAGAAGGAGAAGTTCGAGGCGGACCTCAAGAAGGAGATCAAGAAGCTGCAGCGGTACAGGGACCAGATCAAGACGTGGATCCAGTCCAGCGAGATCAAGGACAAGAAGGTGAGCCCACGAGCTTCCGCGCCGTAGTAGCCCTTAGCTTCTCGTTTATGTATACGTGGAGGGGAGCGCTTATGATGCAATGCGCTGCTGCTGTTCGCTGAGGATCGTGTGCCGTCATGCTATTCTGTTCACTTAACTGTATGGATAGACGTTGATTGGTGATTAGGAGCCTTTATGGATGGTGATTGGTGACGAGGAACCTTGATTAGAGAATGGTCCCTTAAATTTATCACCTGGGAGATGATTCAGATGATAGACCATTAAGTGCTTAGCTGCTTTGGCAACCAGTTATATATGCCTTAAGTGTCTGAGGGTTAGGGTGAAAAGGTATTTGGTGTTATTGTCAATATGGCTCCCTGATCTTTTTGCTGTTTTTGTTGTCAGTAGCTGTGTTGTCGTATAGCTTCTCTTGTAGCAATGATGCTCATGCAGTTAAGACGGGCTCATGAGCATGCTGATTTTGTCAATAGTAGGTTTTCTATTCTTGCCATTGTCAGTAAGTCCATTCATCAGCTAGTTTTCAGTAGATGCCACTTGCAATGCTAAGTTATTTGGAGGAAACATGATTGCTTTTTAGGTGTAGGTTACCTCTCAAATTTAGCTGGGAGTTTAGATGATGAGATCTGCGGTCCACTTTTCAACGCTTCTGTTTTTCACATGGTACACATTTATATCTAGGTTTACTGTGGTATGCAGGTATTTTTTTATGTGTCATTTTTGGTAAGAGTAAGGATAGACCATTCCTGATGGTTTCAGCGTTTCAGCGTTCAAGAAGGCGGCCTGGGCGGCAGGGTACCGCCCGGCCTTGGCCCCTAGTCGGGTGGCTGGGCGGCGAGGCGGCGCGGCGGTCCAAGGCGGGACCAAGGCGGTCCAAGGCGGGGGCAGGCGGCCTAGGCGCGGCGGATGGGGCGGCGGGGATGGGGAAAAGACTTACCGCACACGAGGCCGTCGCCGCCGCCGTCGACTCGCCAGACTCCCCGCGCCAGATCCCGCCGCCGCCGCTCCCGAGGACGCCAGTGAGGGAGACATCAGGTGGCGGGAGGCGCGCGGAGCGGGGGACGCGGAAGTGGCGGCGGGGATGGGGCAGCGGCGCGGAGGGAGCAGCGGGGGGGGGGGGGGGACGGGGCGGCGCGGAGGGAGCTGCGCGGTGGGAGGCGGCGGGTTGGTGTGGGAATTGGGATGGGAAGGGGTTAGGGTTAGGCGGCGGGGTCGGGTCGGGGTCAGGCGGCGCCGCGGCGGGGTCGGGTCCGGTCGGAAGTTGGGTTAAGTTTTTCTGTTTTTGTGATCTAGTCCTCAAATTTTTATAAATTACGAATAAACTTTTTTCTTAATAGATTTCTTTCAATCTAGACCTCTTTAAATATATATATTAGGCAAATATATATACACAATTATTTATTTTCACCTATTATCCTTATTTTTAATTCGTCCGCCTAGGCCCCCTAGGCGCTAGGCCCCACCTCGCCGCCCGCCTAGCGCCTTCTTGAACATTGGATGGTTTGGAACGATGATGTGGTTATACCTGGCATCTCTAGGCTAGGCTAACTGGTACATTCAGAGTTTGTATGATGAATTGGATTCTGATATGATTTTATCATGATCGTACGGAAATACAGGCATCATACCTGTGCTTGAAGTGAGTTTGCACATAATGGTAAATTTTTTTAAAGGTAATAATTATAACGAATCATTCCAGGAAACAAAATGAGCCACTATACTTAGGGCATGTTCTTAACGGCTTCTAAAAGCGGCTTTTGGCTTTTGCTATAGTGCCTAACTTTCAAACGGAGTATTTTCTGAAGATGGGGTCTACAAGTTAATTGTAGTACACGTTAAAAGCCCAACATCTGTATGAACCAAAAACGCAAGCCAGTATTTCTCTCTCCGTAATCTCTGTCGCAAACAGCTAAAATTCAAAAATTTCAGCCAAAAGTCATAAGCCATAAGCCGCAGCTATATCAAACAGGTCCTTAAGTGGTAGAGGGGAGGTAAAGAAGGCCCTAGAATCTAGATGATATATTTTAGATGGTTAATTGGGAGATCTTGTGGTAGTCTGAGGAACACCGGAACATTATGGAGCTTTTTTTGGTGTTCAGCTTTAAACGTGCGAACATTTTGTCCATAGCTTATAATGCCTGTCTGTTGGCACAGTTCTCACCTTGTGTTGCAATTGTGCTGTGAGTGGATTAATGTGTGGAGCCCACAGTTTTTAGAAGTCATTTCAATTAAGGTATCTGCATCACTTAGACCACTGTTTAGTGCAATTTGTCTCAGTTTTTGTACAGATGGCATGCAGGGTTTATGAGTTTATAGGACCCAGAAGTCCCTGCTGACCTTCAAGGTCAAACAAGCTTTTAGACAAACTCGCCAAATCAAAGCACACTGATGGTTCTAGAGCTGATGCGATCTGTTTTTTGTTTGTAAATTAGATATGTACCATCATTTAAATAAGCTCTTTCTCATCAACTGTAAAATTGTTTGGTTCATGTTCTTGTTGGTAACCTCGTTTAACCATTCGAATTTTGCTATGCATAATTTACTTTGGGAACGGATGAGAATGTTTTACTCAAGAATATGGTAGGATTCTTGATTTTAGTTGTTCATATACAGCAGCAGTTGTTTCTATGCCTCAGTATCTTTAATGGTTTTTGCCACCATGTGTGGTACATTTGCTTGCCATTGCAGATAACTTTTAAGCTAGGCATAACTTCTTGTTCTGGGTTTAATCCATTTGTGATATATGTTGACATAGGTTAGTGCCTCTTATGAGCAGGCTCTTATGGATTCCCGAAAGCAGATTGAACGAGAGATGGAACGGTTTAAGGTCTGTGAGAAGGAAACTAAAACCAAGGCCTTCTCAAAGGAAGGGTTAGGTCAACAACCAAAAACTGTAAGCACTTGGGCTCCTTTTTTTTATGCTATCATAGTTTTCTAGTTCGGTTGTAACTGATTCAAGTTGTTTATATAACACGTTGTTCCTAAGACTGAAGATACTGATTATAAATTATTGCTGCAATATGCCTCTTTGAGGCTTGTAACAGATTTTTTTCTTCTGGTCTTGCGCAATTCTTCCCTTTCCCTGATTGACACATTTCTTCATAATCAAACTTTGTTTGTGTTAAAATAAGTTGAAGTCTGAGCTAATCGTTTGGCGTCCTCACATGAGACGACAATGCTATTTAGGTTTTTTAGAAAGTAAATACAACTTTTATCTGGAGCTATGAGTTTACTTCACAAATGAGTAGAAATGAAATAGCAAAATTGAATTACAAGGGGCTGTTTGGAAAAAATTTATAGTTGTATCTTAATTGATAATCAACTATAGATTTCATTTTCTATCACACTTGCATATTTGGTCCAGATAAACATTTATGCCTGCCTTGTCTATCTGGTTAGTGGCTGATTTTACACATAGCAGTCTTCCAAAAGTGTGAGCCTTGATCTATCCTTATGTTTTTTCCTGAGCTGCTGTGCATCTCAGCATCTTACAGCTCCCGTTTTATGTCTAACAATTTATTTCTTATTTGGTGCAGGATCCCAAAGAGAAGGCCAAAGCTGAAACAAGAGATTGGCTTAATAATGTGGTATGTTGGAAGTAGCACCTGTATGCTTAGTCTAGTGCGATGTCTTCATGTCTGCTTTTGGTTTTCTGTCAGCATGACTGAAACAAAGAAGACTTACTTTCAACATCTACATGTTGCATTATTGTTTGTTTGAATACCTTTGGTCTAGAATTGTTCCTAAAGATACAATTCTCATCCTTGTGAGGATAGGCTGTTCAGAATTTGGATAACAAATTTCTTTTACCTGATTATTCTGAAAGTGTCACTTGCATTTATATTTCGCTCTGGTGATGTTTATTGATATGTTGATTATCTCAGTTATTACTGTATGGTTTGTGATGATTTCTGCTGTTGTTATTATTTGCATTTTTTGTTGTAAACACTTGCAACATTGCTAATGTACTTTTGGGTTGTGTTTACAGGTTAGTGATTTGGAAAGCCAGATTGATAACTTTGAAGCAGAGGTTGAAGGACTTTCAATTAAGAAAGGAAAGCAAAGACCTCCTCGATTGGTATGATCAGTTGTAAACTGTTGTATTGCATTGCAAACTGATCATGTTTTACACTTTTACTGTTTACAAAACTTGTTTCCAAACAACTCTAGTATAGAGGAAGTAATTTTGCATTATCAGGTACATTTAGAGAAATCTATTACGAGGCATAAAGCTCATATAAAGAAATTGGAGTCAATCTTGAGACTTTTGGATAATGATGAGTTGAGTCCTGAGCAAGTCAATGATCTTAAAGATTTCCTAGATGACTATGTTGAACGTAACCAGGTGTGACTGTCTTCCTTTTTAACTGTCATAATATTCATTTTTGATATAGTTCAGTGCTAATTGTGATAATCTACAAGCACATCGTAGATCTTCTATCTTTTCTGACCATCAATATTTTAAATCCAAATTTAGGAAGATTTTGATGAATTTAGTGATGTTGAGGAGCTCTATAGCACATTACCTATGGAGAAGGTTGAAGCACTTGAGGACATGGTTTCACTTGCTCCTTCCAGTCTTGTTAAGGTGAGCAATGAGCTGTAGATGCGTCTTTTATTTTACTTTTGTTCTTGTGATAATGTTAAAAGAAACAACTAAAAACATTATCAGTTCTTATGTGTTATTTATAAATACTGCTACCTTTAGTACGGATTCTCTCTTCCATGTGTTTTATGATAAGCTGTTCTTCAGCTTTTAGTTATATATATACACGGCTATTTGTATATCTTTCAACATTGTTTCTTGTTTGGCAGGGTGTTGCTTCTGTTTCTACTACTGCAGTTTTGAGTACGAAGAGTTCTGTAGCAACTTCACCTACTCAGGTACTGGCTTTTAATTGTTATTAATTATTTGTTGGTTTTGTGATACATGGGAATGGCATACAGTATTTTTATATTGAAACCATAGAACACACGGGATTGCTTTTTGTAACCTACTTCCTTATCTACTTTCAAGTGCTAGTATTGATGTATGCCCCTTCCCCATGAAGCTCATGTTTGAATGTCTTATCTGTTCATTTAATAATAACATCTGCTAACAAGATTAAGGAATTATGTCCAACCAGGTTAATTCTAATGTCTAATCCTGGTTATCCCTTATTAATTTGCTGATTTACCAACACTTTTTCCCTTCTCTTCAGGCTACTGTATCAACAACAACTTCACAAGGTACATCACAAGATCAAGCGGAAGAATCAGCATCACAAGAAAGCAACCCTGAATCGGTGCCACAAACACCACCTTCAAAAGTTGGAAATCTTGGACCTTCAGTGCCAGTCATTCCCACTTCCATCAGTACCAGTACTGCATCTGTCTCTGTTTCTGCGGAAACCATTAATTCCCCTGTGCGCCCGACTGTACCTACCACAGTAGCCACAATACTTTCTGCTTCTGCTACTGCTCGAAGTGCTTCAGAGAGCATGCCTGCTGTTACTTCAGCTCCTGCAAACTCATCTAGCTCATTGAAGGATGATGATAGCATGAACTTTCCTCCGCGTAGGTCATCTCCTGCAATTACTGAAATTGGACTTGGCAGGGGTACCACTCATGGGTTAACTAGTCAGGCATTAGGTGCTGCTCCCATAAGTATAGGTCCAGTCCCAGGAAATGGATCGGTTAATGCACTTCCTGCAATAAATGACTTGTCCAAAAGAAACATATTGAATACCGATGAGAGGATTAATGGTGGTGGTCTTTCTCAGCAGTTGGTTTCACCTCTTGGTAATAAAGTTCAACAACAGCCGGTTCTGAGGACTAACGATGCAATTAGCTCTGATTCGAATAGCACAAATGAAAGTGCCGTTCTTGGAGGAAGAGTCTTTTCTCCTCCAATTGTTTCTGGGGTTCAATGGAGGCCTCAAACTGCTGCTGCTTTTCAAAATCAAAGTGAAACTGTACGTAATTTCCCCCCTGTTAATTTTGTTTTTGAATTCCACTGGGCTCTTGCACATTTTGGCATTGATCATAAACTCTTCGTAGGCATGTCAGACTTACTAATTGCTCAATAAAATATTTCAGTTTTTTAAAGTCCTTTCAACTGATTCAATTAATATGGAGATTTATTCTGAGTTGTTGCATGGTCTCAATTGTGTATGTCTCTCAATTTGGATGCACCCAAATTACTGCCGTTTTTCTGCTGTGGATTTTTCATTTTAAATCTTTGATAATCCCTCTGGGGCCACAAAATACTTGTACGATTTTAGGAATATATGACATTAACTTATTTGTATTTGCAGGGCCAGTTTCGTGGAAGACCTGAAATTTCTGCTGACCAAAGGGAGAAGTACTTGCAAAGATTGCAGCAAGTACAGCAGCAAGGCAGCCTTCTTAATGTTTCTCATATAACGGGCATAAATCAGAAGCAATTTTCAACCCAGCAGCCAAATGGCCTGTTACAACAGGTTCTTCCTGCCATTACTATATAATTGATATTTGTTGTGATACATCAAGAGCTCCTTTTAGTTGAGAAGCACAAAATAGTTGAACATATCGAATTTTGATTGTCTGCGTGTTACTTTGGTGCTGTTCTGCTTCTAAGTCTTCTAGTTGGGCATATCGAGTGCAAAGCCCCTCTTTAGTTGTTATCAACTAGGAAAGTTCGTAAAAATAATGTAGAGGTAATCCTCAATGTGATCTATCATCCTATAAATTTTGAAGTCACTCTATTGGTGCTAAAAGAAACAAAAAGGTGAAGTTTGCTGCAAATAGTAAAATTTCCCTTTTATTTACGATTTGCCAGTATTTCACTGTTTTGTTTACTTAGGACTGATTGACTTTGTATTTAAAATTTTATATGGTGGTAGAAGTTTAGAACACATTTAGGAACACTTATCGATTTTTTAGTTGATTTGATACTGTAATTTAAAGGGTTAGCACTGAAGGGGGGGGGGGGGGGGGTTGGCACTAGGGCAACATATGAAAACCTTTCTAATGATAGCTTTATTTTAATTTTTCTTGCTTTATGTATAGCAACCACTTTCACATTCATGATTTATTTGTTTATGCAGTTTAATTCTCAGAATTCCTCTATCTCCTCTCAAGTGGGCCTTGGGCTTGGGGTTCAGGGACCAGGTATTACTTCTGCTTTGTCATCTCAGCTACAACCTCATCAATCCCCAATTCTCCAGCAATGTAATGAACATCCCTTCATTCAAGTGGATAGACAGTTGGAGGTTCATAGTATTTGGCCATTAGTTGCTTATTGTGTGCATTAAGAATTTATCAGTCTCTGCAGATGCTGGGCATACAAAAGGCAAAGAACAAGGTTTGGCTGAAGATGTTAGTGCGGAATCTGCTGCAACAACTGGAGCAAATAAACACACCAATGAAGATGACGCAAAGACTCCTATTTTGGTATGGTCTACCTTTTGCATATATGTCTGCTCATGAAATTAGTGAAATATGGTGCTTACATGCAATAATAAGGTGAAAACAATGTGAAATAAGGTGCTTACCTGAAAGAATACTGCAATCATCAGTGAGAACAGTTTATAACTTGGAGTAGCTAATGGTGGAAAGGTGTACTATCTATCGTTATTCCCTAGCTGGCTTTTTTTTCTGATAGAAGAAATAAATAAAAATGTCCAGTTTCAGGATTTCTGGGTACTGCTACTATTTTGATTAATTGGTGGCAGATATGGCCTATCAGCCTTGCAAAACAGACCTTGTAAAATTGTTGGTGGCATGTACTTCCTGGGAAGCTAATTTGTGGTTACTTATTACATTAGTTCTCTTTTGCATATCTTTTCTCTGTTCTACAGTGTACCAAGCAGTTTTGTTAATAGTATTTGACTATATGATACCTTATTTCTATTGACGTGTGCAAGCACCTGGAACTCAGCCTTCTGTACCCTCAACAGAAAATTCAAACCAACACATAGTATATAATTGTTTTGCCTCTCAATACATAGTAACCATTTTGGGTAGTGATAGAGGATGTAATTGGGTGGAATTAGATGTATTGCATTGAGCCTCTCGGGTGGTATATATAGAGGTACAAGACTTGGGGGGCAAGATGGTACAAGGGATTGTAATCCCAATGGACTCTATCCTACCATATATTGTACTCTAACATCCCCCCGCAGTCACAACGGGAGCGTCGCAGACGGTGAGACTGGAGAAAAAGCAGAAGAGCTAACATCCCCCCGCAGTCATAACCGTTGATGCGGCGCGTATGCTGTGACTGGAGCAGGAACCGACGAGTAGCTCAAGCAAGGCGGTAGCCCTTTGTGCCGATGTCGAGGTAGCCGAGCGCGAGGGCGGAGTAATCGTGGTCGAGGATGCCGTGCTAGAGATGGCCGTGGTCAACGTAGTCGTGGTCAGGTACCGATGTCGAGGCGATCGCTCATGAAGCCGCGGGCGCAAAAAGAGGCGCCATGGTGATGACGGAGACGCGTCGAGGCAGTCGTCGTGGAAGGGGGGCGATGCCGAGGTCGACGCAGTCAGGGCCGTCGAGGATGTAGGCGAAAAACGGCGATGCAATCAAGGCAGAAGGGACGGGAACGGGAGGGTCGATGCCGAAGTCGATGCAGTCAAGCCGCTAGAGCCGAGGCGTGTGCCAGGTTTGCCAGACCCGGCAACGCGGCGGGGACGAAAGCACGCACCGGTGTTGCCAGTACCGGACGTACAAGGGAGAGGGCCCCAACCAGGCGTGGTTGTGCTGGACGAAGAAGAAGCAGTGCGGGAGCAGACGCTCCTACCCGAAGGCGAGCAGTCCGGGCGGACGCTCTGGCGCGAAGGCGAGCAGTCCTGACGCAAGGTACGACGGCGGCGGTAACGCTCGATGTCGGCGATGAAGGCTCGATCAGTATGACGAAGACCATGTGCAGACAGATGGCGCACAAGAGGTTGCGCAGCACAGTCGTCGATGCACAGGGGACGGCAATGTAGATCCACCGGCGAGGGGACACACGTGCGGCGGTGCTGCGGCCCGAGGAGGCGACACAGCAGCAGCCCTGTTGCTCGGAGAAGATGCGCGTAGTACTCGATGACGGACGTCACAGGAGCCGGGTGGATCGCGCACAATCAGCTGATCAGACCGAGTACGCGCGAGGCGGGACGACGATGGAAGAAGTCGGTGGAGGCGTCCCGATCTGTGGTGGCGATGACGAACCGGCGATGAAGACGTGCGGACGGGATGACCGAGACGCGACGCGCGAAGGCGTCCCCTCGACATCGCATGCCCGGCCTGGCCGCACAGTCGAAGAGGTAGAGGCCGGTGTAGTCGACGCCGATGTCGGAGTAGATACGTGCGAGGTCGACGGGCGGTGGGCGACTCAACCCCGATCAGTGATCGGGAGAAAAAAAAAAGATACCATGATAGAGGATGTAATTGGGTGGAATTAGATGTATTGCATTGAGCCTCTCGGGCGGTATATATAGAGGTACAAGACTTGGGGGGTAAGATGGTACAAGGGATCGTAATCCCAATGGACTCTATCCTACCATATATTGTACTCTAACAGGTAGTAATGTTTTATATTCTGGACAGAACGTATCTTGCTTTTCTTTGTGCTTAGTTTCTATAATATTTGAACACTGATTTTTCTGGTTTGGTTTTCACAGAATCCTTCAGCATCCATAGCAGAAGGCACTCAGCTATCTAGAGACTCTGATCTATCACCTGGGCAGCCTTTGCAACCTGGCATGTCATCATCTGTTGTCGGTGTTATTGGACGGAGGAGTGTATCTGATCTTGGTGCAATTGGCGATAACCTCAGTGGCACTTCGGCAAGTTCTGGTCATGATCAGCTTTATAATTTGCAAATGCTTGAAGCTGCATACCACAGACTTCCACAGCCTAAGGACTCCGAGCGTGTGAAAAATTATATTCCAGTATGCTTATTGCAGTACGTTTGTGTATGCACCAAGTGTTTTAGTGTAGTGTTCTAGCTTTTTTTAATCTCCCTTTATTTTCAGAGGCACCCTGCAGTCACCCCTGCCAGTTACCCGCAAATTCAGGCACCAATTGTATCAAATCCTGCTTTTTGGGAAAGAATTGGTGGGGATTCATTAGCTACGGATATGTTGTTCTTTGCATTCTACTATCAACAGGTCAGTTTTCATACTTATTTCCAACTGTCTATTTGTTTGCCTGTCACTAACTGCCAACTTTTAACGAGTTATGAACTGTTTGTTCTTGCTCCTGACATTGTTCTTTCCCCTCTATTTTTTTTTTTTGGTTGGTAGAACACATACCAACAATACTTGGCCGCTAGAGAACTAAAAAAGCAGTCATGGAGATTTCACAGGAAGTACAATACTTGGTTCCAACGGCATGTGGAGCCACAAGTTACGACAGACGAGTACGAGAGGGGATCCTATGTGTACTTCGATTTCCATCTCACAGAGGATGGCTCAGGATGGTACGTTGGCTTCTTACTCCAAATATATCAGTTTTGGGGCAGTGGCATCACAGTGTTTCCAAATTGAGTTCTCTGTATTTTAGTTGGGCTAAGGATAGTACTGCTGATGGTGCTCTTGTTCTTCTAACCCGTTAATACTGATTGCAGGTGCCAAAGAATCAAGAACGACTTTACGTTTGAGTACAACTACCTCGAGGATGAATTATCAGTACAAACAAACTAGGGCGCCATGACAGTAGGGCTATTCAAAGCATTTTGATCATTGTGAATGTTGTAGTTCTCCGAGTGGAATTGTTGGAATATGGAACTCAAGTCTTACAAAATTGCCCAGTTGTAACCTTGTGGGTGAATTAGAGCTCTCCTGTGCGTTCCTTGTCGTAGTACCCTACACCCTATCCGAACATATGCTGAAATTAGATTCAGTTTTCCAAAAAAAAAAAGAGAAGGATTGAGTCTGTTTATTTTGCGATTTTTTTCACTTGAGCACATAAATTTAAATGAAGGACGTAGGCGACACATGCGGTGCAATCTCGTTAAGCCTCCTATCTTGGCCGCCCGATTGCGAGGAAATGGGAGAGATGGAGGCGGGTGGAATCACACTGAACGCTTCTTTTGCGGTGATCTCCCAACGGGAGGAGGCTGAAATACGCCAAAAAAAAAAAAAAAAAAAGCCCCCCCGAGCACAACCCGCCTCCCCTCGCCTCTCCCTTGCGAGCTCCCAAGGCAGTCATCAAGTCCTCTGGACCTAGAGTTTATGGTCACGATGTGCAAGCAGCTGAGAGCCTGAGATAGCTACCAGCGCTCGTCCATGCCACATGCAGCAGCAGCAGCAGTGGCGGAGCCAGGAATTGAGCACGAGGAGCAGGCAATGGCGGAGCCAAGAATTGAGCACGAGGAGAGCCAAGCACATAGACTTGTTTGCCCAATACAAGAGAAAATATACATCTATTTACTTAAATGTAGCTCTACGACTATCAAACATATCATACAGGTTATTGACATCATCGGAATTAAATCTGACCATAATTTTCTTTGCAAAAACTAGTATGTTGAAACTAAGAAAGGGGCCAATTTAGAAGAATGTGCTATGGTAGTAAACAACGTCGTCCTCTCTAATATGGAACCCACCCCTGTTTTGGCCCTCTGCCGCCTAGACACACTCGCGTGGACTTCCGCAGGTCCCCTGTTCCCTAAGCATTTGCCACTCGGTCCATAAGAAGGCTCGACGAGCTCTGTCAAGTTGCTTCGGCGGCTGCCACGCAAGCAGGTGGTGTATTGGCGTCGCAGATAGCACGGACTTCACAAGCAGTCAAGCACAATGCGACCTCCTGTGGAGATATGCTTCGGCTTCCAGCCGCTCCTCTTTTTTTTCTTCTTCTTCTTCTTTTTTGGGTGCGTGTGTATCAAGCAGGGGCTAGTAGGCCGACCGCTTTAGACGTCTGTCAGACAAAGGCAAACCCAGGTATCTGCACGGCAACTGCTGCGCCGAGCACCGGAATTCCTGCATAACCTCTTGAATATAGATATCATGACAATTGCTTGGTGTTATCGACCTGACCTCTTAGCAATGTTTGTTTTTCTGAGGGGTCGCCACGATGACGAGTTGCAAGTGCGGGAGGCAGGGCGACGGGTGGCGGAGGTGGAGAACCTATAATCCGGATGAGAAGTCTCAATAATTCGTTCGACATACTCAAGACCACGAACTCTTATTCAAAACGCACTAAGGACTCCAGAAATCAGGTTGAAACAAGAATAATCTCAAAAAAAAGATAGAACTTTAGGTTATTTCAAAACTAAAAACACCACCAAACAGGCTAGAACTCAACTAAGAACAGCACAAAATTTCAACATCATCACTAGTTAAGAATGTGCGTTCGGACCTTGGTAGCCAACTGCTGGTAGATACGCCTCCAGTGGGTATCCCTCCACACGAGATGTATACCAAGAGCAAGTCTGTGGCGTTCACCGCTGGCTATCCGTCTATCCCTAGCCAGTAGGCAGAGGCATGAGACGCCGCCCGAGCCGGTGTGGACAGAAGCCACCAGCGCCATGCAGCATCGCGCCGTTGGCTTGCACATCGTGCAGTAGATGACCACCTCTGTGGGGGAAAGCTCTGGGCTGCACACCGGAGCTTCCGCCGGGCCACCAGGCTGCGCGCTGGCCTGGTGCCGGCAACTGGGAGGAGGGGGAGGGCGAGTAAGGCAAGGCACTCCTTAGCGGCGGTGGCGATTAGGGTTTATGGTACACGAGGAGTGAGTGGCTATGTGGTGGAGACTGCAGTTTATTGATTTATAAAGGGAAGAGGGAGAGCTGCAATGCAGTATCCTATGTTGCCGGCGTATGTGTCTTGAGTAAGGGGGGGAGAGAGGGACGCAGAAGAGTTGTTGTACATAGTTGCATACAACAATACACACCGAGTTGCTACGTACATATCCAAATTGGAAAGGAAGTCCAATTGCCAAGCGTCTACCAGTGTCCAGTAGTGTACATGTCAAGAAACTGTAAGACAACCAAAGCATCAACTTGTTATGGAAAATGAGTATTGTTTTTTGGCAAAGCAGTGTGCCTAACCTGACTCGGTGTCAGCCCTAGTGTACATATTGACAAGCTGTAGGTCCCTGAACCCTCAGCGTACAAGCAGAAACTTACCATGCTGTCTTTACTCTTTTTACTGCAACATTTCTCTCTGTCTAGGACACATATCCAGATGAACTCCTGTATATCTCATCGGCCTGCGCTACAGGGACGTAGACGACATCTGTTAGGGAGCTGTGGGTTCGCCCGTAGAAAATGTACACGAAAACACCCATCAGCAGCCATATGCCGACTCTCATCCATGTGCCGCCGCTGAAGAACACAAGGCAAATGAATGTTTCGGATGAATAGCAAAAAAAAATAAGAGACAAGCCATCTAGAGATATGCTTAAAAGTGGATCATTTGGATCAGATACTAACCCCAGGTTTATCAACAGATATGTATTTATGAGGATACACACAACTGGCAGCAGAGGAACAAAAGGGCACGTGAATCCTGCAGGAAAGACAACAGCAAGGTACAATTTAGCCTGAATACACTGGAAGAATCAAGCAGTGCTATCCTCTCCAAGAAAAACAAAAAAGGGGGCAGTGTTATGTACCTCCGGAGTGACCAAAAGAGTGCCTGCCATCATCTTGGTCGATCCAGACGAGCACGCCGAGACCAGCTAGAAGGAGCACACCACCAACGATGCAGCCAATACATATAGGAAGACTGACATGGGAAATAGACAGAGAGTTGTTAGAACAAGATATGATAAAACTGGCCTTGATAAGGAATCCAACTATCCTTTCACACAGCTTTATGCATCGTATTGATACTAACAAACGCAGCCATGTGGCAGAGGCTGAAGATGCGAGAACCAGAACGCCTACACAAACAGATCCTATGCTGAAAGCGGCCATCTTTCGACGCTTCATCTCATCCATCTTGCCTGAAGAATTATCAGGAAAAGTTGCACTTTTTAGCTTGCTGAAGTAAAATGCACCAGTTATGGGGAAAATGGAACAACTGAATTTAATATGAAAGCAATTCTGTGCACACAACCTGTATATGTTTTCTTCTCCATAAGAGGGTCCTTTATTGATTCTACCACAATCACATCATTTATTTGAGATGTGTTGTAGCTCTCATCTCCAATAGAATCCCTAGCCTTTTCCTCATCATATTCTTGGTTCAAACGTAATGATTCTCGCAGAGATGATGGCAATGAGACCTCATCCGGAGGAACATATCTGAGTATCAAGATCGAGACAGCAACTATGGTGAATGCAAGGAGTGTGCCTACACTGACCTGCAGCAGACAAGCATTTAATTCTCTCTCCAGGTTACAACCATTGTACTACTTACATGCATGCATAGTCTTGCAGAACGCACGTCTTACGTTTTGGGTAAAAGACCATCAAAATATCCAAACGATAACAGCCAGCTGATTCCTTACCATTCCTGCCAACTGGGAAACATCCATGAAAAAGGCCAGAGCAGCTGCACAGATGCCAGTCACAATTGTGCTCTTGACAGGAACTTGTGTCCGCTTGTTAACATCAGAGAAGAAAGACGGCAACAGACCGTCTCGTGCCATGGCCATCAGTATTCTAGGCTGCCAGAAACAACTCAAATCTTAAGATATATGGCAATACAAGATAATGCATCTCTACATTCCTAATTTCATGTAAAACCCCCAAGGAGAAAGGACAGGGTGTGTATGTGTGGTTGCAGGAGCATTTTGGGGGGCAGGGAGAGGCAGAGAGCTATCAGAGATAATGGCCCCCTTCTTTTCGGCTTATGCCTTCTCTCAAACAAACAAACGGGATGTCTTTTCTGCCGCTGTTTCGAAGCGGCTTATTAAGACAGCATTTTTGAAGCGGCTTATCAGCTTATCGGCATTCGATTCATTCACATAAACGTTCACGCTAGGGCCAACAACCATAAACCGTAACCGAAAAGAACCCCCCCCCCCCCGGCGCCCAAAGTACTGACATGGCAAGCCATGTCATCAGTCTAACTGCTGATCTGTGTGCCACAATGCTTCAACACCTTTCTATTGCTGATGTGACATGCATGGCGCATCTTCAAGTCTGTTAGGAATGGTTGGAGAGGAATTGATTGGCCAAATTGCAAGAATTAGGGACCAACCACATTAATCAATATTTGGATCATTTGGTTCAGATTTAGAATTCAGACTGTAAATTAAAAAACAATCAGTTTTGAAGTAAGGATTAAAGAGTATTCAGCTTTAGCCAGTCATAAGGTTAGGTTCACTTATGTATTGCGGAATAATTAACTACATTAGACTGACAGTTCCATATGGACCAAGTGTGTCTAGTTTTAATTATATAGGGTAAACTGCTAAATCCACTAGGGCTCATCACGAGTTTCAGTCACATATCAAGTGATATGTTTGATGTTTGTAAACCTGTGGAAGAAGTGAGCCCATCAAGGTTGAACAAAGCGCAAGAACAGCACCACTTGTCACAACATACCTAAAATAAAATAACTCGGTGACTGACTCATTGGAAGCAAGCCACAAGGCCATTATAGATAAGGGGATAAACAAAAGGAGAGTGAGTCCTTACGTTGCCCACTGCATTCCATGTTTTGCAAAGGCAGATGAAATAGGTGTATCCGGGTCCATAGCGAAATATGGTATCAGGCCAACAATAACAACAGAAACCATCATGTACAAGAAACAACAAATAGACAATGCAGCTCCTATTCCCAATGGTAGATCTCGTTGTGGATTCTTCACCTGCAAGGGCCAACAAGGGGGGAAAATGAACAACTCCGTACAGGAAGTGGATGAACTTGGCAATTAGGACCTTCCTTACCTCCTCAGCAGTGCTAGCAACTATATCGAAGCCTATGTATGCAAAGAAAACGGTTGCTGATCCAGCAAGCGTTCCATTTAGTCCATATGGGAAATATCTGAAAAGTTCAGATGCATAAGTGCACAAGTAATCAATCTGCAAAATACAACACACCAAATGTTTTTAGGGTACATTACCCATCAGTAACCTTATAGCCGACCCATCCTATCTGGAAGCCAATATAACTACCAGCTACAATAACAAATAGCATCACACAAGCATTCAGAACTGTTACAAGCCCTTGTACAGATGAACTCTGCAACAAATTCAAATAGAACAATCAGTAATGGTCCTATATTTTGGGGGGAGGGGGGATAAGTACTTATGAATTGACCAAAGTAGCAACCTCTTTTATCCCCATGCATAATAAAACAGTGACACCAAACACAAGAGCGGCAGCACAAGGATCAACAATGACATCAAACCATGGAAGCTGATGGCATGCTAAAATCCACGGCAGACTATCTGGCCCTCCAAAAAATAAGGCCTGAAAATATTAATGAAATTTATAAAAATACGAATATGGGAGAGCTATAGTTCATGAATTAATCAAATGCCACAGAACAAGCTGGATGAAAGAGAAATCACACTTACTAAATTGGGGGATATGCCACGGGCAACAGCAGATCCACCAATAGTATATTCCAGCACTAAAGCCCAACCAATCAACCAGGCAACACTAGATAAATAAAACGTGTGAACCATGTGAGAACATTCTAGCCATTTGTTTGTAGGATCTTAAGTCGCTAATTCTTCTATGAAGAATGCACACCCTG
The DNA here is from genome assembly GCA_017311315.1 of Dendrocalamus latiflorus. Taxonomy (NCBI): domain Eukaryota; kingdom Viridiplantae; phylum Streptophyta; class Magnoliopsida; order Poales; family Poaceae; genus Dendrocalamus; species Dendrocalamus latiflorus. The sequence continues at coordinate 9,341,640 of CM029631.1, forward strand.
TTATGGGGTCAGTAATTTACCCTTCTCCAACGCAGATGTATGAATAATGGTAGGCACTTCCAGCAGAGGGGCAACGACTAGCAAGCTCGGCATAACAGAATGCTGAAAGTGCAGCAGCTATTCCAGCTATCAGAAACGAAATTGTCAATGCTGGACCAGCGTGCTCCCTAGCAACTGTTCCCACAAGAACATATACTCCAGCTCCAATTGTCGAACCTACCCCTGGTAGATAATACAGGGGTTCATTAACAACAATTCATATATCATACACAATCCACGTAAGCACTCCATGAACTGGAAAAAAAAAACTTTATTAGTTCTAGGATCTAATTTGTCTCACGGGAATCATCTTTTAAACTTTAAAACAAAGCTCAATGAGCATACAAGTAGATATTCCACTACACCTAGGTGGAAGTGAGATAATTCATTTTACATCACTCTTATGAACTAGACTAATTTACCGCACAGGAAAGCATAGCAGAGTGGAGGATCGTGAGACCCACCTTTGAGTGGCCAACCAAGACCGACTTAACTATAAACAACTGGAGTACTAGACAAGAAGAGGCAAAGCAACCACCAAAAATAGATTAATGCCACGCACGCAAGTCCACTTGACACACTTCTGAACTTCTGTCTCAAACTAATGTAAGCATCCAAAAAGCAATATAAAGACTACTTTTTTCAAAAGAAAAAACAGAGTACCAATAGTATATTATGTTATATTATGCTAGTGCTTTGACTACCATGACGAAATATTTCATTCCATCGTTGTTGTTTTGAAAGGAAGAACAAATCAAAATTTGCCAGCTGAATTCTCAAGCTTTTTAAAAAGGTCAATCCCAAACGGAACCTTTCAAAAATGTAAACCACACTAAACAACTAAACGAAATTCTCTACATTTAGCAGCTCCATTAATCCTAAACCGCAAAATTTACCAACAATTCACCATAAACCTACTTCCACTTTTCCAGAGCTTGCATCCTCACAAGATATCGCTAAACTTGCTCAGATAAAAAAAAGCCCCCAAAACCACACAAAGAAACGTCTACACCTTTCCATTCGAAAAACAAAGAAGCAGGAATTCACAGGAACGTGGGCATAAAAGAAGAAGAAGCCGCACCGATCGCGACCAACTCCGGGACGTTGAGCTCCTTGGCGAGCTGGTGGTGTTCCTCGGCGCGGACCCGATCGGAGTCCACCTGCTTCCGCCGCATCAGGCTCCGGAACCCGCCTTCCCATCCCCTGCGCCCGCCAATCTCGCCGCCGCTGCTTCCGGCCTCCAATGCCATCAAGATTGCCGAGAACCAAGTAATCAGGCCAGAAAAGAACCAGGCTTCCTCTCGGGATTCGAACAGAGGACGGATAAGGGCATCGAGTTCCGCCGATTACACGGAGATTGGACGGGGAGAGCGAGGGGACTAGAGATGGAGAGAGCTCGATAGCTTCGCCGCTCTCTCTAGCTTTCTTGGCTCGCGCTTTCGCGTGCTCTCTCCTCTCCTTTGTTGGTATATCTGTCTCGGAAGGAAAGAGTTTTTGTAGTGATCCACGTGGAGGTTTTACTTTTACCATTACATTTTCGCGAGTTAAAAACTCCGAAAGCATTCCTTATGTAATGATTGAGATTCGATTGCCTCATTCAACCGGTAACCGAGATTCTTGGTTTTTATTTATAATTACAGAACATAATACAAAAGGCCTTTAAATTTGTGGCTTAGAAAATTAAGGTGAAATAAACGAATACGTAGGAGCGACTACAATTTTATGCTTTAGAAAGTCACGTTTTCTCATCTGAATGGTGGTTTGTCCTCCACTTGAATTCGTATTTTGATTTCACCAAAAAGAATATAGACGTGACTATGGTTTTGTTTTATCCATCCAAAATATTGTCTCATTTATGTAATTCGTATTTGATTTTGACAAAACAAGACAGCATATACCTATACTTTCAAATTGGTCCGATTATACTATAAAATCAAGTATGTAACCCCTATACTTACTATACAATATCAAATCTCCCTACGGCTCTTGATAGTGGTTTTGCGATGATGTGGCTTCTAACTCAATAGAAGAGATGATGTGTCATGTCATCCGAGCCATTATGACTAGTAGTGAGTGTTTTGGGAGCTATGGGGCTTAACAGGTAGGGTCGGTGGCAAACGCGACGATGATGAGGGCAGCAATGCTTGGGAATAGATCAAGTGGCTTAGAGTAGCAGCGAGTTGAGTTGCAACGGCAATACTAACCATGGCGGCAAGCGCGAAAATTGCAACAAAACCTCAAGATTGAATGTGGATTTAGCATCTATTCAACAATGCGGACCTAATCGTTCCATCCTTACCCAAGATGGTGTTGTGTGCTACTCTATCCACGGTGACCTGTGGTGGCACGATGAAGCTCTACGAGGCGGCAAAGCTACGGAGGTCTGTGCATCCAATTGATAGCCTATACAGTTTACTTCATAGAGAGAGGCGTGGGAATGAGAGGTTTTATTCGGAGTCCAAGTAGGGAAAGAGAATGGCCATGACGACGAAGGTGGGTGCGCTCCGAGTCGGATACAAGGGCGACAAGATGCTCCGGCTTCCATGCGGCGAGACAGAGAGAGTGAATGTGAGCAAGAGGAAGAGGGCATCGTGGTGGGCTTGATGCTTAAAGAAACCAAGGGAGGAGCTCACCTGAGACGGTCAGTTTTGAGCGACGACGCGCTCAGCTTGGGTTGGGGAAGATCAGTGGATCCAAAATGGTAAGGCCCTCGAGTGAGGTCAGCACAGAAGATCCTATTCGCGTGCTCCGCGTGGAGGCATGGCTCAGTATTAACACGTATTTTGTTTACAGTCTCACCTACTGTTGTCTTACCGGTACTAGGCCGTTTCACCGTGTGGCTGTGGCTGCAGACAAAAAAATTCCTCACTCCGTGGACGGCCAAGTGGCCCTTCAATTATTGGCTCTCGGAACTTCCCTTCCCTCGACAGCGTGTGAGTTCTTCCCAACTCTGATGCTGACTTTGCTCCTGAGTTTACCAGTAGTAAAAACCTGCTACTCAATTGATGGCAAATGAGACCCGACATTCGACTGCTGTATGAAACCCGGGTATACTTTGCTAGTGACGCGCACATGCTATTTTTCCTTGGTTAAATATACTTTGCTTATTTTAACACTAAAGATTTGTTAATTCCATGAAGATAGGGTCGTTCCGGAATATGAATTAGAATATTGCGACCAAGACAATTCAGCTGGAATTGCTATAATATTAGTAGAGCTTTTTTATGGTACTTTATAATGAGTATGAGCCGTTCAATCTCTGCAATTTAATATTTTAGATTAGTTAAAATTTAGTTATACTATCATATACACTATTAGTAATAAAAATTTTTAAAAAAGGTAAAATTATAAATAGTCGAGGCCGCGGCTAAGCGATTCTGATGAGATGGTGCCCCATCTACTTGGACGAGCGCTACCTCATTTGCTACGCGCTAGAGGCCACCACAAACATTGTGCGTGTTGTATTCCGATGAGAATGATGATGACGGGTGCTACGATATGAGGTAGTACAACAGAAATCGCTACGTCATCGTCACACGCATTAGCTGCGCCGCGACCGACAGCTGCCTCCTCTCGTGCAGTGGCGGCGATGCAGCCACCACGGGGACGGCTCCGCAAGTAAACAGGGGCCTGTCGCCGCCTCGTGTCGGCGAGTTCGAGCCGCGGTGTGCCACCCAGTGACCTCCAAGCGCCGTCACCCCCAGCGTGTAACTAGCTATACGTACGGCGCTATTGGCGCAAATGCATGGACATATGCACGAGCTCGTGCATTTACACGAGAATAAGATGCATGCTTTGTAGGAAGATTGAGAGTTTGTTTTAAACGATTACGAGCCCACACAGGTTGATAAAAGTCTATAATATTCTCACAATTCAACGGTCAGATTTTATCTCTATTACTACTTTTCTACTATCAGTATAATGTACTATAAGAAATCCTATTAATATACTGCTGAACACCTCCTGTAATTTAAGATCCAACTGCAGACTTGACAAGTTTGTGTTTCAAAATTCTCACAAGTCATGACTTGAACAATTCTTTAACGGGTGCGCTTTTTTTTTTTTGCTACGGTCGATGGTTTTTGTCCCTAACACGAACGCTTATACAAAAGAACCGAATATTGGTAAGCCACTTTAAACAAACTATCTCGATAAACTGATTTAAAACGGTGGTGAAGAAACCGTTCTATATATTTATCGGAAAATCCGTAAACTGGAAGAACGGGCATATGGAACATCTGAGAATGGGAGCGACGGGGCATATGGTTGGTGGAACCAAGTGGGATGGGATGGGATCGTTCTTCTTTTTTGGGATGGGATGGGATGGAATTGTATTGTTCGAGTAGGATGTTTAGTTGGGAAGATGAAATGGTCTGAGATTTTGTTTGGTTAAGAGAATGGAATGAGATGGAATAGTTTTTTTGCTCTTCCTTTTATTTTCTTTTTTTCCTTATCGTTCTTCCTGGTCCTTCTTTCGATCAACGGCTCCCTTCCGATCGGCGGCTCCTCAGTTCCCTTCCACAACGACCGTGACCCCGCTCCCCTCAGCGGCGACCTCGACCTGCTCTCCTCGGTGGTGACATCGGCCCCACTCTCCTCGGTGCCCGCCGATGGATGATGTCGCCACTCTGCGTCGTTCCAGCCGCACCGGTGACTTACTCTCGAAGTCGTTCACGTCACAGCATGTTCCCGGAAGTCCTCCTCCTCTCCTTCGATTTAATTGTAGTCTCATGCCCAGAGCTCACCGCATTGGCTGTCTACCTCAAGTTCGGTTGACGCCGCCTCCAATGCCGCCATCTCCTCCACTCCGTCTCGGCTCAATTCCTTCCTCCTAGAGCTTTTTCTCGGTGCCCCGAAGCTTCCCCAATCGCTAGCCTAGGCTCCTGACCACCCAAGGCGGCCACCACTGTGGGCTCACTCACGTCGCCCCTAGCCTCCGCCGTCGGCCTTCTCCGATGCTCCTCCACCTCCACGGTTGCTTGGTAAGCCTTCTCCAAGCTCCCTTCTAGCTCATGCTCTGCCCACTTTCTTCCCCATTCTAATCATCTGCCATCGCCCCCGTTTGGCCCCCAACTATGGGCTATTGCAATAGATTTGAGCTTTAAGCTTTCTTACTAGGTTTGGAGCCTAAACTCCATCCGTTTCCACCGTCGTTGCCCCGGGAGGAGCAATCTCCACTCCCGAGGGCGGCCATCTCTTAGTTGTAGTAGTAGTAATCGCAACTCACCATCACCAGGTCCGACGTCCCGTTGTCCGCGTCGCCGTCGTAGCCCGACTCTGGCCTCCTCCGCGTGGATCCGGTGCTAGGCCGCAGTGCCCACGTCGCCAACTCCCGGGCCACCGTGACCGTCTCCGCCCCAACACCGCTCCATCAGCGCGGATCCGGGATCCTCGCACCAGATCAGGGCGCCTCCGGCTCTCCCCCGCCCGTCTCGTGGCCGCCGCCTTGCCCGAATCCGGCCCTTACCTCGTCGCCCCGCCCAGATCCGTGCTGCCTGCACCGGATCTGGCCTCGCGCTGCATGGATCAGACCGCCTCCGCGCCAGATCCGTCCGCCGTCGCACCACTCAGCCCAGATCCAGCCACCTCTGCGCAGGATTTGTCCGCCACTGCGCCGCTAAGCCCGGATCTAACCGCCTCTGCACCGGATCCGCCGCTCTCCATCGCCTGGCCTCCTCGGCGCTAAAGCCTCCAAGGCCTCCAGATCCGATCGTCACTGCTCGAGCCACTGCCACCATCCTCTTCTTGGACCACTGCCGCTGCTCGGCTTTCTCGACTTTGGCCGGTCGACGCCGGCCTAGCTCCTCCTGAATCCGCGCCATCGCCTCTTAGGCCGCCGCGCCTCGAATGGCCTACCCTGTGAGCTCGTCCCCTCCATTCGAAGCAATGATGATGAGGAGAGGGCGGGAGGTTGCTGAGGGGCCGAGAAGAGGGGGATTAAGGTGGTCTGGATGTGTTGCTGAGTCTGCTGCTCCTTTTGAGTCTTCCGTTGCGTCCATCCAAATCCGTAGTTTAAATCTTCCGGTTCGTTAAATCCGTGCTAGTCCACAAAATTTCTGTCAGTCAGACGACTGCTTTGCTAGCCACGATTCATCCCCTTAGATCGAATGTGGTTATCTTCTTCCTTTTGCATAACCGTAGCTACCGCTCTTCTCTTTGAGCCATTACAGATCGTAAAAGTCTTCATGATGCCGCCGCCATTACAGATAGTTTGTGTCTATTGTACTATATAAGCCCCATGGACTATTACAATAGATTTGAGCTTTAAGCTTTCTTACAGTTTGATCACTATTAGTAATCATGTACTAAAGTAATAATACCAGAGTTTAATGTTGGTTGGTTGTTCTTATGCTTGCAATGATCCACTATACAACTTTTCTGCTCATCATGGACAAGGTGGATTCCAAATAGGCCAGAAGCCGGACAGCACAGAAGACATCAGGATCTTACAAGCAATCAAAACCCACAAAAATGCTAGTCTATCTTTTCCTCCATATGCTACAAGGAGCTACAAAGTCCATAAAATAAGAAAACTAAGTTTATTATGTCTAAATGTACAAAGTAGAGCCTATTTAAAGTCACAAGAAAGCCTAAATACAGCACAAGTTATATGTACTTCAAAATTTGGAACATCAAGCATTTAGAAAATACTTTTAAGAAAGCTAACATAATGCGTTAAATTCATTTCACTTCTTTTAATAATGAAATCTTATCGAGAGAAACATATAAAGGTATTTGATAAAAAAAATACCTGGAAAAGGACAATCAGCACAACAAGTAGGACTCCAAGAGCCATAGAGCTACTATAGTAAAAAGGTGCCCATTTACTAACAATGGGTGACAGGAATAGCAGAACAAATCCAATACCAAGGCAGGCTAAACGCCATTTCTGAAATTCTGCATAGATACACAGAACGAGAATAAATCATTTGAGAGAAAAGAACAGAAATAGATGCTCTTAATTTATATGACTGGTGGAAAACAGAATTAATTTCATGAATAATTCTGACCTTCCTGAATGGAAAGATTGAAGCTGGTAGATGTCTTATCAGCCAATTTCACATCAACATATTTGCTTCCATATGGAGACTTTACAGCATTCCACATGCCATTTTGCAAAACTTGCCATTCACCAATCTCACATTGGCATAAACCCATAGAAACATTCCTGCAAAGGTAAATTGCTTCAGTTTTCTGGATAGTAAGGATGCGTATATTTACACTTTGGACAATATATGACTTACCCATGAAAGCAAATCTCTACTTTCCAATGGAACTTCTCCGGCATTGATTGGGAAACATTCATTCTGACACGTATTTGATTTGCATAGCTTTGAAGATGTACCCTTGGTATTCCAGATAGGCAGACTCGCTCACAAAATTGTCCACCCAAGGATGAGGGAACAAATGTCACCGCTGGATTTTCCAAACTAACATCTGCAGTAATAACCAGTTAGGTCTACAGCGTCACATAAAAGACTATCAAACACAATAGCTAAATGCATGAAGTATAGTAAGAATATCTAGAAACCATCAAAACAAGTTCAAGTGTTAAGCTACAAGGAACATATAAAAGGACTGCACATAGAAAAGCTCACACCACCATCGTATGTGTGAGCGTTATGTGTGAGCACGCAAGCACACAGAAGCATCACAACAAGGCCGTAAGAGGGTACGCTATCTTTGCTATTAAGACATGTTATTAAGGGAAACCATCCATTAGTATCCATAGTTAAAACACCCATACTTGAGAATGAGAACTAACCAACCCAAGGGCAGCTTGAACCTTAATAACCACAACAACATTTGAGATATTGCGACAAGAACGACATCATGATTCGATTCCCCACAATGAGAACCAAAGCACGAGTTCTGAAGGCATATTACTGAAGATTTCTTCGCCAAGAAAAACGCAACTTTCACATCATCCTGCGAAAAACCCACTCCTAAACCCTATTCGGAATCTAAGCCACCCAAAAACTAAAGTCCCGAGCAGCTAGGGTCTACGGGATACATCCCAAATTCCGAACCAACGTAAAAGCCCTAAACCCTAGAGAGGGCTACAATCGCCGTGCACACACAACAAGAACCCCAACCAAGCATAGAGAGCGATCGCAGAACAATTTGCACGGTATAATACCTTTGAGGGGTCGCGTTGCGGTGGCGGCGGCGTCATCGCCAGAGGAGAGGATGAGGAGGGCGGCGAGGGACGCGAGGAGGAGGAGCGCGGGGGCCGAGCGCCGAGACAACGATTGAGAGGAGGCGGTGGCGGTGGGGGAGTCGGCGTCCGCGGACAAGGTTGTGGTGGTGGTGGTCGCCGCCGACGAGGTGGCTGCGGCGGCGGGGTCCATCTCGCGCGGCGGCGCTTCAAAGTTAAGCAAAACGTTTTTTTTCAGGGGGGAAGCGCGCGAACAGAAGGCCGGTTTTTTTCTTCTGAAAGATATTTTCTACTTTTTTATAATAACTAATTTTTAAATAAAATATTGTTTTAATATGATATTTATAAATTAATTATAATACACACTGTAACGACTTTATTCATATCAGCTAAAATCATACACAAAATTTATTACTCTATACTCTCTCACATAAATAATCTAAAAATTATAAATCGTAACTAAAAATTATAAACTGAAATAAAAAGAGAGCAAGCCCGAAATAGGTCTTAGTTTATATGGCGTAGCAGCTCGTGCGGGATCCTTCGTGAACATTGCTGACTTTTTAGTACTCCCTCATTTCTAATATAGTGATGATTTTGTTTAAAAATAGCTATCAAGCCAAGTAGTCATTATTAAGAAAAACATGAAGTAGGTATTACTTAACATCTGAACTCGCTAGCCACTAGTAAGATCTGTTCTTTTGAACTGTGACGGATAAATAGTAACAAATGATAGAGGTTGTAAGAGAGTGCAAAGTAGGAGGAACTCGATCGCACGTCATTTGATCTGATATAGATAAAATCGTTACAATGTCTGTTACAATAAAGATACTTTGTTTTAAAGTTGGTTACAATAAAAAATATTTTATGGTAGAAAAGTCAAAAACAAAAGTCGAAAAGAAGAGGACCATAATCTAGCCTAGACCAGTCTGTACAAGTGAACTATCTTGCGTACTTGTACGTGAAATTTTTTATCTTAACAAAATTTTTAGTTAGCGTCAATGCTTTGGCCAATATATTTGAACTCTCTCCATGAAAGATTAGAAACCTAGTTCGACACTTTTAAATCAACAAATCCAATCAATCCATCTCATGGAGAGGTTCATATTAGAAGTACAGATGTGATCTGCTGGTTTGATTTCAACTAACTGCTAAACGATGATGATAAAACAGTGATCACGTGTAGTCCAGGGCGTCCATGAGCAAGATGGCGCGGTGGCGTGGGCTGACGGTCGACGGAGGCAGTACGACGCAGGCGCGCATCGGCCGCACGGCGTACCAAATTGTGGTGGTGCTCGGTCAAGGGCGCATCATGCAAGGCGAAGGCAATGCTGAGGTGATAGTTAGTCAAAAGAGTGGTTTGCGCTGGTGGGGTACTGAGGTTTTGAATTTTTTGTACGGATAATCTATTTTTTATTCGAAATTACATAAATATATCCGCGGGAAAATTTTTTGCAAAAATAGGCTCCAGTCGCTTAATGGTTGGGCGACTGGAGCCTTTCGCCCAACCAGACCGCGACACAATATATCTCGCTGCACAGTAGAGCGACTGCATTAAGTCGCTCTTCCGTTCCGCGACTTAAGGGTAGTCGCCATCCCGTTAGGCGACTAACATGCAGTCGCCATCCCGTTAGGCGACTGCATGTAGCCCCCGTGATTGTTTGAAATTTTGTGAATTTTGTAACGTTGAACCGGTAAAAAATACGGTGAAGTTATAATAAAAGTTTATGTTCATTGTATATTGTAGGTGTGTAAAAAGTTTTTAAATTTTTTTTATGAAAGATTGAGTAGAGAACGATCGATACATACACTGTTAAGTGAGATAGTTTATGTGCGGAGAGAGATGATAGACTATGTAAATTTAAATAAACTTCATAATATAATTGAGAGTAACATGCCGCATGTTTTTTCATTACATGCATAACATATATAGCATCTGCAGCACGACTCACTGGTCACCCTGGTGTGCCCCGTCACCGCGCCCGCGTCCTCCCATACGGCCTCGCTTGGCCCTCCTCCGGTGCAACGGGTTAGGACGATCCGAAAAAGTAAAACGAGCAGGAGGGTGTCTATCCCGCCCCTGCGCTGGTGGAGTCAGCTGCACCTCTGGCTGTGTGCCCTCCGGTGCACCGGGGAGGGCACTACCAGAGAGAACCTCCGGTGCTGCGTCGGAGAACTGCCCGGGCCACTCCGCGAAAAAATGGTCCACATCGTCCGGGCCTGGGGAGACGCCGTGCTACTGGTAAGTACCTACAATATTAATATCGTTAGTTCGTTGCATGTTGTCTTCGGATAAACACGATATAAGACCCTCTGCGTACCCGTAGCTGGCGCCATGGAGGAGGCGTACACCCCCTGCGTGGGGAAGACAGGGGTGTGCGTAGGAGGCGTGAAGTGAACCGGTGTAGGAGGCCCTGCCCAGGCTGAACCCCCTGGCTGCTCCGGGTGAGGCGGTGGAGGACGTGTCCACGTCGGTGCACCAGAGTAGTGCCACGCTGGTCGGGGTGGCACTGGTGGACGAGCAGTCGGAGCGGTGGGCGTGGAGACCGCCGGTAGCCTCGTGCAGGACAGTAGGCTAACGAAATGTCTACACCCCTCGTGCATCCGACGCGCAAAGCTGACGCCCTCCTCATGGGTCAGCTGCGCACCACTGGTGAGCCTCTCAAGTACTGTGCCGGAGTCGGCACATAGGGCAGAACCGACGTTAGCCTGGACACAAAGACATGAAAAGGTCGATTATCGAAACGATATTACCATTTGGGAATCTTTGAAATGACATGTAACGTACCGCGAGGTGAGCGTCGCGCGCGAAGTGCGCGGGGTACGTGTCCGTCGGAGCGGCGACGTGTGTGGCAGGCGGGTCTACCACATATACGAGCCTGGTACGGGTCTACGGCTGGTACCAGTGAAGGTACTCCGCGTACTCCGTGCTGTCGTACGGGCGGTCCTCCTCCACGCGGTCGTCGAGCGCACCCTCCCACTGCTCGACCCAGGGCTGCATCTTCAACGACCAGTCCGTGCCTCTTTTAACTCCCTTCGCGCTGTGCCTGCGTATAGAACCATTACGTAATGTGAGATACTTGCGAACGCAGTAGTAAGTATGTACATATTTACCACAAACGATCACTCACCCGTGCACATGCCGCGGAAGTGATGGCCCGACTGGTACAGGAACCGGCTGCCGTAGCCCGAACTACCGCATCACCCGCTGGGGTGCGTAGTCCTCCACGTAGATGAGGTACACGAGCTTCCGGCGGGTGAGCCAGAAAGCCCTGTCACGCCAGCAAAGTGAGGACAGACCGCCAGGAGCACGGGCCTGCACTGCCGTATCAGCGTACGGTTCCCAGCGCACGTCGTTGGATGTGATGCAGTTGAGCTGCTCCACAAAGACCCGGTACGCCCGCGTGACCTGCACGTGCGCGAACTGTACCTGCAAGAAAGACAAGTTGTTTAGATTGACGATCGTCAGTAAGAAAGAAATAGAAGACTGTGATAACACTTACTCGACGACGACACCAGATAGAACCCATCGTCGGCCGGTCGAAGTCTCCCCCTCCCCCTGGATACATCTCGGGCCCGTACGGACCCATGTCGTCCAGCACAGGTCGTCCGACGCTTAAGCGCTCGAACGACCACAACTGCAGTAGAAGGGGACAGCCCGTGAGGATCGAGTTTGCCTTGATCCTCGTGCACGCATCGCACAGCGCGCGGTACGTCGCGGCAAGTACGGCCGATCCCCAGCTGATCTGGTGGGGCTCGCCGTCAGCGATCGCCCTCGCATAAGCGATGAGGCGCGCATCCACCGAGTTGCCGTGGCTGGTGGTGAAAAGCACCCAACCAAACAGCCACAGCACGTACGCCTCCAGGTGTCGCGAGACCTGGTGATCGTCTGCCTGCGGAACCATGCGCTCCACCTGAATGCAAAAAAGTTGTTATTAATACGTACTACCACAAATAAGAGCTTCGAAGACACGATCGATTTTATATACCACGTACCCGGTACTGTCTGAGCCACCTCAGTGTCGGCCCATGGGTCTGCTCCTCTCCGAACACGTGGTGGTCATCGGCCGGTGGAACGACACCCTGGAATCTGGCGAGCAGGTCAACGCGCCAGTGGGCCGGGGCCTCCGGTAGGAAGGCAGCGTCTCCGGCGATCGGAAGCCCAAGGAGCAGGGACACATCCTGCAAGGTCGGCGTCATCTCCCCGAATGGGAGGTGGAAAGTGTGCGTCTCGGGCCGCCAACGGTCCACCAAAGCCGTCAGCAGGGAACGATCGAACGGAAAGCATCGTGATCGCTCCCCGCCCACCTCGTCCCCGCCAGCGGCTCCATCCTCATCCGTGGCCTGCACCATCCGGGCAAGAGGGAGTAGCCCGGCATCCCGCAGCCTGCAAACAAAGTGAAGGTCAGCACGGAACGAACTTACGGTCGCACTAAACGCTGGAGTAGTGCAAACCTGGCGGTCCAACGAGGGTCGAGTCCCCAGGCCACGCGAGGTGTGCGTGTCCGGACCACTCCCAGCTGAGGCGGGGCGTCCGTGCTCCCCGGTGACAGGACTAGACGGGAAGCGCGATGAGAGCGGTCCACGTGCTCGTCCAACAGCGCAAACCGCCACTCCGAGTCACGTCCAGCACGAGTCATACCTGGAAAATTTGTACAATAATTTCAACATTAAATTTTCTACATCTAAATTTGTACAATAATTCAACATTAAATTTTCTACATCTAAATTTCAACACTAAATTTTCTATATCTAAATTTGTACAATAATTTCAACATTACATTTTCTACATGTAAATTTCAACACTAAATTTTCTACATCTAAATTTGTACAATAATTGCAACATTAAATTTTGTACATGTACATTTAAATACTATATTTTGTACAATAATGCATTATAAATGGTATACAAAATTTAGTTTATAAATATTGTAAACTAAATTTCTAAACTATATTTACTAAACAAAATTTGAAAATTAAATTTGTAAACTAAATTTCTAAACTACATTTTCTAAACTAATTTTCTACACTACATTTTCTAAACTAATTTTCTAAACAAATTTTGTAGACTACATTTTCTAAACTAATTTTCTAAACTATATTTCTAAACTAATTTTCTACACTACATTTTCTAAACTATATTTCTAAACTAATTTTCTACACTACATTTTCTAAACTATATTTCTAAACTAATTTTGTAGACTACATTTTCTAAACTATATTTCTAAACTAATTTTCTAGACTACATTTTCTAAACTATATTTCTAAACTAATTTTCTACACTACATTTTGTAAACTAATTTTCTAGACTACATTTTCTAAACTAATTTTCTAAACTATATTTCTAAACTAATTTTCTACACTACATTTTCTAAACTAATCTTCTACACTAACAAAAAATATAACACCAAAAACTTACCTGAAAAACGCGCACTCCTCCTCCTCCCCCTTCTCTTCTCCTCCTCTCCTTCTCCTTCTTTCCCCTCTCTTCTCTGCGCTGGCCGAACAGAAGAAGAAAGTGCGGCGCTTCGTCGTCGCCGAGCGCGGCCTTATATCCCACCTTCAGTCGCCGAACCGTTGGGCGACTGAATCGCAGTCGCCGAACCGTTCGGCGACTGCATGGAAGTCGCCCAACGGTTGGGCGACCGTAATTAATCGCCAAACGGTTGGTAGACTCTCCAGCTGTCGCGGTCTGGTTGGGCGAAAGGCTCCAGTCGCCCAACCATTAGGCGACTGGAGCCTATTTTTGCAAAAAAAAAATTCCGCGGGTATATTTATGTAATTTCGAATAAAAAATAGATTATTCGTACAAAAAATTCCTGAGGTTTTGGCTTGGCAACAACGACGCAGATGAGTGGCCAGATGGCTCTGCCGCACTAGGGAGATGGCGGAGTGGAGGAAGGCGCTAACCAATGGAGAAAACAGGTGAAAGGAAAGCGGTTTTACAAGTGGACTTGTCAAATTGGGCAGTTTTCAAAATTAGCCAAAATTTAACAAAATTCAAAACCAATTTAAAATTTTGAGGTGTTTCAAAACTCACCTCTATTGTGTTTCTGTGCCAGCATACTCATGCCACACGTCCCAGGAAATTCGCCGCTCTAGGTCATCTTGGGCCACACCAAGCACGCCACATCAATCACCTTGACACCTAGGTGATCGGTTGGGCTTCAGCTTTTAGCTTCCGGCTTATTTTTCACTATTCATAAATTGCGTCTTTTTCTAAACTTTTGGCTTTTTGTTGAGTTTTTTTGCCGGTTCTTTTTTCCCGTATTTGTTTGTATTATATGTAATGGGCTAACATATTTTTTTTATATTTTTTAATTTTTTTTAAACTTAATTATGCTAAATAAGCCTCTGTCAGCTACAGTGTTTTTTCCGTTAGCTACAGTGCTTTTCAGCCATAAACCACTAAAAATAAGCCCAAATGATCACCACCTCTGGTGAGCCACATCCCTTGGCTGCAATTGTCATGTCGCACGCTGTCGGTTAGCCCCTTCACCTCGCCATGATGGCCACAATCGCAAGGTTAACTCGAACCACCGTTGCCAACTTATGATCCCAATCATGTTCCTCACTACCCTGGTGCTCCAGACACCTCAATTTCTCCTTTTCATTGCCGGACCTACCATCGGTGAACTCCTCCTTCTGTAGGGATGACCACCGCTGTTGACACACCTCACGCCATCTTAGTCCTATCCACCAGTATCACAACACTCTTATTGCCTCACTAACAATCCAGAACCCTTGTCTCATGCTCGTCACCGGAGCATACCCTATTCTTCTTCCAGTGTTCACTGCCAGTAGCCTCCTCATTCCATTCCGTTCCTTAAATTGCATGGTTCCTCAAACAAAATACCCCTTTATTATTCTTTAGCCCCCTCTAAAAAAGAGAGTTTCGACTAGCTAATAAGTATTTTTTTACCACGTTTCAAATAAATACGATTTTTTTAACTAGGTATTACTACTACGATTTATTCACACCTATTGGCCTCTTCATCTCAAAATAACATGTAAGTGGAGAAGCTCTTAGGCAATCACTCTAAAACATGTTACACTCATAATTGAACTAACATGCAATTAATCGATGGTTTGTGCACCCAAAGAAATAGCTCCGCCATTATGCCCCGCGGGTTCCCCGCCCAGCGAGCGCCCCACGTCACCGCTTCCCCGCCCGCGCGCGCGCCCCGGCCGGCGCGTGGCGGGGCATTTCCCGTACGGCCGGAGGAGGTAGTTTCCTCCGGTTTTGCGGAAATTACGTATAGGTCCTTTTTTCTCGCGAAAAGGTCCCTGCAAGTTTTTTTCCCAAAAAATTTTTTGGATTGCGCCCCGCAGGTTCCCGAAATTACGTATAGGCCCTTCTTTACTTACGAACAGGTCCTTACAAGTCCTCGATTTTTTTCAAAAAACCCCTTTACCTTTCTCGAAATTGCGTACGTGCCCTCGATTTTTTTAAAAAAAACTCCTCACGAATTATCGCCTCTTTTACTTCGGTACACACGGTGGCTGGCGCGGCGTGTCGCCGCGCCTATGAGGCTAGTTGTTACGAAGTACATACGATATCGCTCACCTCAGTGATAGCACCTCACAGACGAAGTGATGTAGTTGGGTCCAGCTCACGTACTAGATCCCAGAACTTGTGAGCCGGATCATGGACACCGAGTCTGTTTGGCTACGGTTTATAATTTTTGGCTAAAATTTTTAAATTTTAGCTGTTTATGGTACATATTACGGAGAGAGATACTCACTTATGATTTTGGTTGGTACAGATGTTGGGCTTTTGACGTGTACATCGTTTAACTTGTGGACCCTGTCTTGAGAAAATACTCTGTTTGAAAATTAGGTACTGTAGCAAAAGCCAAAAGCCGCCAGTTTCGGAGGAAAAGAACAGGCCCTTAGACTATCCATGATGACGTGGATCTAGTGTCTATTTTAGATGTGAAGAGAATAAATCACAATTAGGCATCCACCCACGGTGTATGGAGGCTATGTAGCCTCTAAGCTAGGGTCCACCGATGATCTTCAAGTCTAGCATAATTTTTTTTGCAATATTTAGCACCTTCAATTACCTTTAATGTAGAATCTATAAATGAAGTTAAAAGCAAAAACAATTTCTCTCGTCTCTATTCCCTAACCCCTCTCTCTAGCAGGTGGCCCCAACAAGCTTGGAGGCTGAGGCGGCCTCTACTTTGCAGGTTACTACCATTTCTCCCTCTAGCTTGGAGGCTGCTGCCATTTCTCCTGCAGTATTTAGATTTCGAAGGCAGCCTGCAAGACACACTCTATCGTCTTAGAAGCCAAAATACGAGCGCATTGTGTATGCTCACATGAGAACCAGGGATTCCATGGCCATGGACTTAGTTCCTATTTATATTGGTTTTTATTGATGGCTTTTAACTGTGGCTAATGAATAGTAGTGATTAAAATAAAAACGACTGATGAATAGTAGTGGCTGATAAATAGTAGTGCATTATATAAGAAAGATGGTGCATACACTATAACATTTGAACTGTCATATGATTTACGAAATTGTGATATAATAAAATATAAAGTATGTTACAAACATGTGAAAAACGAAAAGTAGTGACTCATGAATAAAAGAGACTTATAGAAGTTAGGGTCTTTGTATTGATTTTTGCTTCTAAAAGCATAAACCAGAAGCAGAAAGTCAACATAAACAGGGCCCTTAGTTGCGGTGTCCATTTTAGATGTGAAGAGATGAAATAACCATTAGCCACTAGGACTGGGGATTTCATGGTCACAAACTTGGTTGCAGTGTTGGTGTAGCAAGGATTAGAGACGGGGAGAAAGAGAGGAGACGAGTCACGCGCCTTGCTTTTTCGCAGGCACTTAGTATAAAACTTTTCGAGCGTATAAGGCTAGTCTTCACAATTTGGAACGAAAACAACTTGTTCCAAACACGCCTTAGGCCCCATTTCAAAATTCAAACGGCTTCGGTTTCTATTTTCTAGGCTTCCTAATTTTGGGTTTTTAGCTTTTTAGCATTTTGCTTTTTCTTTTTTCCCTTTATTTATTTGCATTGTCCCAAAAATATAGCGGTGTGTTACAATTTTTCTCTTTTTTGACTTAGAAAAAGTTAACAGCCACCATAGTTCATTTGCAAACAAAAAGCTACGGCTTATGGTCGTTTGGAGCAAGCCCTTAATATTTGTATGGATCAAATATACAAACGAGAGCTAGATTAACTTTTTTATTCTTGTATTTGACATTTTCCAATAAGTCGGATACAATGGACCTATTTTTTGGCTGTGGATGATGGCCACGGTTGATGATTTTTATCCCTAGAGTGAGCGCTTGTGCAAATGAACTAAATGCTGATAAGTTGATTCAAAAGACTATTCTAATAAGACACTTCAAAAAAGGAAAAAGATGATCTCTTTAAATATTAAAAAAGGGCATGACTATAGTTCGGCCATGTGTTTTGTAGGGTTAGCGCACGTGCACTCATTTATGGCTAGACGACAAAAAGACGCGCTTTCAGACCTTGCCTTTTTTATCTATGCACCATGCCCTCACCCAAGAAACGCTTTTTCTCATTGTGTTATGCGCATACCCTGTGCCACCTCTCTTGCTTTCACCAGGCCACAACTGTAGTTCTCACAACTACATACTATATGATATTTTTGTACTCCCAATAAAAGTATCCCCGTTTTTATACCATTTGTTGCAAGTGTCATTTAACTCATATATTGTTTTTCGATGAATTGTAATTTGCTTTCTGTAAATGATGTAATATACTTCCTAGCCCGTATTGTTTTTGCTCTTAACCAAATCAGTTTGCCTATCACTATAACATAACTTGCTTTCCTATTAGACCAAGTATACATAATTATTTCAGAAAAATACCGACCGTGCTAATCTGCATATTATCATATCAGTTTTGCTCTAATTGACTAAATTAAACTGCCTAGCTAGTATGCTATCCTAACTTGCTTTTTGTTGATGCAAGTGTGATTATTCTTGTATATTGCTTTTGGAAGCATCACAATTTGCTTCCCATAATGAGGTAACATGCTTCCTAAACTATTAGTTTTGCTCTTGATGGCCAAATTAACTTTCTATTTCTATAATATTACTTGCTTTTCTCATCATAGCAAGCATACATTCTACAAAAACTCTAACCGTGCCAACATGCTCATTACCGTATCATTTTTGCTCTTGTTGACCAGTTGAACTGCTTAGTAGACTACCAGACTTGCTTCTTGTTTGCCCTACAAAAAATTTGACCAAAACAAGCAGCAAAAGAAAAATGATTTGTCTAAAAAAACTCTACAACTTGCTACAAGCTACAAAGTCTAGATTTTGCTTCGAGAAGTACTAGTGAAAGCTATAAACATATTGTTCCATTTCTTGATTTAGCGCATCGTACATTTCGTCTCCCGTAATTGTATGTCAAGTGGGGGCCATCTTAATCGGTCCTACCTGTAATCAATATACCATCATGCTAATGCTCCGTGACAAAAGGAGAGATAAGACGTTGCTTTTCTAGCTCTCTATACACCAATCGTCCTATTATTAACTTGCTCCGATCCAATGGTTTTTAGTGGCATGCGTGCGCTTAAATCAAATCATGTACGTGCAAACTCAGAACTTCTTGTAAAAAAAATTATAACTTATAAGTCGAAAAGAGTTTACCGAATGTCTAAATGATGATAAATCGGGTAATGATCCGATTTTAAGCTCCCGGGAGGATCGTATCTACCTCGGCGCGCACTATCTAAACTCGTCCAACAACCAGAATCAGCCACGTGCCGACTCGACGAGCCGGGCCCTCCACGCGGCAGCGCAACGAAAGCCGGACCGACGAGCCGGAGAACAGGACTCCTCTATGACACGTGGGCCCAGAAGTATCCTGTCCCACACGTCATCCATAGACAGCGTTCGCCTGGGTACGTGCGGCGTGCCCCTTAGGGTGCAGGTGTGCGCTTTCCGCGTATGGTGTAAGAGCGGACTAGAACCATCCAGAATGCAATACGGTTTTCTGCCGCCTTCTCGGTCCCGCCGTTTGCTACCTATGTCGGCCGCGAACCACTCCCTGCACCCGGTCCGTGATCCACGCGAGACTCACAACTCCACGTACTAGCGTGGAGGAGTCCATAGACCACGCCCAGCTAAATCCCAGCCCGCTCACGCCGTCCGCGTGGCGGAGCGACGGGCACGGGCTACCAGGAAAACCGTTACTTTTACCGTCCCCACCACCTCCGCTCCGATCCATTCCCCAAATCGCACAGCTCAGTTCTCTCGCGAATCCCCCAAGCTTTTGTGACAGCGAGAGCGGGAAGCGAAAACTCGAAACCCGACGGCGAGAAGCGAGAGCAGCATGGCCACCGGCGGCGAACACGCGGCGGCGGAGGAGACGCCAGAGAGGAAGGTGGTCGAGGGGGAGCCCGGCGCCGCGGCAGAGCTCCCGGCGCCCTCCGGCTGGACGAAGAAGGTTTAGCACCCCCTCCTCCTCTACCTGTTGGTGCTCTCGGATTGCACGCACCGGTCGCGGTTTGGTGGGGCTCGCGAGGGGTGTGAGGAGGCTGTCGAGGTCGAATTCGAAGGTCTCTGGCTTGGTTTGTAGGGGAATTTTGCCTCTGCGTTCGGGGTCGGGCCGTCTGGTTCTAGGGTTTCGGAGCTCAATCGAATTAGGGGACCTACTGTTCGTGGGGTGCGCTTGTTGTTCGCGGAGTCTAGGGCTTTGCACGTTGGGTCCTAAGGTTTTTTTAGCTTAACTAGGGTTCGTAGTTCGCGGCATGCGGTTAGTTTCGGTTGGATACATCATACGTGCTAGTTTTAGAGGGGTTTCAGGAATGATTTCGTAAGTTCGCAATTTGTTTAACTAGTGATGGTTGTGCAGCTTTGATGTGACCGTGATGCATGATAATGCGTCTCGGGGCAGTTTGCGTAGGTATTCGCAGATTTTTAGGGTTCCCGAGCTTGTTTCAGCTCTGTTTAGGTCTTCATATTGCAGTTTGGGGGCGGAATATCATACCCCACTTCTTTGTTGCAATTCATTTTCAATTGGTGTCTTGGTATGTGTTGGGTTTGCTTTCGGAAAACTTTTGGATTCCAACTCTTCTTTTTGGGGTCGATGATTGGGTGTAGAATCTGATTTGAACGAACGCTCCAAAATTCCACCATGTGTGTCGCATGTGAAATTTTTTACCAGATTTACAATCAATGCTGAACACCCATGAGTTGTACCGAAGCTATAGTTGAACCTGAATTGGGACGTTTAAACTTCAATTCACGATCATGTCCCTTTTTTGAATGAGCAAAGAACAACTTTCTCCGATTCAACAACTTTATGAAATGTCTTGCTAGAGACGCCACTCTCCATGAATCAGTCATGACTCATGATTTAGAAACAAACAGGTTAACCTGGCATTTCTGTGAACTGTTACTTGAAATCCCAACCAGGGATAGAAAAACCGGCGTTTACCAGCTGGTAACAGAAAAACCGGTGGTAATGGTAAAAGAAAACCAGCCGGAATTTTCATATATAAATTTACTATATAATGCATTTTCTAGGTTGGTTTAGGCTTTTTGTGTTAGATTACCTGACTAAATATGCATCAATCCCAAGTTTTTTATTGGTTTTTCCGGTTTTTAGCGGTTTTCTGATTTTTCCAGTAATCGTTCCGGTTACCGGTTTGAAAACAGCCTGAATTCAAATTTTGATATTTGAATTTCAACCGGTTTTCCGGTAACTGTTTGGTAACCATTACCGGCCGCCGGGTGGGAAATTCCCCGGTACCGGTTTTTCTATCCTTGATCCCACCTACAGCTGGATTTTCGTAAATCAGCCACTTACCATTGGTTTTGGAACCCTGGTCATAAGTTGTGATTCTGTGGATTTGGTTATAATGTAGGTTTTCTGAGCTTATTTTTCACTTTGCATAGCATGATCTGCTCCACCAAATTGGTGTTTGTGTTGTAATGTTGGATTTGACAGTTTTTATTAATGATTGGGCTTGGGCTGGGTTGGATGCAAGCTAATGTTTTCGTGTTCTGCTGGTAAGAGTATGATCACTATTCTAGAGATTGATCTAGACACATAAACTGTTCCAGATTATAAACTCGTTTGGACATTAGTTGCATACTTGCATCTAAATAGAATATCTGAATCTGTCACTTCCTATGGATTTGACCTGCTGCTCTGCCTGTGTAGCTTCCGTAGCTTGATGTAGCTGGTTTTTTTCTTGTATAATCACCTTTTTGCGTTGATTTAAGTTTACTTGTGTTAATGTGTAATACATGTGTTAGCCTGATATAGTTAAAACTTGTGATTTCTCTGAGTTTGGATCTATTACAGAATGAGGTGAGGAAGGAGAAGTGTACTATCAGAGTCCCTTTATCCACAATTCCTGCTTTAGCAGGGTACCTCCTCTGCTAGTTCCTTCATTTTAACTTCTCCAAACTTCTGTGAATCATATCTAGCTGTTGAAGTAAGAGGTCCAGAACTCCTGAAAGCCCTGGTACATCTTAGCACCTTGTTGACAAAATCTCTTTCTACTTAGATTCCTTCGGTTATATGTAACAAAATTATGCTAACGTAATATTTGAAGTGAGATGTGTAGTTATCCATAAGTTGCAAGTTGGTACTGTGAATATGCAACTACTTCATTGACACAACTTATCAGTTTGTGTTGTGAAGCTTAGTTCATAACGGGATAAACATCCGTCGGAGGGAGGTTGGACGGCGACGACTTAAGGTAGAACAGTGCTAGGTGAAAGAGTGCACCGGTTAGGGGAAGGAACAGATCTAGAGTAGTCGTTCTAGGGGAGAGATCAAAGCTAGGAATTGGGGACTTGGGAATACTTCTTCATTATTCATTACTTGATTGATAATAAATATATGCTAGTCCTTTTATAGGGATAACTTGACTTAACCTTCAAGAAATAATTTCTATATATAAGAAAACCTATCTCTAATAAATGAAATATATCTATATGGTAGTAAACCCATCTAATAAGGAAACTAACTATTCTTATCTCTATTCTAATTCATCTAATCATGTTATACATACCGTGGGCACTGTTCACACATGTGAATAGTAATTCGCGCGTGACAACTTCTCCCTCCTTCGGTGACAGCTCGTCCTCGAGCTGTGATGGTGGCCATGGCTGTAGCCCTTAGTAGACCCAATCTAACGAGTAATTGTGATGCCTCCTGTGGGAGCTTAACAGTGTGATGATGACGATTGATGGCGAAGACGCGAGGGCCTTAGTGTTGCTTGAGGAAGTTGCCGGTGACGAGGGCAGCCAATGTAGAACAACAGTGGCGTGCTTCATGGTAAGCAGAAGTCGTGCGAATGGATCGACTGCTTTGATACCAATTGTTATGAACTTTAGTTTATAACGGGATAAACAACCGTTGGAGGGAGGTTGGAGGCAATGATTTGAGGTAGAACGACGCTAGGTGAAGGAGGGCACCGGTTAGGGGAAGGAATGGATCTAGAGTAGCCGGTTTAGGGGAGAGATCAGAACTAGGAATTGGAGACTTGGGAATACTTCATTATTCATTGTTTGATTGATAATAGATACATGCTAGTCCTTTTATAGGAATAACCCGACTTGACTTGTAAGAAATAATTTATAAGAAAACTTATTTCTAACAATCCAATTTAATAAGAATTTGCCTAACTAATAGATAATACTAAACACCTAATAGATAGATTCTTAAATAACAAATGTCTAATACACGCAGCGTTACAGTAAGCATGTGAACAGTGCGCACGTGCTGTAGTAACCGCGCGCGTAACAGTTTGTTTTACACAATGTCATCGTGCCTTGTGCAATCGGATTGTTGCACCTAATCAATGGCATCTTAACCCTAGATAATTTAGTTGGGTAGGATAATCTCATCGTTTCTTACTTTAATTTGAATTATTAATTTTGCACAAGTTTATCCAAAGGTTTAAATTTATTTGATTGGAAGAACTTCCAGTGGTGAAGATGTTAAGAAGTGTTCTCGAGATGCACAGATTCACAGCACAACCTAAAGGGGAACAAGATGGTGCAAATTTTCCTTGAGAATAATGAATGTCTCCCGAATTTTGATGCTGGGCTTCAGACATCCTCACATGCACATTATTAACATGAACTGATAAGATAATTCTTTATTGATGAATAAACACTATAAATTGCACGTGAATCAAATGTTCACTCTTAATAATTTATGGAATGGCATGCAACGGATGATCCACCTTGTGATGTACTGGGCGGTGGCTTCTGAGGCCATCCGTTATTATAGTTTCAATTGAGCATTAGCTTTTTGTCTATTTATGTTGTTATTGGACTGTATGCATATGAATCTCCCACAAGTCAAAATGGACTTCTTAAGTTCAACATTTTAGGGCAGCTTGCCTGTTAAGTTGACTTTACTAAATTTGTTAAATGTCACACTTTTGTGACTGGAAGGAGTAATAGGCTAGTCTTCCCGGATATTCCGCATGCTGCAGTTGAATAATTCTTTTTTGGGCATGTCTAGTTATGGTTGCCATGTGGTGTAATTACATTGTTTCTGGCACAAATGATCCCAAATTCTTAAAATATATCTTGTTTTGGTATCTTAAATATATCTTGTTTGGGCTTGCTTTTGGGTATGGGTAAAACCCCATGATATAGGAAACTGGAGCTACTGAAATTGCTTCGCACATTTTGATTGAGAACGCACACAAACAAGGTCAACTGAGAGTTCGGATGATGCTATGTCACCCAGCGTGTAATCATGGGACAACTTCACATCTGGATTTTTTCAGTGGATTTTGCCAAACCGCATAGGGTATCATTAGCTTCCTGGGGCAGGGGCTGATGTCTGCGCCCTGCTAAAGTTCATCATTTTCTTTGTTTCTGTTGAATCTAAGTTGTTGTCCATCTGATGTTTCTCTGCCCAAGTTATTTTTAGATAACTTTGCTTTCATCATTTACATTTGTCTGAAAATCTGAATAAAAGTGTTTCCTTTTGGTGATGACTATATGAGCAAGTATGACAATGGGTTGGGCCAGTCAAATTAGGAGTTTGGGTTGTATAGAAAAAATACGAAGAGTGGCTGAGTGGCTTTTATGAGCTAAACATCGACAAGTTCTATGTAAAAATTCCCATATGCTTGTTTTTTTGTTGTTTGTCTGCTGTAACGAACTGAAAGTGCTTGATACACTTGTGCAGAAAGGAGACTTCATTTTGATTCTTTGAAATGATAATAGCAAGAAGTTTGCTGTTTTAATGTAATTCTTCTTTTCCCACCAGAGTGATATTCCTTGAATAGCATTTTCGTGTATTAAGTATAATAAAATACGCATTACCAGCACATGTATGAACAAACTGACTCATACCATGTTTAATCGCAATTCATTTTCTTTAGATGTCTGTAGCACTTCTTCTATGATGAAGCCAAAATAACTTCTTCGATTCCTGTGCAATTGCAGCTTAATCCCATTCGAGGTGGAAAAGTGGAGGCTGTTTTTGTCTCACCAACTGGTGAGGAGATCAAGAGCAAGAGACAGTTGAGCCAATACCTAAAAGCACACCCTGGAGGCCCTGCATCTTTGGAGTTCGACTGGGGAACTGGTGACACGTCTCCTTCCTTGGTTACTTCTGTTTGTTTCTCTTTCAATACAAGTAGGTCTGTCGATATTCAAAGTCTGGCTGCTCCCTCTAAAAGGCTTGTAAGCAGGTGATACTCCCAGGCGGTCTGCGCGCATAAGTGAAAAGGTTAAGGCTATTGAGAGCCCAGAAGGCGAGAAGACCCCCAAACGGGAAAGATCAAGCTCTAAGAGGGGCAAAAAGGAGAAACAGGAGGATGTAGTGGATGCCGCTGAAACTGGAGATCGCGAGAATGCAGAAGCCAAAGGCACTGATGTGGAGATGAAAGATGCTGAAACTGCTCAAGAAGAGAAGACTCAGGTCCCTAGTGCAGATGCTACAGAGAAGACTGAAGGAGGTGAAGGCAAGCTAGAAGGCTCGGAGCTGCCTAATGATGTTTCTGCTCCTGTATCGGAGAAGAAAGGGGATGGAAAGCCAGCTGAATCTGAAGTTGCTCACCCAGAGGGTGAGAAAACTGAGAATGCTCAGGCAACTGAACCTGCAGTGCCGCCTCCAGCATCTTCAGAGGAGGAGAAGAAAGGCGATGGCGGTGCGGCCAATTCTGCAGCACCTCTTCCATCGGAAACAAAAGCAGATGCCCCCACAGCAGAGGCAGCGAAAGATGCTGAGAATCCAGCAGACAGCGCCGCTCACAAGGATGACAAGGCCGACGCTGCCCCCAAAGAACAATCGCCGGTGAACTGCGACAACAAGGGGCAGATCCAACCCGGTGTTTCCACCGTGAAGTGTACCTGAGAATCTCAAGCCTTATCAGATGGAGCGAAACCGTGCCGCCGTGTGTTTAGGATGAAATCTCGCATTTGCTTTTGAGAATTGTAAGCGGTGTTTAACCTGACGACGCTGTGTAACAGTAGGTTCCTCCGCGTGTAGTTTACTTGTACCCTCCCCTTTATGGTGGTGGTGCTGCAGGGCAGGAGGCTGGCCTTTGCCACCTCGGTCATTGGCAAGCACCTCGCGCAGACATGTACTAGCTGTGTGATGCAACTTATTAGCATGTGCACATTAATCTCAGGAGGACAGGGCATAATACTCTGCTGGTGTTGTATCCATGAATAAGCCCATAAGGTGGCAGTCCGGGTCCCGTCCACCTTCAGGTAGAGTCCATCTGGCAATTCCGGGGTGAACAGCTGTGGAATGGTTACCCGTATCATCTGAGTTAATAAATCTCTCGTGCAAATGTTTTGTTTCGGTTATGAATAAGCATTCGTTTGCTATGATGTACGAGGCCGTTCAATCCCCGTTGCATCCCAATCGGTGTAATCGGCAATGACGAGCTGCGAAGAACTCCCGTAATTGGAGGTTTTTGCTTAGGTGGTAGATCTCCTGGTGTTCTTTTTTGGTGTGCGTCTTGGTTGCTCCCATCCCCATCCTCTGTTTACTTCAAAAACGACGAGTGACATTGCCCCCTGACAAAAAGGAGAAGTCCTTGCTTGCTTCTAGCCGTTGCCACCCAACACCACTCCACTCCCTGTTGGCACAGAACAACTGACATGTAGATTGCGCAAGCATCCATTTGGCTCCTCCCCCACTATCTAGACAGAATCGAGAACGAATTGCTGCACTGCACGCAGAGGCAGGCAGCGGAGTAGAGATCGGAGAGGAGAGCAGGATGAGAGGGCTCAGATCAAGAATCCTCAGAACCTTGCAGTCCTTCCCCAATGCCGCCGCCCAATCCAGCCTCCTCCTCCCCAATCCCAACGCCGCCCCCTCGCCGCCGCAAGAACACGCGCCGTCACCAGAAGAAGCGGAGGCGCAGCAGCAGGAGAAGGCTGCATCCGAGCTGCCCACCGTCGCCGATTGCGGCGGGGGCGGCGATGAAGATAAGGAGAATGTTTCGCCGGAGGTCACCACGCGGAAGGCCAAGAAGATGAAGGCGAGCTCGGAAAACCACCGTGAGAGCGGGAGTCCTGGGGGGGATGGCCCCTGCTACCGCCGCCCGGACCCCGGCTCGGCGAGCCTCTTCGATCCGGACCTCCTCGCCGCCTTCCGCGGCGCCGTCGACGCATACGCCCGCGCCCTCGAGGAGGCCAAGCGCCGCGACGACGGCGACACCGCCGTACCGGACGGCGGCGTCGAAGACCACTTGGCGGGCTTCGAGAGCCGGTGCCCGCCCGGCGGCGAGCGGGCGGTGGTGATGTACACCACGTCGCTCCGCGGGGTGCGCAAGACCTTCGAGGACTGCGCCCGCGTGCGCCGCCTGCTGGAGGGCCTCCGCGTCGCCTTCCTGGAGCGCGACGTCTCCATGCACGCGCCCTACCGGGACGAGCTCCGGGGCCTGCTGCCCCCCGGCGCCTCGTTGCCGCCGCGGCTGTTCGTGGACGGGAAGTACATCGGTGGCGCCGACGAGGTGGTGGCGCTGCACGAGCAGGCACGGCTCCGGCCGGTGCTCCGGCGCGCCGCCCGCCGAGCCGCGGGCGAGCTGCCCTGCGCGGCCTGCGGCGGCGCCAGGTTCGTGGTGTGCGGCGGGTGCAGCGGTAGTCATAGGCTCTATGACGGCGGCGCCACCGGCGGCCGCGTGCCGTGCCCCGGATGCAACGAGAACGGGCTCGTGCCATGCCCCCTCTGCAGCTAGCTCAAAGGACTCAAGATGGTATGCGTGGCAAATTTTTTTTTGTCCTTTAATCAAGCAGAGGCTGCTTGATCTGGAAGGAAATTCTTCGATTGTTTCACCATGTAGTATAATTTATCACGTGTAATTCTATTGTGTAATTCTATTGTTATCCACCAAATCAAATCAAAGAACAAATCACTGACCCCAAAATCCAAATGGAGCCAGTGGCGCACCATTGCCGCCGCTGCTTCTACTTCTGGGGAATTGGGTTCCAAGGGTTAATTTTTGTGTGATCTGATCTCTGTGGGTCCATGTCACCGAATTGTGAAATTGAACGAGCAATTCAGTCCTAAATGAATTGATGGTCCAGCCCCTGACGAGGCTTCCCTGTACTGCTCCGGCTGAGCTGTCCGATGTACGCTGTCTGGTTGCGCTCAGACACTGAATGAATCTCATGTGGCGTTCAGACCTCTCCCCTGCCATGACGCTTCTCACGCTCCCTGCAACGATCGCCATAGAAAAACGTAGAGGCAGCCTGCCTGGCTGGGTAGTGTTTCATTGCCGTTTCAGAAATGGATGTCAATGCTGTATGTTCTGATCGGTTTTCTGGTTAGGGTTAGTGATGATAGCCAATAAATTGGTCTTTGTTTACAGAAGATGTGAATAATAACTTGGTCTAGAGTGGCGCTTAACATCACCTAATTCCCCATCTGTTATGGCGCTCTAATCTGCCCCTTAACATCCCCTGCCCATCTTATGTACGATGGTTCATCATCAGGTATCTCAAAATCAATTGATTACCTATTGGCCATTGGCATAATGCAATGCAACAAATTTGCATCGCAACCGACATGGCAATACAGAATTTCCTCGGAAGAAACAACAAAAAAAATGCTGCACCATTTTCACCGGTAATAAGTGCAGGTGTGCAATGAATCTCTATCTGTACTGTGCAAATCCTAACAATCAGCAGTCGAAATGATCAGAGGGGGACAATGATTAAACTACTGCGACGTTCACGGCGGCGCGGCTCGCTCGTGGCGGGCATTCCGGCCGTGGCAGCCTCGGCAGCGGTGGCCACAGCCCGCCCCGGCAGAGCGGGCACGTCCGGCGCGTCCGGAGCCACCTGTCGACGCCGCACTCCGCGTGGAAGAAGTGCCCGCACGCCGGCACCACCCGCACGAGCTCGTCGGCCTTGGCGTACTTCGACAGGCAAATGGCGCAGCGCTGCTCCTCCGACGGCGGCGTTGGCAGCAGCGACGCCTTCTTGGCCGCCTGCTCGTACGTCATGAGCGTGCCGTCGCCCAGTCGCTCGACGTCGACGCGCACCGCGGTGCCGGCGTCGCCGTCGCATGGGCAGGAGCCCCAGGCAAAGACGGCAACGGCGACAATGAGCACCGCCACGGCGACCACCGCGGCGACCTCGAGATTAAGGGCGGCGTCGGGGCCCATGCTTCTGGGCAAAATCAAACGGCAATATATTGTCAGTTACTCAGTACGATGTGTCTTGTGTGTGAGCAACCTTTCTTTGTGTCTTCCTTATTTGAGCTAATCAAATGGCAATCTCAGTAACCTTCCTTCTGTCTCCCTTAGCTCCTGCTTTGGTATATAAGCTCCACAGAAGAGACCATAAGCTTCCTGGCCAAGACTTAGTCAGAAAGAAAGATCAGAGGGAGATAGAGAGGCTTCCTAGAATGTTTCAGCAAATTCCCTTCCTTCTTGCAGCGGACGATTCCCTTACGTTGGAACGTAAGAATGTCTTGTTATAGTAGTTAAACACATATAGCACATATAATTTTAGAATTGATAAATTATTTGTTTAATCTACTTAAAAAAATCTTATTTGTTTCGGTCTTGAATACTCATCTCCATATTCCCGGGGGATTCCCGTCCGGAGAGCCCCGCCACGTCGCCCCTGCGCGCGCTCGCGCCGGCGCGTGGCGGGGAATTTTTGGTACGGCCAGAGGAGGTATTTTCCTTGTATTTTTCGAAAATTATGTAAAGGTCTTTTTTCCTCGCGAAAAGGTCCCTGCCAGTTTTTTAGCCCCTCCACTTTGCAGGATAGCCCCCCGCGGTTTTCGAAATTGCGCACAGGTCCTCGTTTGTTTATGTACAGGCCCTCGGTTTTTTGCGAAAAAACCTTTAACTTTTTTGAAAGTACGCATGTGCCCTCAATTTTTTTTTAAATTTTTTTTACAAACTCCTCACGGATTATCGCCTCTTTTACTTCGGTACACACGGTGGCTGGCGTGGCGTGGCGTGGCGCCGCGCCTATGAGGCTAGTAAACCAAAAACCGGGGGGGGGGGGCTATCGCTGTGTATTTCCTTCTAGATGCTGCGGACTTGTTTGGTCCTTTGACTCGTGACCAAACCTTGAGGTCTTTCTGTTTCTAGGTGAGAGCTATGAGTTGACGTGAGTAATGAAAAAGTTGTAGTAGTACGCCTAGGTGAGAGTTATGGTTAAGGTCAGTCAGACTACGCGTCGAATGGTCACATCCATACTCGCATCTGATGGCAACGTTTACACAAGGAGCTAGCATGGGCCTTTTCTTTTTTGCTGCGGCTTATAACTTTTGGCTGAAATTTTTGAATTTTGGCTATTTACGATACAGATTACAGAGAGATCGATACTCACTTGCGATTTTGACTGGTACAGATGTTGGACTTTTAACGTGTACTACGTTTAACTTATAAATCCCATCTTGTAAAATACTCCGTTTAAAAGTTAGGTACTGTAGCGGCTGCGAGAAGCCGGCCGGCTTCTCACCAACCGAACAGGCCCATTGATCGGTTCTAACCTGTAAGCTCTCGGTTGGGCACTAGCAATTAGGAATGCCAACGGATTAGAGCTCTGGTTCGGTCCATATAGTGGTGTTGGAGATGTTAACACCTTCACTACATCTAGCCGTTAATCAATCATGGTCATAGCTGTACAATTCCTTTGAGAGCTTTACGTTTATTAGACGGTTAATCGGTTACTAAAAAACCAACCAATCAGGAATGAAAGGGAGTGTTCCCCGTTCAGTTCCCATCGAGCCCTCCGCAACCACTCATGCTTCGTCTATCTTGAACTCCTATCCTTCATGTGTTTCAAATCTCACCATCGAGATGACTACAAAAAACAGCAAGTCTACTATTCTGTTATCTTTGTGATCTAATATTATAATGGCAATGGTCTAATGGCTACTAAAAACTAATATAAATGACCACAAGAAATTCCAACTAATCGACATCAAACACTCACACGGACGAGTGGCCACAGGGTGAGAGAAATTATGGCCAGCGGCTGCAACGAGCAAGAATTGCCAATCGGCCGTGAGATGATGACCGATGGAATATTAATCTTCCGTCGCTTGAACTTACGAGGTTAATGGTAGCGGTTAAGAGTCAAATGAGTGAAGATAAAATTGCCTCTATACCCCCATTTGGTAGCACCTCTCCGATGCAATGCTGGTGAAAGCCACAGGTGCTCAGTCACAAGAACTGTCAAATTGTGCTTCGTGGACGGTCTAGAAACTTTTGAAGGACCAAACCATTTGTCAACAGATTAAATATGAACAGATAATATTTTTATCATATTTAACATAAATACATATATTTTAGATATAAATATAAATATGATTAATATCAAATATAGATATGGAGCGAATATGAATTAA
Organism: Dendrocalamus latiflorus; assembly: GCA_017311315.1. Lineage (NCBI taxonomy): Eukaryota > Viridiplantae > Streptophyta > Magnoliopsida > Poales > Poaceae > Dendrocalamus > Dendrocalamus latiflorus. The sequence goes on from CM029631.1 coordinate 9,372,659, forward strand.
AATGAATATAGTCATGAATATTTATCAGAACATAAAAACCCCTTAACCTATATATCTAAAATCAATGAAAATACATAAATAATTTATTTTATCAAAACATTCATGAAATCTAAACAAGCATAAGTATTTTCATCCACAATAAAAATATACTCGATAGTCAATCAGTACATAGCATAAGTATCAACAACGTGTAATTCATAGAGTACATACGATAGCAATTTGAAAAAAAAGCATAAGAACATAGTATAAGTACTAACACACATACTATTCAGGCTTGGATGCTCTTAATTTGTTCCATGCACTTAATTTGTTTCCCTTGTATTTTCTTCTTGTTTTCCTTTTTGGTAGCAATCTCTTCATTATAAATGATTATTAATGGTTTTCTACAGTTCAAATGTAATTAACCAAAATAGTTGGGTATTTATATGTCATGGAGCGGTATAAACGACAGTATATAAATTTTAATCTGTATGCGTATTAGCTTTAATTTACTGATGACACTAAATTTATTAGAATAAACTTAAGCAATATTTATGGGTTTCTACGATTTAAATAGGATTAACCAAATTAATAGGGTATTTGATCTAGCATCAGGACAATTTAAATGATATTGCATGAATTTAATTGATCGCATTTAACTTTTTCTCCTAACCTTTCTCTCTCCTCCCCTAATTCCTCCTTCTCTCTTTTCCTCATCTACCCGAGCCTCCCCTGGCCATTCCTTCTTTTCCTCTAGCCTTATCCTCTTCCTTCTCTCTCTTCAGTCCTCTCCTCCCCAAATCCTTCATGCTCCACCCCGTCCTTGCCCCGGACCACGACCGTCGCCATTGTCCCACATGCCTCTAGCCACTCCCTGCTACTGCACCGATTGAATCCCGGTTGCTTTAGCCCGGCCTCCATGCTAACTGCACGCACGGTGGCCTCAGTGGTGGCGAAGGTGCCAAGCTAGATGCAGACTTCTTGTTGGGCCGAATATTCAGACTTCATTATTTTCAGATAGTCCGAGTCCGTATTCGTATTCGACGGATAGTATGCTATCATATTCATATTCGTTTCCGAAATAATAACCCGTATTTGTTTATGATCCGAGACTATCCGAAAAAAATCCGAATCACAATATTCTGTATTTAAAAATTATTCGAATCTACCGAAAACTGTCCGATCCGTTTGCAAACCTGCTAGCAGTCCGAGTCGAGTCGCTTGCGAGCGAGTCGTATGTCGTATCCTACTTTCCTCGAGAAACCGAAGGTCAGAGGCCGCCCGGCCGGCCTGATGCAAATAATGGAGGTTATCACCTTTCACTCGTCTTGCTTGTTTAAGGTAGGTAGATTTCTTGGTAATTTCCAAGTTCTTACTGCCCTACAACAATTAACGGTGGCTAATAGTAAAAGCCAAGCAGGTAGGAGAAACATGCCAATCACATTCACGCAACAACTTACAGAAGAAAAATTACTAGCAACATAGGATTATCAAGACATGCAAGCGCCTGGATGTGATCAAAGGCTACGAGCTGATGAGCATACCATACATATCGATCGAGCCCCAAAACAAAACCGTAGTGAGGCCGGCAGTAAGGCAGGTAGTTACCCTGTAAGCCCAAACGGGTCTCTCTCTTCTCGAAAGTCGAAACGCCCCATTGGCCACTGCTGCAGAGCAGTTATTATTATTTTTCTCCCTCTCTCTCTCTCTCTCTCTCTTCGCATCGACGGGAAGTTAATTGCCATGGGAGCCTGGATGACGCTCCTGGCCGGTCTCCTCCTGGCCGCGCCGCCGTCCGTCCTCGCCACCGACCACGTCGTCGGGGGCTCGATATGGTCCATCCCTCCGAGCAGCGACCTCTACGGCGCCTGGGCGAGCAACAGGACGTTCCTCGTCGGCGACAACCTCAGTGAGTCCATCAAATGCATGTGTGAGCGTGTCAAGAACAGCCTAGTATCAATTGTTTCCTCACAAGAACCAACCAACCATGCATCCATCCATCCTGCAGTTTTCAGGTTCGAGATGGGGTTCTACAACGTGGCGCAGGTCTCCAGACGGGAGTACGAGGACTGCACGGCGGAGGACCCCTTCAGGACCTTCCACGCTGGCCCGGCCGTCGTCCCGCTCGACGCCGCCGGCGTGCGCTACTTCATATGCACCGTCGGCAACTACTGCACCCTTGGCGTCAAGCTGTATGTTAGTGTCCAGAATCCGCCACACTAGCATCAACATTTCCTCGTGCATTTGCAGTGTGCCATCTTGTATTTATCTGCAGTGACTTTTGCTGCTCGCTATCAGCCTCCTGTAAACCTGATAGATGTACTGCTATCTAACATCATCAAGTTTGATCAGCATCAGCCAAAATGTTCCAAGAATGCAGATAAGCATTGAGAACACGCCAAACCACAGCTTTGCACAATCAACAATACTGCAGTAGACAAAATATTAGAATGGCAAAGCCAATCTAATGACAAAATGCTGAGCCATGGCACTCAGAAGTCTCAGATAGTGTGCGTTGCAGCATTCACCACATATCAAATTGCCTTTATATAAAGCACACTACGAGTCTCACGATACAGTAAAAGTAGCCAGCTATTCGTGGATAGCAATTTTCAGTCGCAAAGAAAAGGATACAGTCCCGGCTTACGGGGTAAAATCAGCTTTACTATTTCATAAATTGCCACAACAAAACCAGAGAGCAATCATCTTGGGTCCAAAAATCACTGCGAACCTTGCAATCATGTTGACTTGCAAAGCAATGACAAGTTCCTAGATGATATACTCTGCTTACTGTTGCGCGCACTGCACTCTTTGGCCACCTCCAGGCATGTCATCATCCTCCTCGTACGCCTCCTGAGCAGCATGGGCTTGCTTCCTACGCATCTCCTCCTCGATGTTGTTGACGTCATGCATAGTGGTCTCCTCGCATTCATCTAGCTCCATGTCTGTCAGGTGGGATGCAGGCTTTGGTGGAAGCACAGCCTCAAGAGCCTTGCATTGCTCTGGTGCCAGCGAGTCGGGGAACTCCACTGTGAAGTGAATGTAGAGCTTCCCCTTCATGAAAGGCCTCTGGTACATTGGCATTCCCTCATCGTTTATTGCCTTGAATTGGTCTGCTCAAATTTACCAAACAAGGATTACCAACAAGTACGGTTGCATAAGTACACGGTGGTAAAGATCTACAAGGTCTTACCAGGCTTAACAACTTCACCAGGGTTTGACTTAATGAGCAGCTGCCTGTTGTCCAGATGTGTCAGAACAAATTGGAAGCCACAAAGAGCTTCAGTCAGAGATAAAGTGTGCTCATAAAAGAGATCATCGCCCTTTCTTTTGAACTTGGAGTGGTCCTTCTGCTGGATGACGAATACAATGTCTCCAGTAACAGTATCAGGCTGCAAGTAAAACACACTTATATATATTTTTGGACATCAAACCACGCTCTACAGACTATCATGCGATTGAACAAGCATACCGCCTCATCAGCTTCACCAGGGAAGGTGATCTTTTGGTTGTGTTGCATCCCCTTCTCAACGTGAACTTCCAGAACCTTCTTCTCCTGAACAACCTTCTCACCCTTGCAGCCTGGGCAGCGATCCTTCTCGTTAATGCTCTCTCCCGTCCCCTTGCACTCATTGCAGGGCTGCTGCATCTGCTGTATCATGGAAGGGCCCAACTGGCGGATAGTCACTTTCATGCCAGAACCCTGGCAGCCTGGGCACCTCATGGAAGCACCAGACTTGGAGCCCTTGCTGAAATAAACAAGGAAGTATGTTCAGGACCAGGACTGTGAAAATGATTGGCTAGCTGGGTTACTGGGAATGAGCAAATCAGACTTACCCCTTGCACTTTGAGCAGATGACATTACGAGAAAGAGAGAGCTTCTTTGAGGTACTATTGTAAAGATCTTCTAGAGAAGCTTTAAGTGGATGGATCACATCCTCTCCCCTCCTTTGCCTTCTGCCCCTGCTGCTGCCACCACCACCTGTGCACAAAGTATGCAGAGCAATTTATTACACCAACAAAACAAAGAGTATACCAGAGTTTGACAGTCCACAGGAAAATGGGTTGTCTTCAAACTAATGAAACAATACCTCCAAAAGAAGATCCAAAGAATGATGAGAAGATGTCAAATGGATCAGCGTGGGCACCTCCTCCGCCCATTCCTTCCTTGAGGGCATCTTCACCATACTGATCATAGATCTCACGCTTCTCAGGGTCACTCAAAACCTCATAAGCTTGTGCAAGCTCCTTGAACTGAAAAAAAAAGAACACATACACCCGAAATTAGCCCCTATTATTCTACAGATCATGATAAATCAACACAAGAATTTAGCAGAAGAACTGAAATAGTATAGAAAAGCAATGAGCCAATGAGATGGTTGCAATCACAAGATGCCATCTGTGCCTTTCCACGCGGATACCTCATTATGTAATAAGCATTCGTCAACTCCAAGAGAAACATTCGGTAAATTTATATCAAAGCTAGCACCATTATGATAGAAAATAGAAAATTTTATATCATGACCATACATCTAAAATATCTATCTAAAGAGTTTTCAAACCGACAAAATACTCCAACCCACCACAGCATTGAAAATTTGAAATAAAAATCACAGTAACCGAACTAGCTTTGTCGTATTTACTAAGTGAGTCTGAATCACAGCTAATATGGTTACTGTAGGAAACCCATAAGTTTCATACAGATATGTCATTGAGTTATGCAAGAATCCAAAAACACATAAGGTGCTTAACAGAGATACACAAGCCATAGGAATATCCAGAAGGATCATCAAAAGATCCTTTGGCTAAAGAACAGACTGGACCGCTACATATTATTGTCTGTCAGCGCCATGGGATTTGGCCATTGATGAGTGAATAACCATCCCACATGACACCATCAGCAGTGGCTTCACTCATGACTGAGTGGATAACCATCCCACGTGAAATTATCAGAACAGGCATCATGCCATCATGCATGACCGACGGAATGCACAGTCGTCCCATGTCACAAACCTATAAGATGGGCCTCCATATGCTAGGGGGATGTTGCATGACCCACAGGGTCCTATTGCTGCCATTCCTAACAAGTGAGCACCATCACTTTCCAAGATGTCAATGTATCCGAGGGGTTACACAGAAATTGAGCATCTTTAGCACTAATATATGTTTCATGGGGAAATTGCAGAAATGAGAAGCATAAGCTATCTTCTCATGACAGTACAGCAAAACAAGCACCATTGAATAGCAACATCCAATATCCCCAGGCGAATCCCACAAAACGAATACTACGTGACCACAAACTAAATTTATTTGCTCATTTTGGCCAATACATCTTTCTTACTAATCAAGATGCAAAATTACCCTCCCTCTCAAAACATGCAAGCAACTTCCTATGCAATAGCTCGCACATCAGCAGCCTCAAGTGCAGATGAACAATGTGGGTACTAAATAGTAAATACTGAATAGCAGCCAGGTGAAGTAACCAACTGTAAAATATTTTCCTTGCCTGGATAACTAGCCACAAAACATGTGAAAGCAGATCACAGCGCATACAACACAAGAACCTGGACAACGCCACGCTTGTGCTAAGAGCTCTTTCCCTAGGTTTGTTCATACCAACAGTCATCACTTGCAGAAGGCTCTTACACCACAAATCATAGCACACGCAACACAAACTAGAAAACCCACCAGAACCAGATCAAGAAGCCACGACGAATCCACCACATAGCCACATCACATAAGCCCTGTTCCGCTGCTCTTATTGGCTTCCGCTTAGAAAAACCAAAAGCCAATTCGAACACCTGGCTTCAAGAAGCCAGACTTCCCCACTTCTTTTGCTACCATCTCGCCCCGCTTCACTGGCTCCTGTCACACACACGCCTCTCCCTCACTTTTTCCACAGCTCGCCCCTCCTCCTGAAAGCCCCTTCTTTCAGCCATTACTATTCATAAACCATCAGCAAGAACCAATTCGAACGCCCCCATATACACGAGGAACAGAGACACGTAGACCTACATGAATCCCTACACCACACCAAACCTAACACGAACTTTTCGCCCCCGATCTATCAACCGCGTAACAGATAAAGTCAGATCAGATCGCGCCCAAGGAACAAAAAGCAATAAAGAAAGCAGGCAGCTAAGATCCGATCGGGCCGTAAAGGAGCACAAGCAAGAGGGGAGAGGAGGGGATTGGACGGACCTTCTCCGGGTCCCCTCCCTTGTCGGGGTGGTTCTTGATGGCGGCCTTGCGGTAGGCCTTCTTGAGGTCGTCCTGGGAGGCGGTATTGGGCACCCCGAGGATCTCGTAGTACTTGGTGTTGTCGCTCTTCTTCGGCGCGCGCCCGAACATCTTCGCCGGCGACGGGGAGGGGGAGCCGCTCGTCGAGGTGGTGGGGAACCCTAGCTAGCCTAGCCTCCTCGGCGCCGCCGCCTCTCCTGCGGGTCGGTGGGAAGAGCAGGAGCGGAGCAGACGAGGAGGCGGCGGTCAAGGCTGGTGGCCGAGCGGAGTGAGAGGGAGGGTTTGGCCCGGTCGATACGCCTGGGCTAATGTAGAGAGCCGCCGCCACGTAAACCGCGTAGCGGAGGCGCACGTGGTGGACCGGTGGTGCGGGACGAAATGGGCCCTTAGGTATTCTTTTTGGGCCAACCCAGGCGTGGGCCCGACGAACCAGGCGAGTGGTCTGGTCCAAACCCGTGGACGTGTTGGGCCGGGCTATCGTGCGTGCTCTCACGTGACGGGTCAGTCAGCACAGGGAATTCGAATTCCACATTTCCGCTGCGCCGCGTGCGAAACGTGCCACTGCCGGGCAGCGCCCGAGAGGTTTTGGCCTTCGGCAGGGCAAAGCCGGCCGACTTTTAGCAGCGCAAAGCCGGCCGACTTTTAGCAGCGCAATAGTATCTAACTTTTAAACGGACTATTTTCTTAAGACGGAATCTATAAGTTAAACTTAGTACACGTTAAAAGCACAACATTTGTACCAGTCAAAATCGCAAGTGCGTATCGATCTCTCCGTAATCTGTACCGTAAACAGCCAAAATTCAAAAACTTCAATCAAAAGCTATAAACCGTAGCTAAAAAGAACATGTCCTTTACCGCGTCGCTTTCCCGCTCCGCGCAGCCGGATCCCGCCACGTAAGCAGCGGATCCTGCCCCATGCAACAGTTCCAATGGGCAGGGCGGTCGGCGAAAAGCAAAAGCAGTGATCCAGAGGGGAAAACATGGTGTGGTAATATCGGCTCGATTATACGGACGTTTTTATCTGAACGAGGCTTACTAATGCTTAAGGTTCATTAAGGCTTACGTGGGATGACTGGTGTGGCAGTATTGGTTCTGTGGAAGAAATGCAAGCTAAAGTATTGAGAAGGCAGGATGCTGCTGCCAAGCGCGAGAGCAATGGTGTATGCTTTGACTCATCAGGTAATTTTGAAGGGTGCATGTACTAGACTGAGATACATGAACTGATTGGGACTTGTCAAGTGAGGTTAACTTGATGATCTAGCACCGAAGGGTTTGTTGAATATGTACATGTAGTCGATTAATGTACTTCAACCATGGGTCCACGGCCAAAATTTTACTAGTGTATACTAGAAATTTTAATTTAACTGATGTCCATAGCAAACTATTGATAGCATTTGAAAATGATTTTAAATTATAAAAGACAGTTAGTGCCCATCCCAACTATTCTGTACGCTTTTTTGATATTTGTTAAACTCTGAAATCATTAAGTTGTGTTTTTCTCTTGGACAGCGGCAAGCTGCTTCCAGGCAACAGAAACCTACAAGTCTGCAAGGACTCGATCTTCACGACAGCTACTGGAGATCAAACTGGTTAGAGAGGTGGATGGCTGTACGTCCATGGGAGAACAGGTTACTTGACAATAATGCCAAAGAGAGTATGCCAATGTGTGATGACAAGCAGGATGAGGAAACAAAGTCTCAGATCACACCAAAGACCAAAGTGCCAATTTCTAGTACTCCTAATGGTCCAAACAAGAAGAAAGGTGTAAACCACAAAAGGTCATGTAACGCCCCCGATTCCCAGGGGCGCCTGAGGACACAGCATTCCGCAACTATCCACGCATGAACAGTTATGGAGTGTCGCGCAAGAGTATACCATTGCATGCTTACAACAAAGATCCAGCATATATTTTACATATGGATTAACATCCATTTTTCGACAGCGGGGCGTGCAAGCCCAAAGTATACTTACATCACAAAAACTCCAGAATCCGCTTGAACGCGGCCAAGACCTAAAGCCACGGGTCCTTGTCGAAGAAGCGATTCTCCGGGACTTCCTCAACGGGGAGACCTTCACCTTCGTCTTTATCCTCTAAAGAGGGGATTAAGCAAGCCGTGAGCCAAACAACCGGCTCAGCAAGCCCCAAAGGGACTCTAACTTACTACATGCACGGATCAACAAAGGAAGAGAGTATACTTGGTTTATTAACTTTGAGTGGATGCAGTTTTATTTGCAAACATTTTGAAAAAACGGACCCAAAACTACTCCTCAAGATCTCAGGGGTTTTCATGAAAGGTTAATTAACCAATTGAACAAGTTAAAGCATGTACAAAACTACTTAAACTTCGCTGCTGGAATCACCCAAGTGACACATCTCCATTAACCGGGAGCACAGCGTATTCGAATACCATTTATTTGACTCTGCAGAGTTTGCTCAGCTTTACCCACACGATTTCTTAACTTCCGCGTCCGGGTTAAGAAAGTTAGGCCGTTTCACTGCTCAACTCTTTATATAGGCTCTACCCGGTAGAATTCACTCGGGTCTGGCACAATAAAACTCCCGTCCGCTTCGAGTGAACTCTACCGTTGTTAGGCACCTGCAGCACGGCCTACCTAACCTCGCTTGTCTCAACACCAAGCTTTCTCAACACCTGTAGAGTTTCAATCGAGTTGAGCAGCTACTAAATCAGTGTTGACAAGTCAACTCCAGTGGTTGAGCGATCACCATGTCATTTGCTCAGCGTAAGAGTCTAGTCCTTATATTTCTCCGGGGTCCGCAACCTCGCCAGGCCCGCGACCCCAACCTAGGGTAAGCGGTGGGCGAAAGCCGTCTCGCGGCGCCCCACAACACCCTTACCCTAACTTCAATCCTAGAGTAAGAGATAGGCGAAGACTAACTCGCCAGCTCTTCCCCAACCCTTACTCTACCTTGTGCACGCCGGCACTCTCCGCTCTAGGGCACGGTGTCCCATACCACCCTACCCTAGAGTCGGGTTTGCAAATCCTATTGGCCCGCAGCCACAACCTTATTAGTATAAGACTTTGCATGATAATAATAACCTACAGTTATCTAGATTAACAGATAATTATTTCTAAGGTTACAAAGGCATGGCTACAAGTTTAACATGGCGTTTGTCGGTGGTAGGTTTAACTACATATCATGTCATTCTAAACATTTTATTTTACTTTTGAACTAACATTTCAGAACTAGCTCAATGCAAATAGCATAACAACATAATTAAATAACATGGGTTGCAACATGATCAAAGGATTTGGGACTTGCCGTCAATCCGGATGATCTCAGTTAGCTCGAACGAAGAAACACCGGGGTCCTGAGACTGCACTTGAACTTCCGGGATCTCCGACACTAACGCAAACACATAAAATAAATAAGTCCAGCTTGAGACTAATCAAGCGAGGAAAAATAATCTATTTAAAAGGAGTAAAATGCATAAATCCTCAAATGGGGAATTTTAGGAATTTATCTGGAATGAATTTGGGGAGAAGGAGGTCAAAAATGGGTTCAGGACATTATTTGGAGCAAAGTTGTGAAATTTGGGAATTTTTGGGATTTTCTGGGATTTAGAAATTGGGAAAATCTTTGGAAAATCGGATGAACAGTGCGGCCTGGCCACTTTGCTACAGTGCGGCCCGGCCGAAAAAATCTCCCACGCGGCCTCACGCGGCCCTCAGCGTGCACGCGCTCGCGGCGAGAGAAGCAGGCCGAGGGAGTGGCCCACTCCCGCGCGCCCACACGGCCCGGATGGCCGACGCGCGGCTCGGGCTGACGGCCCAGATGCGAAGCGGGCGAGCGGCGCGGATGCGGCGAGGGAGATCGGACGGCATCGGGGTGGGAAGATCGGCCGAAGCGGTACGGCGAGATCGGGCAGCTGAGGTTATATGGCATAGGTGAGATGGACGGAGGAGAAAGAGCCACGTCGCGGGGAGGGGTCGTCTTCCACCTCCAGCCGCTACAGGGCTCCCGGGACAGAGGTACGGCGGCGACGGCGGTCCGGGCGCGGGAAGGGACGTCACCGACGACTAAGGGTACCAGGAGAGAGAGGGGAATCCATTTTAGGGCTTTGGGAGGTGCGGGAGGCGACTGGGGTGGCCGGAGGCAGAAGGGGAAAGAATGGGGCCACTGAGGTGGGGAAGGTCTCCGGGGCCGAATGAGTCAAATCGGCGGGAGCCACACGATCTGGGGAGCGAGGAGCTCACGATGGCGGCGGAGATGGGAGCTGGGGAGCTTCGGAGCGGTCTGGCCACGGTGAGGTGGTTTCGTCGACGGTGAGCTTCGTCGCGGGAACTCCTCGGTGATCCTCCTGGCCAAGCAAGAGTACCACGGTGGTTAGGGGGTAGTAGAGGAGTTCTGGGCAGAAGTAATCGAGAAATGGAGGGAGGGGAAGGAAGAATCGGTTTACGGGGTCGCCGGCGCAGGGAAAGATGGCGGCGGAGCTACGGACAGTGCGGCTTCAATCGGACGCTCACAGGGGCTCTCTGGAGTGGCAGGAGGTGAATAAAGGTGGTGGCGGAGCTCGGGGAGCAAAGGAGGAGGAGGGAGCTGTGGGGCGGCTTTTATACCCGAGCAAGGAGGGAGGGAGCCTTAGGGGAGAAGGCAACGAGCGGGGCGCGGGGTCAACTGGAGTGGGCAGGGCGTCGCCTCGGAGTGGAGGGGGCGGTGACGGGGCTTTGCAGGGGCGTAATGGTGAGGCGACGGCACGGGAGCAGGTGAGTGGCAGCAGGGCGGGGGCGCGTCCGCGCGCGGGAGAGGGAGGAGGTGGGGGCTGACAGGCGGGACCCAGGGCAGGCGCGGGGCGACGCGTGGCGCAGGGGCGCCCACGGTTTCGGACCGGGCGGTCGGAACGGCGCGGGCGCGGGGCGGATCCGAGGGAGCGCGGAGACGGGAGCAGCGTGCAGCGCACGCGCGTGCGTGGGGCGAAGGCAGGGAGAAGCAGGGGCGCCAGCGGGAGAGAGGGAGCGGAGGGAGGCGCTGGGGCGAGGGGGAAGGCGGGTCGGGGCGGCGCCAGCGCAAGCGCGAGGGAGGGAGACGTCGGGAGAAAGGAGGAGGCGGGATCGGGGAGGGCGCCAACGAAGGAGGAAGGCGCCCTGCCAAAAAAGGAAAGCGGATTTTCGGAGGACTTTCCAAAAAGGGAAAGTTTCCAGATTTCACACAGAAATCAACAAAAATTCAGGAAAATTTTTGGTTTTGAATTTTTAGGGTTTTTCAGGTCATATTCTGATGTAAGTTGTACTTCATTTGGGAGATCGGTGAGTATACTACCTTCCACCTCTTTGGGGTCATCCAAGCAAAAGTCGAAGCTGTCAGATGAAGTTTTTGATGAAATCAGTTCCCAGCCAAAAGATCTAGCTTCTGTTTCTGTGCTCAATCCAAAAGAAAGGCCCGCGCAGGTGAATACACCAGCCAAGAAGCGGCTATCCCTGCCAAATAATGGAAAACACACAATTACCCACAACTCTTGCAGCCTTTCAGTCGTTTTTGTAGTATACATGCTTGCCTCCTAGAATGGTAGCTCGTGTTATTGGCAATCATTCAGAAAACTGTTGGCCACCATCTGGAACCCCTTTTTTTCAGAAAGAAACAATTAGAACCATGTAGTACAGAATACCAAGTGGTTTATCCTGCAAGACTTTTTTTCAGTTTATTTTTTGCACTGCTAAATTAGGGGTTGAAACACAAAATTTCCCCATATTCCCTTGGCAAGCCTTAGTGATCTGCTTAACAAAACTTTTTTTCTGCAAGAATTTTGTAAAGCTCTTTGGCGTAAGAAGCTAGCTGTGCTTTGCATTCTATCCTATCACCCTGATTGCTGTATGTTTTTCATGCCAGTTATACATCGGTCTAGAAACACACTTGTTATGCATCTCTCCTTTTTCTGTCATGAATTTCCATGAAATCAACATTCCACAATTCAGCAAGTAGCCAAGTACTGATGTTTGTTATGTGTGTGCCTTAATAGTTGGTGCAGGAGCAGGAAAGGGGCCAACCAACAGAAATTCGATATGAACTGATCCGCCAGTGCTTGGTCTGATCTGAAACCCCGGGCAAGCGCTCCTAACCAAGATGGGAAGCAAGTTGAGTTACAGGCCTGATAACACATTCGTGTTCCAATCTGACTTGGGTAAGCCGTTCTTGGTGTGTTGTTCTCCAGCTGTGCATGCTACACCTGTGTATATAAATTTTCCAGAAAAAATCCGTCATCTGGAGTGCTGGCGTGTTGCATATTCCTGTTGTTCGAGGTTGTGGGTGTTGTGCCATCTTTTTCTTTTGTATTACCCATTTACCCTCACTTTTTTTCCTTACATTTTGCCATCCACTATGTTGTTCTAATTACTGAAAGAAGGAACTGTGTTGTATCTGAAAACTATTACCCTGTGCTGTTGTGCACCCTTTCCTTTCTGATGACAAACGTGTGCACTCCTTTTTTATTTAACCTTTGCTGCATCGATTTGATCAATGGGCCATTGATAATATATCAGCAGATGCACGTCCACGTATTTTTAAAATCTGTATTTTAGAAGCCATACTTTCTGGATGTGATTTGGTATTAATAGCGTGTGGGGTATTTTAGGAGCATTGCTTTCCTTTAAATTACCTTTGCTCCAGCTTTGCCTCGTTGGAAAGCCATCCATATTTTATCTCTGCTCGATGGGGCCGTACAAATTAGTAGTATATACAGAATGTATTTGGTTTAGCCTCTCTATGATTGAGTTCCCCTTTGCCACCTTTGTCAAGTGTGTGGAAGTTTCTTGTGATCCTGCTTTTTGCAATGCACCAGCATGCAGCTCAAAGCTGCAATGTTTGCAGGTTTGTTTATGATGATTGAACATAAAGAAAAGGTGAGATCGCCTTTGGGCGCCACTGGGAAGTGAAACTTGCCTTTCTTTGATCCTCCCTAGCTTTGTTGAGATCATGTGGTGTGTCAATGTCATACGTGCATGGCATGTGTGTCTTGTCTCTCTCCAAGCTGTGTTGGTATGGTACATGGTGGATGGTGCTTGCAGTTCGGTACTTTACCTCAGTAAATTTCTTTAGGGTTAGAGAACAGTGCATAGCATATCGTGGCCAGTTTTATGAATGCACACTTTTGTGTTGGTCTTGACAATTATGTAGGTTCTGAACCAGTAAAAATTGGGTAATGTACTAATGTTGTTGCAAGCCTGCAAATTTGTCAAGCAGACAGCGAGTCCAGAGCTACTGTGTTGTCGTCTAAGATCTATGATACATAGAATGGTACCACAATGGTAAATGGGTCCTAATCTAATACCATGTCAATTTCATGCACCAGCTAAAAGCTTAAGCTGTTGGGAACGACGGAGGTCATGCTACCGATACTCGACAAGGTAAAAATACCACTGGTTATCACTAGGCCAGATGATCAGCAGTAAACTGGCCGCGGACAAGAGTTGCTGCTGGAGAAGTGATTCTCACCTTGATTCAGTCAGCCTATTGTGGGTCTGTTCTTTAAGTCATAAGCTGACGGCTTTTAGCTTTTGCTACAGTATTTAACTTTCAAACGGAGTATTTTCTTAAGACGGGGTCTACAAGTTAAACGATCTACACGTTAAAAGCCTAACATCTGTACCAGCCAAAATCGTAAGCGAGTATCTGTCTCTCCGTAATCTGTACCGTAAACAGCTAAAATTCAAAAATTTCAGCCAAAATCCATAAGCCGCAGCCGAAAAGAACATGACCTGTACCAATAGACCGCCCAGCTGGCTAGACAGGAGCTGTAGGCTAAGAAAATATCATATTTAACCCTATAAGTGTAGATCTATATAAGGATATTTATGTAGCTCTAAGTTAAAAAATGCTATATTTACCACTATAAATGTAGATATAGATATATGTATTTATGTAACAAGTCTCTTTATAGTTATAAATATACGCCTTAGGACGTCAAGAACGCAGAACTCTCTTTTTTAAATAAATCTAAGTAGTATATATTTTATCACTGTTTTTATGATTTATAAGGCTTAGAACCGTCTTTTTGTGTTGATATGTAAACATAACAGTTGCAAAAAACATCCAATGTGTTTCACTACTCCTATCTCTGTTGGTGGCGACCAATGGGATCGTGGAAATATGGGGTGCATGCCTCTGGATCCTGACTGACCTGATCTGGAACTATCTAGCTGCATGTTCAGACGCTTTTAAAATGCTTTCTTTCGTCTACTTCTCGTCCACATGTGGACGCGAATGTGAATGTGATTGGGCCCGTGTTCGGTATACTACCGCAATTCCTAAAAACAAGGAAAAAAAGGGCAATTAGGCCAGTTCTAGTGGGGTTTTATGGAGTTTTATAGGCATTAAATACGCTGATATGGTACTGTATTGATGAAGAAAGAGATGATAAAAGTTTCATGGGAGTAGAGAGAGTTTCATGGGGATGAAACTCTTCTGCACTGTTTCCAAAATATGGGTGTGTTGAAAACTGGGACATGAAACCTCCACTTTTCATTTGAGGGCCTTAGAGCAACTCCAGCAGTAGCCTTCAAAACATGGCCCCTACTTTTCATTTGAGGGCTCCCCCTACTTTTGAGGGCCCAATTTTTTTGCATCTACTCCAACAACACCCCTCAAATCTAAGCCCTCAAATCCATTACACTACACACTGACACATGGGACCCGTGAGCGGAGGAGTCGGGCGACGGGCCAGGCGCCGGCGACGGGCGGAGGCGCCGGCGACGGGCGGAGGAGAGCGGAGGCGGCAGAGCGCGGAGGAGTCGGGCGACGGGCGGAGGCGTCGGCGACGGGCGGAGGAGAGCGGAGGCGGCAGAGAGCGGAGGAGTCGGGCGACGGGCGGAGGCGGAGGCGACGGGCGGAGGCGTCGGCGACGGGCGGAGGCGCCGGCGACGGGCGGAGGCGCCGGCGACGGGCGGAGGAGAGCGGAGGAATCGGGCGACGGGCGGAGGCGTCGGCGACGGGCGAAGGAGAGCGGAGGCAGCAGAGAGCGGAGGCGACGGGCGAGGCGGCGGAGAGCCAAGTACGGCGACGGGCGGGGGGCGAGCGAGCGGCGGAGGCGGGGGGCGAGCGGGCGGCGGAGGTGGGGGGTTCGGGCGAGGCGGGGGGCGAGCGGGCGGCGGAGGCGGGGATTCGGCGGACGGGAGGGGATTCGGCGGGCGGGGAGAGCGGGCGGCGGGGAATTTTGGCTGAGAGCGAGAGAAGTTTCACGGTGCGGGAAAAAAACAGGAAAATGAGGGGTGGGGGGAGCCCCTAGGAATGAGGGGTGGGAGGGTGATTTGAGGGGCTCCTCAAATTTGAGGGCTCTAGTAGGGACCCTGCTGGACCTCTATTTTTACCTCAAGCCCTCAAATATGAGGTTTGAGGGCTCAAGTAGGGGCCCTGCTGGAGTTGCTCTTAGGAATGTTATTTTTTCACGTGTACATACGGATATATGGACTATCATTATCGCTAAATATGTCTTAAGGTTGATGTAAACGTTTAAGATTTTATACTACCATACTATCTTCTAATAATAAGATACTACTTGTATGAATTTTGAGACATTTCTGAGGATTAAAATAGAGCTTTTTTATGGTACCTTAAAATGAATATGAGCCATTTAATTTGCACGATCTAATGATTTAGATTAGTTATGATTTAATTATACTACCACTCATATTATTAGCAGTAGAATCTTTAAAAAGATATAATTATAAACGAAACAAGTGACATAAAATTAGAAACAAAACAGGTCCCGATCGGAACCACCCGCCTCCCAGCGTTCCTGCTTTGCAACTACGTGCTCCTTGGCACAGCCTCCAGCTGCATCTTCCTCACGTTCTCGCTCTACCTCCTGCCCTCCCCTGCGGCCTTCTCCTCCTCCTCTTCCTCCACGTCCTCACTGTTGTCTTCTCCGCCGCAGGGTGCTCCGGTTCCTTTACTGCGCCTGCCACGCTTGCGCAGTGGCACAATGCCCACACCGTGGGCGCCATGCTCACCGCCATCCAGGGCCGTCTTAGAGGGGAGGGCAGCAGGTGCGACGGCCGGGGGCCCATGCCACAGAGGGGTCCATGAGTATATGTATGTATATAGTACTTAGTATATGTATTTGGCATATTGAAATGAAAATTTAAAGGCACATACACTTAGCACAAGTCCAGCAATCAATCAGGAATTAGCTTGCTGTCGCTTCCTATTTTGATATTCGGCTATTCTCGATCGCCGACCGATGATCGTTTCGCCTCCCTATCGCCCAGCCCAATCGCCAGATGTGGCGACGCCGCTCCGTGAGGCGCGACACCGTGAAGCCACGACACGCCGACGCCGCTCGTCCGCATGCGACGAGGGATGGGTCCCACGCCCCCACGAGCGGACGGCGGACGGCTGGACAGGATCACCCATCACCGATCAGGTTTCTTAAAAAGCACTGAAGCATTATTTTTTTATTTGAGGTAATCATAATAGTTATTTTACCGTTCTTTTAGTTTGTTTATTGTACTATCGTTATCTTTTATGAACTAAACATATGCTGTAAATTAACTCTTATTAGTAGTACTATATACTTTATTAAAAAATTAGATTGTTGGGCTCTTGCCGTCTTGCTTGCCCAAGGGCCCTTGAAATTGTTGAGACGGCCCTGCCGCCATCTTCTAGAGCGCCATTGCACTCCTCACCTTCACCCATACCTCCGATTTCCTTCTCGAGCTCAAGTCCTACGTCTGTGACGAGGACGGTGCCGTCATCCTCAAGATGGTCCGGCTCAGCACCGCCATCTTTGTCCTCGAGTGGGCCGCACTCGCGCTCACCTTCCTGCTCCACCTCAACGACGGCGCTGCCGCCGACGACCTCCACCACGCCAAGAACTGGGCCTCCTCCTACCATGTCTGAGCCCTCTGTTGGAGTGTTGCGCCGGTGGCGCAACGACTACAATATGCGAGTGGACTAAATTAAGAGACATTCTTTTGATTCTTTGCATTGTATTAATGTGATTACTACTAGTTACTATCCTTTTATTCTTTGCGTTGTATTAGCACCACCACCGACCAGCAACCTTGAGGAGCTCACTGGCTAAGAAGGCCACGTTGCTCAAGGAAATGGAGTATGGTAAGGTATGACTTAAGCAAGACAATGAGGAATTGCTCGACTTGCCGTAGTGGTGCACCTTCGCTCAGACGACGATGACGCCATGGCAGCATTGGTTGATGCCGACTTGGACATGTCACTGGACAGCAGCGCCGACGACTTGCCATCGCCGTTGTCGTCCCTACCTTTCTGGTGGATGAAGCCAGCAGCCAAAAGCGATGAGCTTGTCAAAGAGCTCCTTAATCAAAATGCAATTGTAGTTTACATACAAATGTTCACATAAGATTGTCTAAAATACCCTCTCGAAAAACCAGGTTAATAAACAAAAGTCTATAATACCCTCATAAATTAACGGTTAGATTTTATGTCTACTACCATCTTTCTACTATCAGTATAATATAGTGTAAAAATCCTTAAAATAATGCATCCACGTTTACATGTGGTCGTGCATTTTTGGGGCAACATTTTCAATTTCTCACTGATCATTGTGGTACTGGTGTGTCCAGTGTCCACATCTCCATCCTGCTAGTTAGAGCAAGTTTAATAGTACAGATAGCTGCTACCTCCAATACATTTTCATGTCATCAAAAGATAATGATGCAGTCAACTCATACAATAAGCTAGCTATAAGTTGTCTCCACAAGAGCTCTCAATCATTTAATACATACATGGATATTAATAATTTAATACATGCATGTGTATAGCAATTAGTTCTATGGGTACATGCATGGATAATGCCTCTTTTCCTGTGCTATAGCCTGACTCTTGCATGGGAGTCGGCTTGGCTCTCTCTCTCCTTTTCTCTCCTCTCCACATAGGACTATGCTGACATGGATTCTCTTATAGCTAGCACAGTCAGCCTTATTAAATTTGCTCTTATATGTCTGCCAGTTGTATAGTATAACAGGTAAGGCACCCGCTTTTCTTTTCTTTTTTAACTTGATTTAGTTTTTGAACCTTACATGACTGTCAACACGATATTGTCAATGGATGTGATTACAGGGCGGTCCTCAAACTCTCTAATTCGGATGTATGAAAATTTTGGAAGCCTGCGCGCACGAATATTCTGGAAAACCTCAATTGCACATTGTTTCTTTTTTTTGAAAATTGACCAGGAGTTCTAGCATTTACGTAAGAAAGAAGATAGGCACACTGGTTTGAGTCCAGATAGATGGGCGTTCGAAGACACCCTCCACCAACCAAGAAGGTAGGCATCCTAGATCGAGCCCTGATGGATAGCCATTGGACGACGCCCTCACCGAGCACCTTTAATTGTGGAGGATTGGATCATATATCCTTCCTTTAGTTGGAAAATTTAAGATTTACTCTTCTCATCTCAATGACACGTAGGGTCATCATAAGTCACTGACACATGGGCCAGGAAGGTAAATCCTGAATTTTCATCTAAATAGAGGGTATATGATCAATAAATCCCTTTAATTGTACATTGTATAGTATTGTTGTTTAATTTGTCTTTTTTCAGATAGAGAAAGAGAGAGCTCAGTTGTATATTCCCCCATTTGGAGTTCTCGACAGGTAATCCGGTGACTCTTCTGGATCGGTCCAAAACACGAGTATGTCGTCTTGTTTTTGACATTTGAAGTTTTGTACGGTACTAGCCTATACGCTCGTACCGTACAGTCCACGTAAAGAAGCTTGTGTCCACACACACATGACTAGGAGGCCGTTCGATGCGGTGACTTCGGCTTGTGGCTACGCTTTTGTAAGCAGTTTCTTTGGGCACCTTTTTTCTTTCTTTCCATCCCCTATCTTCTTGCCACTCACGCTCGCACTCACCTCTAGGATTTCTCTGGCCGTGTCATCGCTCTATTGAGAGGCACCATTCCACTGGATTTGGCCATTGGCTCCTACTTTGGGACCTTCTCCACCGGATCTATCTTTATTCGGCTCTACCTCAGCAGCTATTTGAGGCCTCTTGCTATGGCGCGGAGTCTAGCACTGTGTTTGCCTATTCAACCGCCTCCTTTGCCTTCGGCAAGGTTTGCACGTCATTCGGTGCTACCATCGAGTTGGCGTCTCCGTCTGGGTCAGATCCCAGTGTCGAAGTGTGCCTCCTCCTCCGCCTCTGGATCTGTCTCAGCCACGACCTCTAGCTTTACCTCGTCCTCAGCTGCCTCCTCCATCCTTGCGTGCAACTATGCGTCCAACCTGCCGTCGTCGTCAGACGTCGCCTCCCCCACCTTGTGTGAGGCTCAGGTGCACGCTGCCTCCCTTGCCGTCTCTGAGGCCCTGCTGTGTGCCACCCCCCACCGCTGTTATGTGCGCTGTCTCCCCCGTTGTTGTTGAGGTTGTCCTGCACAACGCCTCCCCCTCCGTGAGCGAGCCTCAGGTGTGCGCAGTTATGGTACGTCCTCTGCTTCCCGTTTGTGGTTAATTCCAGCGATTTCCATTGCTTGATTTTCCACCACTACCTCGTGACCGATCAATGTTGTTATTTTGCTATACAATACATGAGTCATGTTTTATATTGTCGTCGCTGCATTTAGATGGACAAATCGAAGTCGCCCCTCTACTATTTGGGATGATGTCGCACACTTAGCTATACTAGAAATTTGCCGTGAGGAGGTAGCAGCAAACAACAGACCAATGGATTGTCTCAATAGTAGAGGATACAACAATCTCATTAGGAAGTTCAAAGAACACATCGGTAGAGAATACACCAAAAAAGTTCAAATTGTTGGGACGCACTGAAACGCGACCATACACAATAAAAAACTTTGAAACTTAATGCCTCCGGGCAGGGGTTCAATTGGAGCAGATACGGACGGATATCACTCATCTTGTATCATATTCCATATTTTTTTCTCGGAGTCAAAGTTGGACACGGATAGTGCCGGATATCCATTTCTCCATTCTGTATTCTTTCACAAGCCTTCGGACGATCGGTCGGATGGAAATTATCCACTTCTCTTACACCTCTACACAGGACATTAGACATTATAGATGCAATCAAAGTGAACACAGAGAGGCTAATCGTCGAAATGTTGAAGGAGGAGCACTCAATATTCTTCGTTGTTTAGATGCGGCAATCCACCTATATGTTATGTTGTTCCAAAATGAAATCACAATAGACTTCTTGATATTACTTGATATACGGATATATATAGACAGATATCACTCATTCGTATCTTATTTCATATTTTTTCCTTGGAGTTGGAGTCAGACACAGATAGTGCCAGATACCCATTTACCCCTTCCATATTTACTCCGCGAGCCTTCGGTCGGACGAAAACATTGTCATAGACCAGCGTGGTTGGACCTATGAGGTTAATCTGGATAACATTGTCAGAGACCAGCGTGGTCATAGACCAGTAAAGTCGAAGACCTGTGTAGTCGATCCGGACAACGTGGTCGGAGACCAGCGTGGTTGGAGACCAGTGTAGTTGATGATCGGAGCTTCCGACCAGCTCTATGTGAGTGGTCCGATTAGCGAGCGGAACTACCGGCTCTTTGTAAGCCATACATCTAATCTGTAGAATGTTTGGCTTGTGTAGTGGTATGTTTTTTCCAGAGCGACACCTGTGTGGTGGTCTTCTCCTCCCTATGAGAGCGGTAGTTCCGCATGTGGAGCAATACTTCCGATGATCGGAACTACCAAAAAATAAACAGCGGAACTACCAGATTCGACTGGACTGTTGCTTCTAACATCTAGTTTTTTTACCATTGCGAGGGGAGTGGAGGTACCACAGTTTTACCTTCGGTACTTCTGATAACCCTGATTTTTCAGGAATTTGGCTCCAACGGCTAGTTTTATTGTGTGGGGTATAAATACCCCCTTGTGGCCAGTTAGAGAATAACTTTAGGCACTCCATTTTACTCTCTTGAGCTAGTATGAGGTTTTCCTTTCAATTGTGCATGCGTTGCACCTTGTGAGTAAGGAGGAAGGTTTTAGATTGCATGTGTTACATCTAGAGGTGGATTGTGTATCCACTCGAGCTTATGCATTTGTTACACATGATGAGAGTCAACTGAGGGGCTCGACTTATTACTCTTGGAGTTTGACGACTCCTAGACGACGTTTGGAGGTGTCGTGCGCGGTGATCTTCTTAAAGAAGGTTGTGAAAAGACCTGACAAAATTATGAAGGTTGGAGCTTACCGACTCGGAGCGGGAAAGAGTTACCACTAGTGGATTGACGTGTTTCGGCTAAATTCGTGAAGCTGGTCCAATTCGTTTGGGCTAACCTTAATGTGGACTAAGAGAGACCGGCAAGCCTCTGAACACCATGGTAAAAAGATATCATATCTTTGTGGTTTGTTTTCTTTGCTCAATTTACTTTCAAACAATTTACGTTTATAGAATTAAATTAATTGCTTGTCATCCTAGGATTGCAAACTTTTGACATAGAATTGGGTTGTTAGTGTATTTAAGTGAACCTAGTTGATTTATGCATTGTTTGTACTAAAACCAATTTGAATTAAGCTTCCTCATTATATTCTTGGTTTTAGCCAAATAGTTTTAATATAATTAATTAAGAAGATAATTTTTAGAAATGACTATTCACTCTTGTTCTAGTTGGCCTCCTCGATCTTACACATGCTGGTTTCGACCACGTTGGTTTCGATTACACAGATCTCGACCACGTCGGTTTCAACCACGTGGTTTGATCATGCTGGTTTTCGATCACACAGCGTGGTTTTCGATCACACAGATCTCGAGCACGTCAGTTCCGACCGTCTTGGTTCTACTACGTTGGTTTTCGATCACATAGATCTTGACCACATTGGATCCGACCATCTTGGTTCGACCACGCTGGTCTTCAATCACACAGATCTTGACCATGTCGGTTTCAATCACGTCAGTTCGACTACGTCGGCTTCGACCATACTGGTTCCCAACCACATCGATCTTCGACCACACAGATGTTCAACCATACTAGTTTCGACCACAATGGTTCTCGACCACACATATCTTCCGACCACCAACAAATGCAATAGTTCCATGATTACAACGTCGGTAGTACCGAAGAATACACTACGGTAGTTTTGATTTCCCTGAGAAGTGCTATCGATATTTTAATATCGATCTTACGTATGATTTATTTGGATTAGGGGGAACTCTTAGAAGACTCGACGTATGCGGTTGCGAAGTAGAGACACGGGAAACTTTATCCTGGTTCGAGCCTTCTCCTAAGAGAATAACAACCCTACATCTGGTATGATTGCTAATTGCTGGAAAGTGGATTACAACAGAGAATTACATGAATGGCTAGTGCTAATGGTTCACCCAATTCCCCTACTCTCTCCTTTTGACGTTAACCTTTAAATAGCTAGTGAAGCGACGATAGTTGTCCCGCGCCGGAAGATGCCTCAAGACTTCGGTGCTAATTGCCTGATAGAAGTTACTGTTAGAGAGACACAAGTGGGTCGTTTGTCGTGTAGCGGTTGTTGTCAAAGAGAGAGATCGTGTGTAGTTAGTGGACTAACGCACGTTCTAACCGCCTTTGTCAGACGAACTGACAGTGCAATTCATTGTCATAGGAGAGTCAGTTGGAGGTAGACTCGTAGCAGGAAATCTCACAACCATAGAGTGGTCACAGTAAGACTTACAACCATGTGGTCGTAGATGAGCTTACGACCATTCTGCCATATTTTCTCCTTATCGATAAAAGGTATATTCAAGAAATATAATGACATAATAATTTGAAGATTATTCTATTCTCGTCAAGTGCATATACTTCAACATATTTTATATAAACACATTTGCAAACTACAGTATCATGCACATAAGGATTATCCATAATTCCCAACAAGTTGCAAAACACATTTACACACTTTTAGAATCATAACACAAAGATCATATATATATATATGAGCTTCAATAATTTGCAAAAATAAATCTTATACTACAAAGAATGGAAACATGAAGTTCAAATACTTGTAAAACACATTCGCAATGTATAGTCTCATGTTACAAGGATTCAACAGATGAGTTTCAACTATTTGCAAAACACATTCGTAAATACAAGCCTCATGCCAAGAAGAGCTAGAACAAGTGAGATTGAGCTATCAACACATAATGAGACTCAAGCTACTAGACATGACCCCTCTTAATATTATGGCACCTATACTAGCAATTCGGTCTTCCAACCAAACACAAAGACCGGTAAAAGACTAGAAACACATTTTTAGCCCTACCTAGTCATACCTTTGCTTTTAATCATAGTCTTGACATGTATCAAGTTATGTTGTATCATTTACTTCAACTCTATTAACATATGATGGGTCTTCACTTGACTTGATGATCAACACATGATTATCTCCTCTTGGACATGATCTTCAACACATGATCATCCAACTTATAGAAAATGTTAGTCCACAAAACAATTGTCATCAATTACCAAACTTCATCATTAACTTATAATGGAGGGACTAGATTCTACAATCTTTTCTTTTTAGCAATTCATGACAATCTCAACAAAAATGAGATAAAAATTGAATTACGAGTATACAACATGTACACAACAATTGTATACTCTAATATAAACTTTTAAAGCAAAGTTTACCTATCCGGTTGTCATTAATCATCCACCATTAACACATAATGGAAGAACTAGATGACAACCGACTATGAGTATATATGAACTACATAAACTATATATACTTAAGGGATATGTTTCAAAGTAAAGATGCTTAATATGTGAAAATAGAACATGGATCAATACTAATGAAAACCACAAAACATAGAGTGAACTCTTCCTAAATATGTGCATACAGGAATGTATTGTGAAAGCATATGCACATATTCAAATTTGACGTATTTGGTGAAGTTCATTCTATATTTCGGATCCGAGAAATGCAAAAAGATAAGAATGTAATATTGAATGCATATCTCTTATGTTTTCACATTTTCATCCAAATGAGACTAATCAATATTATAATCAATAAACATATTAGTCTTACAATTGTATTTGTTATTATCATCAAAACCAACTTAATAGAGCTTGAACTTACAGCGGGCGGCAGCGATGGAGGCAAGAGCCAGCGATGCAGGTGGCCTACGGGGTAGACAAAGAAAACGCGGAGAAAAATGAAAATTGGAGCGGCGGTCGCACTTAAGCCACTCCTGTCACACCAAGTCTCGTAGCGTAACAATACGAGATTGTCACGCTATTACGTATGACGTGACAAAGGTCACGCTCACGCAAGCCATCCACGCTGGCACGATGCGTGACCTATGACTTACGTGGCAGTTTTGGCCACATGACAAAACATTTTGGCCAAATGGGACAGAATTAGAAATAAAATTGTTGAGAGGTTAGCTCTAAAATATTAATAAAAAAGAATTAAATAATAAAAAAATTCTAGATACCACCGGTGCACTTGATTTTCTCTTTGGCATCCCATCCTCATCAACCCCCGCAAATGAGATTCTCTGACGTAACTTCCTGTTAGTTACGCGTGAGGTCACGCGGCGAGGGGACCCACGCGCAGGGACCGGAAGTTACGTGATTCCCAACCCCCGGGCGCTCACTCCCGTTCCATCTTCATCTCCTTCCCTACCGTTCTTGGCCTCCTCCGCAAAGATCTCCTCCAAAAATCTCCAAGTAGTTTCTTGCCCTGCATCCAGAGATTTCTTGTATTGGATCCGCGAGGAGGAGTAGGCCTCGTGCCGCCATTCCCGTTTTGGCGCCGGGTTCGGTTGGTTTGGTCGTGTGTTCTTGGCTGGGAAGAGCCCGTGCTGTTCTCTTCTGTTCTTGCGGTTTGCGGACCTTGCGCTGGGCTGAGATGGCCGGGATTCTTGCAGGATTTGGAGCCTAGGGCGCGGCGCCATTCGCCATTTCAATTCCCATGGAGGGTTAGGACCTTCTTGTCCGATTTTTCTTCTCCTGTTCCTTCTATTGATCTCAGCTTGTGCTGCCTCACAAGAAATTTTCTTTGTCGTGTTTTAATCCCCTTTTTTGAAGCTGCAAGTCGCAAGATCCAATTCGCGGAGCCTTTTTTCTGCTTTCTCCCCAATCTGAGAGATTGTCCCTATCAATCGCTCTCAATCTCCTCATTTTACGCTTGTAAAAATCCAATATTACCCCCACCAAATCACCCGCTGCCACCACCAAGATCCAATTCCCACCTCCACTGCATTTGCCGCGAGCTGCTCGCATTCTGCAAATCCTGCGGTTGGTTTCTTGATCCGATTGGTTCTTGAAATCTCCCAGCTTCCTTCAGCCTCTCACCGGAGATGACGTTGCCGGCGACGACGTACGCCTCTCCGTTCGTGCTCTCCGTGCTCCTGCTCGTTTCCATCCCGGTCGTCTTCCTCCTCGCGCCGCGCCTGCTCCCGCCCAAGACGCTCCCCGCCATCCGGGACGCCGACGAGTCCGACGACCTCGCGCTCTTCCGCCGTGCCATCCTGTCCTCTTCCACCACCAAGCCGACGCCCTCCTCCGCCGCCTCCTACTTCTTCCACCGCCGCCCCGCGCCCAAGGTCGCCTTTCTCTTCCTCACCAACTCCGACCTCGTCTTCTCCCCGCTTTGGGAGAAGTTCTTCCGCGGCCACCACAACCTCTTCAACCTCTACGTCCACGCCGATCCCTACTCCGTCCTCGAGCTACCCCCGACGCCCTCCTTCCGTGGCCGCTTCGTCCCAGCCAAGGTCACGCAGCGTGCCTCCCCCACCCTCATCTCCGCCGCCCGCCGCCTCCTCGCCACCGCGCTCCTCGACGACCCGTCCAACCAGTTCTTCGCGCTACTGTCGCAGTCCTGCATCCCGCTCCACCCGTTCCCCACGCTGTACAATGCACTACTCTCCGACAAAGCCGGCCCTCACGGTCACCACCGCAGCTTCATAGAGATAATGGACAACGCCTCCACACTTCATGATAGGTACTATGCCCGCGGTGATGATGTGATGCTCCCGGAGGTGCCGTATGATCAGTTTCGGGCTGGATCACAGTTCTTTGTGCTGGCCAGGAGGCATGCCATCATGGTCGTGAGGGACATGCGGTTGTGGAGGAAGTTTAAGTTGCCTTGTTTGATCAAGCGCCGGGACTCATGCTACCCGGAGGAGCACTACTTCCCGACATTGCTGGATATGCAGGACCCTGAGGGGTGCACCAGGTATACCCTGATGAGGGTGAACTGGACAGATTCAGTCGGGGGCCATCCACACACATACCGGCCTGGAGAGGTGTCGGTAAACCTGATCAGGGAGCTGAGGAAGTCAAATGGGACATACTCGTACATGTTTGCCCGAAAGTTTGCCCCTGAGTGCCTCGAGCCACTGATGGAGATTGCAGACTCTGTCATCCTACGTGACTAGGCCCGTAGCACCCCCCATTTGGGGGTGTCGGAGTTTGTACACTGAGATGAATGAGGTATGTAGATGTGAGCTTGCTGCGGCGGTGTCAAAAGAACTAATCTCTAATCTTCTTCTGTTTAGGTGTTGTGTTGGAGAGAACTGTCTCTGAATGGAGTGTACATAGTATGAAATGCGGGAGCTTTAGGTTGTTTTGTAATCTGTACGCTTAACACTTACATAATAAAGTGGCATACTGCATGAGATTGTTGTTGTGTCAAGTGAAGTGTTTGTTACATTAGATTGTTGTTTTGTCAGCCACTGGAAGGTTTCTGGTACTGTGAGATCGATGACAAGTATTTGACCAGTCGGTAGCTATTTTTGAACAATGGTTAGCATCTTGGAATTCTTTAACGCCCTACATCATTGTTTTGCTTGTAGTTAATGTAGGCTGTGGAAGCAATTCTTATGGGGCCCCTCCCCCTGGCAGACATTGGATTGTGATCCAACTGTAGATTAAGGTATGATCCAATGGCTGTGGGGGCTGTTTCTCTGTTAACATCTCAGTTCTATCCAACCTACAATGGCTTTTACTGCTTTCTCATTAAAGAGAAACACATTTCTGTTGCTATTAGTGTAGCAATTTGTATGCTAGATCAGATGTACCTTGCTATAGAAATCTTTACTGTCTTTTTCTTGAATGGTTGGGACCCAACCTACATAATAATGGCTTGTAAATATTAACCCTAATAACACCTTGTTACTATTAACCCATGGTTATCTGAACTTGCTGTTCTTGGGTTTAGTCGACAAAAAAAATTTAAGGGCAATGCTTTTTTTTCTTCCTCTGCAGGGTTATGACAAGCACTAGCTGGTCCATCTATGCCCTCCAATCTTTCTCGAGGGGACAACTTATCCCCTCCTTGCTCTTTTGTTCTAAAAAGTTATTCCAGCAAGAGATGGTGCTGCTCGGAGAGTATGGTATGGCTACACGAATTGTCTCTACGTGGGCATGCTGTTTGATCGCACCAATTTATCGGCGAGTAATAGTGCAGTAGTTAGCGTGATCATCCTATGTATTACATGGATGCACTGTGTCAATACATGCAGTGATGGTTTGTAGTTTCTGATGCATATATTTTAATCTCCCCTGTCATTGATACTATACTCTGATGGTTTTGTCTGTGCCATGGTGCCATCGCCTTGTTTTTGAAGTATTCTGCCACTCTGAAGAGATAAATAACAGTAAAAGAGCATATTTGACTTTGGCTGTAGGATGCTGGATGCTTTTGTATGAAGTCTTTGTAAAGAAAAAATGGATCAGAGCTGTACTAACAGGACAATCCATGCAAGCAACCTTAAACCCCAATATGCCCAAAGTTGGGTTCAAAGATTCTTCTGTTATGTATTTTGAATCCAGTGACGAAACGTTGTTAGGTTACCTGTTTCCCGCTCTGCTTGTTCATGACTGGGGCATTGCTATGTGTTTCCAGTGGCCTAACTTTTTGTTTGTCCTGAATCTGTCCCAAACTTTTCATGGTTGGCATGCCTTTCTGGGATACATCGCAGGAAGATAGAAATGTTTTAATTAGCTATGATGCTGTATTAGGGAGGGCTACTGTTGATGGTCTATGTACAGTTTCATGTCACAGTTAAGGACAAGCAGTATTTCTGTATGTCCTGTCAGAAACAAGATATTTGTGACCAACTTCTGCAAGCACTCCCTGATCAATTCGGCTTCGGTTTCTGGCTTCTGGCTTATTTTTCACTATTCATAAGTTTCGTCTTTTTCTGAACTTTTAGCTTTTTGTTGAGCTTTTTTGCCGGTTCTTTTTTTCCGTATTTGTTTGTATTATACGTAATGGGCTAACATATTTTTATATTTTTAAATTTTTTAAATTTAATTATGCTAAATAAGCCTCTGTCAGCTACAGTGCTTTTTTCAACCAGCTACAGTGTTTTCAGCCATAAGCTATGAGCTTTTCAGCCGAACCGATCACCACCTTATAAATTTCTTGCTGATATCTGCTTGTGAAGAGCACCACCAATATATGTAATGTAAATTACTACTTGGCATTCTCTCTCTCTATGTGTGTGTGTTGTATACCGCCTAACAAGACTCGATTGGTGATTGTCGATAGGTTCTTCGCGCTTCCTCCCTTGTAGAGAATCGCGCAGCCAACTACAAGTCTACAAACCCCTGTTGCCGCCGCGATGACCAGTTGGGCGAGGAAGCCGCCTCGGCCGAGATGGTTGGTAGACAGCCGGGACCACGCCATGGTCATTGTGGGCGTGACTGGGCAACGGCCAACGGCGATGGTGCCTGCTGCGATCGGCAGAGGTGTGCTCGACCTGAGTGACTAGCTAGGGAGATACGGCTGGTCGCTGTGTCTTCGCAGTTTCTGTGCAATGCTGCATCTCGCAATGCATAATGTTCACGCGGAGGAAAATTCTTCCAAATAGATGCTCGATTCCGGACATTTATTATCATTGGTCTTCAACAAAAAAAAACTTGATGAGGACATCCCGATGGCGTGGCGCCAGGAGCTAGCAGGATGTAGAAGTGCGATGCAGATTAGGGCGTGGCTTTGCTGAGCACCATGAGAGGAAACATAGTTGGTGGTAGATAGTTCTCTCCACAACTTCATACTACTATTTAGCTTAAAAGAGAGATTTGGTGAATGGTAAGTTCGTCTGTCTTCCTTCCACTCCTAAAAAAATCGTGCCGACATATGGGCTACGACGCCCTCCTGTTCCCCGATCCCCTAATTTTGCATATCTTCACCATGGTTATATTATTACTAAGTTTATCAATGATTATATTATGGTCATCAGAGATGTGCTATCTATATGGTATTTATTTTATTACAACACACAGCATGTAACTAGTGTCACAATTCCAATTATGCCAAAACCGTACTATAGCTCAAGCAAAGCAATTAACGGAGTTTATAAAGCCCATCACCTGAGCCCAGTCATCCTCAGAGTTGAGGCCAATTACTTCCCATCCCAACTGTTACAAACAAGTTATACCAGTGTCATATGCCCAATGTGCAGATATCTTTCCCAAAAGACACTTTTTCATACCACCTTTTACCATGTATATAAAGCAATGTACAGATTCAGAATGAAGTTAATGAAATCATCATTTCTCTCAAACCTCTCTTGCGATACGTTATCAGCACACGCGCACAAGTGAAAAACAGAGAAAGGTAATGACACCATTCCTAGATGTTTTTGCTTTGGAAGCACCCGTGGACGGCGGTTCGGCGCGTCCTCACGGCGCGGCCGGCATAGCACCCGCCCGCGGCCGGCGCAGCACCCGCGGCCCGGCGAGGCGCGCGGACAGCACGGCCCGACGCGGCCTGTAGCGGCGCGGTTAGCGCGGTCGGCGTGGCCGGCGCAGCCCTGACCGGCGCGGTCGGCGCGGCCGGCGCAGCCCAGCCCGGCGCAAGGCGCGGCCCACATGGCCGGCGGCAGCGCGCCAAGGGGCTGGTGCGCGGCGCGGCCAGGAGCGGGGCGGGGCGCGGCGTGACCAGACGCGTGAGGCGGCTCACGGCCGGCGGCGCCCGAGCCCTACGTGGCCCACGGCCGGCGGCGCCCGAGCCAAGGCGAGGCCCGAGGCCGGGCGGGGCACGGCGGCCCGGAACGGCGCGGTCTTGGCGGCCTGACGCGGCGCAGCCGACGCGGCCAGGCCCGAGGCAGTGCGCGGCGCGGCCAGGCCGGCCGGCGGCGGCTCCCCACGGCGGTGGCGCAGGCGGCCGGCGGCGGCGCACCCCGAGGCGGCGCCGAAGGGGCAGACGACGGCGTGGCGGTGGCGGCATCCGCAGGCGGCGGCGGCCGACGGCGAGCCGGCGGGGGCCGAAAGCCAGGCGGCGGCGGCGGCGCCCCACTGGGCACGGTGGCTGGCTAGGGTTTGGGGGAAACCCTAATTCCCCCACCCCCTCCTTTTATATGGCTAGCTAATAAAGGGGCTTTTAGCCCAATAGCCCCCACCATCCCACATGGGCCCAAAGGCCAAATGGGCTTCAGCCCAGGTTGCCGGAAATTTGCAATTTCCCCCCTCTAGTTCATAGATAATATAGAATTTTTATTTTAAATAAATTTGTATTGTAATATTTGCAGTATAATCCTCGTACTTGTTTATAATTGTACCTGTCAATCAGTACTTTTATAAATTAGCATTTCAGTCCCTACAACATCTGAAAATTATGTAATTGTTCAAATAAATGTGCATGCACATTTCTATAACTTTTACATATTTAAGATTATTTTATTGCAATTTATTTACAATATGAATTGCAACCATATTTAAATTTGCTATCGCTAGCAAATTTAAAATTTAAAATTCCTGTTTAGTGAGTACCATTGTACTTAATAAATTGGAATTTTTGCAAAATATTATACCTACCATAAATACCATAAAATCACAATTTATGGCACTTTGCTACATTTATTTGTACGCTATGCCATGCAATAAATTGGTGTTCACTACCAATATTGTGATTTATACGGTATTATAAACATAACGACATGTTATATTTAATTTGGGTATATATTCATTCGGATTACAATACTCATATTGTTTTCCACATATTTTGCATTTTACTATAACATTACCATACACATTAATTTACCTCATGTAAATTAATCATTTATGGTGTACTTTTCATGTAGGTTTTTAAATGGCTACCAAAGATTTTGAGCCTCACGCTCGATGGTACCAATTACCCTACATGGGCTATGGACCTCAAAATCAACCTAACCACACGTGGGTTGCAAAGGGTGATATTTGATCCTCCAAATGATCAAATTCCTCCAAATATTGTGAAATATTCCGTTTTGAGCATAATACGGAATCATATTTATCCGGATTTGAAGGCTGAATATCTGTATGAGGAAAATCCACTAACTTTATGGTTAGCCCTCAAAAATAGATATGAACAGCAGCGAACTGTTATTTTACCTGAGGCTAATCATGAATAGGCACATCTTAGACTCCAATATTTCAAATCTGTTGGAGATTATAACCATGTCCTTCATACAATTTGCTCCAAATAGCGTTTTTGTGAAAAGGAACCAACGGATGCGGACAAAATAGAGAAAACTCTCTTAACTATGCTCCCATCTGACAGGGTCCTACAGCAGCAATGGCGTGCTATAAATTATCAATCTTATTTTGATCTTATGCATACTATGTTTCAGGTAGAAAAGCATGCTGAACTTCTTTTAAAGAATAATCAGCAACGTCCCATTGGGGCTGCTCCACTTCCTGAAGTTCATGCTAATCAAAATAACAAAAGTTCAGTGGTTCAAAAGACCACTCAAAGAACTAAAGGTACACACAAATGCAACAAGAAGCAAAAAACCAAGTGGATTCAAGAAAGGTAAAGGCAATTTTGGTAAGAGAGTTGACAAAACTGAAATTTGTCAAAAATGTGGTTGCTACAACCATCCTACCAAGAAATGTCGCACCCCGAAGCATCTTGTGAACCTCTACCTCCAGTCTTTGGCTCACGGCAAGAATGCTCAAGAGAAGCGATTTGAAGCACACTTCAATCTCACATCCAAGAATAATGCAGCCGGATGTTCTCTAAAGTTCCTTCAAGAACTCAAAGACACATGAGCTTCTACAAAGAAGGATGATCTCATGTGCACCGAGGACACCCTTGAAGAATTTCATTCTCAAGACATGGTTGGAGATCTCAGTTAGACTCCTCGTTCCATAGCTAATAAGTACTATAGTGTTGTAATATAAATAATGTTGTCATCCATATTGTAAGCTTGTATGCTACAATTATATATCGAACATATTCGATATTATCAATACAGTTTGTATGTATTCTATATATATTATAAGAATTTCATTAAATTCTTCTTTTGTGTATATAGCTTTTTGGAGTCAATCCATTGGAGGAGAAATTATGCCTTGTGGATAGTGGTACCACAAACTCTATACTTAAGGACACAAAATATTTCCTAACTCTTACTAGGAGGAAAGGAAATGTTTTAACCATCACTGGACGCGATGCAACGATAGTAGGCTCTGGTCGCGCCTCTATCACTCTCCCTATGGGTACACAATTCGAAATTGTGGATGCACTATTGTATCCTGATTCCACACGTACCCTACATAGTTATAGAGATATCTGTCAGAATGGTTTCCATGTTGAAACCCGAAATGACAACAAAGAGGAATATCTCCTCTTAACCAAACACAACGGATATGGCAAACAAGTACTAGAAAAAATTCCACCTTTAAACTCCGGATTGTACTATACATACATCAAACCCGTTCAACATATTGCGTACAAAGTAATTTTCCAAAACACTAACACATTCCAAACATGGCATGATCGCCTTGGTCATCCAGGCATTGGAATGATGAGGAAAATTATTAGCAATTCAATTGGTCATACATACCTCAAAACAAAATTTCCGGAATCCTCAGATTTTGTGTGTACTTCATGTGCCACTGGAAAATTGATTTTAAGACCCTCTTATCTTAAAATCAGAGGTGAACCAATTAAATTTCTTGAACACATTCAAGGAGATATATGTGGTCCTATACAACCATTGTGTGGACCGTTTAGATATTTCATTGTTCTCATTGACGCATCTACTAGATGGTCACATGTGTGTCTTTTATCCACACGAAACCATGCATTTGCTAAGTTAATTGGTCAAATTATCCAATTACGAGCACATTATCCTGAATATCGAATTCAATCAATTCGAATGGACAATGCTGCTGAATTTACATCACATGCCTTCAATGATTATTGTATGGCTCTTGGGATACAAGTTCAACATTCTGTTCCATATGTCCATACACAAAATGGTTTAGCAGAATCTCTTATCAAGAGAATCAAGCTCATTGCAAGATCATTACTACAGAATTGCAACTTACCAACGTCATGTTGGGGTCATGCAGTTTTACACGCTGCTGACTTAATCCAATTGCGTCCAACTGCTTATCATAGCACTTCCCCGCTGCAATTAATACGTGGAAATCCACCAGATATTTCCCATCTGCGAAAGTTCGGTTGCGCTACATACGTACCAATCTCACCACCGCAGCGTACCTCAATGGGACCGCACAGGAAACTTGGGATCTATGTTGGGTATAAATCTCCGTCAATTATAAAATACCTCGAGCCCCTTACAGGGGACCTGTTTACGGCCCGGTACGCTGATTGCATATTCAATGAGGAACATTTCCCGGCATTAGGGGGAGACAACAAGTACCAAACAGAATGCCAGAAAATTAATTGGAATGTATAAGGCATTCCTACCTCAGACCCACGTACCAGGAGACTGAACTTCAAGTTCAGAAAATCATTCATTTGCAAAACATTGCAAATAATCTGCCATATGCATTTACTGATTATAAGGGTGTCACAAAATCCTATAATCCTGCCAGAAATATACCTGAAAGAGTGGAGGTACCGCAAAATACCACTTAACTCCCAATTCAAAATAAGAGGGGGAGAAGTACGGTACAAATGGCGGATACAACTTCTAACAAGCGACAAAGGAAACAAAAAAATGTAAATGCAGATCAACCTCAAGTTGATAGACACCAAAGGATCCTTGAACCCAGATCAACAGTGCACTCAAATACTGATCCTGGGACATCGGAATACCCCGACTCAAATGTTTTGGGAAATAACATTGAGTCACCAGGGGTCCAAGAAATTTCCACTAACTATACTGATTCTGGAGAATCATACGATCGTAAGACTACAATTGTCGACATTTATTTCTCCACAACAATTGCAAATAACCTTCAAAATGATTCAGATCCCAAGACCATGGCAGAGTGCAAACAACGCTCGGACTGGAATCAATGGAAGGATGCAATTCAAGCGGAGTTAACCTCGCTCAAGAAAAGAAATGTATTCACCAATGTGATACATACACCTCCCAAAGTATTCCCTGTCGGTTTCAAATGGGTTTTCGTCCGCAAACGGAATGAAAACAATGAAAACAATGAGGTGGTGAGATACAAAGTAAGGCTTGTAACACAAGGGTTCACGCAGAGACCCGGCATTGATTTCAATGAAACTTATTCTCCAGTAATGAGTGGAATAACATTCCGATACTTAATCTCATTGGCAGTTAAAAATCATCTATCTTTTCAATTGATGGATGTAGTGACCGCATATCTTTATGGGTCACTTGATTCGGAAATATATATGAAAGTTCCCGATGGAATTTCAATTCCGAATCCGAACGCAAATCGCAATTTGTATTGTGTAAAATTGAACAAGTCTTTATACGGCTTGAAATAGTCGGGTAGAATATGGTACAACCGACTAAGTGAGTTCCTAACCAAAAAGGGATACTCCAACAATGATGACTGTCCATGCGTGTTCATCAAAAGATCCTCAACAGGATTTTGTATTATATCTGTGTATGTTGATGATCTAAATATCATTGGTAATACACAAGATATAGATGAAGCACGTAATCATCTTATGACGGAATTTGAAATGAAGGATTTGGGTAAAACTAAATTTTGCTTAGGTATACAACTTGAGCACCTTCATTCAGGCATCCTAGTGCATCAATCAGCCTTTGTCCAGAAAATATTGGAGAAATTCAATATGGACAAAGCATATCCATCAAAAACCCCCATGGTTGTTCGATCTCTCGACAAGGAGAAAGATCCATTTAGACCCCGAGATGACAATGAAGAGCTATTGGGACCCGAGGTTCCATATCTCAGTGCCATCGGAGCGCTTATGTACCTTGCAAATTGCACCCGACCGGATATTGCATTTGCGGTAAATCTACTTGCTAGATATAGCGCTGCTCCAACCAAAAGACATTGGGTAGGAGTGAAGAATATCCTTAGATATCTTCAAGACACTAAAGATCTCGGTCTATTCTTCCAGAAGAATAACAATGTGGACTTAATAGGATATACAGATGCTGGCTATTTATCAGATCTCCATAATGCCAGATCTCAAACAGGCTTTGTATTTTTACACGGTGGAATAGCCATCTCTTGGAAGTCTTCGAAACAGACTCTAGTGGCTACATCCACTAATCATTCTGAAATAATTGCATTATATGAAGCATCACGTGAATGTGTATGACTTCGCAGAATGATTAACCACATACAACAATCATGTGGTATAGGTGCTATTGCATCACCTACCATTATCTACGAAGATAATGCTGCTTGCGTTGTTCAAATGCAAACGAGTTACATAAAGAGCAATATCACAAAACATATTGCACCTAAATTATTTTACCCACATGAATTGCAAGAGAGTGGGGAAATAAATATTCTGCAAACTAAGTCTTGTGATAATCTTGCAGACTTATTCACCAAGTCATTACCAACCTCCACATTCCAAAAATGTGTTCATGGAATTGGTATGCGAAGACTACGTGATTTGCAGATGTCAGGGGGAGAAATCTCCTAAAGACTTAACCCGTTCAAATACAGATATTGTACTCTTTTTCCCTTTATGAGTTTTTCCCTCTAAAGGTTTCTCATCAAGGTTTTTAATGAAGCAATATGACAACGTAATCATAAATATATCTCTCTTTTCCCCACAGGGGTTTTTAGGAGATATAATCAAATATATGCCATATCATTTTCTCCTTAAATTTTCCCAATGGGTTTTAAAGGAGTTTTCATGGCATATCTACTCTATCGGTTCTCCTCATATTTTTCCCTACAGGGTTTTAGAGGAGTTTTTATCAAGATGATGAATCAAGGTGATCATATGAAGACACATTGGTCAAGGGGGAGTGTTACAAACAAGTTACGCCAGTTTCATGTGCCCAATGTGCAGATGTCTTTCTCAAAAGATACTTTTTCATACCACCTTTTACCATGTATATAAAGCAATATACAAATTCAGAATGAAGTTAATGAAAATATCATTTCTCTCAAACACTTGTCTCAAACCTCTCTTGCAATACCAACTATACAAAGAGAGGTCGGGACGGGCTAACAGGCCCATCGCCTGACCGAAGCTACACCCCACTCACTCTCCATCTCCACCTTCCCACCCACCTCCATCGCTGTCACCCACGACCTCCTCCTCTCCTCGACAGTCGACACAACGCCTCCCTCTTCAAACCAAAAAGAAAAAGAAAAGAAGCTACTCCTCCAGCCGGCTCGGTGCCTCCAAGAGCCCGCCAATCTCTCAGCCCATGGCCGCCGCCTCCGCGTTGTCGCCGCCGCCGCGGCGGATGCTGCTCGCCCTGGCGCTCGTCTCCGCCCTCGCGTGGCTGGCGGCGGGGGACACGAACGGGGTGTACGAGCCGTGCAGCGACGCGCGGATCCAGCGCGGGGACGGGTTCACCTTTGGGGTCGCCTTCGCGGGCTACAACGCCTTCTTCTCCGGCGACACCCAGCTCTCCCCCTGCGACCGCCGCCTCAACCTCGCCTCCCCCGCCCAGCTCGCCGTCTTCCGCCCCAAGGTCGACGAGATCTCCCTCCTCACCATCAACACCACCACAGGCTTCAACCCCGTAAGCGATCTCTCTCTTCCCCCGTTTCTCAACCTCCCGCCCTTTCCATCTCTTCTAGTTTGGTTTGGTTTGGTTCTCTCCATTTGCTCGGGGTAAGTAAGTTCGGTCGATCCGGGGGAGCTTGCAAAGAACGTGCTTGTGGAAATGTGGGAGTAGGTGGAGGTCGGTTTGGCTGGTCCCGCTGGTGTTTTCTTGGTTTGATCTGAGCTGGATGTAGCATGGGCGAGTGGGATCCTGGTGCTGTCTGTAGTATCTCTTGATCCGGTTGGAGCTTGGAGTAACGCCGCTGCTCGATTGATTGGCTTCTACACTTCTAGTATGCAGGATCTTGCTCCTTAAGTGCTTATGGAAATGTTGGATAATCTGGAGACTAGCGGGGATTGATGCTCCTGTTACCTAACTTCAATGTTTCTCCATTTGGTTGTTGCTGGAAGTAGTATGGATTGGTGGAATGTTGCAGCTTGCGAGAATGCGCTGTGCAAACAATTGAGTAGTTTGTTGCCAGAATGCGCATTTAAACGTGACAATCCTGGTGTTCTAATTGTCCAGTGGAGCAGACCACCTCAATATGTTGGAGAGTGAGGGACCGGGTTGTCCATTGTCATGTGAGCGGTTCGCATAACTTTGTTCTGTGGGCATTAGTAGAATTAGCCCCATGATGTTCTAGTATTCTACCATTTCTTCTTTTGTTTTTTCTGCTGGAGTACTGTGATTATAGATACCATGAGGGCATACATGTGTATTTGTTAGAATAAGCCCTCTTGCTTGATAAATCTTTCCATGGGATGATATTGCGTTATTTAGACTTTAGAGACAATATGGGTGTCTGTTTATATTGTTTGAAATGTACCAGCATTATGGGAGTTTATAAAGAACATTCATAACCCTGCCCTCCACCTAAAAACGTAAACCCCCTTTTCCATCTTCTTGAATCCTCCCTGCAACTTCCTACCTCCTGAACGCCCCTCTTGATGTTGCTGATAGCACTCATTGTGGATCCAATTGTCTTACAAACTCAAGCACCGCAAAGAGAATGTCTGAAGTTTTTTTTGGGCATGTGTTTTGTGCACAGATTTTTGTGCTACTGCTATTGTACTTTTGATATAATGTATATCTAAAGTACAGTTTTGTTGTTAGTTTGTTGTTGGAAATGCACCAACATTATCTAGGAATGTTCGGCACGATAGATGTGGAAGCACTTTAGGTCTGTTCCTGCATGCAGAGAGTTAGTGAATGTGCTGGGTGAAAATGGTGAAAACAACATGCGTTAGATGATGTTGTTTTCTTCTCGCAAATCAATTTTGTCTCAATATAGCTAGATTATCAGATGTATAAAAAGTACTGTTTGGCTTCTGTTTAATCAGAGATGATCTTGGTTTGTACGAAATATCTTTACAGAGTGCATTTATTCTCTTTGGTGGACCTTGAATAATGCTCACAGTTCATGAAACATATTGAATGGGTTTAACTGTTTAACTTGGTGATCGTATCACACTGTGTTGTGGTAAAGACAATCTTAAAGGAATTACTACATTAATTAACTATTACGGTGTATCAATCTTGTTCGATAATAAAATTCATATAGAAGTAAATTTAATGTTCAATTCACTATTTCCAGTTGGACCAAAAAAAAAAAAAAAGAAGCATAGCTTTGCTTCGAGAATAGTGTTTTCGCCAGAGGTTACAGAGCGCAACTTGACAACAGACACCTCTGTCACTTTGGATTTGGCAAGGAACAAGAGAACATCTTGTCGCTTTTTCCTAATCAACTTTGTTGTGAGGAGATGTAGTATCATGTATGTGAAAACTTCGTATTGTTCTGAGCTACAATGTTCACATGCTTCATGGAAAAACTGATCCTACAGAAACAACCTTGTTGTTAAAGATTAAATTTCAATTTGAGCTGACCTTTTTGTAGTTTTAATCCTATGGTTAGCACGCTATTATCTGCCAAGGGTAAATCCAAGTTCTGAGGGTGCTAAAGCACTACACATATTTTTAGAAGAGTAAAGTGCACCGTAGGTCCCCGAACTTACGTGGGTGTGTCACCTGGATCCTTGAACTTGATAATTGCACATGTAAGGTTCCTAAAGGTCCAGAATGCTACTTTACTGGTAATTAAAGATGATATGAGTATATGACATCTTTGTTCAATCTATATCACAATTTGACCATGCGATCACTGTTATATCACCATTTGACATCATTGGAGAGTTAGTATATTTGGATTTGAAGTAATTTTCCGCATGTCATTGGACAACTTTTAGAAGTTTCTGATTGATCCTAGTTAGCAATTGCATGGCCAAACTTTGGCCTAAATATGTCCAAAGTGCCTCGTAATCACTAGTTGCTAATTAAGTGCGGTTTGGACCTCTATTTACACACTTATACAAGTTTAGGGATTTAAATATGCATTTCTCAAGTTCAAGGACGCAAGTGGCATGCACGTGCAAGTTTAGGACCTATGGCGCACTTTACTATTTCTAGAAAATAGTTTGCACCTTTTAGACTTTTTGGAACCATGTTGTGCAAAGGCAAGAGGCTATTTCTAGAAAATAGTTTGCACCTTTTAGACTTCTTGGAACCATGTTTTGCAAAGGCAAGAGGCTAGACTTAGGATTTGAAAACTCAATCCCAATATGGCACACATTAAGAAACTGTGCCCTTTAAGGTTCTGATCTACCTGGGTCCATAGTTGTATTTCAAATAAAGGCTTGTGCAATCGTGAGATCAGATAAGCTTAAAAGTACCTTTGTATAAGCTTAAAGCTTTTGTGCAAAAAGTTGATCCACTAAGGTATATTGTTAAAGGTTACATATTGACTAGATTATTTAAATATCATGGTACCTTAGTTGCTTCTGTGCATTTGTATCTTGTGTTTATCACAAGGATTTGTTTTGCTGATTTGGGCTCCAGAATGTCAAAGTAGGATCTAATAGACTACCTAGTGTATTTAACAGTTGGCACTAACTGACTAACCACCATTAGATTGTCAGGATTGCCTTTTTGTTCTGTCTCATTTTCAATGCTTTACTTAATGTGGTGTGTAGACTACCGAGTATATTTGACACTAACCGACTAACCACCAATAAATTGTCAGGATTGGTTTTTTGTTCTGTCTCATTTTCAATGCTTTGCTTAAACACTCTGAAAATGTGTCAGTCTGTGTCTGTTTTGTTCAATTAAAAAATTGCTGGAACTTTACATCTGTCTGGTTGTTAATAACATGCCCTACTGATATACTTAATATGTTACTGGTAGCTCTTGAGCTTCTTAATTTGTGGATCTTCATTACCTCGTAATGTTATTGGTGATATACGTAGCATTCTTTTTTGAGTCCTAATGTTAGATTTGGTATTGCTTTAGTATGCTTAGAAGCTCAAATCAAAACAGCAAATGCTTCTGCATTACAAATTTTACAACTTTCAATAGCATAGTATAGCAATGTCAAATACTAGTTTCTTTATTTGTTTTATTTACCTGAATTTATATTGTGTAATCACTCGTCAAGTTTATATTGTCATGGCTCACTGGTTCGTGCTCCATCATTCATGGTCAAATCATGCATCTAATGATGGCATCAGTATATGACCAAAGTTCTTGTGCGTGTTTTCTAGGCCTCAGCTGGTGGGTTCATGGTAGCATTTGCTGGTAGGAAGTATGCAGCCAGATCTGCTCCAATCTTTGTCTCCAATTCCTCATTTACAGTGTCCAGCTTCACCCTGGTATGGAACTAGAAATGTACTGTTGTGTCCATCATTTATGAACTTGTAACCAAGGAATATTCTGAATGTTACCGTGATGTCATGATACTTATCTAGGTTCTTGAGTTCAACAAAGGCAGGCTTCAAAATTTGCACTGGAAGAAGGATGGCTGTGGTGCTTGCTCAGGGAAGTCAAACTTCGTTTGCCTCGGTAAACAAACCTGTGCCATCAGAACACAAAGCTGCAAGACCCAGGGGCCTGTCGACTGCAGTATCGGCATCCAACTGGCCTTCTCAGGCACCGACAAGCACGAGTCAGTTCTGAACTCATGGTATGAGGTTTCCAACCTGCGACAATACTCCCTCTACGGGCTGTACTCGAACCTGAAGGACACCCTGAGCGGCCAGTTCAACAAGTTCTTCTAGGCTTTCGATGCAGCTGTTGTTCATTCTCTCCTGCCACTACTTCTCTGGAACTCGCTGATGTTGTACTTATGGCTCTTTATGTTTGCCCGTCAGGTTGCTTGTATCCAAACTGATTTTAGTTTGTGTGGAAAGCTCAACCATATGTACCCATTGGGTCATTTTCAACGAGTATTCTTTCCATTGGTGTCTGCACTTAACTTCCGTTATGTCATGAATTGCTGTTAACGATGTCTTCTACTCAAGAAAAAAATATCATGTAGAGTTTGCAGAATTGAAAAGAACAGCTGAGTGTGCATCTTGATATCAACAGCTTGTATCTATGTGCCAGTTGTCTCAAGTTTCTGAAATTGTCGTTTATGATCGTCCGACAGTTGAACAGCTGTTTGATTTACAGCCGGCCTTTTTTATTTTTCATTTTCCTAACTAACGTCCTCACTCAAGTAATTTGTATATTTTTGTAGCCTATTGCAATGATTCGTGATACAAAATGGATTTTGTTGGGTTGTTCATGGATTTAGACATAATTCATGCCCTTGTTTCTTAGAATAGGTCTGTAGTCTAAATGCTAAGGCTCGTTTTGGAACGGACGGCTTTTTAGGAATTATATTGTCTCTTGCAAAATTCATATGAATTTTTTGCGTTCCAAATGGACGGCGGCAACTGGCCACCAGGTGAAGATTCCAAAGAGAGAGACGAGTGTCTCCCCTGTGGTAACATGCGGACTGGGCGAAGACGACAAATATGAAATATAGAGCATGAGGAAAGAATCTGGACTGTTCATTTTAGCTGTGGTTTATGATTTTTAGACTGTTTATAAGAGAGTATGAAATAATAAAAACTCGTATGCGGTTTTAACCGATATAAATAAATTTACTACAGTGTGTACTATAATTAATTTGTAGATTCTGTATTGAGAAGACACTCTGTTTGAGAGCTAATTACTTTCGAAAACCTGAAAAATAGCTTTTATAAGCTGAAAAGATGAAGCTCATTATCAGCTGCTAACCTAAGCATTGTTGTTGTAATGTTGAGGGACCATACAAGAAAGTTTAGGAATATGTGTAATGATTTTAAGTTTGCAAAAGTTTGCAAGTTTTCAAATTTGCTGTCAGACTTGAGCGGTCTAACCGACGCCGGGGGGGGGGGGGGGGGGGGGTCTGATCGCAAGTCCGGCGTGATCGGATTTTGAGGGCAATTAGACCATCTGGTGCAACTGATTTTTAATTGGCGGCTAGTTTTTTCAGAGAGGTGCTCGCTTGTGTGCGCAAGAGAATTGTGAGCGGTCCAACTGTGTTTGGCCGAGCAGTCAGATCAGTATGGGTGCTGCGGTCTAACCGGCTTCCCTGTTACAAGGGTGGTCAGACCCGCTATGACTGAAAATATCCGAGAGGTTTTGGATATTTGTGGGAAATGGGTATGGGTTGAATTTTGGAGTTTTAAGTCATTGCATTTATGATGCATGAAGCATGCTTGAACTAATGTGAATCAAGTTGTAAATAACTTATACCTGAAAATGATTTCTTGGTCTTTGGATATGCAGAGAAGTTTAGAGTCAAATATGGTCGGCGGTGAGGACTGGGACTATGTTCATAGAGGAGCTGGGGTCCAGAACAGTCAAGGATGCTGGGTAATATGGTTGAGCTCAAGCATGGTATAAGAAATGCAAGAAATATTGAAAGAAATATTCGAGTGATGGGTTGCACAAAGTGGTTTGGTCGATCCAAATAAAGCGTGGTTTGGTGGAAATCAGGGTGGAAGAGACTTGCCGATGTGTTCCTACATGTAGCAAACATGGTGATGGTTTCCAAGCAAAGAAGAAAACCAGGTCAAGACGATGATATTTTGGTAGTTGGCCAAATACCAAAAACTTCATTGGATTAAAACTGCGGCACTTGGGGAAACGATTTAGGTCAAGGAGATGCTAAGAAGATCTACTAGATTAAAGGCTAATGACTTAGTGGGTTGGACTCATATATTTTGAAAAACGTGCATGAGTTATACTTAGTATAAAACCTGTGTTGCGTGGGGTTAACGAGTTTTCCTAAATTGTATTAGTGGATAGTATCTATTAGGATAGATGTGAACAGATTACTCTCATCTATTTAATGGGTTGGGTATGGAAGCTTGCAAGAAGACCATCACAACCATTTCAATTTTGAGTTCTAGGGTTAAGGTTTGAGAGAGAAGAGTGTGTACTATGATGTGCACTTTTGTCATCCTTATGGAATGATTATGAAACTTTCATCTTCAAGTAGCAATAGATCAACTTTGTTTATCTCTCATATATTGTTCTTGTCTTGGATAATTTGCTCTTATTTTTGTTGGTTTTTGCCCTTTCTCTCTCCTCCTTGATCTTACTATGTGCCAAGAATATGTAAGCGATGGAGATATCTCATGTAGATCATATCATATCTATTTAGACACTATGGGTTGCAAGATTTCAAAGTTGTCCGGTTCTTACTTGGTTTGGTGACTTTCTTAAGGAATCTTGATCCGAGAGCTTTGGGTTTGAACATTTAGGTGGTCTTACTTGCTATGGCATGAGAGAATTCATTTAGAGCTATCTTAACTGTTCTTAACTCATGAACAAATTGTATATTAAAATTTTGAGATTTACCCAATTTTGATGTAGCCTTGTATGTGTTTGAGAAAAGGTTGAAATTTTGGTAAGTTCCATACGATCCTTAGATGAAATATGTTCCTGATACCTTCTATAAGGTGTGTGCAATGTTTCAAATATTTTGAACATGGATTTTGAAGTTTGCACCAAATTAGGTTTTGGCTTGAGCTCATTTTATGTTTAAAGAACAGGTGAGCGATCAACCTGTTTCTAGGCCCGGTTGGACCAGCCACCTGTCAGACCGATGGTTGTGGCCAGTCACATCGACCACCTATTTGACTGCACCTCCAGTGGCAATCAGACCGGTTATATGCTAAATCTATGAGACCTTACTTTTTTTGGATTATTGTTTAGATTTAAGTTATAAATTTAATCTTCTTAGCT
Organism: Dendrocalamus latiflorus; assembly: GCA_017311315.1. Lineage (NCBI taxonomy): Eukaryota > Viridiplantae > Streptophyta > Magnoliopsida > Poales > Poaceae > Dendrocalamus > Dendrocalamus latiflorus. The sequence goes on from CM029631.1 coordinate 9,416,810, forward strand.
CTCTAGATACTGAAGCGAAATATTTTTAGATACTTAGAAATTTTTTTAAGAATACATCATTTACCTGCATTGTTGCCATTGTCGATCCTAGAACGTCCAATGCGTATGGTGTCCATTAGCATTTGTATTGATTAAACATTGATCTTGCGCGTATCAGTGAAAAACTAGTATTGCCATTTGGTTGCCTGTGTTTGTTGTTCCTTGCTCCAAGGCTGACTTAAACCCTCCTATCTGTTTCTTGGAGCACAGACTTGTTGCATCACAGTTTGTTGCTTTGGCCTGCATGCATGAGATGACGAGAAACACACAAATTATACTACAGAAACTGCGGCTTAAGCAGAAGCATTACTCCATAAAGACAAAACAGAAAATTCAGGTTTCTTGGCAATGGGCTTACAATTGTATTCGCATCCTTGTTTCTTGGCTTCTTTGCCAGCTGGTAATGGACCAGTACATCATATCATACTGAAGAAATAATCTTCAAACCCCGTTCAAAAAAGAAGAAGAAATAATCTGCAAAACATTGCATGAAAAAGACATCTGTACAGCTCATCAAAGCTGAAGCCAAAGGGAATCGAACTTTGTGTCATCCAAAAAGAAGCAAAGATGCATAAATTTGCACTATGAGAGGACAGATTGAGGGGACAGAAGCAGCACTAAAGGCTCTGAAACTTTTGCAAGAGGGGAGCACATGAAGTTAGTACTAGTTAACGAGTACTATGCTGCAAACATGTAGCAATAGTAGTAAAAGTTGTCTGGACTTAAAATACAAATGTTGCATCTAAATATATGGCTTCGTAGAGAAATCAACAATCTATAACTCTAAAGGCATAAATTATAAAGCAAGCACAGCATCCATATTAATATATTTGCCAAGCTCATATTTCATTGGGTCACGGGCTACACTAATAACACATGTACTATCAGGTAAAAGAATCGTAGGTCCTATCACAGTCACTCCAAAATATACAAGTAACCATCTCAACCAAATAATTGCTGCTGTCACTGCTGCCATAACTCTCAACTCAGTCTATGTATTCGAACGAGAAACCACAATCAGCTTCTTTATCTTCCATGCAATCAGAGAGGAGACAAGAAAAACACAGTAAAAAAAAGAGAACGACGATCAGAAGGATCACTAATCCAAGTTGTATCAGAGTACGCTTAAAGCTGGGGTGAGTTGGAGTTAGAGAAAAACAAATGACGAAAGATAGTCCCACGGAAGTAACAAAGAATCCAAAAAATGTGACTGTAATGAAGGTGGATTAGACAAGCTATTAACCGACTCAAGATATAAACAACATGAGCAATATCAGAATGAGTGCTCATATGATACACTAAACTCTCAACAAGATAACGATATTGAGTAGAATCCTCAAGAAGAGCACCATTAGTGGCACAGAGCTGAAGGGGTGATTTCATGAAAATCTCAGCAGTGCAAGTCTTAGTTATGCCAGATCGAACAAGAAAATCCTTAGTGTCATGTCCCACTTTTAACAATGCACAAGTTGCCAATTAACTATACAATACAACCAATGTAATCATTATGGTCATAACAAACTGCTCTGAAATTTTCATACATGGAAAGGCTGTAGCTGAACATCATTCTAAATTATATCACATTTGGACAGAATAACATGAAGATGCAAAATAAAATTTAGTGCGAAGTACTAACTATAGTTATAAATGTCCTAAAAGTACATCCCAAACCGTTTTCTTCAGTTGCAACTTGCAACTGCATAAAAAAAAGGTTCCAATAACGATAGCACTTACATTAGATTTTAACCTAGTACTACCGACCAGGAATTTTGTAGGAACCAAAAGGTACAATGCAACTTGCATTATGTGAAACAACCACCACTAATGGTGTTCATAAAATACGTTGGTCATGCAGTACTTCCCAAGAAAGCTAACAAGAGAAGGATTCTATTGCAAAGGTTGCTGACACTGTATCTCTCCAGTTAAAAAGATTCTGGTTGCTTCTCCACTATATAATGCAATTGCTGTTTAGATCACTTCTGTTCTTTTTTGTTGCAGAGTTTAGTTTGTGGATAGGGCTCGGCAAGATGGCCCCATGTTTCAGGCATGCAGTGCGCGGTTTCTTTTTGTACTGGCAAGTGGCAAGAGCTCAGTGCACAGTATTATTTGAGGAGTGCTTCTGGCCTCACTTTAAAAAAGTTGCACAAAATCTAAAGTACTAATGGCTACTAATGGTTTGATGACACTAGGTGTTTGTACTATAAATGTGTTCCTATCCAGAATGGTGCGACTTGATGGCAGTGATGATTTTAGAGTGGAGTGGCTTTGTCACAATGATCATGCAAAGCTTATAGATTATATATCATGGTGTTCAAGCTTTATGATTAAGATTTTTCATCCATGATTGATTCAGCATATTAAATTAATAACTTTCTTTCCAAATCATTACACTTACACGCATCTAAAAGTAATCTAAAGACAGGAAAGTTTGATGCCTAGACATCATAGTGCCTATATATATATGGCCAAACTTAATATTCTAGAATGCCACTTTCCTAACTACAGGGTTGTTACAGACACAAACTTTCCTTTTTGCTACACCTTCGATCTTTAGTTTTACTTAATAAGCATTCCTCAAAAACCTATAAGAAACCCGTGCCAGTGTTCCACCTCACATCTTCCTATTGTTATGAAGGTTGTCAGTGATTCTATACGTAGAGAAAAAAAAACCTCCATCCATATGCATATGTTAACAATCACTTCAAGGCTGATCCTTGTTACGGGTGCGGAGGGGTAGGTTTTTTGCCCTGTGATTTATGGTTTAATTTTTTAAATTCCGATTATTCGTGAGAGACAGTATGTATAAGAAAATAGTCGCATATGATTTTGGCCAGTGTAACTAAACTAAGTACACTTTTTATTACAATATTTTTATTGACCTCGTCTTGAAAAAATACACTGTTTAAAAGTTAATTACTGTAGCATAAATTATAACGTACAAATGATAAGTGAAAGAACTTCATTCTAGACTGGTTGGGCGGCCACCCTATCTCATTGTTGACAAATAATGGACCAGAAAAAAAAGCTTGTGTGAGCCATGTAGTTGTTCATTATTCGTCTGCCGTAATTCACAAGTCGGTGTACGTAGTGTTTGGAAATCCCACCCTATACATGAGCGGAAGGTTTCCGGCCCGCACAGCCCCTCCACGTCGCCCCCCGCGCTCCCTCGGCCGGCGCGTGGCGGCGGGGTTTTGCGTACGGCCGGGGGAGGCACTTTCCTTCTGTTTTCCGAAAATTACGTAAATATCCTTTTTCCTCGCGAAAAGATCCCTGCGACCAGTTTTTTTTTAAAAAAATCCTGGATGGCGCCCCGCGGGTTTTCAAAATTACGTATAGGTCCTTATTTACTTACGTACAGGTCCTTACAAGTCCTCGGTTTTTAACGAAAAATGCATTTGGTTTTTCCGAAATTACGCGCGTGTCCTCGATTTTTTTTATGAAACTCCCTGCGAATTGTCGTCTCTTTTACTTTGGCCCACACGATGGCTAGCGCGGCGTGCGCCGCGCTCATGCAGCTAGTATGCCTTACCTCATACAAACTCACGGCTATGCCACTTGCCCTGTTATGTCTAAAGGCACGTCACAAATGGCACGTCTTCGAGGACCATCGCGTTGGGCTCCAATGTCTGATACAATTATACGAAACAACAAAAGAATTTTGTAAAAAAAAAAAACGGTGGAAGCAATCGAGTCCCTCCAAATTCCTCACGAAGATATCTACAGCTCCTTGCCAGCCATGGGCCCATGACCATGATAAGGCAAGCCGTTCGAAGCCATTGATCGCAGTGCAGTCCTAGAGATATTGGTGCAAGCATGTTTTTTTTAATTACAATTTATAGTTATAACTTATGTTTTTTGTTTTAATGTAAGTGATTGTGTAAATAAATTAAAGGCAGATAAGTTATTCTAAAAGGCTATTTTGATAAACCGCTTCGAAATATCGACAACGATTTTATTTGTTTATTTAAAAAAATTATAAATTGAAAAGAAGATATATATTTTTTCCTCTTTTTTTAGAGGCTTGGCCCTCGCCTTCTTGAGGGGGGATAACCAATAGTTGGCGGTTCGGTACTAGCTGCATGACCAATTTGGTAAATTATACGGCTTGCCGTCTCCTGGGAATCTTACCCGGGTTAGTACTTTGTTCTGGTACTTCTACTACAAAGAATCTGAAGTAGTAGTACACTTGCACTAAACTAGCATAGTAAAGGCAGGCCATTGTCATTAAAAAAGAAAAGGACTACAGTATTTTGCAGCGAAGAAGGAGCCAGTGCTTTAGGCACGGGTCGTATTGGATTCTGTTCTGATTTTTGTTTAGAAAGATTAATATAAATATTTAACTTTTTTTAAATCGGCTTCTCTATTTTTTAGCTACTGTCTCGGATATAACATAGAAGGTTACGGGTGCATCACATACCCCCCCTCTTACTCCCATCACGCGTACGCATTTCTCCCTTACTTTCTCCATCACTTATGCCCTTCTTAAAGTTATTTTTTTCAACCACTACCGTTTATTTTCAGCTAAAAGTCATAAGTCACAGTTAAAAACTATTAACAAAAGCTAATACTAACATTCCCTTAGTGGCGAGTGTTATGAATATTGTGTGTATATTCATGAGGCCCAATGAACAGTATATATAAGGAGTACAATGGGACATTACAAGGGAATATGCCATATACATTTAAGAACATAGAAAGGCATATAAGGAAATACATATAAGGAAATCCTATTTTAAAACTTTCCTCAAACTCATGGTGGATCACATACACTGAGTTTGGAGAGACTACAAATGTTGTAACCTAGTCAGTGGCTTCGTAAAGAAGTCAACAATCCGATTGTAGTTGAAGCAGAAGTCATCGGTGTAGTCGAAGAAGAAGGGGCAGCAAGCATAGCCGGAACAAATTGTGATACTAATTTGCGGAGAAGCTCCTCAGTACGAACCATTGAAAAAGCCTCGGTGACTGTCGGTCATGGCGAGCGGCTCAGTAGTTGAGCCCTAATAGGCTCAAACTCTAGGCAAATACGGTAGATAAAGTCATAAAACTGAAGATGGTAACGATCCGCCTTCTGCACCTTATGACACTTCTCGTAGAGTGGAGAAGCCAGCTTATCCAGATGGCATCAGAGACTAGTCAGGGCTTAAAACAAATCATCGATAGATGAGTCCTCCTGGCGCAGTGTCTCCAACTCACGCTGAAATGAAAAGAACTAAGCATTGCTGCTCTACTGGTATTGCTCACGCAAATACTCCCAGATCTGATGAGTAAAACGTAGACCAACAATGTCTGGCTGGATGGAGTCATCAACGCTGACCACCAGGATAGCTTGAACATGAGCCTTATCAGTATAACAGCACTCAAAAGCATCTGTGGCATACTAAAAAGCTTCATCATCAGTAGTAGCAATCTCTGCCTCCTTCTTAGCGGTCCAATCTTCTGCAGAAGATGCAAAAGTAGGCTGTTTGGGAGGAGGAGGCTCAGTGGGTGGCGGGCGGGCGGCAACGGCTCCTAGCGACGTCGATCGCGGCCGAACGAGGAGCTGGCGACATAGGGGTGGCAAGCTGGCAGCGTCGGGCGACAACAGCATCGGGTGACGGCCTGCGTCGATGCGGGAAGGCGACCAGACGAGGAGGCTATGGCACCACTTGTCAGCGCGACCTCCTCTAGCGGGCGGCGGTGATCTGCGTAGGCACGAGAAGGCGCCCGAACAGGAGTCGGTGGCATTGCTCCTCCGTGCGACCTCCTCCTCTAGCAGGTGATGGCGTCGATCCGGTTTGCGTCGGCGACAGAGGAAGATGACACGGCGACTGAGGACAGCGACAACGGCAGCCGGAGTGGCGGTGGCCTCCTCCTTGCAGTAGTGTCCTTAGGCGACAAGTGGGATGACAGTGAAAAAAGTTCCGTTAGTGTCCAAACTCTAATATTATGTTATAAATATTACGTATATATTAATAAGGTCTAATGGACAATATTATATACATAAAAGTACAAGAGAATATTGTAAAGGAATATGCTATATACATATAAAAAAAATACAAACACAAAAAAATACTATTCTAACAGCGAGATCGGGAGACCTTTCTTGGCTTCAGCTCTGTGCCCGTTTGCATTTATATATAGTACAATGCTACTAACGTCGCTCTCCCCCCTCTTGTTGTTTGTTAATGCTGTCCTCTGGGTTGGTCCTGTTGAGGAACCGACGCTGGAGACCAGTCCGAGCGATTCCTCTGCTTAGAACAAGAACGAATCAATCACAGAATCACAGAATAATAGATTGAACACAGAGAGGTAGAGAGAACTCCTGGTCTTTCTTTATTGCTTTAGATTGCATCGGGGTACATAATGAGGGGGGTCTAGGTCCCTATTTATAGTCTACGGTGGGGTGCCCAATTAGATCAGAACTCTGGATAGAGTCCAGGTTTCCTAACACTCCCCCTTGGGCACTCACCCAACATGCTCATGCCTCGTCAAAACTCCATAAAAACCCAGTGGGAAAAATTTGGAGAAAGAGTACATGATACATGTGATGCTGCGATGCACGAATTGCCTCATTAAAAACCTTGGTCGAGAAACTTCATGGAAAACTCGTCAAGGGAAAAAGAGTACAATTCACCCAAATTCATTTAGTCTGCAAGACTTTATTTTTGGGAACTTAATCTTCATGATCAAGATTTATTAGCGGGCTTGTGAGAATTCTCCCCCTGAATTCTGCACTTCTCTAAGTCTCATCATTCCAATTCCACGCACGCACCTTTCAAAGCTAGATGCGGGGAGTGACTTAGTGAATAAATCTGCGAGATTTTCACATGACTTAGTATGCAGTACTTTAATCTCGTCCATCGTTTGCAATTCATGTGCACAGAAGAACTTGGGGTTGATATGCTTTGTGAGATGACACTTCACATAGCCCGTTTGCACTTGTGCAACGCAAGCGGCATTATCTTCATAGATAATTGTGGTGGTTTGCACAATGTTCATCCCACATGACTGCTGGATGTGGTGAACCATTCGGCGGAGCCAAGCGCACTCTCGTGCGGCTTCATACAGTGCTATAATTTCTGAGTGGTTCGTCGAAGTAGCTACCAGGCTTTGCTTAGACGATTTCCATGAAATTGCAGTTCCACCACACAGGAATACATAGCCTGTTTGTGACTTAGCGGTATGCGGGTCTGACAGATACCCAGCATCTGCATAGCCAATCAAGTTCAGATCTTGATTCTTTCTGTAAAACAATCCGAGGTCTTTGCTTCCTTGGAGGTATCGGAAAATGTCCTTTATGCCCTGCCAATGCCTTTTGGTGGGCTCTGCACTATACCTTGCTAAGAGATTCACGGCAAATGCAATGTCCGGTCTAGTGCAGTTTGCTAAATACATGAGTGCTCCCACTGCACTCAAGTATGGGAATTCCGGTCCCAGGACTTCCTCCCCCTCTTCCCTTGGTCGGAAAGGATCTTTTTCTTGCTGTAAAGACCTACCGATCATCGGTACTTTCGAGGGAAATGCCTTCTCAAAGCCAAACCTTTCAAGCACCTTCTGGGTGTAGGTCGACTGATGTACCAAGACTCCTTCAGGGACATGCTCAAGCTGCAGGCCTAAGCAAAACTTGGTCTTGCTCAAATCTTTCATTTCAAATTCTGACTCCAAGTAGGAGCTTGCTTCTTTTATGTCTTCGGCTGTCCCGATGATATTCAGATCATCTACATACACAGAGATTATACAGAATCCATTCTGGGATCGCCGTATAAATACACAAGGACAGTTTTCATTGTTCGTGTAGCCTTTCTTGTAGAGAAAGTCGCTCAAGCGATTATACCACATTCTTCCAGATTGTTTCAGTCCATACAGTGACTTTCTGAGTTTCACACTGTACAGATTTCTATTTGCTCTGTCTTGGTTTGGGAGAGGAATTCCTTCAGGGACTTTCATGTAAATCTCCGAATCCAAGTTACCGTAAAGGTATGCAGTCACAACATCCATCAATTTCATTTCTAAATTCAAGTTCACTGCCATTGAGATCAAGTATCTAAAGGTAATTCCACTCATGACTGGGGAGTAGGTTTCTTCATAATCAACTCCAGGATGTTGAGTGAAACCTTGGGCTACCAGCCTTGCTTTGTATCTCACTACTTCATTTCTTTCATTTCTCTTTCGAACAAATACCCACTTGTGCCCAACGGGGTGTATGTGGGGAGGTGTGCGGCATACGGGCCCAAACACCTCTCTTTTATTCAGAGATAGCAATTCAGTTGCTATTGCCTTCTTCCAATCTTCCCAATCTGATCTTTTCTTACATTCAGCGAGCGATGCAGGCTCGGGATCAAGATCGATGATGGTGGCAATTTTCTTTGCGAAGTAGATATCGATATTAGCTGTTGTCCTATTCAGGGACTCCCGTGTGCACATAATTTATAGCTATTTCTTCATGAGTTGCTTCTTCTGGAGCTTCACCTTACGCATCGCTTCTTTCAATTACGGTGGCAAGTCCCTTTAGTTTTTCGGCTCCGATGTGTGCGCACATATCCATACCGATGGGGATATTCAGATCTGGTATGCCCTTTTCGGAAGGTGTCATACTTGTGCCAGGTCTCAACTGGCTCCCCTTCTCATTCTGGGGAACTTCAATGATCGGCTGTGATAAATCCCTCTTATCCTTTTTCACCAGGCGTCCCCGGTTACTAAGGATTCGAGGAACCGGAGTTCTCGTCCTCATTTTTTTTCTGAGGCCTCTGGACGAGATTAGGGATACCTTCTGCTTTCTTTGGTATTTCAACCCTCTCCGGTGCAGTGCGTGCAGGCACATGCGACTTAGTCACGCTCTTCAAATCACTAAAGTGATCAGGCAGCTGATTTGCTAATGCTTGCAAATCTATTTTGTCTTCTGGACTTCTATTGTCTTCTAGACTTCTCTAGTGCGCGGGTCATCTGCATGGATTCCCCAGGCTTGCCACGTAATTTCCTGACATTCTTCATCAAGGGGTTGATTTCCTCCCCCTAATGTTGGGAAATCTTCGGTGCTGACCATTGCGCTAGTTGCATAGGTGAATGGATGTTGTAGGTCGAAGGTCTAAGGTTGATGAGATTCGCTGCATGCAGGACTGCGTGTCCCCAACATGTAGCTGCTAGATTTCAATTATACAAAAGGGGTCGGGCAATAAATTTAATTCTTTTAATTAAAGCCTCTGCCAAACCATTCTGGGTATGGACATGCGGTACTGAATGCTCAACTGCAATTCCCATCGCCATGCAATAATCATCAAATGCCTTCGAAGAAAATTCTCCGGCGTTGTCCATTCGAATGGACTTGATATGATGATCTGGAAACACATTTCTGATGCGAATGATCTGCGAGATCAATTTTGCAAAGGCGTGGTTTCTTGTGGACAACAAACCCACAAATGACCACTTCGAAGAAGCGTCAATGAGCACCATGAAATACTTGAATGGCCCTGAGACGGGCTGAATAGGACCGCAAATATCTCCCTGGATGCGTTCCAGGAATGCAGAGACTTCATCCTTCACTTTCAGAGTGGAGGGTCTAGTTATTAGTTTCCCGGTGGCACATGCAGGGCACACAAAATCTTCATGATTCGGAAAATTCTTCACATTAATACTATGCCCATGCGAGTTATTTATTATGTTTCTCATCATCCTAAGACCTGGGTGGCCTAATCTGTCATGCCAGAGACAGAAGAGTTAAGAGCTTCTAAACACTGTTTTCAGAACAGTGTACGCTGTAGGCGCTTTGGTATAATATAGCCCAGTGAAGGAAGTTTTTCTAATATTCTTTTGCCATTCTCTTCGCGCTTCATAATGAGCAGGTATTTCTTACCGTACTCTTCTTCAGTCTCAACGTGGAAACCGTTGGCGCACAAATTCTTAAAACTTAGGAGAGTTCTAGTCAATTTTGGGTACAATAAGGCTTCTTCAATGACCAAAATTGTGCCCATTATGGCTCTTCCCGAACCAATTATACATGCATCGCTTCTAGCGATTGTCGTAAGGCTGCCAGTGCTCTTACGAATCGACTGAAAATACTCAATCTCTCTTAAGATGATATGTGTTGTGCCGCTGCTGGCTAAGCACACTTCCTTCATAGGGCGCTACACATGTTCTAATATAGGGTATTTATTAACATGTATGAGAAGGCAATCAACACATAAATAAAATACTCCAATATCAGAATATATCATGCCATCATAAACTGAATAAATGAATGAATTCTTCAAATATCATCCAACCATCACGAGAAGATAACAATTCTTAAGTACCATCCATGCAAATTCTAACATATTCTTCCACACAAAATAAATGACAATTAAAGTCGAAATGCATTCAGTGCACTAGACTTCTTCTGCTATTTTTTTTTCGGGTTAACATTCTCTTCAAGAGAAATCATGGCATTGGCTGCTTCTAGGTCGAGAGGGGTGCTGCTGTCGTAATGGTCTCAAACACCATCAACGCAGGCAGCTGCTCAGAATGCTCCCCCTCAACCGATGCAGAGTGGACTTCATGTGCCCTTTACCATCCCGTTTTGGGTTGCTAGCCTTATTCTCACGTGGAGCATCTAATTTTGCCTTTCTGGGCTGCGGCCATACCCTTCCTTCCCGTTTTCTTCATAAAAGGCTTTCGCACCTTGTAGCTCTCGGCGTTGGCTTTACGGCCAGCGGAGCTCCCAGGTGGCTATGTGACTTAGTTCTTTGCGGAGAACTTCATCCTGAGCCTCCGCAACTGCATCTTTATCAATCAATTCGGCGTATTCCTCATAGCCATCTTGACGATAGTTGCGTGCGGATTGTACTGCATTGGGGTGGAAGGATTTTCTCAATTTTTTTGTTTTCGGGTACAAATCCTGTGCAAGGCAGAATTGTTTTCCCTGACCGTCTTAAAGTCGGCAAACCTCAGTCTGATCCACTCATACTTTGCTTGAGGAAGAATGATGCACTTTAGCCTCTTAAACCGCTTCTTGAGTGCGATCCAGAGTGCTAGCGCGCTTTTCTCCACCATATACTCATTCTTGAGAGTTAGGCAGAGGTGGTGCCTGAGGAAATGAAGTATCTGATCATTCTCCTCAGGTGTGGGTTGGGCGGCATTCAGTCCACCAATCCCAATAGCCACGCGGAGCTTCCTGGCTCCAAGCACAATCTCGACATCAGATACCTACGTCAGATAGTTTTTTTTTGCCATGCTGGGCCAGCTCCTCGAACTTCGAGTTCGTGATGCTAGTCATCTAAATGTGTATAAGTCTACTGCTGGTAGATATGCACGGAATAATTCACTGCGGGTAAATAAATGGTACAAAAGGTTCTCGCAATGTTTCAGAATTTTCTATGCATTTTCTATAATTTTACTGCTAATTTCAGTGATTAAAAGCAATTAAAACAATTACAATTAACCAAAAACAGTAAATAAATACAGAAAATACAGAGAATAATAATGGCAAAAATAAATAAGCTTCAAATGCTAAAAATAATGCAAAATTCGAATTTCCGAGGCCCTTTTATGCTAAAATATAAAATTTCAGCAAATTCTGCAATTCCAGAGGGTTTCTGCGCAAAAATTTCAGTTCAGAGAAAAATTCGCGCAATTTCCTGATTTACAGAGGGGTTTTCTGCAAAATTCTGGACCCACTCGTAAATTTGAGGACCTACTGGTAATTTTCGGAAATACCGATGCCCTTATGCAAAATTTTGGGACTTAAATTAAAGGATTAAGGGCTCTTCAGTAATTTACAGAGAACCTGGGGGCTTTTCTGCAAAAATCCCGCCCCTCACCCGATTCGGGCCCCCCCCCCCGTTTTTTTTCTTGGCCCGTTTTCCTTCCCCGGCCTGCTTGGTTTTCCGGCCCATTTCCCTTCCCCCCTTCCCCGGCCCGTTTGGTCTCTCCCCCTTCCCCGGTTCAACCGGCCCATGCGGCTGGGGTTAAGCCCCCCTCCCACTAGGGTTTCTCGTCTCCCTCTTGCGGTGGCGGCGGCGGAAAAACCGAAGCCGGTCTCGGGGCGGGCGAGGGAGGCGCGGGGCGGCCGGTCAGGCCGGAGCGGGGCAGGCGGAGGCCGGAGGCCAGGCGGCGGTTGGAGGCGCCGTTCGGGGCACGGCGGAGGGGGGCCGGGAAGCCGTGTGGCGGCGGGGCCGGGGGCCGATGCGGGCGGCCGGAGGCGGCATGCGGAGCAGCGCTCGCCGGCGGCAACCCGGGCGCGAGATGCAGCGGCGTCGTGTTGGGCGGAGTCCACCGGCCGGCGACTAGCGCGCGTACGGGCGCGAGCAGCGTAGAGGCGTCCGGTTGCGCATGCGGGCGCGGAAGGCGAGAGGGCGCGGCCGGTCACGCATGCGGGCGCGCGGACGGGGGCCGGCGGCGTGGGCGCATGCGGGCTGCGGGCGACGCACGGGAGGAGGCCCAGCCGGCGGAGGCGGGAGGACTTCGGGCGGCGGCCGGCGCTCGCGCGTGCGGGCACGAGTCGTCGGCGGATGCGCCGCTCGGTGAGGAGAAGCCGACGCGGCGTGCAAGGTGGAGGCGCGGGACTCCAAGCGGCGGAGGCCACCGTCTATGTGAGGTGCGGCGCCGACTTCGGTGCGTGTCGGGCCGGCTCAGAGTGGCGCGCAGCTGCGGGCAGCGGCCGGAGGTTGCGCGCGTGCGGGGCAAGCGGAGGCCGGAGCAGCCGGTCGGCTTCGGGTGGACGGCGGCGGGCCGCATGCAGGCGGCGGTCGGTCTTCTAGCCGGCTTTCGACAAATCGCATGCGGGCGCTGTGCACGCCCAGCGGTGTTTCCGGCATCTCGGCCGGCTGCTGGCCAGCGACCTGGCGGCACACCTGCGGGTGCGGCCATCGTGCCCGATCTTTGTGCATAGATTGAGCAACGAGAAAACGATGCAATTTTATACAGTAACCGTACAGGAAACTAATGCATAATTTTCGTTTTTCATGCAATGGATTGAACAGAGAATATTTCCTTCATTTTTCTCATGTAATGATCGTGCAGAATCAAATAAATTCATGCAAAAATTCGTTTCCAATCTACGATGCAATCAACATCTACCCCGTTTCGCAATCTACCGATCGACATTATGTCGGCGACTTCAAGTCTGCTCGCGGTAGATTTAGGGCGGATTTGCATCGTTCTAATCTACAGTACAATCAACATCTACCCCGTTTCACAATCTACCGATCGACATTGTGTCGGCGACTTCAAATCTGCTCGCGGTAGATTAAGGCGGATTTGCACCGTAGAATTCCAATCTAGAACGAGAAACGAAAAATACAGATTCAAAAGCGATCTAGAAATTCAATCTGTGCTTCGATGATTACCTCGTTCACCGGAGCGAAGTCGTGCTGATAACGTGTTGAGGAACCGACGCTGGAGACCAGTCCGAGCGATTCCTCTGCTTAGAACAAGAACGAATCAATCACAGAATCACAGAATAATAGATTGAACACAGAGAGGTAGAGAGAACTCCTGGTCTTTCTTTATTGCTTTAGATTGCATCGGGGTACATAATGAGGGGGTCTAGGTCCCTATTTATAGTCTACGGTGGGGTGCCCAATTAGATCAGGACTCTGGATAGAGTCCAGGTTTCCTAACAGGTCCCATTATTAGGTGGCCTCCTGCAGCTGAAATGTGAGTGGGCTCTGTTTGCTTCCCCTCTTTTGTGCAACCATTGTGCTGTGCCCTGCCCTTGGTTTGGTTTGTCCTAAATCCGTGGCATATATACTCTGGTACATACATGGTACATCAGCCTTGTTGCTGAAGAAGTTCTTGACTTTCTGTGCTCTTCTTGGAAATCTTTGGCCTTCTGAACATATCTGACGGGGTCTGATCTTGCCACCATCCCTTCTTTTCATGCTGATCTTGGTTTTTTTTTGTTGGTACCTTTTTTAGTTTCTACACAAACATTTCCTTTGCTGAAGGAATGGATTTTTTCTTGGATTTCTGCATCAATTTCTTCTGGTTCTTTGGGATTCCATTGATTTCCCTGCCAGTCTATTAGTTTCTTGGTGCATGTTTCTGTAGGCTATCCACTAGTATTTCACACTTCAGTATTTCATACACTTACGTGCCTGCTCTTAATTCTTCCATCTGCTGCTGTTGTTCCCTTGTGTCTTTTGATTCGGTTCTTGGGGATTCCCCACTTGTTTTTTCCCCTGCATTTGATAACTGTTTGTTCTTACATGTATTTGTACATCACTCTCTAATTTGTTGTTTAATTATTTGGCCTTAGGTGGTTGGATGCTTAGTAAGAATATCCTACAAAAGCATTGGAGGGAGTCTTTTGTCTTAGACCAAAGAAAATTCGGAGTTTGATTTCCTTGACAAGGCAACAATGATGAGCTTCAAGAGCCATGAGGGATTTGGACAGGTTGGTGCTATGAGCCAGGCCTCCAATAATGGAGCTGGAGCCCCAGTGCCATGGTGGGCAGGGTCCCAGAAGCTGTACGGGGAGCCGGCGGCCTTGTCACCGGAGGAGACGCGCCGGGACGGCCAGTTCCAGGTTGTGCCGAGAGCTCAGGGCGTCTTGGATCCGGCACCGCCGGCGAAGGCCCGGCAGCCGGTGCCGAAGACAGGGGCTCCTGAGGTCCTCAAGTTCTCAGTGTTCCAAGGTGAGGTGTTGCTTGTCCCTTTGGAAGTTTGTGGGCTGATTGCAAGAATTTGGCATGGCCTAGTTGGATCTGTGCATGCTACTATGCCAGTGAAGAGAACGGAATCTCACCAAGTTCAATTATCCTATTGTCTAATTGCAAGACAAGCTTATATGCTACTATGCTTAGAGAATAAACTTCCGTCATCTAAATCTTGGTAGCCCTTTTATTTACATCTTAGGCATCACTCGACAATTTGGTGGGTCACCTTTATTGTGATCATTTCTCTATTGCTAGATATGTAGATGAGTTTTAGAATGAAGTGATAGCTGAAAGCTTAGGTTCTTTCTCCTCCTCATATGGGAAATCATATGCTTTTTGCAAGAACTTGGTATGAACTAGATGAATTTGCATACGTTTGTAAAGAAAGACAGTGCTTATGTTAGCTATCATGTCGGATGGGGGCAATTAGTTGGATTGTCAGATGTTTTGGGCCCAACATACTGTTCTCTGAATACGGTGGCCCCTTTACTTTGATGCCACTGTTCAATTTATAGGTACATTCATTAATCATTATGATTTCTTGTCTCCCTATTGCAATACTTGTCAACAAGTTTGAAGAGTAATGATGGCTGCAGGCTTAGTTTGTGGTCATTCTTTGTTAATTTTTTTATTATCCAAAAAACTTAAAAGGAACGAATTAGCTACGCCCATGAATTAGTAAAGAAAAGAAATATTAGAATATTTATGTAATATATTTGGAGGAGGTATCAATTGGGTCTCTCTTATTTTTGTAATTAAGATAAGCTTTTGTTTGATGAACATGACATTGCTATTTAGTTCAGCAGCTGTGGGCTGGATATTCTGCCCCCTTGTTTGTGACTTGTGAGATGTCCTGCAGAACACACAATCATTATGAGGATATATTTTTATGGAACACAAAAGTATGTCCTAGAAAAATGTATACAATAATAAACAAATGAGAATGTGTAATAAGGCACATATTTGATGGTTAGAAGCCAACGATTCTCCAGTTTTACTTTTGAACCATGGAATAGCTTTTTGGCTCATATAATCTTATAATAGACCAGCCCAGTAGTTCTTGATGATATTCAATATAGCCTACTTACTCCTCAGATTCCATGAGTAACATGCACGTCTGTCCAACCGTATGGAGTTCATTTCTATAATATAAAGCTCACATCTTCTTTTCTAGAATATTAGTAAAGATAAGGAAGCATCAGCATTTTTCTAAGACATAATGTTTGGTCTTCGCTCCTCTAAAGGAGACTTGTAGCCACTTTCTTTCAGTTCAATGGTTCTGAATGATGCCTGGATCTGCCGAGTGTTGTGATCTGCATCATTTAGAATGTATGTCAAGTTCTTACTGTTTGAGAAAAATACACTGCTTGAGTGCCCCTTTTTGAAGGTTGAGTGATTGGGCATTGAACTTGAAAATAAAAGTCAAAGAAATGACATTGGTCTAACCTGTAAGGAGTAATCCTGAAGCACTGAAAAAGGTAATCATGCTAAGGGGATTGGGTTATGATTTAGCTTAAATTTCAAATACATCGCAACCTAATCCTTCTTATTTCAAACAGGCCAATATTTCCATTTTGTTTTAGTTACATGGATTTCTAATTATGCATGAACAGTTTTTAGTGTTTAGCAACTTGAATATTCGATTTATTTCTATGTCTACCTGTTTCAGTCTGCATATAAGGATTCATAGGACACTTTTGTGCTTGTGGTTTTGAGAAACTGTAATGTTCAGGGAATTTGGAGTCAGGGGGTAAAGGAGAGAAGAACTCAGAGCACTCTGCCACTATTGTGCTGCAGTCACCATTCCCAGAGTGCAACAGTCGTTTTGAGCTTGGTCTTGGTCAATCCATAGTAAGCTTTTCCTTTAACCTTGTCTATGGATAGAAAAGAAGATAACTTCTATTACGTTTACAATGCGGTTTGAAATTATCCAATTTTATATATCAAAATTTCTTTCTGAGTATCTTCAGTTCAGTTGTTAACTGACCGCATGTGTTTCAGGTCTCTTCCAATTATCCTTGTGCTGACCAGTGCTATGGCCTACTTACCACTTATGCAATGAAATCAATGGTAGGGTTTAGCTTTTTTATATATAAATAACATTTCAAATTTTCTCTTTGATTGATTCCAATATTGTATGCAGAACTAGCAAGAAACTAAGGTGGCTATTGTTCACATGAATTCATAGCTCCTAGCAATCTCATGCATTAATATTTTAGTTTGTCAAATTCTGCAAATCTTGCCTGTTCTGGTGCTACTATAGGATTTATGTGTTGTGAACTGCTTCCCAGACATGTCACACAAAGTTAGTCTGTGCTCAAAGTTTGCACTTCTGTGTCACTGTCTTTTACTGGTATCATGGCATGCGGCTATATTATATTGTACTGCCCATCTCAAAAAAGGTATCTTACCAGGTCTTCATTGAAACATAGTGGATACAAAAATAACTTCGTAAGTAAAAAGAGCAAGTGGTGATTAGGAAGTGTGATACTAAAAGCATCATCAAAATTTCATGTGTCAACATTTGTGTCTAAGAGCAACTCCAAGAGATTAGCCAAAAGAAGTATCTAAATTTAGTGATTTAGTTATTCTCTAAAATGAATCTCACCCAAAAAAAACAAGACTACTCCAACGGGCTATCTAAACTAGAGGGCGCGCGGTGGGTCACGTACGCGCGGGAATGAGGCGCAGCGTGCGGGAAGGAAACGCCGACCGCGCCAAGAGGCTGGATGGTGAGCGAGGTAGGCTATCCAAAAATAGAGAGCGAAGGAGGAGGGATGGAGAGCTACTAAATTTGGAGAGTCATTTACAGAGTTTATTGGAGACGTTTTTTCTCCAATAATAGCCAAATTCACCTTTAGAAAATGATTTAGCTCTTCTTTTGGAGTTGCTCTAACATTGCTACTGGAAAATGGGTCATTTCTTTTCCAATAATGGAGTATATTAAAATTAGGTTCCTTTAATTTAGATGGAATCATTTATTCATTCAGGATGTTAGTTAATTTTCTCTGTGATATATGATTCTCGAACGGCTTTTTAATTTTTTTTTCTGGCTGTTGCAGTCTGGTGGGCGCATGCTCTTGCCACTGAATACACCAGCTGATGCACCAATTTATGTGAATGCAAAGCAATACGAAGGCATCCTTCGTCGCCGCCGTGCTCGCGCCAAGGCAGAGAGGGAGAATAATCTGGTGAAAGGTAGAAAGGTGAGTCTCTACTCCCAGCTGAATCTTTGAACTATCCCTACGTCCATGCCATTGCCATTCCATCCTGTCATGCAACATTTCTTGCCCTATTTCTCTCATTATTCTCGTTGCTACTTCTCATGATGCAGCCATATCTTCATGAGTCGCGCCATCGTCATGCCATGCATCGAGCAAGAGGCTCCGGTGGGCGCTTCCTCAACACAAAGAATGAGGGGAATGGAAAGGGCACTCTCGGAGGCAGCAAGAAGACAGATTGTACCCCACCTGCGCACCTGGCCACATCTCCAAACTCTGACATCCAGCATTCAGAGCTGGGCAACCCACACTCCCGAAGCAGTGTCTCAAGCGTCTCTGGCTCAGAGGTGTCAAGCATGTACGATCACGAAGACACGTACCACTGCAACAGCATTGAACACCTCCGGACATCCTTCTTCACCCCGCTCCCGATCATCATGGACGGCGAGCACGGGGCTGCTACTGCCTTCAATTGGGCCACTGCCACCGATGGCTGCTGTGAGCTCCTCAAAGCATGACTTGAGGGAATACCCAGACAGCCAATGAAAGAGCGTCAGGCCACCGGGTGTCGCCCGTTGGCCGGCTCTGGCTCAGGGACTGTCCCTGCCGTCATTTGGTTGCCTGTAGGCAAATCATTCTTGGCTCTACTGCATAGGGGGTGCCTTCCACATCACCTACCTTTTCCTGAAACTCTAGTGCTGGTTCCAGGGATCTTGTGATGATGCAGCTCCCCATATGCCTGTAAAATTGTATCTTAAGCACCATTACTTAGTAGCAGTGTATTATGAATTTGATGGTATCAGGTTGTGATCTGTGACAGAATAAAGTGTCAAACTTCAGGGTTTTCTTGGAGATGTATTAAGTCTATTTGAAGCTTGCAAGTCTGAAACTTTGTGCCTGTTGGAGATGTAATGGAGTAAGTTGGAGTTTGTTTGCTTTGTGAGTTTAAGACATATAATATTTTGTAATCGCCGTTGTCATAGTTGATGACTTGTAAGCTTGTCTAAGCTGCGGTAATACAGTGTTTGAGTTAGCATGTCTACGTTTTGGTGACAAGGTGGTCGTTATGAAAATTTTAGCAGGTGAGAAGTTCCAACTGAAGTATTGAGTTCCTTATAATTTTTAGGAGTTCTCTAAACATTTTAGCAGAATGAAGCAGCAACCCCAACTAAAATATTGAATTGCGTGTAATTCTTGCACCTCTCGTATTCCCCGATCCAGCTGGTCTTCACAGTTGACGAGGAATCATAGGGACATGGAACTTGAATGTCAACCAAAGGAAATTCTATGATAATATCATTATATTGATAACTCAAAAAACTAAACTCATTTTCAGCATCGAGCCAACTGATAAATTTTGGCCCCGCTCATTTCAGCATTTGTCGGTATTTTTTCCCGTATTCGTTCGTGTTGTCTGTAATGAGCTAACATATTTTTTTCTATTATAAATTTTTTAAATTTAATTATGCTAAACAAGTTATCTTCAACTACAGTAAAATTTTAATTGTTACAATACAATTTTAGTTATAAGGCATAGTTTTTCAGCCCACGGAATCCGGATTCTTAGCGTCGGTTGGCGGTTGCTGTGCCATGATGTGCGGTGCTTTATTTTAAAAGTTGAGGTAGAAAGCAGGTGATTTTCGGCCCGCCAAACTCTGCACCTGGGCCCTCGGCACGGAAGGGCTCGGCTCGATTCCACTCTTCTTCGCGCCGCCGAACTCGTAAACTCTCCTGCCTTCCTCTTTGTACTACCTGACTTGCCGTGGTGGTGGAGATGGGCGGCGGGAGGAAGGATCGCGGCGAGGGCCTCGACCGCGCGCTGTTCCGGCAGCGCAACAAGGCCGCCGCGGCCGCCAGGGAGAGGGGCCAGGCGCTTATCCTCTCCCACCGCGCGCAGCCGCCGCCGCCGCCGCTCGAGTACGTCAGCGACATCGACGCCGTCCTCCAGCGAGCGGCTGAGGACGAGCTCCTCCTTGGCGACGATCCCCACGATGCTTCCCTGTCCGCCGCGTCCGGTTCCGGCCTCATCGATCTGTAAGCGCCCGGGAGAAAGAAGTTTGTGTCTTTGAGTTTGTTGTGTCCCCACAAGTGTTCGACGAATTGCCTCTGAGGCGGCGACAGGTATTTGCGTTGCAGGGGTGGCACGGGCGAGACGGAGGAGGAGAGGTGGCGGCTGCAAGAGGAGCAGGAGGCCTTGCACGCGGGCAGCCTCAGGGTGCCTCGCCGGTGAGTGCTCAGCACCGTTTCTTTTCTTTTGATCTTGTGGAGTGGGATGAGTGATGTATGGGTGAACGGAACTCGAATCTTTTCAGGCCGCCGTGGACTGCTCTGATGACGGTAGAGGAACTCGACGCCAACGAGAGAAGGGCCTTCCTGGAGTGGCTGAGGAACCTTGTGAGGTTGGTGTAGTTGGTTTCCTTTGCTTTTAATCTATGCGCATTGAATGTTTGTCTAGTAGAGCTGTTGATGTTTCCCGTGTTTGTGTACCAAAAACGTAGTAAGTTGTTAAAAATCAATAAGTGGACAACAACTTATGTTTGGTTGTAAACATTTGGAGAAATACATAACCTGGTTCGTGATTTTTGGGCATTACAAAGTGCAGCAAGTGAAGTGCTAATTGAAGTATTGAACAATATCTAATTGAAGCATATATGTACATTTAATTTGTTTCTTGGGCTAAAAAAAGTAAAACATATGTCAAGGAACTAAAAAATATACATGCTGCCCTGAGTGAACTACAGAATTGAGGTATTTCGAATGTCTCTAGCATGTAGTCCATCCAACTCAAACTTTAAGTTAGTTGAGGTGTTGTCTATTTTATATACAAGTTATTCTAAAAAGAAATTTGTTCTGCAGATTGGAAGAGAATGAAAAACTTGTTCTTACGCCTTTTGAGAAGAACATTGCTATCTGGAGACAGCTCTAGAGAGTACTTGAACGCAGTGAGTTGGTTAGTACATCTATCTGAGAAATCTACTGTACATTTTGGTTAGTACGTTAGAGTGAAGTCATTAGTCATTTATCTCACTTTTCAATCAGTTGCACATCACCAGTACAATGCTCCATCTTCTTTTTCAACATCTCGCAGTTTTTCTGTGCATGAGTACATGCATGTGCACACTCACGCATCTTTGGCAACATCTTCTACATTCATTTTGTAAACCTTGTGCCTATTGTGGCCCCATTTGAATCACCGAGTTACAACGATATGGTATCTTTATCTGTTATTAAGTTAAAATCATGATACTTTATTGTCTTAGTAGCACTGTAGTCTTCTGTGTGACTGTGACCGATCCTATTCCTTTTCTTTGAATGAGCTGAGTAGTGAGTAGCTGACATTTCAGGAAATAATGTGAAAGTACTGACTGTTTTCCTTCTTTATTGAAGCTGGTCATGGTCGTTGATGCTCGAGATCCCTTCTACCGTTGCCCTGATCTTGAGGTACTTAGTTCAAAAGAATCCAGTACTCAATATTTGTTTCAACCCATTTTGAGTTTAACTTACATGGTTGTCCATTTGAATACATAGTCAATATGTTCTCATTGAGGCTAGATGACCAGTGACTAGACTAGAGTAGCCAACTTTTCGAAACTGCTGATTATTTTCTGGTTATCTCAAAGCATTAAAAGCCAATTTGTCATGAAATTTCATCACTGCTCAAAACTTACAACTGCAATATTATATTCATAGCATGATCAGTAGTTCCATACTTTGTTGCCTTTATTCGCAGACACATTATTGTCTAGATTGCTCAGACACAGGCGTAAAGATATGGCATCTTTTAAAAAAGAATTGGTGACGCAATTGTATATGTTTCTTTGTCAAATTGCCTTCGTATCGGTGTCATAAATGCTGTATTGATTTATGATTTTTGGTGTTATTATGTACCAATGGCATAAGGTTTAAATACGTGTTTTTGTGTGTTTCAATGCTGGTATCATGTGGTGCTGTGTTGCTGTGCCTTGTGGATAGTTATTTTTTTTAATTAAAATAGGCTGACAAGTCCCAAAAAGTGTTTGAGCGATGTTCTATCTCCTCTGACAATGTGAGTAGGTGCCTGCTAGTTTCTGACATGGCAACACTTGCAACCCACACTATTGTTAGTTTGTGATGTTCCGTCGTTGGGATAAATATAATTTGTGGTTTTTGAGACTCTAGCTGTGAGCTAACGTGGAAGAGAAAGAGATATTTTCCCTGCTGGTATAGAACTGTTGTGTTCGTTTTATGGTATTTTGAGATTTTGCAGTTCTCTGTTGTCTTCTGACTTGTCTTTGCCTATGTTCTAAGGTATATGCACAGGAAATTGATGGGCACAAGAGAACGCTGCTCCTTGTGAACAAGGCTGATCTTTTACCGCTGAATGTCAGGTTAGGAGCTCCTTGGAGGTGCATCTTTTGATTTCCCAGATACCTTTATTATCTGTTGTCACCAATAACATATTTTCTCAACTTGAAAAAAAATACAGGCAGAAATGGGCAGAGTTCTTTAAGCAACATGATATTCTCTATCTATTTCTGGCCGGCTGAATGTCTGTTGTCGCCGGCTTGCTACTCCGCCTTGGAGCCGTCTCCGCCGCCTCGCGGGCGCCGCGCGGTCGCTGCCACTCCCATGACGGGCCGCCGCTCTGCTCCGGGCGCCGCCACTGCTACTCCTTTTGGGGCCGCCGCTCGCTGCCGTCCTCGGCGCGCCATCGCTCCGCTCGGGAGCCACCGAGCCGCCTGCGCCGCCCGCCTGTGATTTTCGGATGGAGGCGACCGAATGGCACTAGGTTTAGGGTTTGGGGGTTTTTTGTTTGGGCTGCGCGCGGGTTCAGCCGTCCGATCAGATCGGATGGTCATGCTTTTTCGGGCCGAGTGCTTTTTATGTTGGGCCGCGTGGGAATTTTTTGGCCCGTACGGGCATTTCAGGCCTCACGCCCTGCGCAATTTTATGGGCTAAATGCATAGTTTTGGGCCGTTCGTGCGGGTGCGCGTGATATGGGCCGTCCGACCATTTTCGGTGCGGCCATATCTCATGAATAATTAATGATTATTTGATGTCTCTAATGAAAATATTACTGGATAATGCCTTTAAGCTGCTGAAAATATTATGCTATCATTTCCGCTACCTGTTGTTCTGTCTCTAATTGAATGAAACCAACGAGAAATTCAATTGGAGAGTTATGTTTATTTTTCATGCTATTACTTTTGGACCAACGTTAATTGTAATTGCATGATATCAATTATGTTTATTTTTGTGTTTAATTTTCCCATGCTATTATTTTTTGACCAACGTTAATTGTAATTGCATGTTATGAATTATGTTAAAATTTTCGTTTCTGCCCAACGGTGATGCGAAAAAAAAATCTTATGAGCATGTTGTTAACCATACCAACGTAAGGTTAACTTTCATGCAAATTAATTATGCATCTTCCTAATGAAAATTTTAAATTTTTCAGCTGCTACTGTTTTCGCTCAAGTTAATGCGATTGAGCCACTTAACGACAACAACTTCCAGAAATGGAAGTTTGCACTTATGACGACCTTCCAGCTCATGGATCTGGACTACGCATTTAGGTTCGATGAGACAAATTTGATGACAAAATGAAGAAGTACAAAACTAATGCTGAGAAGTGGGAGCGATCTAACCGCATTTCACTTGCTGTAATGAAGAACTCCATCAGTGAAGCCATTAGGGGAGCAATCTCTGAAAAGGACAAGGTGAAGGAGTACTTGTCCTCCATCGAGGATCACTTTAAGGGGTCTTTTAAGGTTTATGCTACCACACTGATGCACAGACTCATGAACACTAAGTACAATGACACTGGAAATGTCCGTGAGCACATTATGACCATAATTAACATTGCTGCCAGAATTAAGACAATGGACATGGAAATTTCTGATGGTTTTGTTGTCCATTACATTATGATGTCTCTTTCTAAGCAATTTGAAGCTTTTAAAGTGAACCATAACACCATTAAGGACAAGTGGACCATGAGCGAGTTGTGCCTCTCTTCTTCTTGAGAAACATTAGCGATCAACTCGCTCATGGTCCATTTATCCTTAATGGTGTTATAGTTCACCTTAAAAACTTCAAATTGCTTAGAAAGAGACATCATAATGTAATGGACAACAAAACCATCAGAAATTTCCATGTCCATTGTCTTAATTCTGGCAGCAATGTTAATTATGGTCATAATGTGCTCACGGACATTTCCAGTACCATTGTACTTAGTGTTCATGAGCCTGTGCATCAGTGTGGTAGCATAAACCTTAGAAGACCCCTTAAAGTGATCCTCGATGGAGGACAAGTACTCCTTCACCTTGTCCTTTTCAGGGATTGCTCTCCTAATGGCTTCACTGATGGAGTTTTTCATTACAGCAAGTGAAATGCGGTTAGACCGCTCCCACTTCTCAGCATTAGTTTTGTACTCCTTCATTTTGTCATCAAATTTGTCCTCCCCTTCAATAGGAGCGACGGGCTCATCGAACCTGAATACGTAGTCCAGATTCATGAGCTGGAAGGTCGTCATAAGTGCAAACTTCCATTTCTGGAAGTTGCTGCTGTTAAGTGGCTTAATCGCATTAACTTGAGCGGAAACAGTAGCAGCTGAAAAATTTAAAATTTTCATTAGGAAGATGCATAATTAATTTGCATGAAAGTTAACCTTACGTTGGTATGGTTAACAACATGCTCATAAGATTTTTTTTCGCATCACCGTTGGGCAGAAACGAAAAATTTAACATAATTCATAACATGCAATTACAATTAACGTTGGTCAAATGTAATAGCATGGGAAAATTAAACATAATTGATATCATGCAATTACAATTAACGTTGGTCCAAAAGTAATAGCATGAAAAATAAACATAACTCTCCAATTGAATTTCTCGTTGGTTTCATTCAATTAGAGACTGAACAACAGGCAGTGGAAATGATAGCATAATATTTTCAGCAGCTTAAAGACATTATCCAGTAATATTTTCATGAGAGACATCAAATAATCATTAATTATTCATGAGATATGG
The DNA here is from genome assembly GCA_017311315.1 of Dendrocalamus latiflorus. Taxonomy (NCBI): domain Eukaryota; kingdom Viridiplantae; phylum Streptophyta; class Magnoliopsida; order Poales; family Poaceae; genus Dendrocalamus; species Dendrocalamus latiflorus. The sequence goes on from CM029631.1 coordinate 9,441,686, forward strand.
CCGCACCGAAAATGGCCGGACGGCCCATATCACGCGCACCCGCACGAACGGCCCAAAACTATGCATTTAGCCTATAAAATTGCGCAGGGCGTGAGGCCTGAAATGCCCGTACGGGCCAAAAAATTCCCACGCGGCCCAACATAAAAAGCACTCGGCCCGAAAAAGCATGATCGTCTGATCTGATCGGACGGCTGAACCTGCTCGCAGCCCAAACAAAAAACCTCAAAACCCTAAACCTAGTGCCATTTGGTCGCCTCCACCCGAAAATCACGGGCAGGTGGCTCCCGAGCGGCGGGGACGGCAGCGGGCGGCGGCCCCAAAAGGAGCAGCAGTGGCGGCGCCCGGAGCAGAGCGGCAGCCCGTCACGGGAGTGGCAGCGACGGCGCGAGGCGACGGCTCTAGGGCGGAGCAGCAAGCCGGCGACGGCGGCATCGCCCGGGGAGCGGCGGCGCAAGGCGTCGGCGGAAGCGCTCGCGGCGCGGCGGACGGCGGTGACCGCACCAAACGGCGGCGCACGGCGGCAGCGCACCCGGTAAGTCCCGATCCCCTTCCTTTTTTTGTTTGTTCTTCCCGATGTAGGATTTTATCTCGCATTATTGGGATTCGGGTGGTGGGATTTCTTAGGGATTTCATTAGGGTTTGAATCCTCTCCTTCTAATTGCTAACCAAGCCACTAGACCTTAGATCCGATCGAAACATAACCGAGCACATCAAGAGGCTAGGGTTCTAGGAAAACTAGCAGTGGCTCTGATACCAAATGTGAAACCTTAATAATCATGCACATCACATAAACTGCTAGCCTAGCACTAGAACACCTAGGATTTCATTAGATTGGGGAACTTACGGTCAGCGATGAAAGCCATTGAGCTAAAGTCCACGTGCCTGCGTGATGCAGGCGTGAGGCGCGAGTCGGTGAAGGTCGGGGAGGCGTCGCACTCCGGGAAGTTGCCGACGATGTCCTGCAGTGGCGGCGGCCTTCCCGTTGCTGGCAGCGCGCAGTAGATCGGATCACTTAGGGTTTGTACGGGGTTTAGAGTCTCACGGGAACGGAATGGCTAACCCTAACGTGAGAGGCCGAACCCCCTTTTATATTGCGCTGCGCAACGGGGAACCGTAACCAAAAGTTGGTTACGCACCCCCGATCAGGGCGCGTGAGAAATGGGTGAACGTGGGCATCACCCCACGTCTCCCTCTTTCAACCGTTTGGCCTAGATCAAAATCCAACACTTTAAGCAACATGATATTCTCTATCTATTTCTGGTCTGCTAAAGCTGCTACCCCTGCTTTAGAGGGTAAAAAGTAAAGTGGCTACTCCATGGAAAACTCAAATACACCAGATCTTGGCACCAAGATATATGGCCGGGATGAACTGGTGAGGTTGCAGGGTGAAGCGGAGTATATTGTGAGCCAAAAGGGAGCATCAACTGCTGGAGAGGATCATGATTCTAGTTCTTCTGATTCTGTCTTGACACGACCCAAACATGTGGTGGTCGGATTTGTTGGTTATCCAAATGTTGGGTAGAGTTCAACTATCAATGCTTTGGTAGGTCAGAAGAGGACCGGTGTAACATCTACACCTGGCAAGACCAAGCATTTCCAGACACTGATAATCTCGGAAGAGCTCATGCTCTGCGATTATCCTGGCCTGGTCTTCCCTTCCTTTTCAAGCTAAGGCATGAGATGGTAGCCTGTGGTGTCTTGCCGATTGACAGAATGACAAAGCACAGGGGAGCAATTCAAGTGGTGGCAAATCGTGTGCCGAGAGATGTCCTAGAACAGATTTACAAAATCACCCTGCCAAAGCCCAAGGCATATGAACAACCATCCCGACCACCAACTGCTGCTGAGCTGTTGCGGGCATACTGTACATCTCGATTGGCTTTAGTTCTTTTTGTTTTGGCTTTTTCGGAAATTAAAAAACCAAACATCGAAACAGGATGGCCTCTTAAAGCCAATTCTCCAAACGACTTTTCAGGCCTAAAATCGTATGCACTATCCACATCGATGTCTCCACCGTCCGTTGTCTTGTCAAAAATGTAGACAAAAATTATTAGTCGCAGCACAAAAAAATGCCTCGACTAAAGGATTACATAGATGGAAAAACCCCGCACTTGAGCTTTCCTGGTGAGACAGATGCTGAAATTGACCCAGAGGATACCACTGACCTAGAGGGCTCAAGCACTGCAGCAGCTCATCAGATCACTGTGCTTCTGATGCATAGGATGAGGAAATCAATCGAGCTGACCCAAACATCAGTCATGTCCTAAGTGACCTTGAATCTTCCGGCCTGCGCGGCGAAGTGTCCAAGAATTCAACAAAGAAGAAAGAGCCGTCCTACAAGCACCACAAGAAACCCGAGAGGAAGAGGGACCGTTCCTGGAGGGTTGGAAACGATCGCGCTGATGGAACGGCGGCTGTAAGGGTGTTTCAGAAACCTGCCGTTAATTTTGCTACCATTAGCACTATAGGTCCAAATTTTTTTGAGTTTATAGTTTATGACTTCTTTTGAACAAATAAATTGGATGGTTTCTCTGTCGTCGTTTTGAAGCAGTTTATCGGACATCCTTTTCAAAACGGTTCATCGACATTCGGTTCGTTCCTACAAACTCTCGTTTATGACCAAAAGCTCTGTGTGCCACGTCAAACTCCTGTAGCTTCCCTGACAGTACAAGTATTTCCCAGTCTGTTTGGATGCAAAATGCTATCAGACTACATAATCACCCCCAAACAAAATTCTCCCATTTTGTTCGAACTTTTGTTCGTTACTATCTGTGTGTTGCGACACTATGTCCTGCGTTTCTTTGTTTACGCTAGTTTCCATAGAAGTTTGCCTGAGATATGAAAGCTAAATTTATGAAGATCGGCCACTTTATCTCTCAGCAAATCATCGTGTTCAGTCTGTGTTGCTGATTTTGTTTCGAAGTGAAGCAAAAAAGTATAGTTCTTGCCATATAAGGCTATAGTGTTATTGAGGTGTGAACGTGCCATCAGTCATCAGACATACAGTTCCATGGTTATTAAGGTGTGAACGTGCAATTTTCTCCCATTTCCATGAACTTTATTTTCAGAAAAATGCTGATGTTTTCCCTGCTAAGCAGAGAACCTCATGGGAGGTCGCATTCCAATTTGCAGACATATGGGCCAAACAATCAACTAGAACATGGGAAGCCAACGGCCAAAACAAGCAACAAGGTTATGAATTCTTTTTCAGCATTTGGCTTTTACTTTTGATTTTTCTATAGTAACTAGCTTTTAAACAAAATGTCTTTTCAAGATAGAATCTACTAGTTAATTGTAGTATATATTGTATCGACTTCATTTATATCGGCAAAACCGCACATGAGTTTCTGTTACTCTGTAATCTCTCATACGAACAGCACAAAAGTCACAAGTCGCAGCCAAAAGCTATATGCCTCGGGGCCTGTTCTTTTCAGCTTCTAAAAGCTATTTTTCGGTTTTTCTACAGTAACTAACTTTTAAACGAAATATTTTTTAAAATAAGGTTTACTAGTTAATTGTAGTACATATTGTACTGATTTCATTCATATCGGTAAAAACCGCACATAAGTTTCTGTTACTCTATAATCTCTCGTACGAATAGTCTAAAAACCACAAGGCACAACCAAAAATCATAAACTTTAACTAAAAAGAACAGGCTTAACTCAACCCGTTAGTTCCAAGAATGCATTGCAGGCTCCCGTTGTCACATTGGTAATGGCACATTGTAAAGCAACTGGACAAATGTTAGCCTCCAGAAATACTAGGTAGTAGTATGCTCAACCATTAAACGTGAAACTCTAGCCATGTTTGGGCTATGGTTAATGGCTTTTAAATATAGCTGATAGTTTTTTTCAGACATATCGATATGAATAGTGCACATAATTTTAAATTTAGGAAGCCATTTAAATAATCTATTTTAAGAAATCAGTCCGTTTATTCTAACTTTGGAACAAGTCAAAAGCCCAAAAGCACAAGCTGATAATTCGAAAGCTCAATGGCAAAGCTTACACAGCGCCCTAAGAATGCTAAACGCAAACGCAGTTGGGCCTTTCAATCTACAGCTAATTCAAACAAGATTCTTCTCAAATTTGCTGACAAATGCACAGAACTTGACTGAGAATAGCAGCAAGTTACATCATCATAATGCATAATGCACAGGATCATATCAGCATACAACAATTAGATAGAGCAGTTGGCAATGAATACTCATTCCTGGACACGAACTGCCAATGCTCTTGTCGACTGTATGCTAAATACAATCTGCATTACCTATGATTTACAACATCAAATCAGGACAGGAGCCAGGGCACGGGGCAAAGCATTTATATAATCGACTAATGCAAGAACAAATCATGCCAATTGCCATCGAAACATGAGATTATTAAAGCATAAGATCCACCATATAATTCATCAGATTGAGAACTCAGAACACGTGTATGATTAATTTCCACCCAAAGAATCACATTTTCTTGGAGAGACCAGAGATCAATCTTCCTCTCCCGTCTTTCATATCACGGTTGTGTAACTAATCGTCGAAAAAAGAAACAAATTCACATCTAAAATGCCTCAAATCGCCCACAAAAAATCATCTCAAGATCCCACCTTTCTCGCCCCAATTAGGCCGCAAGATCTTCCTTCTCCGAGACCACCACCTGATCCACCTCCTCCGCCTGATTCTTCTTGTCGCCGTCTTCCTCCACCGGAGCCGGCGGCGGGGAGGGGGCGGGGGAGGGCTCGGAGGCTTCGTCGGCCTTGGCGGCCTCGAGGTCTTCGGCCATGGCGCGCTCGGCGCGGAGGATGGGCTCGTAGTAGTCGGCGTGCACGTCCATGCACCTGCGCAGCGCGGCGGTGGCCTCGTAGCAGCGCTCGACGACGTCGCCGCCGGCCGCCTCCGCCTCCTCCACGCACTTCTCCCAGCCCACGAACTCTTCCTTGCACCCGCCGCCCTTCATGAACAGGCAGAACCCGCACTCCCCTTCCTCCTCCCCCTCCCCATCGCCGGCTTCCGCGGCGGCGTCCACGACCACCGTCTCCCCCTCCTCGCCAGCGCCGCCGCCGGCATCCGCCTGCTCCGCATCGCCGCTGGGAGCGGTTTCAGCCGCGGGGGCGCGCTGGGTCTCTTCTTCGGCTAGCGGATCGGCCGGGGCGGCGGTCTCCGCGGGTGGAGGAGGAGCTGAGGCGGAGGCGGCGATTCCCATGGCGTTAGGGTTTTGGGGTTAGAGATCCGAACTGTGGCGAGGCGAAGCTTAAACCCTCTACGAAGGAGCATTAGGATTTGGGCCTAAGCTTAAACCCGGGGTGCCGTGGGTTTGGGTTCCATGATTGGATCCGAGACCCGACTCCCTACTCTACGCCGGCCCGTGCGCGAAGAACTCGAGAATGGTTCCCACACTAAACTCGTATACCCTCCTTACAAAAGAAAACAAAAACTAAAATCATACCGATAATCTACACCATCTACGTATGTCGTAGTACGCAAAAGTTTACCTGTATAGTAATGCTCGTTGAAGAACTGAAGAAGCTATTTCGGTTTTTCGGGCAGCATATTGGCCTTTTTTATTATTGTGGTTTATAGTTTTTGTTTGTATTTTTTTTATATGGCAACGAATGACATATATGATTATGAGTTTGAGTTTAAGAAGCTGTTTAGAAAATTCATTTAAAAAAATAGCTCTATTTAGAAAAATCAAAAGTAAAAAGTTCAAAAGATTTGGATTATTATTGTTTTGTCCATGCTATGTGATGATATCTACGGAGTAGTGTGTTCCTCATGCAGTCATGTACAGTGCCGCTACCATGTCGTGCACACTGATGAACACAGATGTTTATCCCCTTTTCTAGATTCCGTAGGACGGTAGGAGAATCTAAGAACAATAGTAGGAAAAGGGAAGCAGATACAAAAAGCGGGCAACCTATATATAGATATATGGGAAAATTCTCTGCATGCTACTGAGTTTTGATCCGACCCCTGATCTACCAATAAAAAAGTACACTTCCTTCTATGCCACTAAAAATTTTTCCATATCTCTTCCATACCACTGTCGTTAGCTCTGTTAGGGCAATCGGCCGTTAGTACCCAAAAACTTGTCATATTTTTGATATATATCCATCTTGCCCTCTCAAAATTAGGGGCCCACATGTCAGTGCCCTTCTACAATCTCCACACTCTCCTCTTCTCCGATCTCCATGCGCGTGGTAAGCCAGATCAACACCGGAGCTAGTGAACGCACCGAGCAGGGGTAGGGAGGAGGTGAGCAGATTGTATGGCAGAGAGCATAGCAGGACAGAGGAAGTAAAGTGCCATCACAAGAACAGCAAGCCTTGAATCCAATCTCCAATCACAAAATCAGATGCTAAAGTTGCACATCATCAAGAACTCAATTTCTTGAAGGAATAAGTATAAAGAATCCCCAGATTTGAGGAGCACAGCAATGGCAGCCACCACCATGGGTATGAGTGGAAGCTGCCAACGTCGATGTTGGCGGACATCGATGATCCATTCTATGATGCGAAAGGAGGGGATGAGGCCGATTGGGGCGACAGGAGGTCGGGAGGAAGCTGGTGGCGGCAGGAGGTGAGGAGTCAGACAGTGGCAGCCCAGCGTGGTACGCTACTCATGCTCAAGGCAGAGATTTCAATTTTGTAGTTACCAAATTATTCTACTTCAGCTCTGAGACCCAACAGGGCAGGAGGAGGAGGGCGTCATTACTAGAAATAAGGCAAGCCACGAGGGCAAAACAGTGAAACCGCTCCGAGTAAAACCAAAAAAACGTTCGAGAATTTCCCCCTTTCTCTCTCCTCCCTCCCGTTCGTGGGAAAATTGAATATATAGGACACAGTTGAGAGTGCTTTGATAAAATAGGATCAAGTTTATTGTCCTTGTAAATATAAGACTGAATTAAGCACCTTCTTGCAAATATGGTATTTCCCCATTTTAATTCCATTTTCATTTTCCAGCCCTTTTTTTCTACACGAAATGATGCTTTTGCCTCTTATCTTTTACCCCTTATGACCATCAGACAGAGGGATCCCAGACCGTTCCATCCGCCGATTCCTCCCAGTGTAGAGAAAAAGGGTTGGAAAATGAAAATGGAATTAAAATGGAAAAAATACCATATTTGCAAGAATGTGCTCAACTCAGTCTTATATTTAGAAAGACAATAAACTTAATCCTATTTTATCAAATCACTCAACTAGTCTATATATTCAATTTTCCCCGTTCGTCTCCGGCCTCCGTTCCAACCAAAACCAAACGAAACCATCCCCAGATTTGCACGCTGCCCCCCAGGTATCCCCGGAATTCCCCAATTCTCCCCCCGCGCCGCGCGCACCACCCGGCCGGCCTCCCGCGTCCCCACAATTCCCAAATCTCCCGGGGGTGCCTTGGGCGCCTCACGCTCTCTCTCTCACACACACTCTCTCTCTCTCTCTCTCACGCCCCCTCATCGCGGCGAAGAAGCGGAACGCGCCAAATCGCGCGGCGGTCCGAATCTCGCTGAGCGGCGGCGGGGAATCTAGGCTTCCGGCGATGCCGGCCGCGGTGGCGGGCTCCTCGTAGGGGCAGCTTCCTGCATCGCCGGCGCTTGTGGAGATCTTGAGGCCTCCGAACCCTAGGGGGTGGGGGCTAGGTGCCTATGAACGTGGACTCGCGCATGACGACGGAGTCCGACTCCGACTCCGACGCCGCGGCTGCGGCCGCGCGCGGAGGGAGTGCCGGGGGCTCGTCGAGCGAGGCCTCTTCGTCGGCGCCGTCGACTCCGGGGACGCCCACGGCGGCTCCGGTTCCGGCGGCTGCGGCGGCCGTGGTCGCGACGGGGCCGAGGCCGGCTCCGGGGTACACCGTGGTGAACGCGTTGATGGAGAAGGAGGACGGGCCCGGGTGCCGGTGCGGCCACACGCTCACGGTGGTGCCGGCCGTCGGGGAGGAGGGCTCGCCGGACTACATCGGTCCGCGTATGATCCTGTTTGGCGGCGCTACGGCGCTCGAGGGCAACTCCGCCACGCCACCCTCTTCGGCAGGCAGCGCTGGGATCCGTATGCCTTTTATCTCGTGTCTTGTAATTTCTGATGGTCTCGAGTGTCGATTGGTGGCTTAGGGTTGTTTTGGACCAGTCTAATAGGGGATGCTCTGGGGTGATGTCTGGATAAGGTGCTAACCTTGAGCAATTTGAGATTTCATTTTTGAAATGGATTTCCGGGCTACAGGTGATTTACTGAGAATTCATGCTATTTTATGGTTAAAGTCGGTCTGATAGCTAATTGGCACCAGGAAGCTGAAAGATGGTGAATTTCAGATACCAATTTTACTTAGAAAACAAATTTGAGCTATTTTGAGGAATTGAATTTTGTCGGCCAAAACGTTGAATGTAAATGCTGTTGGCTGGCTCCTGATGCCAAATTAGTTCTGTTAGCTGGAATGCTCAATGCTGTTTCAGGTAGCAGTTAAATTGAGTACTGCTATATTCTACTTTTTGAACGAATCACCTATTCCCTGGGCAACTTTGCTTTTAACACTGCCATCTAAAGTCGCCAAATGTCTATAGGATTATGATTGATTGGTTGGAAGGAAATGTTTTACTGTCTCAAATTGGGGATGAGGCTGAATTTTTTGTTACCATTTTATGCCTATTCTATCACTATTGGAGGAGGAACCATTTTTGGGGGTAAGTTAGGAGGTTAATGGAACTTCTTCAAGAATTGACATTTTGAAATTACAGGCTTTCTTCTTTGGGGTACTATTTTTTTTCATGGATAGAAACCTTTTGCAACACATAAGACAAATTTAGTCGCTCCAATGTCCAAACCATACATGGAAATGAAAACGTAGATGGTCTTATCTGGTGTGAAATGCTAATTTTATTTCTCAGTCAAACACAAAGGTGGATTTCTCACTGATCTCCTTGGTTGCAGGTCTTGCTGGCGCGACAGCAGATGTCCACTGTTATGATGTGTTATCAAATAAGTGGAGCAGGTAGGGTATTCTATAAATGGTTTCCAACTTTCTTTTTCAGCATTTAATACTTGGGCTGCTACTTCAGTTAAGTTTACCGACTTGTGTCTTTTAGGGTAGCATACTAGCATAATTGTATTGTTAGTACGAAGCAAATCATCAAATCTTTTTTGACTACAACACTACTTTGTCAGGCTTACTCCACTTGGTGAGCCTCCTTCACCAAGAGCTGCACATGTAGCAACAGCGGTTGGAACCATGGTTGTCATTCAGGTATTTCTGTTTTTTTACCAGTGGTTGCACCAATTTAGTGATCAGACTAGTGCCTTATTGTTGGGCACAAGTAGTCTTCTAGTACCTGTTTTTGCACTAAACATCTCTCATCTTTTTTAAATCATCCGCACCTTATTACCACACCTCCCCTATTTCCAAGGTAATCAAATGAAAGGTAACTAGTATAGCATACCTTGTTAAAAGACCAGGTACTATATTTTTAGGAATTCTCTTTAGTTATTTACTTTAATTTTGTGGGGGGGAAACATGAAATGTCTCATCTTTGTTTCATCATTTCTTGCAATCCAGGGTGGAATTGGCCCTGCTGGTTTATCTGCAGAGGACCTTCATGTTCTAGACCTTACACAACATCGACCACGATGGCACAGGTGATTATTATTATGCATTGACTTGAGTTTAGAATTGATTTTCTTTGTCATCTCTTCTGAGGGTGCACACATTCTATGTAGAGTGGTGGTTCAAGGACCTGGTCCAGGTCCACGATATGGACATGTGATGGCCTTGGTTGGACAGAGGTTTTTGTTGACAGTCGGTGGAAATGATGGTAGGCGATTGCTTCCTTAAACATTTGTCAAGTTTTAAATAATAATACATTGCACTTGGATCCACCATGAATGGTGTCGGTGCTGGGACCATTTCATTTGTTTAGGGAAGCGGCCTCTAGCGGATGTATGGGCTCTTGATACTGCAGCTAAGCCATATGAATGGAGGAAACTTGAACCGGAAGGTGAAGGACCACCGCCATGCATGTAAGTATGCTAACAGAAATGAGAAGTGTTTCATGTTGTAAAGCACATTAAATTAATGAGCTATTGTATTGGTGGCAGTGATTTGAAATTTTACAATATTTTCCTGACAAGATATCCGTTATATTACATTACTAAACTACCATCTTTTGCATGCTTACTTCATTAATTTAATATTAAACTATCTACAATTCGTCTGCTATTTATTTTGTATGGTACAGAGTAGCATGACGTGGCACAGTTAACCCACCATATTTCCCAATCAGTTGTTTGTTGTGATCCGACTTCTGCATTTAGGTCATATTCCTCTATTGTTTTACTGGAAGTAGAGTTGGTTTTGATGTCCTTTCACTAAGTGTACTTTGTGGTATTTTCTTTCAGGTATGCTACTGCGAGTGCACGCTCTGATGGTCTTCTTTTACTTTGTGGTGGGAGGGATGCTAACAGTGTGGTAAGTGAAATAATATCAACAGTATTAAATAGCATCTAGTGAACCTTTTGTTGGAGCAAAATTTATAAAGGACTAAATTAAGTGAAGTTAAATAATTAATATGCAACATTTGAGAGCTAATAATATGTTGTTAATTTTTATTTTCTTAGTGATCAGATGTCAAACTATTTTAACAAGGTTCCTTATAGTCTGTTATGTGAGGAATGGAACGATTATCTCAAGAATTGCATCTTCAGATACAATGTATCTAAAATCTCAAACTAGAAACTATTTGATGAGGGGACAGCTGGTGTAGCTCCATGACATGGAAAACGAAGAAAGTTATTACTTCGATATCACTTCCATCTCACATGGATTAAGGGAAAATGAACATTGTTATGCATGGCACGTAGTTCACTCATACATGATACATCCATTTGCCATGTAGCAGCTATTGAGTCATTGGAGCATTGTTTTCTGTTACCAGAGATGTCTATTTGTCCTTATTTTGTGAGGAAAAGGAGATATTTTATTGCTCAAATGATGCTAGTGATACAATCATCATCATGAAGTACATGGCCCTAATTTCATTTCAGATGTCTAGTTGTTGAATTAATAAAAATAGCACAAATTTCTGTGGCGTTACGTCTTGGTGTTTAATATCAGTAATAATAGTGACCATCGATTTCAGATCTAATATTCACTGTTCTTATGTATTTTTGTAAAACCATCAGCCCCTATCAAGTCCATATGGTCTTGCAAAACATAGAGACGGGCGCTGGGAGTGGGCAATTGCCCCTGGTGTCTCTCCTTCACCCAGATACCAACATGCAGCTGTAAGCTGTCGTTCAATCTCCTTTTTTTTCCCTCTAATAACATTGTCCCCAGTTTGGTGTTTGTGTAATCCTTGTTTCATCTGTTAGGTTTTTGTGAATGCACGTCTTCATGTGTCAGGAGGTGCTCTTGGAGGTGGTCGGATGGTAGAGGACTCCTCGAGTGTTGCAGGTTCCATTTTAAGACCTTGAATTAACTGCCTTATTTTTTGGTGAAATACATTTAGAAAAATATCTTGCACTGCCATCAATTCAAAGAAACAACCTTGGGATGAAATCGTGCATTCCGAGCTCATAGTTTCTTTTGGTGATTGGAAGAAATGTCTTCTAGAAGAAAACCCTCTTTTAGTCTTTCAGAAGATCAACATCTAAAAAGTTCTGCCCTGTTGGTGTATTTCTAATGTCCATTTTATCAAAATCTGAACTGTAGAAAGCACTTGAATACCTTAATTACTGTAGAAAGCACTTGAATACCTTAATTACTTTCAACAGTGTCATAACTTAAACGTCACTTGTTGATGATGTCAATCTATATATTACAAAAAATATTTCCTGTAGTTTACTCTTGTTACCTATGACCGTGTGCTGATACTGGCCAGCTTTTCTTCCTCTTTTGCTAGTGTTGAAATTATCTTTGGTTGTTTGTATCTGTACCATCATAGCTAGGGGCTTATGGCATTGTTGACTACTTATTGCGGCTATCTATCAATGACAAGAATTCCAATGTGGACTCGAACGATTTTCTTATAAGTTGTACCATTCTACCTGGTTCAGTGTTGGATACGGCTGCTGGAGTTTGGTGTGACACAAAGTCGGTTGTCACAACTCCCAGGACAGGAAGATATAGCTCAGATGCAGCAGGAGGTGATGCTGCTGTTGAACTTACACGGCGGTGTAGGCATGCAGCAGCTGCTGTTGGTGATCTAATATTCATTTATGGAGGTTTACGGGGAGGTAAGAAAATAATCATCCATGTTTGATGTTTGACATTGAATGAGTGTTACGCATTCAGTTCGTTTCACACTGTTCTATGAATCCGATATCCCCACTTTTTTGCTAGATGACCCATTTAGCATTACTCTGTGTAGATCTCGTGCTTGTGTGAAAAGCTTTGTGAAGTAGGGGTGGCCCCCACTTGAGCCCATCCGGCCTGTACGATATATGTAATGACATGTATACCCTTATGAAAGACACATGACTGTGAGGGCAAGATTGTGATTGTGCTCCATAGAGATATTTGTATATGCCCTGCACATGGAGAAGGGGCAAACATTGTTCATCCATCACAGCCACTCCACTACTCTCCTACTCTACTGTTTGGTCAGTAGCCATAACACTTTGACTTTACTGGACCATCATGTTATTGCTTTGCACGTTTCAAAGTCTAGATTTTTGTAGTTTTATCTCTGGTTTGATGGACATGCCACCGTTCATTCTATTTTTCGCTCTTCCATGAAATGCCTTATATCACTTTCAATTCATCCAGATCAAATATAATGAATTATCACTGACATAAATGAAATGACTAAATGTCCATCGCATGCTACTCCATTATGGACAATCTCTTAAAAATGTATGTAGTTCACAACATCTTGGTCATTTGGTACATCCAGTATGATCGTATGATCTGCGTGCATGATGTTTAAGAGATTAGCGTTTGTTCCTGTAAGGTATCAAATTCACTATACGGTTAATGTCTAAACAAATTGCCATCCATTTTGAGTTCTCTTGCTGTGGCATTTTTGTCTGATGTGCTAAACTGCTAATGAGATATGCATTACCAGTCCTCTGCTCCTTTGTGGAGACTTAAAGAGTACATTGGAATATTGAGTCATTGAGTGGCCACTAAATTCTGAACAGCACACAGAATTTTCATGTGGTGCGAGGTTGATTCTATTGTAGTTTACATTAGTATCAAACAATAGTCACAATCCTATGTCCGAAGCACTTAAGAACATCTCTAATCATAGTTGCTATTCTTTTCAATTGGATAAAAACATTTAGTCAGTTTTGTCTGTTGAGAAGAAATGATCATGTTTAGAATTATGTTTTCAGCATTGGATGATACAGTTTATGCACTCTTGCTTATTGCTTGCTAACATCATAGGATTGCCATTGTAGGTGTACTGCTAGACGATCTTCTTGTGGCTGAAGATCTCGCTGCTGCTGAAACGACAACTGCTGCTAATCATGCAGCGGCAAATGCAGCAGCTACTAATATACAAGCTGGAAGAGCACCTGGAAGACATGCCTATAATGACGAACGAACAAGGCAGACAGCTCCAGAATCAGCTCCAGATGGATCTGTAGTTCTTGGAACTCCAGTTGCCCCTCCTGTTAATGGGGACATGTATACTGATATTAGCCCTGAGAACGCTGTGCTGCAGGGACAGAGGTACACTTCATTTATTTTATAATTGTTATTTCACAGTGTTTCTGTGTTTGAAATTAATATCATCGCAGGAGATTAAGCAAAGGTGTCGATTATTTAGTTGAAGCATCAGCAGCAGAGGCAGAGGCAATTAGTGCTACTTTAGCTGCTGTAAAGGCTAGGCAGGTTAATGGTGAGATGGAGCAGTTGCCTGACAAGGAGCCGCCTCCAGATTCCACATCAAGCAGCAAACATTCATGCCTCATCAAACCAGACACTGCTCTTTCCAACATGACACCTCCACCTGGGGTTCGGTTGCACCATAGAGCTGTGAGTAGACCATATGCTGCATTTTGTTACATTCTTGGTATTTCATTGTTTCAGTTGGCAGTTACTTTTATAGCACGGAAATGTACTTGTTCTTATAATATATCTCGAAATGCTTGTCTTGTTACCAGTCTAGCTAAAGCTATTTTTGCATTACATTAGGTGTCATCCTTTGTATTTCTTTTTTGTCGTACAGGTTGTGGTGGCTGCAGAAACTGGAGGTGCCTTAGGTGGTATGGTCAGACAGCTTTCAATTGACCAGTTTGAAAACGAAGGAAGAAGGGTCAGCTATGGCACCCCAGAGAACGCAACTGCTGCAAGGAAGTTACTAGACCGACAGATGTCCATTAATAGTGTTCCTAAAAAGGTACTTTTATCACGTGGAAAATATGGTCGCAATCAAAATAAAACTATAAATGTTCTCTGATGTAAAATAAGACATGTATCTACATGACAAAAGATTAGAAACCTAGTGGCTCAACTGCTCTTGTTCTGGGCCTTTGTGATGTAAGTTTCAATGCACGATGTAGGCATTAACTGAGATAAGAGCTACTATGCTTCTTCTCAACTACTTAATCACTTTGTTCTGTCTGCTGTAATACTTATCCAGGTCATTGCATCTCTGTTGAAACCCCGCGGTTGGAAGCCCCCCGTGCGAAGGCAGTTCTTCTTGGACTGCAATGAGATTGCAGATCTGTGTGATAGTGCTGAGAGAATATTTTCAAGTGAACAATGTGTTCTGCAACTTAAAGCTCCCGTTAAGATTTTTGGTGATTTACATGGTCAATTTGGTGACCTTATGCGATTGTTTGATGAGTACGGTGCCCCTTCAACGGCAGGAGACATTGCGTAAGTTCTTTCTTTTGAGAAAACGATAACGACACATTTCTTAAATTTTGGTAACAGTTATGGTGGGTTTTCGATATGCCAAAACTGCATGACAAATTGTGATCATTTATTATGCCAAACTAACTTGTGAATGCTTTAATTATGTTATTAATATGTTTCCTTAAGTGTATTAATCTCTAGATACATTTTGCTTTGTTTGCGAGTTTCTCACTTTTCTGGTCTTCAGCTCATCTATAATTTTATCTTAACCTGCAGGTACATTGATTATCTCTTCTTGGGTGACTACGTGGATCGTGGCCAGCATAGTTTGGAAACTATCACTCTTCTTCTTGCGTTGAAGGTATTATACTGTCAACTTACTTTCATGCCATGTAGACTTGTTTTGGTGTAGCAATTTATTAAAATTGTACTATCTACACTATTGTACATTTCAGGTTGAATATCCTCAAAACATACATTTAATTCGTGGAAATCATGAGGCCGCAGACATTAATGCTTTATTTGGCTTCCGAATAGAGTGTATAGAGCGAATGGTAATTAATTTTTTTGTGTACTGCATTTCTGTACAAGATCACCTTTCATCTTTGCTTACATGGATGTTCCTTGCTCAAAAAATAGGGTGAGAGAGATGGCATCTGGACATGGCACCGTATGAATAGGTTATTTAATTGGCTTCCTTTGGCTGCCCTCATAGAAAAGAAAATTATCTGTATGCATGGTGGCATTGGTCGGTCAATCAATCATGTAGAGCAAATCGAGAACCTTCAAAGACCAATTACCATGGAAGCAGGCTCAGTTGTCCTCATGGATCTTCTATGGTCAGCATTTCAAGAACTCGCACTGATATTTACCCTTACATGGCTGTTTATTTATGCTGATGTCATGGTATTGATCTCGTTATGATGCTTACAGGTCTGATCCAACAGAGAATGACAGTGTTGAAGGACTCAGGCCGAATGCTCGGGGCCCTGGTCTTGTTACATTTGGGGTTGGTGCTACCTGATCCCTTTGTTGATGAGCTCTTCTTTCCCTTTTTTTTTTGGTCCCTTTGATTTTCTGAAGCTAACACGTGTGGTTGACTCAGCCTGATCGCGTTATGGAGTTTTGCAACAACAATGACCTTCAATTAATTGTACGAGCGCACGAGTGCGTGATGGATGGCTTTGAGCGCTTTGCTCAAGGTCACTTGATCACTCTTTTCTCTGCAACAAATTATTGCGGTGAGAATGTGTTTTAACAAGATCTATTTTCAACCGTTTGGCTCGATTCTGTGATCGCTTGACATGGTATGCACACAGGTACTGCAAATAATGCCGGTGCAATCTTGGTTTTGGGTAGAGACCTTGTGGTCGTTCCAAAACTAATTCATCCTTTGCCCCCTGCAGTCACTTCACCTGAGACTTCGCCAGAGCATCACATTGAAGACACATGGATGCAGGTTCTATATAGTTGCAAATATATTTCTTTATTTGAACTAGCTGCTACTGCTGCCGTCCACCTCTTAACACCATGATGTGTGAAATGAAATTCAGGAGCTGAATGCGAACAGACCACCAACTCCAACCAGGGGCCGTCCCCATGTTGCAGCTAACGATCGAGGCTCTCTTGCCTGGATATAGTTGATTCGCCAGAAATTGGTTGATATGATCCATCTGAAATCTCTCAGCGGAATCTTGCTATTTTGATTTCATCCGCATTCAAGAAAATGATTTGTGTTCAAGAGACGGGGCTAGCCCACGGCCATGCCAAAAGATGGAAGTGGACTATCAAGATGGACGAACGGAGCTTTATCCAGGACAGGACCGTGCTCTCCATTCTGTTTCCCCGAACACAAGTAAAACAAAATCGACTCTCAGAGATTGCCTGATGATCCATGGAGGCATCACTTGTATATACTCAGCTTGTATATGCTCAGCTGCCGCTGGATGGGTGGGGTGTATGTGTTTGTGCATCCAATTGGAATGGCAAAAGGAATAGTGTTATTGTACTAGGTATTCCTCCCTTTTTCTTTCCCCTTTGGGGGTCTAGAGCTCTGATTCTGCATGGTGTTTTTGAGTTGCAACAGGGACCTCATGCCTGACCTGGTCGCGGTCTGTGTATAATAGCCCTCCACTTTTGTCGCAGCATACCCGTTGTAATTTCAGTCTGATGCTGATGTGTACAATTTTGTGTGTAAAGTTTTGGGTGGCGAATGGAGCTGGTGATTTGATTTAATATAGGAAAAGGGGTGTTATGGTGGTTGATATACGAAACGCTTCCCATCTCACTTTTCTACTCTCGTGCAAAGTGGTACTTCATGTTTCTGCAAGCTCGTGTCCATGTATAAGCTTTTGTTACTACACGTTATGCAAGGCATACGCCCCAACTCGTCCGGATGCATGCACGCTCCAGCCCATCTTTTCCGACAGTTGCTGATTGGTTTTCCAAAAGAGAAAACAAAATCGAAAAAAGTATTGCCATCGACCTAGCCCCATAGCACGGATGTAGGCTTGTAGCCACCACCTAAACCCGACAGACAAACATATTCAATAATTCTTTGTTAATAGCCCTAGATGAACGCTAGGCGTTCAGTTTGGCGTTTACTTATGGTTTTTTACTATAGTTGATTTATTTTTTTATTATAGTTGATGATGGTTTATTCCACATAATTAAATTTAAAAATTTTAAAATAGAAAAAATAGATTAGTCTATCACAGACAATAGGAAGGAATACGGGAAAAAAGAAAATACAAAAAAAAGTTCCAAAAAGCCAAAAAAGATAGAAAATGACAAAATTAAGGAATAGTGAGTTAAAAATCAGAAGCTATGGCTGAAATGAGTAAATATCACGCCAGTCGCTCATGCAACTTCTAACACACAAGATACAATTATTGTTTGAATTGATCTCTAAGAGCATATATAATGGTATAGACAATGGTAGTCTATAATACACTCCCGTATCATCTATAGATAGAACTAAAAACAACGTATACAATGTGTTGTTTATATAGTTGTTTGTAATAGGCTTCTATAATTAATGTGTTATCTATATAGCTGTCTATACAATAGTATAGGCAGTATAAGCTATCTAAGACCGTCTATTAAATAGTAGACATCATATTTCTCTCTCTTCTCTACATCACCTAAAATCCTATAGGCATATACCATTATACATGCCCTAACATCCCCAATCCCCAAAGCTAAAACCGGAACAAAACGATACTTCCAGATCAACACAGTCCGTTAAAGATTTGCAGGATAGTACAGTTTATTAGTCTGGTGAGTGAATTTCCTAATGTACGAGATTCTAGGCACCTAGCGGCTGGCGTTGATCTCAGATACCTGAACACGAATCAGCTGGATGGCTCTCAGAGAATGCCCAGTCGATGCTCGTGTCCATCAGAACCAAGGTCCAAATCAGAACAACTGTATTTGTACCCATGCTACAGAAGTAGTTCCGCAACAGGGTTGGGTAGGTAAAATCTCAAATGCTTACATGGCATGAACCAAAGCATATGGCAAATGGCTCCAGTAAAGCACATCAAGCTCAACGTTTCTTCTGATCCTTCCCTGTCTTGATATCATGTGTAAGCATCCTGGGGGCAATGGCCGTCGCCATGAGCTCCTGGAAGAGGAGCTTACATGCGTATGGTATACGCACCTGTCAATGCGAAAACGGCAACAATATGATTTCCTTTCTTTGGCAAAATATGCTAGCAAAGATAGCTTAAGATCACAATCAGTAAATCAGCGGTTCAGAGATGCAGACAGTTTTACTTACTTGGACAATGTCAGTCTTGTTCTTGCAGAAAGTATCTCTTTGGCATACCTGCAAAATTCACATACAGTGCAAAATACTACCATTTATCAAGACATGCAGTGCAAAATACTACGAGAAGCTTCATCCTGAACTGACGGTAAGATGGCAAGTATCTTTTGATGTTACAAATTCAATACACCAGCATCTTTTAAAAATGTTGCAAATTCAGTACACCAGAAAACCTGGATGAGAACTGAAGGTTTTACAACATTCAGTGAGAGGCGAAGTAGAACCCCATGTACAACATAGCATCGATGTCGAAGCAGCACAAACACTACACATTTCACTAGACACGAACACTACACATCGAAGTTGACACACGCAACACGTCAAAAGCTGGATAGTAAGCACTAGTCAGTCATCTATGCCGAAGTCGGGCTCGGGCGGCTTGGGCACAGGGATCATGAGCTCCCCGGCCCGCCTTGACCGCTGCCGGTGCACACCACGGAGCGCATTCGCCATGAACCGAGACACCAGTATTGTGGTCTTGAAGCTGGACGACCAGCCAGCGTCCTCCTCCTCCTCCTCCCTCCGTCGCAGCTCCGCCGCCTTCCGCTTCAGGTGCCGTCGCCAAGCGGCCTGGATGTAGGTGGCCGCCCAGGTGCGCCACTGCTGCGAGTAGAACCGGAACGTGTGCTGCACCTGCTTGCTGTGCATGCGCCGGAACTGACCGGCCACGAACTTGAGCTCCTCCGCGTGAAGCGCGAACGCCTCCACCTCGGAGAGCGCCATGACGGTGCGCGTGGACAACGGCAGGCTCACCCCGGCCTTGGGGTCCAGCGCCCACGTTAGAAGCTCCTCGCCGCAGAAGTCGCCCTCCTCGAGCAGGCTGCGGTTGAAGAAGCCGCTCCGGCCGCCGTCGGTGGTGATGCTCTCGAGGCAGCCACGGATGATGAACAGCATCTGGTCCACCGGGTCGCCTTCCCTGATGATGTACGTGTTCTCCGTGTACAGGCTCGGCTTCAGCCGCTCGCAGATCGCGTCCAACAGCCTCTCATCCATGTTCGCAAACAACGGCACCTACAATTAATCTCTATAATCACAATATGGTACAAGAAACTCTACGTACGGCTACACGTACAGTACAGTATTAGTACGTGTATAAGAGTCGTAGACACATGATGATGGGGCCGGGGGCACTGGGAACTATATATGGCTGCACGTACGTACGTACGTACCCTTCGGACGAGGCCGAGGCAGAGGTGGCGCTTGATGTCGCGGCGGAGATCCTTGGGGAGGTTCTGGACGAGGGCCTCCTCGTCGACGCCTTTGGTGTTGATCCACTTGTACTGGTCGTAGCGGCGGACACGCTCACGTAGCTCCTGCGGCAGCAGGCGGTGGTGCATCCACTGCTCCGAGTCGCGTCGCTTCACCCGCATCTCCTCTAGCCGCACCGTCAGGGACTGGAGGTACGTCTGCAACGTATATATGTATGTATGTATGTATGCATCCATTCATGTGCCACATGCATCACTCTATATAACTAGCTAGGGAACAGGTTTAAGCTTTAGTATACTGTGCATGCATGATGTGAAATCCACCCAAGTTCACCTGAATGTTTCCGATGAGCATGGCCATAAGGATGAGGCCGAAGATGGCGAGGGATATCGAGAAGAGCGCTTCCCCAGTGTAGATGCTAGTTTGCAGCCCTTGGCCGAGGGTGCTGGTCAAATGCACCAGAGACAAATCACTCTCGTTCTGTGCTGAAATGTACACCATTTCTGCTGTGCTAGTGCTCTTCGTATGTATACCTCAAGTTGGCGAGGCCCCACCAGAGGCAGAAGAGGAGCTTGGAGGTGATGTCGTCGGACTTGATCACCTCCGACTCGACGGCGGGCGAGTAGATGCCGTAGTTGAAGGGCATGTCGCCGTCCTTGGTGGGCTCGCAGGTCTCGCTGATGACCTGCCTGGTGATGGTCGTCCACTCTTGGAACCCTTTCTGGTGGTCGTTCCCGCAGTACATGTAGATCTCGTTGCACCCCGGGAACTCGTTGCAGGCGTTCCTCCAGCAGTCGCTCACCCGCTCGATCGACAGCAGGTACCAGAACGCCCCCACGATCTGATGATCCAAGCATCAAACTTATCAATGGTGATTTGACCGTCATCAACTTGTTCTTGGCTTGATGCAATTGAAGATGGTTACTGCGTACACACATGGCTGGCGAGCAGGTACCAAAGGAGGTAGTAGGCGGCGCCGGCGTAGGCGGTCTCGGCGAAGACGCCGCTGGTACGCTTGAGCTCCGATGAGAGCGGGTATATCCGGACCAGGCGCGGGATGTACTGGACGATGACGATGAAGAGCAGCGCGTCCTTGGTGGACAGCACCGCGGTGCCTTTCGGGCGGTGGAGGAACTTCCAGATGACCACCTGCGGGAGCGGTAGGATGGAGAGGAGGTCGGCGACGAAGAAGCGGCGGAAGTAGCGCCTGGCGATCTGTGCGGTGTCGATGACGAGCTCACCGCGGCCGAACACCCTGGAGGAGGGCGCGATGTAGGCGGTGCGGAACTGGAGCGCGATGCGCGCCACGAAGAAGAGGTCGACGACAGTGCGGAGCACGGTGGTGGAGATGGCGAGGTCGCGGTCGATGCCGACGCAGAGGTTGGTCAAGTCAGTCACCATGGGCACGTAGAAGAACATGGGGTCGACAGCGATGGAGAGGATGCAGGAGATGAGGAAGCCGCGGTCAAGGCGCACCAACAGCGGGTCCTGCGGGTCGAAGATCTTGCGGGAGGTGTTCTTAAGGTCCTCCTGAAACACGACCGCCATGGCTGCCCCCGTCCGGATCGATCGCCCGAGCGTGCGGAGCTGCGCCGACCCATGCGTGATCACGCCCCGGGCCATCGCCTCCGGCTGCGCCAGCCGTCGCCGGGACGTGCCGCCGCCGCCGCCGTACTCGATCTGGAAGCTGGACAGGGGCGCCGGCCGGTCGGCACTGGCGTTGGAGGCGTACGACATTCTGGGGCTCACGTCGTCAAGCCTAGCTACGAGACAACTTACATGCGGATCAAATTCAACACGCCGATGCAGACAAAAATATATGTGCAATCATCTCACCAAGAAAGGCAAGAACGGCAACACATTGGAAATTTTTGTTTGCGAGAATTTTCTTCGTGAGCAACATATTGAGGAATTTAGACAAGAACATTTCGATCAGTCGATGTGTACCTTACAAATTTCTGCTTACGGCCGTCGATGAACTGCGTCTTGTAGCCGCCGCAGTCGAACATGTTAGTCCGGGGCAGAGGAAGGAGGCTGTGGGTTTGGTTGGATTCATAGTGTGGCCATTAGACGTTCACGCGCACTTGATGGTGGGGATTACTCAACAACTGCCTCGATCCCTCCTGCATGCAGAACAATCCACAACCACACGGCTAAATATGGCAAGCGAGTCACCGGCCGATCCGCGAGTCTGATCCACAACAGATCCCTTTCATAGTGTGGCCATTAGACGTTCACGCACACTTCATGGTGGGGTTTGGTGCTCCCTGATCCCTTTGTTGATGAGCTCTTCTTTCCCGTCTTTTTTTTTTTTGGTCCCTTTGATTTTCTGAAGCTAACACGTGTTGTTGACTCAGCCTGATTGCGTTATGTGGTTTTGGGTAGAGACCTTGTGGTCGTTCCAAAACTAATTCATCCTTTGCCCCCTGCAGTCACTTCACCTGAGACTTCGCCAGAGCATCACATTGAAGACACATGGATGCAGGTTACACTGTATAGTTGCAAATATATTCCTTTATTTGAACTAGCTGCTACTGCTGCCGTCCACCTCTTAACACCATGATGTGTGAAATGAAATTCAGGAGCTGAATGCGAACAGACCACCAACTCCAACCAGGGGCCGTCCCCATGTTGCAGCTAACGATCGAGGCTCTCTTGCCTGGATATAGTTGATTCGCCAGAAATTGGTTGATATGATCCATCTGAAATCTCTCAGCGGAATCTTGCTATTTTGATTTCATCCGCGTGCAAGAAAATGGTTTGTGTTCAAGAGACAGGGCTACCCCACAGCCATGCCAAAAGATGGAAGTGGACTATAAAGATGGACGAACGGAGCTTTATACAGGACAGGACCGTGCTCTCCATTCTGTTTCCCCGAACACAAGTAAAACAAAATCGACTCAAGACAGATTGCCTGATGATCCATGGAGGCTTCACTTGTACATAGTCAGCTGCAGGTGGATGGGCGGGTGTACGTGTTTGTGCATCCAATTGGAATGGCAAAAGGAATAGTGTTATTGTACTAGGTATTCCTCCCTTTTTCCTTCCCCTTTGGGGGGTCTAGAGCTCTGATTTTGCATGGTGTTTTTGAGTTGCAACAGGGACCTCATGCCTGACCTGGTCGCGGTCTAGTTTTGTGCGTAAAGTTTTGGGTGGCGAATGGAGCTGGTGATTTGATTTAATGGAGGAAAAGAGGGGTTACTTACGGTGGTTAATGTGCGAAACACGTCCCATCTCACTTTTCTTCTCGTCTTGCAAAGGGGTACTTCATGTTTTCTGCAAGCCCGTGTCCATGTGTAGCTTTTGTTACCACACAGTTAGCAAGGCGTACGCTCCAAACCCGTCCGGATGGATGCAAGCTCCAACCCATCTTTTCCGACGGTTGCCGATTGATTTTCCAAAAGAGAGAACAAAATCAAAAAAAAAGAATAGCCGTCGACCCGTAGCCCCATAGCACGGATGTAGGCATGTAGCCACCACCTAAACCCGACAGACCAATCTATTCAATAATTCTTTGTTAATAGACTTAGATCTAACACTACTAACAAATATCACGCCAGTCGCTCATGCAACTGTCAAAACACACAAGTATTGTTCGAATTGATCTCTAGCATCCCAAAAGCTAAAACTGGAACAAAACGCACTTCCAGAGAAACAATCCGTTAAAAGATTTGCAGGATGGTACAGTTCATTAGTCTGGTGAATGAATTTCCTAATGTACAAGAATCTACGCACTTAGCGGTTGGCGTTGATATAAGATACCTGAACACGAATCAGCAGGATAGCTCTCAGAGAATGCCTAGTCGATGCTTGTGTCCATCAAAACCAAGGTCCAAATCAGAACTGTATTTGTACCCATGCTACAGATGTAGTTCCGCAACAGGGTTGGGTAGGTAAATCTCAAATGCTTACATGGCTCCAGTAAAGCACATCAAGCTCAGCGTTTCTTCTGATCCTTCCCTGTCTTGATATCATGTGTAAGCATCCTGGGGGCAATGGCCATCGCCATGAGCTCCTGGAAGAGGAGCTTACATGCGTATGGTATATGCACCTGTCAATGCGAAAACGGCAACAATATGATTTCCTTTCTTTGGCAAAAGATGCTAGCAAAGATAGCTTAAGATCACAATCAGTAAATCAGCCGTTCAGAGATGCAGCAAGTTTTACTTACTTGGACAATGTCGGTCTTGTTCTTGCAGCTTCTGCACTCGAAGGAATTCTTCTTGAGATTAGCAATAGCAATGAGTCCGCACTTCTCACATACGTGCACTCTGTAAGCATCACTCTGGTCGAATAACCTCTCCTTCAGGAAAAATGCAGCGCCGTGAGCAATCATGCAATCCCTCTCCATTTCTCCGAAACGGAGACCACCATCACGTGAGCGCCCCTCTGCTGGCTGTCTGGTAAGTATCTGGACAGGACCACGACCTCTAGAGTGAATCTTGTCATCCACCATGTGCTTGAGTCTCTGGTAATAAGTGGGACCAAGGAAAATCATTGCAGTCAATTTTCTCCCAGTGTGACCATTGTACATGGCCTCAAATCCACGCATCTGATAACCACATTTATGAAGTGCCTTGCTGATGTTATCCACCTAGAATGGAAGCAAAAAAATACATAAGTCCACACAATTTACATAGCAAATCCAGTTTCGTCGAAAGTTATGACAATAGAAGTTACAATCAGTGTTAAGGGACCATTATCACTGTTATTCTCAGCAACTAAATTATAACTGAATGAGGATTCAATCTTTTCTCAAGAATAATTAAAAGAAATCAAGAATAATGAGTCTCCAGAAGATTACTCACAGTAACATCAGTGAAAGGAGTCGCATCTCCTTCCTTCCCCATGTGAGCTGCAACTTTACCCATAATACACTCAATCAGCTGGCCAATAGTCATACGGGATGGAATAGCATGTGGATTCACAATGATATCAGGCGTGATGCCTTCAATCGTCCATGGCATGTCCTCTTGTGTGTAAGTCATTCCAACAGTTCCTTTCTGACCATGCCGACTGCTAAACTTATCTCCGATTTGTGGTATGCGAACCGATCGCATTCTAACCTTGACAAATCTTAAACCATCAGCATTTGTTGTTAACAGAACCTGCACAAA
Organism: Dendrocalamus latiflorus; assembly: GCA_017311315.1. Taxonomy (NCBI): domain Eukaryota; kingdom Viridiplantae; phylum Streptophyta; class Magnoliopsida; order Poales; family Poaceae; genus Dendrocalamus; species Dendrocalamus latiflorus. The sequence continues at coordinate 9,466,620 of CM029631.1, forward strand.
AGACAGCAGAGTTTGAAGCTGTTGGTTTCAAATTCGTAACACTGCACAGAAACATAAAGAGAGGTGGAGGAAACAACAAACCTGATCCACCATTCCACTTTCACTGTGACGCAGAGAAGTACTATGATCACGCTTCGTGTATCTAATAGCTTGCCCTTGAGCATCATCTTGTGGAATAGGAGATGTCTTCCCAATAATGACATCTTCGCCGGAGACCCTTGTTCCCTGATAAATGAATTATAAAACAGGGGACCAAGAGTATGGTTCCATGATAAAGATAAGCCTACAGTAACCAAGTTTTCTACTCACGGGTGGTGCAAGTCCATCATCGTCTAATTTATCATAGGACCCATGGCGCATTCCCTACAAGGAAAATTACAAGAATATTAGCCCATGTGAGCTGCAAAGAAAAAAACTGCAATGAACTCTAGAAAACATCACCATAGTGTTCTCCCTATTTGGACGACCAAACTCCTCTTTGACAAGAGTCCCCATCTTCTTTTCCTCATCCCTGCATATGAAGTTAGAATGGTTATAGTGCAAGCATTGGTCCACTGAGTGGTGGCATAACTACAGTAGAATATGCTGAAATGTCCACTGTACCTGTAAGAGCGGAAAAATAGGGATCGGAAAAACCCACGATCTATCGAAGATTGGTTCATAATAACTGAATCTTCTTGGTTATATCCAGAGTAGCATGCAATAGCCACAATTGCATTCTTCACAAATCACCAAAGCAAGGTATTAATGATTACATAATATAACAGCATAGATTCAAAATATGAACAGACAAACAAAGTACTGTGCAGTTAACAATATTCACTTACTATGCCAGCTGGTAACTGTCTGAAGTGCAAATGCTCCATAGCTCGAGTAGTAACTAGAGGCTTTTGTGGGTAGTACAGAACATAGGCCAATGTGTCCTGAATCCAAATGGTGCATGGTGAAGGTTTAAACCTAGACCAACAAACTAAGACAGACAAATGGCACACTCACCATTCTTAACTGATAGTTGGTAACATAGATCCCCATGGCTTGCTTTCCCATAGCAGACTGATATGTATTACGAGGTGACTGTACAATCAAAGGAATGAATTAGACAAACTTAAAAAATATGCAGTATACAGCATTGCATAAGGGGATGGGTCACCTGGTTGTGATCAGGAAAAGGAATAATTGATGCACAAACACCAAGTATCAATGAAGGGTGAATCTCACAATGCGTGTAAGTCTCAGAGTACGCCTCCTCTGGATTCTGTCTCGCATTTACAAGGTCCTGAAATTTTTTGTTGGCATTACCAGCTGAAGATGAATCTAGAAGGAAAAGCCTTTCCTCATAAAGCAATGCCAATAGAACAGAGTAGATAAAGCTGTTCCATGTAAAGGAATGCCAATGGAATTGATTAGACAAAGACTTCCCACAGACAGGAACCCCAGTTAGCCCACAAATGTTCAATCAGGCATACTTTAAACGCAACAGATCTCACTTACATTTATGGTCATGGAGATCATAGTAGTCTCTTCCTCTTCCGTATCTATGTACTCTATAAATCCTTTTGCAACCAAGTCATGCCAACCTTCCTCAGGAGTCTCCTGGATAAGCACACAGTAGGATAATAGAAGCATATGAGAACAAATACATGCATGCCAATCTAAAGTGGAGTAAAAACTAGCATACAGTAATCAATATCAGACCCTTTGCTGCAATGCTCGGATATGTCTCTTCTTAATGAGAAGCCTCTGGCTTTCAACAATAAACAGTGGACGACTGCAACGCCCATAGTCCGTATAAAGTCTAAGTTCTTTAAGGCGAATATCACGAACCACACCAACTTCAGTGTTGACATCAATCTGAAAATTGACACAATACTCAGTAAGTTTTGAGATCTGACTGTCCTTCAAAGTCACATACTAGCAATAGATTGCATTCTTTTCTTGACCTGGTCAGCTGGTCTATGTTAACACTTCACATACCTATGTTTAACCTACCACAGAAAATGGTATTTACATTAAATACTGATAAATATCAAACAAAGTTAGGGTCGCATATAAAAAGGGGAACAACAAAATCACATCAGTTTTGTTAAAATAGTGCTCTCAATCTGTCATATATATAAATGTAAACCCATGAATTTGGATAATAATGTCTTTTTTTATACTAAATATCTATTCCCTTATTTCTGGCCTGCAGCATTTGGCTTCATACTCGAAAGTAGACATGAGAAGCAGGGTACAAACCTGTCTTCTTAAACGCCTAAGTGTCTTCACCAATAGGTCAGGGTTCCTATGAATTCCAACCCAACAACCATTGACAAAAATTTTAGCAGCTTGAGGAATGACTGCTGGCGAAATCTCCTGTGAAAAATGAATATGGGCCAAAATAAATTACTGTTGTAAACAACATCAAAACCTAACCCGTAAGACTGGGGAAGGTAAACCAAATCAAAATGCATGTATACATTGACAAGGGAATAAAAACAAAAAACAAACCTCAAAATTTTCTGTGCCCCACTCCTCCAAAAATTCCAAAATAGGATTTGCAGCAGAGCCAACAGTGATATATACCATCAAGGCAAGATTTTTAACCAAGCCACAAGCCTGCATACAAGGTGTATGAAAAAATATACGACAATCATCCAAGCTTCCTTTGAACAGAAGAAAATTTAGAGTTCAATCACTTACTTGCCCTTCGGGTGTTTCAGCAGGACACATCATTCCCCAATGGGAATTATGCAATTGGCGAGGTTTTGCCAGTTTCCCTATTAAAAAGATCAATGCAATCGTAAGAATCAAGTCTCAATGGGGAAGTAATATATGAAATGAAAATGTTCCATATCAACCTTCGCGCCCAATGGGAGAGTTCAGTCTCCGCAGATGTGATAATGTAGAAGCATAGGTAAGGCGGTTAAGCACCTTTGTGCCAAAGAAAAGAGGGAATGCAGAACAACGATTAGAACATTTATTTGCTGAACCAAGTTGGAAGCAGTGAAGCATACACATTAAGTGATAAAGAAAAGGTACAAACCTGAGACACACCAGCTCTGGTACCAGCTTGGTTAGCCTGTCCCCAGTTTCCAGTAGCAAGGGAATACTTCAACCCACTAGTAATGGTTTTGGCTTTGATAGCAAATTGCAAATTAACTTCCTTCCCATTATCCACACACTGGGTTCAAGGATAATGAGCAATTAGTAATCACCAGTACTGAGTAAAAGAAATAGAGCCTGGCAATTTAGAGAAGGGACAAACCTTCTGAACATATGACCTCACATCCCTTGTCAATTTTCTGAAAAGCTGTATTGGCAATGGAGAAAAAATGAGTTACGATCCCAACCCAGAAAAGGGGACTAAGACCATCTTAATTTTCTGATATATTGAGACAAACCATTCTAAACAGTCCTCCAAGCAATGGGCCTGCAAGGTCCAGCCTTTTATTGCCATAATGATCTCTGTCATCTTCAGCTCTTCGACCAAGAGCACACATCAATAGACGGTGAATAATGTACCTGCACAATGAGTGTATAGGAAATTAGCCAATCTGCTTTCAACCAAACTATATCATACTAGCACGCATACTAGTTGATTGCAACTGAACAGCCAATTTGGAACACATACCCAAAGTAGTACGCCTTTTTAGTTTCACAGAATTCGCTTACACCAACATGGGGCAACATTTCCTTTTGAAGTATTTCTTTGGCGTACCTGCAAAATTCACATAGGTAACTACTAATATAATATAGACATATAATCTTCTAGCAAATATAGAGTAATTTTTTGCCCCGACGTACTTAATTCTCTTTTCTCGAGTTACACCAACTGTAGCACCACGCTTTCCAATGTAGTCCAGAGCAACCTGAATACAGGTATATTAAAGCTTTAAAAAGATGAAACCAAAATCAAGCCTCGTAAATTTAGTAACTCATATAACTACTTCAGTTCCAGTTAAGAGCTCAGTTTACGAAGTGCCCCCAAGTAAGAAAGAACAATTTAGTTACATGTCTTAAATTCAAGTAGAAATGTTATCAATTCAAGTAATAAAGAACAATTTAGTTTCACTAATCAAATAGCTAAGCAAATACCTGTTGATTTTGAATGACGAAAGCTTCCTCCAAAGATGGACGTAGCAATTCCATCATTTGTGTATCAGAGAAGTCATAACATATGTGCTCAAGTATATCTTTGTCAGCAACAAATCCTAATGCTCTAAACACAATGATGATGGGAATGTCTGCACGAATGTAGGGCAGAGTAGCACGGATATATTGACCAGATGAACCCTGCAGCATAAGGAACATTTAACAGCATTTAAGATTATAAAATTAATTCAACTCATTGCGTCCTCCTACATGTATGCTATGTAAGAAGACCACTATACAAACACATGCATGTATGAAGAACTATTTTTCAAAGCTTCAGTAAGACTGACCCCTTTTGCGCCCGCCCGAGAAAGCATCCGTACAAACATGCTACTAGCGGGTCTATTCTGGTTTTCTGCCATAGAACGGACTTCTGCCACATATGCATATTTATTTGGCTGCCTCTTCTTAAACACATAGACATGGTTGGTGCTCATCTTCTCCTGGGCAATGAGAACCTTTTCACTACCATTGATTACAAAATATCCTCCTTGGTCATAAGGGCACTCCCCAAGTTCTGTGAGGTCCTTTTCAGATTGTTGAAATAGTGTGCAGTAACTAGAACGCAACATGATTGGAACCTGCAGCAGAAAAAACAGTTGAAAAGCGGACTATACATCTGAGCGTACTATCAGCACATGTTAAGTTGTTAATTACAACACCTTTCCAATGAAGACTTTTGGGTACTCCATAGTTTCTGTAACTTCTTCACAGTCATGTCCTTTCTTCACAACTCTATATGATACATCAACATATAGTGGTGCTGAGTATGTCAGGTTCCTGAGCCTTGCTGATTTTGGAAATAGAGTAGCTGTCTCTCCATCAGCTTCTGTCATCATTGGTTTGCTCAGATAGATTTGACCAAAGCTGATTTTGTGGAGTGTCTAAAGAAGAATACAATACCATCATAAGTCACAACACAAAGGGAATGGAAAAAAGTAAAAGTAAGAAATTTTGGTTTAAACTGAAAGAGCATCAGCAAGATTGCACATGCTGGCACTAGCAACCCCCACGCTCTAAAAGAAAACAAACATTCAAAATTTGCCTTGATCTCACTTAAGGCATAAGTGTTTGTTTATTTTCTTTGTTTAAATAACACGAGTCGTCTATCCCATGGTATGGCATCTGTTTTTATTCTAGAGATGTGAAGTGTGCATACATAACATATATAGCTCAACAAGAAAACAACAAATGAGGACGCTGATCATGCCAACCAGAAATAACATTCCTCTTCAAAACTTGTGAAACAGTTCCTTCTCATTTTTCCTTTAGTGGATATTTTCACCTGTCGTTGATAAAAGTTTAGAAGAGTATTTTTTATAGGATTCTTAGAGGGTTCAATCACCTAAAAGAATTTCATATCTTACAAAAAGCATCAAAGCTTCTCATTAAGCCAGTAAGTCCAGCCTTAACTGCATCCACAGTCCACACATTACATTTTTAGCATAGGTTCACCATTTTGGATCATTTTGTGACCCTGAATGGTTTAGGAAAGACAACCACCAATGAAAACACTTCAAAACATACATTGTTAAACAGTTGACTAAAAGTCCACGGCATAGTCTTGCAAAGCAATCTGACTGTAACAAGAGGCAAGCCAGTCCTAGTCTATTTCAGTTTCTTCCCTTAGCACAAATATGTTTTGTGTTTACTGGTAACATTTCTTCTATGATATCTATCTCAAACCGTACGTTCTGGTTAACACCATTGTCCATGAAAATTTTAGAAGGGATAACAAGTTTGTGATTTACATATTCTTTTATTTATTTTCCCTGCAAGTGCTCTGCTATAAACAACAGTGATTAAATTTCCTGAAAACACCCAAAGTAAAGCTTTCAATTGATACAAGTTTATCAATTTACATTGTCCATCATTTGCAAATCATTGTACACAATCTCCACACAAGCAAAAAACAGAAGCCATCTTGATAGTCAAAACCCTGAGACAAGCACTATCCTCATCAGGAAATCAACTCTGCTTCCTCTAGCTATTACTAGAAACAACTGAAACTACAGAGCTACAAAGCAATGTCCCTAACGCAAAACTCATTCTAAGCTTTGTGGGTGGCACCCTGCGTCACTCTAAGCATTGCGTGTGGCACCCATCGAAATTCAAGCATTCTCCACCTCATCCCACAGATATAACTTCAACAGAACTCTCATCTCAACACTAGACACCAAACAATTCCACCCTTCAAAATACAATTCAACCATCAGCATCACCGTTCCTAGTTGCTATATCATTGCCAAAATTCTCAGCCCCCCACCATAAACATCAGCACGCAACTGAATCCTCTCGCAAAACCCTAATTGGTCATCTAATCAAGCAGCCGGCCAGTAAAAGGGCGCAAAAAACGAGACCTGCCCATCATCACCGGCAAAACCTGCCGTACCAAGCTCACCAAACCCTAATCGCCCAATTTAAGAGCAGCGGACAGCAAAAGTCAAGCCATATTTGCTACGGTCGCCAGGGAGGGGGGCAACCTCGGCGAACTCGGCCTGACGGCCGGGGTTGTGCTGCGACTCGGGGCGGATCTCGATGTCGGCGGACTCGTCTACAATCTCCTGCATTGTGTTCTGGATGAACTCGTCGAAGGAGTCGAGCTGCTGGCGCACGAGGCCCTTCTCCTCGAAGTAGGCGGAGATGACGGCCCAGGCGTCCTCCTGGGTGATGTCCTCCTCATCCCGCGCCTCCTCCTCCCCCTCCACCTCCTCGTCCTCCATCTCCCCGCCGCCGCCGTAGCCGCCGTCCTCGTCAGCGCCGTAGCCCACGTGGCCACCGCCGTGGTGGTGCTCGCCCATCTCCATCCCCTCTTCGTACTCGTCGTCGTCCATGGCGACAACCCCCGCGAAACCCTAGTCCTGGATGTGGGGTTCTGTGTGTGGCTCGGTGCACTGTGTCTCGCGACGAGGGGACGGGGAATGGGAGCGGAAGGAAGGAAGAAGCGAAGAACTGGGGACGTTTCGCTGATTTGGTTCGGAATATATATTGGGTAGTTGGGGACAACAGGCCCAGGGGATGTCGGTTTGGGAGTAGGGGCTTTTCGGTCTGGGCTGGTACGGGCGGGCCGGAACTCCAATGGACTTTTGCTTTGGAAGCTAGGGCTCACCTAGGTAAGGATTGGAAATGGGCCGTATGCGGGCCATGCGGCCCAACCCGTGTTCGGTTCCTGTCTACCCTTGGTGTTACTGGGGAGGGAGTACCTTGGAACGGTAAATTTCCATCTCATACTAAAAAGCATGTTTGGCAACAGCTATAGTTTATAGTTTTTAGCTGTAATTTTTTAATTTTAGCTATTTGGAGGATTGACCTGAGCACGTGCCTTTTTGTTGCTGGTGATGGACGTATCCACCCATCTTTGTTCTTTGACTGACATCATCCTTGTGAATACAAGTGTAGCATTTTACCTACCATGGCATTTTGGACCTTTTCGCTTGGAACTGAGATAGAAAGAAGGCGCTAAGTGCAAACAAAATAGAAAAATGGCAAATTTAACTAAAGAGTGGCATATAACGTATTAAGTTGAGAACGATGGCATATCCTAGTGTGTTAAACTAAAGGGTGGCATATAAATTCCCCCAAAGCTAAAATGGTACTACTAATAAGAGATAGCGAGACAAGGTTTGGGCTATTTCATGGGTTGCAGTGGCATATATGAAATTTCCATACCAAGGGCAACAATATCAATTGTGCCCTTCACTGGTAAACATGTTCAAATGGTGGAAAATGGCACCGACGAGCAAGCTCGATCGTTTCGATGGCATACACAAAATAATCGTATAAAGATGACACACGTAAGAAATGGATATGTCTCGATGCCATACACAAAATTTTCACAATTATTACTTTCTTTGTGCACAAATATAAAACCCTAAACATTTCATGTGAAAGAACATTGCAGTGAAGGAGAGCTTTCAAGGCAAGTAAAAAACTAAATGACAAGCAATCTTGTCCCTTGGATCTCCATCTATCTAAGTGCGTTCACCCTAAGGCAATCCCTGTGCCCTGCATCTCGACCTGGGCCCATGTATTGACGGACTAGACGCTTTTCTGAAGCTACGATAAAGTTGTGGATTCCTTCAGGTTGGGCCCCTTCCAGATCCTCCAGTCTGCAACCACGAGTGAGGAGAGAGAAGTATTGAGACACGCCCTCATCGTCGCCATCGTGCTCTCCTACATGGTCGTCGTCGTCCCCACGGCCTCGGATGCCACAGCGGCGCACCCGCGGGACATCCCATCATGTAGTGTCAATACTTTGAGCATGTCTACAACAGTTGTTGTGATGCGTTAGTCGCCTCCCTCAGCCCCCACAGTGGAGGCGTCAGTTGCCTCTATGCCATGGCAAAAAAGATGTTGGTTGTGGAATCGCTGAATGTGAGCTGGATGCTCTCCTTGTATGGGAGTTGTGACCGTGGATGTGCTAGAGGTGCTAAGCCAGCAACCAGTGCATCTTGCCAAGGTAAGATCCACACCTTCTCTCTCCTTCTCCTCCCCCTCCTCTTTGTCTGTGCAGTTGGTTCGAATCCAGTAGTGTATGCACATGGGGCATTCCATTGATCAACTTGCGTGCTCTCGGAGAGGATGATGTTGGCATTTGCAAACTCTTAACTACAGTCTTGTTCTGTTTGTGTAGATGTGTCACCTTCTCCCTCCACCATCGACGGTTCCACCATGACCATCCCGCCGCCGCCGATCATCCTCATCATCAACTGGCCGATGACAATTATCATCATCCCTCTCGCTGCTGGAGGCCTGGCCATCTGCTCCTATGTGAGGTGCTTCTCACATAGGCGTCTCTCAGTAGGCAGAACGTCGCCCGATGCCTTTCAGCTACATGACTAATTTGATCATTGGACCTAGAAGAGTGAGGTTCCCTGAGCCAAGAGGAGCAGCTCTAGTTGGACTGCAATCGTCCAAAGGGTAAGGATGATGATAGCTAGCATGATGGCATTAACCAAGAAGATGTTCAGCTACAAGCAGGCGACATGCTTGCAAATGATCTGGTTGGCGATCACAAATAACAGGTCAAGGGCAAAGTTGAAGATGGAAAGCTGATTGGACGTTTCCAAGAGCATGAAGAGGAACATGCGCCTTTTTGCTGAGATAGTCAAGCCGTAATGCAGGATTGGAGAAAAAAATCGATGATTATGTTCTTACAAATTGATTGAACAATATTAAGTGTGTTTTGCTATGAGTTTGGGAAACTTTCTTGGTTTTGTAGATAAAATTACATTGTTTTACACCACAATATTTCATATTATCTAGGTCATGACTAAAATAGATGGCAACTTGTGCTTTCTTTATTAATTTATGTGGTAATGTTAAATTGATGACTTGGCCTATTTCATGTTATTTTATACCATTCTGATAGGCTTTTGCCAAAACCTGGTAATGTGGTTGGAGTATATGCCTCATAAGCTTACCAATTCATCTAGCACTCTGCTTCCAAAAACTCTATAATTCTAGGAATTATGAAATACGTTACTCATATGAGTCTTCATCATACACATGTCTGGCCTATGAGTTTTCATCATGCACATGTCTGGCCTTTGCTCCTAGTAAGTGACTTCTAAATGCTTTCTATTTTGTTGAACACATAATGTGGAAATTTTTTTTATCTTTTTCTTTGTTTAACAAAACCTAGGCTGTCATTTGTGATATTATTTGGTTTTTGGATAATTAGATGTTTCATTTGATCTTTTGTGTTCCAAGTCATAACTCAGTTATTTTTAGTCTATTTTATATTCTTTTTAATGGGTGATAAAGCTAGTAGTTACACAAGGTTCTCATCTATTCTATTTCTTTGCCAGAAAGTTCTTTAAAAAAATTTGCACTAGTTAATGGTGATGGTGAAGTAGCAGATACAATAAAGTTTTCTTTACATCTTGAGTAATGTCATTGTTGAATACAAGTTAATCGAATTGCATCAGACTTATGAGCTTTATGTTGTCATCTAAGTTAAGAAGTGATAGAAGTATATTGCATTCTTAAGGATACAATTTTCAGAATTTTAAAGTATTTTTGTGTTAGTTAGCTACCTATATGACATGGGAGCTGCAGAGTTAGACAAAGAATGTTGGAAATTGGAGTATCCTTAATACCCACTCTAAGAGGACCTGCATCTAATGCTACACCAACTATTATAAGTCTATTACCCTTTTAATTTCTATTTACTTAGTTCACTATTAATTATTGGCTTTCAGATGATCGAGTCGCTCACGTTGAAGGCAAGACTGTCTAGCTTCCGTGCGACCTAACCGCTCACGTTAAAGTTAAAGTTAGATCTTTTGTGATTCCCGCTCACATTAAAGTTAAAGCTAGGTCTTTTGTGATTCCAGGTGGCTGAGTCGCTCACGTTGAATCATAACTTAGTAATGCACTAAGTACTTACAAATAACATGGCCTAACCGGAAGACTTACAATAACAAAATGCTACTTTATTAAAAACACAAGCATTATTAAACAAGAGTGTATACACACTCTTTTTGGTGGCTATCCTATCACTCTCTTACTCACCTTGCCTTTTATCTGTACTCTCATGCCATGCCGTGGCAAGAGCAAGGTCCTATGTTTATAAAGCTCATAATTAGATTCAAGACATGTGTCAGGATCATAGCCGTTGAACTGAATTATCTAGAATCTTTACACTCTTTCAATAAAATATCTAAACACTAGAAGGTTTCCTAAATTATTTTATCTAGCTATTTTAGTGTCTTCCCTAGAAATATCCTTATTCTTGCAAAGTATAGAAGTGATGTGGTGCCATCATTTCCGAATGTTTCTGATGAGAACCTACGATCTGAGGTACTCTGATGCCCACTGTCTTATACAACCGCATGAAAAAAATGTAATTGGACCTTCGCAAGCATGGACTTCTTTTGTAGTTGGCAAGAAAACATTAAAAAGATCTAACAAGTAACACGTCAATATCCTGTGATACTTCAATAAATAATAAGAGCCTTCCTTTATCTTGAAAATAGTAAAGCATACCTTATTGATTTCTGATGTAATAAAGGTTTACCTTCGCAATTGAAATATCTGAAGCTCATTTTCGTTGGCATGATGCATTATATGTTTGCCTTCCTTATGCCGACCCAATTTGAGACCATATATTTGCTCGCCTCGCCTCCACCAGGCCCAGGCATAGCCCAAAACCCACCGTGTTGTGTCAGCTCAAGCCCAACATGGAGTAACTATACACGACGAAGGCGGTAGCGGCGATGGTGGGTGGTGGCGGCCATCTTCATTTCTTCTATCTCCTTATCTCTTCACTCACTTGCGACCCCCCGCCCCGTTCTTTCCACTAAAACAGGATGACACTCTACATCATAAGCAAGTAAACTTGCATGGAATTGGTGGGAAGAAAATACTAGAAACACTCTACACCATAAGCAAATTCATTTAATTAGTTCAATGAAGAATGGCATCTAATGTACCATCTGATTCCTATCTAATGTATCACCGATTCCTTGGCTAACAACATAATAGAAATTGATACATTAATTATACTGAAATCACCAATGCTCTTATCCAATGTTAGGTAAATCGACACCCTAAACATACACATCTAAATACCGTAAATACAATAATACAATTAGTATTAATATTTTATCGAAGCACTAGGCGTGCTAATTAGCATCGGACACGAACTATTCGGTCACTCGTGCGCAGTTGCCATCATCACCACTAGATCTACATCTCTCTTAGTCACTCATGCACAATTGCCGACGTCATCACTGGATCAACACTTCTGCCTTTTTTCTTTTTCTTTCTTTTTTCTCCATTCTTTTCTTCTCTCCTTTCCCTTTTCCCTTTTTTTTCTTTCCACCCGACAGTCACATGTTCTTCTCTCTTCTCTCCTTTTTCTTTTCTTCCACCGACACTTCAGCTGCTTATCTCGTTCTTCTCTCTTCCTCCCTTTCTTCTCCCCCATTTCTTTTTTTTCCATTTCTTCCTTTTCTTTTCTCCACTTGATGGTTGTTGCTCTTCCTTCTTTCATTCCACGCCAACAGCCACTGCTGCTCCTCCTTCTGTCCAGTCATGCCAGCCCTCGGTCGCTGGTCGCCAGCGCCTCCACCGGCTGGCTCGCCTTGACATGGACACGTCGCGCAGCACTTGCTGCTCTGCCTCCGCACGCCTTGGCCCTGGCGCTGCCTCGCCTCTGCGCTATTTTAGCCTCAGCTCGCGTGCTGCACACCAGCCTGCTGCTCGGCGCCACATGGCTCTAGGCTAGACAACACTGCCGTGCCGACCATGCTCGCCGTGCCAGACTGGCTCGAGCACAGCATGGTATGCCGACCGTACCGTGTTGTTCGATAGGCCGATTTTTCAGACCCAGCTCAGCCTACCGTTCATACCGTATCGATTCGGCCCACCACGCGACATACTGGGCCATCCTCAGACTACCTAGAAAAACACGGCCCAAACTTCCACCTCTACACGCCACACCCACCCCGCCGCCGCATTTCGCACCCCCGCAAACCCCTCCCAAAACCGCCCAAAAATGCCTCTTCCGCGCGTGCCGCTGCCGTCGCGGCGGCCGGCCGCGCTGCACGTGCCGGCACGGGGCCTCCTGGATGCGCGGGTGCCGTGGGTGCGCGACGGCGCGCTCGACCACGCCGTGGAGCGGGAGCGCCACCTCGTGCCGTTCATCCTCGCCAAGGACGTGCTCCTCGTCTCCACGCCGCCGCCGCACGCCGTGCCGCTCCACTCGCTGCCCTCCTCCACCCCCTTCCCGTCCGTCCGCTCCGCTTCCTCCGCCTTCGCGCTCTCACCGCACCCCGTCGCCGTCTCTCCGACCCCCGCGCTCGCCGCGCTCCACGCCGCGGAGGCGCAGGTCCTCGACTCCACCTGCCCCGACGCCGCCGACCGGCGCTCCACCTCCTCATGCTCGCGCCCTCCCGCGCGCTCCCGCTTCACCTCGTCGCGCGACTCCGCCTCGACCTCGGCCTCGCCCCCGACTTCCCCCGCTCCCTCCTCCCGCAGTATCCGGACTACTTCGCGCTCTCCCGCGACGGCGCCCCCCTCGAGCTCGTGTGCTACCGGAAGGACCTCGCCGTGTCGGCGACGCAGGCCTACGCGCACCGCACCGGCGGGTACAAGGTCGGCGACGCGGTCGCCTTCCCGCTGTCGTTTCCACGGGGGTTCGATCTTGACAAGAAGGTGCGCAAGTGGCTGGACGAGTGGCAGAGGCTGCCGTACATCTCGCCGTACGAGGACGGGTCGCATTTGGCTCCAAGGAGCGATATTACGGAGAAGAGGACCGTGGCGGTGCTGCACGAGGTGCTGAGCCTCACGGTGGGGAAGAAGATGGAGAAGGAGGTGTTGGTGAAGCTCGGGGAAGCGCTGCGGCTACCACCGGGGTTCAGGAAGGTGGTGGCTGTTAGAGTTAATCTTGTTGTTTACGTGTTTTCTCAATCATGTGCATGTGTAGAGGAGTGAGTTAGTTTGATTAGAGAGAGAGTCACGGTTTGCATGTAAGTGAATGCATGCAACTGCACGTTGGCTTGGAGGAGTGGCCAAGTCAAGTGGAGCTCGGAGCCATGGCGTGAGAAGTGGATCGGCTAGCTCATAGCATGCATGTGTTAGTTAGTGGTGCTTTGCATGTAGGTGTTTGTTTGTTTCTTGTTAGTGTCTCGTGCACTTGATCCGGATGACCGGTCTGCAAGAGAGAGCGAGTCAGCAGATGACGAGCGCTCTGGCCAAGCCCGTGCTATTCATTTGCTATAAATAAGTGCTGGAATGAATCAGATGTGTGGCAGTTTTTGAAGCTAGAGTCCTCTCTGTGTATTTCTTTTTCTGTGTGTGAGTTGTATCCAGGCAACCAAGAATGCATGGCGGAGTCCATCATGACTAGTGCGTGTGTCAATTTGTTGTCGAGTCGTGTTTGATCAGAGTATTGTGTGCGTGCGTGTTTGTTTGCATGTGAGTTTTTTATCAGAGTATTGTGTGTGTGCGTGTTTGTTTGCATGTGAGTTTTTTTCTTGGGCTAACAGTGGTATCAGAGCCATGTCCAGTGAAGGTGTGTACACGCCGTTGGGCTGCCGCGGCAGCAGCGGCGGCAACGGCGTCGACGGTGACCATGGTGGCCATGAACTGGTAGTGCAGCAAGTGAAGGAAGCGGGGGGTGACGGTGCGCTACCCCATGCTCTCGGAGAACAACTACAGTGTGTGGGCAGTGAAGATGAAGATCTTCATGCGTGCACAAGGCGTGTGGGCAGTAGTGGAGAGCGACGAAGTGGTCGATGAGAAGGACCAGATGGCTCTCACCGCCATCGTCCAAGCTGTGCCGGAGGCTGTGGTGATGGCCATATCCGAGAAGGAGACGGCGAAGGAGGCTTGGGACGCTTTCAAGAAGATGCACGTTGGTGAAGATCGTGTCAAGAAGGCTCGAGTACAGACTCTCAAGATGGAGCTTGGCGGTATGTACATGAGTGAATATGAGAAAGTTAATGAGTTTGCCTTGAAGGTTACCATCATCGTGAACGAGATACGTTCTCTCGGCACGAAAGTGGAGGAGAGTGCCGTGGTGGAGAAGCTCCTACACTCCGTCCCCGACAATTTCCTACCCATTGTTAGTACTATTGTACAATGGGGTGATGTGACGGAGATGTCGGTGGCCGAGTGTAGGAGCTTCTCTACCACGGCACTCTCCTCCACTTTCGTGCCGAGAGAACGTATCTCGTTCACGATGGTGGTAACCTTCAAGGCAAACTCATTAACTTTCTCAGATTCACTCATGTACATACCGTCAAGCTCCATCTTGAGAGTCTGTACTCGGGCCTTCTTGACACAATCTTCACCAACGTGCATCTTCTTGAGAGTGTCCCAAGCCTCCTTCGCCGTCTCCTTCTCGGATATGGCCATCACCACAGCCTCCGGCACAGCTTGGACGATGGCGGCGATAGCCATCTAGTCCTTTTTCTCATCGACCACTTCGTCGCCCTCCACTACTGCCCACACGCCTTGTGCACGCATGAAGATCTTCATCTTCACTGCCCACACACTGTAGTTGTTCTTCGAGAGCATGGGGGTAGCACACCGTCACCCCCGCCTCCTTCACTTGCTGCACGACCAGTTCATGGTCACTGTCGACGCCGCTGCGGCGGCCCGGCAGCGTGTACACACCTTCACTAGACATGACTCTGATACCACTGTTAGCCCGAGAAAAAAAACTCACATGCAAACAAACACGCACACACACAATACTCTGATAAAAAACTCACATGCAAACAAACACGCATGCACACAATACTCTGATCAAACACGACTCGACAACAAATTGACACACGCGCTAGTCATGATGGACTCCGCCATACATTCTTGGTTGCCTGGATACAACTCACGCACAGAGAAAGAAATACACAGAGAGGACTCTAGCTTCAAAAACTGCCATACATCTGATTCATTCCAGCACTTATTTATAGCAAATGAATAGCACAGGCTTGGCCAGAGTGCTCGTCATCTGCTGACTCGCTCTCTCTTGCAGGCATCCAGGGATTTTCTACATGTCGCATAAGCTGAGGACGCAGACTGTGGTGCTCCGGGAGGCGTACCGGAGGCATATGCTGGTGGACAAGCACCCGATGATGGGGATAAGGTATCAGTACATGCATATGGGGAAGGAAGAGGCTGGGAAGGGCAAAGATCGGAAGACAATGCGTGGTGAGCAAATGATAGGGAAGGAGTTTGGTGCAGAAGGAGAGAATGATGAAGTGGACGAGGAAGAGGATGGGGTGGACATGGAAGCCGGTGTTGCTTCAGAAGATGAAGATAGTGATGACGAGGATACAGAGAACATTGGTTAGTCGGCAGAGGGAGAAACTGGAGTACGGCAGCTGAAGACATCACAAAGGACACAGATCGCAAATTGAATCTGGAGCTTTGATCGCAACTGTTCTTCGAGATGATGTTGGTGGTAGCATGTCTGTTCCTTTGGATTGCATGAACACACAAGGAACACTGAGCAAGAGAATGTACAGTCAATTCCCATAACAGGTAGAAAACCTATTAGAAGATGGAGCATGTTCATGCTTTACTGGATTGTCAAGTAGTTGGTGATTGCTAAGTGCTATCATTCTTGTTGTATAATGGTGGCTTCACTTGAGTATTTTATATATGTTTTAGATTCTTAAAGTATGTTGCTCATAAAATAGGCTGATAGCTTGTTTTTCCCTTCACTAATATGTTGATCTCTTGTTCAAGTAAATACTGTTCATCACAGTTATCGTCTAGCCATATACTTACATATATGTCATTTGCTATTTTGACTTGAATTGTTTCATGCCCATGGCAAATCAATTAAGGTGCCCTGGGTTCTAGGTTGATTCTCGACGAATTCTTTTATGATAACAACTTTATACACCACATGACCACACATGTATAGGCAGGTTCCAGGTTTACTTATGAGAATCTACGGCTATCCAGATTTACTTATGACAACCTACAGACATGATAGAATGATACTGTATAAATATTGGTGGCTGTGGGATAAGGTTGTTGAGATGGATATTTAAAGTTGAAAATAGAGTTTTGAAGGAAAAACTAGAATCATGTATACTTTAATAGTTTGATCACAACAAAATAATACAGTACTACACAAAAATCCTGTTACTCCATTTCCTTTTGGATAAGAGATTGTTGCATTGTGCATACTAGTGTCTTAAGTTTTTACAGTTTGGATAAGTTTATACAAATAACCTGAAATAAACAATAAAAATACTATCATTTCCCAAGTTATTTGGAGATATATAGATTAGTTGACAACAATTGTCATCTGTATGCATACCCAGAGTCTAGACAAGAAAATATTCACTAATTACTATACAAAACAAAATATTTGTTAATTTATGTTATTTTCTCCTAAAAATGGTATGGTACTATGGTACACCTATTTTCCTGGATCAATTCTGGCTCCATCTGTATAACACTTGTATTACCTTTTTCCCTGTGATAGAAAATGGAATTTAGTACGTGGAAATCCATTTGACTGGATCTGTGCTGCTGAACCAACTTTTCTACTATCATTATCACAGTTGTTAATAAGTAATATCTAACAATTCTTTGCACATGCACTTTGCGGTGTTATGGCAATCCACATAAAACAACGGCATATGCAGAGTTCAGTTTTTAAAATACATCTTTTTGTTTCATCCTTCAAGTAGTATGTTCAGATATGGTGCAAAAGGAAAAACCTGGTGATAGAAAGACAACTAGTATGCATATACTTTTTCAAATTTCAATCACAACATGCCGTGTTCAATCATGTAAACTTTGCAAACAGTTGGGTACTCTGTTAAATTTTGAATAGCATATTCGTCAACTGTGGTAGTAGTTATGAATTGATGATAGATAATTTGATGCTCCACTATCACCGTACATTTGTCTTGGCGATGTTGGTTGGCATGCCGCTTGATTTAAACCAGATCAAACCCTTACCTATGAACATAAATATAGCAGGACAATCTGACCAACTTGCCACTACAGCCCAAACTGACCCACATAACACTACATGCCGCACTAATCCCAGCCAGCACGTTATTTTGCCTCTAATTCATTTCAGTAACTGGGGCCTCAATAAGAGTTGTATACTTTTACTTTGGTCTAGCACTTTAGCCCATGCATTATCCTGATGGGTTAGATCCACTTTTAAACACTATTAATGCTATTGGATTATATTTAGCCAAACCCAATTTATCAGACTACCCAGTCCAATATAGTTGTAATCCATTTAACTTTCAAAATGCCAATGCCCAATGTATTAGAGTACCCTTTCAATTGGATCCAGTAAACAACTTCGAAGGAATACAGAGGTTTAGGTTTTGAGAACCTCAGATAATATGCGCCAGATATAAAGTTCCATTACTCTATTCCTTCTTGAATTAATTTGGTTCTATTTTCTTTTCTGTACCATATGCATTACTCGGGTTCACCATGGTTCTATACAGGGGTAAGACGTGAAATGGATGATAACGCCCTAGATAACGTTGTGTTGATTGTTCATCTAAAATCATGTTACACACATACCTGATTCTGATACTAAAGTTACTGGTTTTATGTTATCAAATCCTGCCCCTGTATGTGCAATGCCATGTTTGAGGGGAAAAAAGATAGATCAATAAGCTTTGCGAAGTAGGCCTGTAAGGCTGTAAGTGAGCTTTGCTGTATGATTGTCAAGGTAACATTGTGCTATCTGCTTGTTGTTGTTAATAGCGTGTTACTATATATTCTCTTCTGGAATCTACTCATGTGATCAATTCTGGTGCATGATGTTATGCCAAATAATGAAGAACTTGATGGGAAAAAGGAAAGACAAATGTTCCATTTTAGTGGTTAGTTGCCATACCAAGGCTGCTGCAATCAAATGAAGATATTATGCTGATTTGAGATTTCACATCTGATTCCATTCCTAGGAAGACAGTACTGATACATGTATCATCCTTGCCCCAAAACATCACGTGAACTGTTGGATGCGAGTCAGTCAGCTTATGTTGTCTAATCTGCTGTGAGGTTGTCACTGGCTTCAAGTGGCCCATATGCTGACTAACATGCCCAGAACGCATTCAAAAGGTTCCCTGCATGTATCTTTGAATTATGAAGATTTGATTGGTGCAAGTGCTGATATGCACATTCTGTTGTCTTCCTTTGGCTTTTGTCTGGTATCTTGTGTGACATGTATCTTCCCCTACATTCTTATGGCCTTGCTGATGATGATTCTCATGAATCTTGCTTTTCCTAGTTAGTTTATTTAACAATATCATTGTACATTGTTCCGATCCTTCACAATTCATCTTCTTTAGCTTCCGGTAGAATTTCCATTGACTAAAGCAAATGTGCAGCACCTGCACTTGTGTTACCATGTATGAGGTCTGCATGATGTTTTGGGTTACCCTAAAGCAAATATACTCATAGAAGTTGGGTTACCTGCTTGCACATATTTTATTCGGTTCACCAGCCAATGGCCCTGATCAATATGGTTTCAGCTTATTTTTGCACTATTCATAAATTTCGTCTTTTTCTGAACTTTTGGCTTTTTTTTGAGTTTTTTTACCGGTTCTTTTTTTCCTCGTATTTGTTTACATTATACGTGATGGGCTAATATGTTTTTTCTATTTTTAAATTTTTTAAATTTAATTATGGTAAATAAGCCTCTGTCAGCTACAGTGCTTTTTTCAGTCAGCTACAGTGTTTTCAGCCATAAGCCATGAGGCTTTCAGCCGAACCGATCACCACCAATATGAGGTCTGCATTCAACCATATGTCATCCTTGGAGCTTGTATTGGAAGAAACTCTCTTTCCAGGCTGGCAGGGATCAGCTGTTGGACTATACTCGCCTCTTCAAGACTTCAACAAAGGCATGTGATATCATTCGGTGTTCACTGGTACCACTTCTGAACTTGTTTCTCGGCTCTTTTGACTAACATGTTTCATTCTTCCAGGGCAGCTAACAGGAACACCAATGCGAAAAGCCAAGATGAATCTGTAGCATCCAAAAGGAAGCGCCTTCTGAGTTCTGCACTTGCCCTGGTGGTTTCTTTTCTTTTTTTCAGTTGGGTAATGAGTTCATGGCTAATGACACACAACGTGGATTGCCCTGGCTTCTTGCACACGACCATGTGACTTGGCACCAAACTGCTGGGGATAAGCACCAAGTGATGGTAGTATCATAGTATCACCATGTCGTTGGCTGGTGGACACTGAGCTCCATGTGCAACTGCCTAGCTTCTAACTCTGAGATGAGCACCAATCACCAGTGCCTGGTGTCAGCATATTGCCTCCTTTGTTCCCCTGCATGGCTTTAAGCAGCCATGTCTCAAGCCGATTTCGCGTTGGCTGGTGAGATCCCGACAGGTTCCTTAGGCGCTGGACCTGCTGCTGCTGGAAGGTTTTGTCCATGTCGTCCAGAGTCTGGACGTGACATGTTTAGATAATTTGGCTCCAGGGATCCTGCCTGATATCTCTGTGAGCATGTGACATACATGGTTTTTTGTTTTGTCAGTTTTGGCGTAGGTGATTTGGACACGAGGGGCACACACAGCCATGTTAATTGTTAAAGCATGTGCTGAAATTATATTAGTAGAGGTGTCCAGGGTTCCTGCTGGTCCTAGCGATGGCCAACCCATAACCAACTAGACGACACCACTGGCCGCTGCTTGTCTGCCTGAAATTAAGGGTGGGTCTGGAGACTCTGGCCTTTTGCTTGGCCGGGCTCTTAGTGACAAATGTTCATAATATTAGAGGTGTTAACACGAGTTCCACAATACAAATGTTTTAGAGCTTTCTGTAGATGAATCGCGCCAGAAGTAGCTTGGTATATGAGTTTTGTTAAAGGTTTCTGGCTGCTCTCAACTCGAAACAAATTAACATTCAACCAGATCCAAGCAAGTCCTTTCAGTTTCATCAAATGCGTGGAGCCATTGTACTACTATAAGACGTCAATTAATACATTCGATTTTAAAAAACATTGCTAAAATGAGATGTCTGACCTACCACCCCCATACCTAAGGTTGGGTTTTTTCAAACTTGAAGTTGACTTGTGCTTATATTGTCTATAGTAATTAACTTTTAAATAGTATATTTTTTAAAGACAGACTCAATAGAAAAACTGTAGTAAAAAAATATACTAAGTTTAATTGTATTGGCCAAAATCGCATGTGATTATTTTTCTCTGCGTACTGCCTCTCACGAACAATCAACATTTAAATAGGGAGTGTCTAGATATCACCTGAATGTTTTCTTTCTAACTATCATCCAAATTTGTGATCCTTGGATTAGAGATCAAGAGGCTCTTGTTTTTGAAGGGGGGAGATTTTTTTCAAGGGGAATGGGGTAGAATTTAAGAGGAGTGAGATGATAGTTATGAAGAAAACATCCAGATAATGTTTAACAAAACTCATTTAAATATTTAAGTCATAAGCTATGTCCAAAAGTACCCATCTAAATTCCCTCCACAGAAACAACTCTCTTGTATATCTTTGTCTTCGTGTACTCGCATTGGACTCTCAGTGGCAGTTATCCATGATGCTGTTTGGTGTTATGGCATTTTCTTCTTTGCAAATTGCAATCGCAGAACATGCAGCTGGCTAACTGACCTCTCCTTGGCCACAAACTCTGGAAACGATTAATTCGGCCGGATCTGCATGATTGTCAAATTTAGGGGCATAGCATGAGAGACTACTCAGAGGTCACATGGAATGTCAAGAATTGCTGCTGCACCTGGAGGCCTGCAGCCACAAGACTGGAACCATGCAGACGATGCATCATATCACCGAATGATCAATTCAGATCGATGGTATAAAACATGTATGAACTTAGTGGCTATTATGAATTCCAAACATGAAACCGAAGGACAAGGGGGTTCCTGTCATGCATGTGCACCTCATGGACGCACCAACCACGCATTTAAAAATTGGCATTAGTTCATCATCAGATTCTTGTTAGGTGATTAGTAGTAGCGATTTCTGGTCGATGTCTTTTCACAATTGGTGGAAACAAGTAGTATTTCTTTGCGATCGCAGAACAAGTCTAAGCGATATGTCCTAGCTATTAAAGTTCTCTCGAGCCTTTTCTATGCATGATGTGTTTTATGTCGAGCTCTCTTGTTTGGTTGATGGCATCACTGCGTGCGTACACGGCCGTTCTAGGTTCCGTTTCAAACAGTTGCTTGTTTTTGGCTTTTAAAAATCGGTTTTTTTAATAGAGTGACTTCTCAAAATGATTTCTACAAGACGTTTATACGAGTCACTGTAGGAGCGGATTCTTAACATGAGTGTCTCTTACTCACTCAATCTCTTTCTCAATTAACTAAAAACCGTAGCCAAAAACTGCTTTTGCTATACTTAATTGCTTTCTTATACTTTTGGTGATCGCTCCCACTACTATCGTCAGGTACCAATGATCGCAGAGTTTGGTCACCCGGTCACGAAATTAGTTAAACACCGTTTAGCCATCTCAGGGCCAATCTGCAATTGCCATGTTGTGTTTATTTTCTAAAGTTGTATAAAAAATACGTGTAAAATTTCTAAAGTTACAAAAGCCGGTGTTTCATTTTCTAGTTACTCCCGCTCATTTGGAAAACAAAAGTATCTCTTTTGTAGCGCGGTTTAGAAAAATTAAGCAACTGGCTGAAAACCAGAATAATATTTGAAAATGATTCTACCAAACAAGATTATCACAATACCCACCTCGAATCGATACCAAACGAAGCCTTAATCTCGTGTGATTAATAGGCACTACTACAAAGCCACGTCTGCAGGACAAGGAGCGGGCTTGGAAAGCTAGGATGCGCAGCACTTGCATGCACGCCATGCAGTGCTGCATATTAAATAAGGCTTGTTCTTTTTGGTTAAGATGTTTGTAAGAGAGATTATAGGGTAACAAAAATTTATATGTGGTATTTGCCGATATAAATAAAGTCGGTACAGTATGTACTATAATTAATTAGTAGACCTTACTTAAAAACACGCTCCGTTTAAAAGCGAATTATTATAGAAAAGTCAAAAACAGAAATTAAAAGCTAAAAAAGAACAGTGCCGTAGCTTCTTTACGCAGATTGCAGCCAAAGCCTACTTGTGTTTACTTTAATCCGATTGCTGCTCTAATCCATTTGTTTAATCCTGTCGTTCTGCCCTTGTTAAGAGCTTGGACCGTCCCACGTGCAATGGCGGTCAGTGTCCAAGGATGCGAAGATTCGTGCGTATGTCATTGTCGGCTGAGCATGCAGAGGTTTCTTTGCCTTCTTCTTTTTTTTTCGAAAGGTAGGTCGTCGGTAACCTATATTATGATATCCGTAGGTAAACAAAGTATGTGGTTTGGATAACGCTATTGTTCAAAATTATTGATCTATCATCAAGTGGACTGTTTGCAGAGAGGAATGTTGAGCGATCTTTAATCCATTTCATAATGTATAGGTCGATATAAGTAACTTCATCAGCAAAGTGGCCAGATTAAAGGAAACCCCGTCATGTCTTCGTTTTAGATTCATGTAAGTGGCATATGTGTTACTATATTGCTATTTAGTTCAAATTTAGCTCGGGACGTACTCAAATTCTGGATCCGTCATTGACGTATGGTTCATACGTAGAGCAAGTGAGAAATCTCTGCATATATATACCACTACATTTCCATTTACAAGGGGATGTGTGTGTGTATCCAACAATCCGACAAAATACTAGAACAAATTAAGCAAGCTTACGAAGTACAGAAAGAAAAAGGAGAGAGCAGTTAGGCAATAGAAGAGACACGTACACCGACATTCGACAAGTTTTTTCCCCTTCTTATCATATTCTGTTCTAAAAAGTTATCATTTTCTGTTCTAAAAAGTACGTTGTTCGGCGCTAGCAAAAGTAATATATAGCAGAGCGAACGTACTCAGGTATTTGATAATATTTCTTCCTTTTGCTAGCAATTAAGAAATCTAGTGAGAACCAAGCGTTAGAACTCGGTGGTCTGCTTAATTGGTGGCTTTAAAATAAATAAAAAGCTTGTTACTCTATATTGACCAAGAGCTTATTGATAGCTATTCTACATGTTCTTTTTAGACGTCCCAATCACTATTCTAGATGTTGACGCAGAGGTGAACCTTTTTCCCCCCGTAGTAGTGGTGCTGGATTAGCGAGTTTGGCACTTAGGACATGATCATTCCATTGTAATGCGCTTTAAGGATAAAAAGTTAACACTATTTAGCACCAGCAACAAGAGGAGGGGGCACCCTGTGAGCAACCATTCGCGTGTGCAAATGTTCAACTTGTGAGCTACGCCAGCAAGAGCTGGTAGTTTGAAGCTGACCTGACATATCCAAGAGCTTGTTCTTTTTTGGCTTAAGCTTATGCTTTTGGCTGCGGCTTGTGACTTTTGGGCTGTTTGAGCGAGAGATTACAGAGTAACAGAAGCTCACTTGCGGTTTTTGTCGATATAAATGAAGTCGGTAAAGTATGTACTATAATTAACTAGTAGACCATATCTTGAAGAGATACTCCGTTTAAAAGTTAGGTACTGTAGAAAAGCCAAAAAATAGCTTTTATAAGATCTGTTAGTTACTGTAGAAAAACCGAAAATCAATTTTTATAAGACCAGCTAAAAAAAATCGAAAAGCAGTTTTTTATAAGACCCTATCCTGACAAGAGAAGCTAGTTACTGTCAGCTTTTATAAGATCCCATCTCAGCCGGGGTTCTCACTCTCCACACGTCCCCGGCCTCCCTCGGGCGTCTTTAAGATTAATGGAGCCACACCGGCCTCCTTGGGACGTCGACGGCATCGCATCAACGGTGCGACGCGATAACGACCGCCGATCGATCGTTTCACGTCGCCGTCGCCTCGTCCCTTGGCCGCGATCGATCACGGATCGCACCGATTCACGCGTGCGTACGTGGGGGACGGACGGGGGCCGGATTCCCTGGCATGCATGCAAGGAGCACGACGGCGCTGTTCTCCTGCCGGCGGTTACCATAGGACGGCTTCTTCTTTTTATTTTTACGAAACAAATAAGCAATAATTTATATATCATTTTCTTTAAAACAGTTTATCGATAATTTTTTAAAATGGTTTATCGATATTCGATTTATTTACATAAATACTTATATTAACACTAAAAATTACCAGAGATGATGGTTGTAAACTACAATTAAAAAGAGCTAACCATATCCGTTGAAATACCTAGGCAAGTCTAGCTCTTGACTACTCACGTGGAGCCGTCTTTAGGCAAAGCAGCGTGTCTGTCTGTCACGCATGGCATACTCCGTGTTTGGCCGGTCCTCCAGGCAATCCACAACTAACAACCGGCCGGCCATTTGTCAGTTCAGCTGGGATGTGCATGGGAGCTTGCCCCTAGTTGAAAGCCTAGCTTGGTCAAAACGGGGATAAAGAAACAGAAGATCCTGGCCTCCTAGGATCAATTTCTCACAAATCATAATTAATCACGGTTAAGACTAGACGGCGCCAGTGGTACTCAACGAGAGGTGTCGCGGTTGCACTCGGCGTTACTGTGGTCGGTAGGTCGGACTTCTACTGTGATGGCTGTACGTGCCCGGAGCGCGAGAAAAGTAGCGCGCGTAGGGAAGGGATAATATAAATCACGAAAAGGACATACCATCACGCGTAATAATACGTTGGTCAGCAGCTGATCAGGTGCTTGGGACTTTGCTACTGTTGGATTCTTTTACACACTAGATTGATTTTGTGAAAGTTTTTCCGTCTATTCTTTATTCATTTGTTTTTTATGTGAAGCCGTTTACAATTACGTTGTGAGCTTAGAAGGTAAGGGTTTATTTATAGACTCCACTTACTGGTGTTACAAACTTATCTACTTATTTTCGGTACGCCATGAAACTCCTGAATCATGTCACCGACCACGATCAGACAGGCAAGTTTAATGAGTCTAAGATATATTAGTCTCTAGCACATATGCGTGAGTCGTGCGTTATAATCAGATTGTTTATGAGATCAATTCCAATCTGATCATGTGAGTCAACAGCCTGCAGAGCCGATCCTATAAAATAAACTCAGCTATTCTGCTCTGTACTGTACCCAGATTAAATATATGTATGCATATCAAATTCTAGTAGGCTCGACCTTAATAAATATGTCTATCATATTCCTGCACAGCCGTTCTCGATATCTCAAGTTAAATTCCGTACTAAATTATTCTCTATCACTTGTATCAATAATATGAATAATTTCACATTAAATTAAAAAGACAATAAATATAATAAATATTAAAAACCACGTAGAAATTCCAACATCTTCTGGCCGGTTTGTTAGTTGGATGTTTGGTAGTACTAGTATTGTGCAATATCTGAACTACTGGTTTGTGCAACTGGATGAAGGTGCTTAGGGATGATACATTAATTTTTAGGCAGTGGTGATACATCAGTTTTTGCACTGCTCTTTTCTTCGGAAGTGCCTCTATGCTTTCACAAAGTAAAATTAAACAAATTCATCTGTTCGTATAAGAAAACAGTTTTCATTTAGGTGAGAACTGATCAAGAGATAATAGGCATCTTCTAATTAAAACTGCATTAGCATTGCGGTTTGTGCGGTTTCGTTGCGGTAATTCTTTTTATATTAGCTAGGGAATGATCCGAAGACCATGAAATTAAATCCTAACAAATCTATAAGTAACACATGGTTAGTGAGAGTCGAACTCTTAAGCTAGAAACGGTGCCACACCTACAATACTAGACAACATAATGAACACTTTGTTTGAAAGCTTGTATTGTATATTTATATAGCGACAAAAATCATCTGACACCCCGTTTGGCTGGCAGTAATTGAGGTCAGAATCGTGGAATTGGAATCGGATTCGAGAGATGGAGATGTTTAGCTACCACCGGAGTTGGAAGCATCGATTCCAACCCCAATTCCAGTACTCGGGCCACACCTAACTCCAATTCTTTCCTCTCCCACGTCAGTTGTTTAGAATCAAGCAGCGTCACAAGTCACAACTCCTCTCCCGAGTCACGATACTTCTTCCCCCACCGCCAACTTGAGGCAAGCTTCTCCCCTCTCCGCCAACTTCTCCCAACGCCGGAGCTGTAGAACAAGTTGTGGCCTGCGGCGGCGCATCATTAGGACACTAATCGGCTATGGTTGTGGCTCAATTGGGCAAAACAAGGTGGTGGACCTAATATAGTAATTAGAAGGGGTGAATGATGCCTTCAAATTTAACTACCCAAAAGTTATTATTAAACTTTTCACTCTACAGTGACTGGAAACTAGAAGGATCATATTTGCCAACCAACAAATCACTCACAAAAACACGGAAGCAAATAGAGTTCAACTCCTCATGGCTAATCGGACCCCTACGAGTAGGGATGCAAACGGATCGGATACGGACGGAAGCGGTTGGACCGACCGAGCGGTCTGGCCACCGGAGATGGTCAATCTAACCGACCTCCGATCGAACCATATGCCTAGGGGCGGTCGGACCGCACCCCTGATCCTAGAACTGAAAATCAGCCCAAGCCAAAACAAAACGTGGTGCAATCTCTAAAATGCATCTCCAAATAATTTTAAACTTTGTACATACCTT
This sequence comes from Dendrocalamus latiflorus, assembly GCA_017311315.1. Lineage (NCBI taxonomy): Eukaryota > Viridiplantae > Streptophyta > Magnoliopsida > Poales > Poaceae > Dendrocalamus > Dendrocalamus latiflorus. The sequence continues at coordinate 9,493,781 of CM029631.1, forward strand.
ACTAAGAATCTCACGACCCTAATCCATCTAAGAATTAATTTGCTATTTTAGGATTAATTTTTCCTTTTAAAAAACATCGTGTATTTTTAGGCATAAATTCTTGTCCTTTGACAATGGATTCATGAAGATTCCAATTATTCTCTATTTAGTTAATGCAGTTGTTTCAATAGACAAATTCTCCTTTTTTAAAAAAAAAGATTGAGGAACAAAAAAGAAGTATAACAAAGAGCATGATACCAGTGGCGGAACTACCATAGGGGCAAGCCGGGGCAGCTGCCCCCGACCTCCCCGCATGTAAGATCAAGGAGGCGGACTAGATGGAGTAAATAGGTGATCTAAAAATTCTCTTTCAATAATTATCAATTAAAGGCCTTTTCTTTTTGTCTAAACCAAGTATACAATGCGGAATCTTAAATCAAATTGGTTTAGCACAAATAAAGCATAATTCACTTATGTTCACCTAAGTGCACCAACACTCTAAAGCTATGTCAAGATTTGCAATCCTAGAATGACAAGCAATTTAATTCTATGAATATAAATTACTTGAATGTAAATTGAGCACAGAAAACAAACCACAATTGATACAATCTCTTTTTACTGTCGTGTTCGGAGACTTGCCGGTCTCCCTAGTCCATGTTGAGATTACCCCAAACGAATTGGACCAGCTCTACGAATTAAGACGAAACACCCCAACCACTAGTGGTAGCTATTTCCCGCTCCGGGTAGGTGAGTTTCAACCTTCACACTTCGTTGGGTCTTCTCATAACTTTCTTTGAGAAAATCACCGCGCACGACACCTCCAACACCAGCTAGGAGTCAGCAAACTCTAAGAGTAATAAGTTAATCCTCTCGTTTGACTCTCACCGCGTGCAATAAATGCGCAAGTTCGAGTGGATACTCAATCCAATTCTAGATGTAACATATGCAATCTAGAACCTTTCTCCTTGCTCACAAGGTGCAACACATCCATAATTGAGAGGAGGACCTCACACTAGCTCAATAGAGTAAAATGGAGTGTAGCAATCCTTTCTCCAATCGGCCACAAGGGGTATATATACATACACCACGAAAACTAGCCGTTAGAAGCAAAGGACAAAAAAAAACAGGATTATCGGAAGGACCAGCGGCAAAACTGTGGTACTTCCACTCCCCTTACAACGGTTAAAAAACTAGTTGTTAGAAGCAAAGGACTAGTCAAGTCCGGTAGTTTCAGTTTTTGGTAGTTGCACTGTACAATTTTTGGTAGTTTGAATCGTTTTGTTCAAATACTTAGATTTGAGTATAATTAACATATTTAGCACTTTTGAAAATACAATTTAGTCTCATCTTAGTAAAAACAAGTTTTGGACTAGGAGCTATCCACAACTATCTCCTAAAATTCAAGCTTTTGTCATGTGTTAGATCTCAAACTTTTGTCTACCATCCAGCAATTAGCATAAAAGTATAATCTTGGTCACTAAATTGGATTCGTTCCTGATTGGGGGAGATTGATCCTGGTTTTAGCGGTTCATTGGCTGCTGGATCAGGGGAGATCAACGCAACCGAATCCTGTTAGTGCTATTTCTGAACTTTGATGTTGATTTTCTAATTCCAAATCCAATGAACAGCCAAACAAAAAATTGGGACTTGAATCGGTTTGAATCAAATTCATGTTCTACTAGAATAGAAGTTGCAATCCAATTGAATGAATCAAATTCAATTCATAGGACCCAAACGGGGTGAGATTCTTTACTTTTCTTGAGATCGGTGTCACTAGCTTCTACGTACATTTCAAATTAACAACTACGGTAGTACGATATCAATATGAAACTTGTGCTACAACTGCCCGAGCCTTCGAGAAGAGATTAGCCCTTTTCCCTGGCCGGAAGTACTCTCTTGTTTTCTTTCTTCGGGGGACCTCTGTCGGACTCTAGTGGCGTGAAACACGATTTTCTGACAGAAACAGCATGAAGCATGATGCGAATTAGCCATACGAGCCGAAAGCTACATAAGCACAGAGTATAAGGAACTGGCCGAAACGTCACATTGCTCATGCCGCCGATCCATTCATGCCCGTTAATTCTTCACCATTGAATTTTCTTGTTGGAAAAACACGCCCCAAGCCAAGGACTTCTGTATGCATGGCTTTCTCATCTCTACGACAAGGATGTCCCATGCCCCCAGTGACAAAATAAATATATCTGGAACAAATTAGAGTGCAGTGAAAAATGGTCTGTTTATATGTTTCCTGCATGACTGGCTACCTCTTCCTAGGCACTGCCCATGCCTGCCTGTCTTGCTGCGATCTTTTGTGAGGCTAGGAATTCGGTCAAAATTCCTGGATGGATACGACATCACCTGCCCGGCCCGGCGTTTTGCTAGAGCTTGCCTGGTGGAAACTGAACGCTCATGCGTGGACGCCTTCAATTCGTCAGAATTCAACGAAATAGCTACAGCCAAAAGCGGCACTGCTTCCTCTGGGAAATGCAATTTGGCACATATTTCTCGCGGAGGTACCACATTATTTATACAAGGGAAATCTCCACAACGAAAACAATTCAGCTCACCAATCATTTTCCGTCAGATTCAGGTTGGTTCAGTACACCTCTAGTCTCACCTGCAACAAATCGACAACAAATCAAAGGACAAACCACAGCCAACAAGTCGCCCCTAATTCAACCCAAAAGGTAGAAATTCCATCTCGAATTGACTCCAATCGGAAACTAACTCGCAGCAATGATCAATCTGTCTCAACCTTGTACCATCAGAGCGCAGTGGCTGGAAGAACCCCACACAAGCAGACAAGCAGAGTGGTGGAAGAAGCAAAGCTTCAGACTACTTTTCCACCAATACTGCTGTCACTGCAGCCCAACAGAAACCCACAACCAGACATACAGAGACGCAGAGGAAGTGAACAAGTGAGAAGGAAACGGAGGCAGAATCATCTTAATATACTATGAACAAATGTACACATGAGCCAACAACACCTCAGTATGCCATAGCAGCAAGCAACTGGGTGGCAAACAGGATCCCAAACACCGAACAGTGAGTGACAACAACTGGAGCATATCCATGTCTGATGCGAAGGAAAAAGGGCCGAAAAAAAATATATACTCTACTGCTACTCAGTAGGCACCAGCTGAGCTCTGCTTGCTCTCTAGAAGCAAGCACCAGCAGAAAAGCTACGAGCTGGGCACTTTTCTATCTCTGTTCTTCTGCCAGTATTGACACATAAATTATACTCCTTACACTGGTCTGAACCGAAGGAAGTGAGCTAAAAATGAACAGAAACCAACTGCTACTAACTGTAACTGTAGCGGGAGGAAGGGAAGACTCCGGGGACCTCCTATGCCTAAGGCTCCCTCTGGTGACTTCTTCCCTCCGTGTCGCGTCTCCTCCTCTGCTTCTTGCCCACCTCCAAGAAACGCGGAGGCGGGCAAGGGGAGCTCGGCTTGGCTCAGGCCTGGGCCTCGAGCTCCTTGCCCGTGATGAAGGTGCCGTGAAAGCCGTACGGCACGCGGGACGGCAGCTGGATGGTGGCCTCCAGGCGCATGTCGGCGGCATTGACGACCAGGAGCTCCGACGTGCCGGCGCGCTCATCGTGGACGAAGGATAGCACGTACCCGTCGTCCTCGCCGCGGGGCGTCGCGGCCGCGGAGTCCATGGGCACGAAGCAGGGCTCGCCGCCGAACCGGCCCTCGCCGTACTCGAACTTGGTAAGCGCGCCCGTGACCAGGTCGACCTTGGCGAAGCCGGACACCTTGGGCCACGGCTCGGCGACGGCGAGGTAGGCGTACCGCGTCTTGCGGCCCAGGAGGTTGCGGTTCACCATGCCGACCTCGAGGTTCACCTGCCGCGACGGCGGCAGGATGGCGCGCCGGTTCGACTCGCCGATGCGGGTGTTGAGGCGGATCTCCGTGAGCACGCTCTCGAGGCGCTCGTCGGACTCGTTGAAGATGGAGTCGGCGGGGGTCATGCAGGAGCCGATGACCACCACCTCGCCGGTCTCCTCGTCCTCCCACGCGTTCCAGAGGTGGAAGCAGAAGCAGTCCGGCACGTCCACCCACACCATCTCCGACGCGTCCGCGGCGTGCTTCGGCAGCACGCCGAAGCGCGACGTCTTCTCCTTGTCGAGCACGACGGGCGAGCCGCCGCGCAGCATCTCTTGGAGCTTGAACACCACCTGGTGGTCGGGCACGACGACGTAGTTCTCGGTGATGGCGAAGTCGTGGATCATGGTCGGCTGCTCGAGCGGGATCTCGACGTCGGTGGACTTGGTCCCGTCGGGAGAGAAGTAGAAGTACTTCAAGTACGGCTTCTTGATCACGTCGTAGCTGAGCGCGTGGAGCTCACCGGTGACAGGGTCGAGCTTGGGGTGCGCGATCATGGCGCACCCGAGCTGCCCATCGAAGTCGTAGCGGCCGACAGTCTCGAGGTCGCCGTCAGCGGTAACGTGCACGTGGTACGGGAGATCGTCCTCGGACATGGCGAGGAGCCGGCCGTTGACATAGACCAGCCCGGCGTTGGCCACGCCGGTGCCGTGCGACGGGTCGACGAGGCCGCAGGCCGCGCGCGCGTAGAACAGAGCAAGCCGCGCGATCCCGGAGTGGCCATGTAGCTCACCGATAGCCTTGGGGAACATAGGCCGCCCCAACGCGCGCTCCTGTCGCAGGCGCGCCGTCTCCGTGAACCGGCAGGCGTACGACTCGGCGGCGCCGTTGCGTATCCGCACGGCGTGCACCATGCCATCGCCGTCGAACAGGTGGTGCCCCGCGACGGGGTCGAAGTGCGGGTTGGCGCCGTTGCGCGCGTACACGCCGCTGATGAACGGCGGGATGCGCCCGGACACCGGCAGCGCCCGCGCGGGTGGGGTCTCCCCCACCGGCGCGAAGTTGCCAGCGATCTGCACCGCGGGGTCGGCCGTCTTGGGCAGCCCATGCGGCCGCTCGAGGACGTTGGACACGAACCCCTCCTCGAAGGCGTCGAGCGCCATCGCCGCCGCGCGCTGGAAGAAGTTAAGCTTCTTCCCCTCCCTCCGCGGAGAGTCCGCCACCGGCGCCTTCGGGACGCCAATGGCAGGCTTCGCCGAGGACGGCGACGGCGCGTCGGCGCCGCGCACGAACGTGGCCGGCAGGTACGCCGGCTCGCGGGCGGCGCCGGAGGGCGCGCTCGGCACGGAGCTGATGGCGCGAGCGGAGAACCGCACCGAACTGGGGGCCTTGGTCCGCCCCGGCGGGCACGCGAGGCCGCCCGGCCTGTGCCGCTGTATGGAAACAGAGCTGGGCGTGGTGAGAGTTGGCATCGGCACGGCAGAATCGCGCGGATTTTGGCTAGAATCGCGCTGGTTTTGAAGGATTGGGGTGGGTTTTGCGAGCGCGTACGGGAGTGAGCTGAGCGGAGCCCTGTTGGGTTGGGATGGTGAGGCAGGGAGGGGAGCGTATCATTATATAGAGTTGCGGGGGTTTGCGGAGCAGGGGAGGGAGGGGAAGCGAGCGAAGGGTGGGTGGGAATGGAGGGAGGGGAGGGGGAGTGAGGTGGAGGATGGTGTGGTGGTGGTGGGGAGCGTGGGCGTGGGTGGGGCGTGGGCGGTTCGAATGGGCAAGTCCAAGGAATTGACACGTTGCGGGTGCCCACGTGGTGCGCTCGGGGCGGACGGGCTGACGGTGACGTGCCCCAGCAGCGAGCTGCGCTGCGCTGCGCTGCGTCATCCGTTTTTCCCCCTTGGTTTCTCCTCCGTTTTTTCAGGGATGGACAGCAACCGACTCCCGATCCTGTGTGCGCAGTCACAACTCAGTTCTTGTCTGTTTCAGGCAACGGTATTTATAAAACAAGTTAAACAGTAGCATATTTATATAAATGATGTCCTATTATTCGATAGATAGATGGCAACGTGGAAGGGATAACACATGACACCTACCGACTTATGAGTAGACAGCAAGCGCCTGCCGTCTGCCGCCCACTCACGGAACAGCACTATTTAAATTCATAATTTACATCATATTTATTCGAATTTTAAATATAGCAAATGAGGTCAAAAAATTATAAAATTTTATGCATAGACTCCTAACGTAACGTACTTCATCGTGTAAATTTTTTACAATTTTAAGCCCTCTAAATATTGCTCAAAAAATCATAGAATTTGATATTTGTAGGAATTGTTACATATAACAAATGACCTTCAAAAATTATAAAATTTTATGTGGAGCCTCCAAACATAGCTGATCTAACTATATATATTTTTTGGGGAATTTATGTACTCCAAATTTGCCATATATAGTGACTTTTCAACGTGTATTTACAAAAATAGCCGTATGTGAGCACAAAAATAACGCTTCTGTCGTTCGATCACTGGACAGCGGTACCCAATAGTCAACACGTGGTGCCTACTGTCTACCCACAAAACAGCAGGTGATTTAGCCTGCTTAATTACCTGCCTAAATTTGTAATTTTATGTTATAATTTTTTGAATTTGTAAATATACCAAATGAGCTCGCAAAATTATGACAATTTTTGGTGGAGCTTCCTGATGCATCATCATACATTGTGTAATTTTTATTGTAATTTTTGAGATATTTTCTACCTCTAAAAATTCTTAAAACGACGCATAATTAACCAAGCAATTAAGCATATATGCGCCGCTCCAAGAATTTTTAGAGATAGCAAATAGTTGTGAAAAATTACAATCTTTTTTATGGAGCTTTCTTATATAGCGTGATATGTTTTGTAATTTCTATGTAATTTTTTACATCACTTTGATATCTCTAAAAATTATTTAAGCAGCACATAATTAAACGGATGATTAAGCACTAATAGCCAGGGGCTAATGGCCTGATGTCTGGCCACTATGCAGCACCAGGAAGCTTCACAACAAAGCACACTGTATCAGAAAGCTTCACAAAAAATTTTGTAATTTTTCACAACCATTTACTACCTCTAAAAATTATTAAAGTGGTGCATAATTTTAATCGTCTGGTTAATTATGTATTATTTTAAGAATTTTTAGAGTTAGAAAATAGCTTCAAAAAATTGTGAAAATTTATACAACATACCACGATGTCTTGGGAAGCTCCACCAATATGTCATAATTTTTTTAGCTCATTTTCTATATTTACATATTTAAAAATTATAAATTATGAATTTAGGCAGGTAATTAAACCGGCTAATTAGCCGGCTTAATCACCTAACGTTCCGTGGGCGGGCTGTAGGCGCCTGCCGCCTACTCACGGGGCGGCAGGTGCCACGCGTCGTCTCCACCGCGCTGCTGCCCGTCCACGGAACGGCAAAAACAATATTTCTGTAAATACGTTGTGCATACAGCTAGTTTTATAAATATTATCGCAAACAACACCAAATCCGATAAAAACTCATGTTTCCCACCGTTTCCTCTTCCTGTAGGCCTAGCCTTGGTATTTGCACCTTGGAGGCATCCCCCGACCCCGTGTTAAAACTGTGCTACTGCCACGACCTCTTTAAGCCCTTTGTTTGGAAGAGAACGCATTAGGGATCGAGTGCTGTAATTAAACAGGATGCCGTCAATTGAGTACGCAGATTCGACACTTGTAGACTAGTATAGTTCCTCTTCTCGCTCAGGCACAGTTAGACAAACCTGTTGGTACAATCGATATTTATGACCATGTTGAACTTTCGAACTTAGTTGTCGTAGCTCGTTTATAATTATGTTGTGGTTTATAACCGCTCAGCTGGTTACAACTACTTCTTACTGTTGTGCACATACTCATAACTGAGTAACGACTACTCCAGCTTATGGCCCTGATCAACTCGGCTTCGGCTTCTGGCTTATTTTTCACTGTTCATAAGTTTCGTCTTTTTCTGAACTTTTGACTTTTCGTTGAGCTTTTTTGCCGGTTCTTTTTTTCCCGTATTTGTTTGTATTATACGTAATGGGCTAACATATTTTTTTATTTTTAAAATTTTTTAAATTTAATTATGCTAAATAAGCCTCTGTCAGCTACAGTGCTTTTTTCAGCTAGCTACAGTGTTTTCAGCCATAAGCCACGAGCTTTTCAGCCGAACCGATCACCACCTATGACTGTGTTCCCGATTGTCTCGTACTCGTAGCCTTGTTACGACCAGCATGTTCTCATAACGACCACGCTCCTGCTGCGCTTTGCACGTACTCGTAACTGAGTTACGAGTACTCGATACTTCGACTGCAAATACTAGCACATTTACTATCACGTGGCTTACGACCGCTCAGTTGGTTACAACCATTTCTTACTGCTATGCACATACTCATAACCGAGTAACGACCACTCCGGCTTGCGATTGCGTCTTCCCGATTGTCTCGTACTCATAGCCTTGTTACAACCAGTACGTCCTCATAACGACCACATCTTCTCTCATGTGTACGTGCTCGTAGCTTTTCCTTGATAAGATTTATGACCACGCTCCCACTGCACTTTGCACGTACTCGTAGCCGAGTTACGAGTACTTGATACCTCGACTGCAAACACCAGCGCCTTCGACCACGACCACTTTGCCGCCTTTTCGAGTGCTCATGTACTCGTTACCTTCGAGCACCCTTGGTTCTCGATGATTTCGAGCACTCGATAAAGCACGTGAATACAGTCCATTTTTCCAGGAGCCAAAGCACTTCTGCTTTTCTTTTCTTTTTCTTTCCCTCAACTTCTCGATCACAACTGACCTCTCTTGTTCACTTTTATCTCATTTGCATTGCTCTGCTACTTATACTCAATATATTGACTATAAAACGGACTCTTCCACCTACTCGATTTCTTACTCTATCCTTAACTCGTATATTTGTATACGGACATAACTTGTACATATCGAACCGACTCAAATACTACTAGTAACAAAGAAAAAAAAGATCATTTCTAGCAAAACCAACCGCCGAGGCTCTAACCCGCTGCCCGGTTGGTGGCACAACGCTCATCAATTTTGCTTGGTCGGCGAGGAAGCATGAGTAACTGCCTCGAATGAAGCAGTAATTAACCTGCCACAGCATGCAGCCACGCGCACTACCTGCCGCCAAGGTGAGGGGGCGGGGACAATCGTGGCAGGGTCGGCGAAATGGTTTGGGCTCAGGTGCCGGGGGCGCGCGCGTGGTCCCCCGCATGGCCGAGGGCGGCGGGTGTCTTCCTCCCCCGCCTCGGCGCTGCGCGCGCGTTTTGTGTCGTTGTGCGCCATCCGGGCGTGTTTCCGCTGCTGCGCTGGGCAAGTGGGCAGCGCGGACATCCCACGCGCGCGGCCGTGCCCCCCTCCCATCTTGACACCCCACATGCGCGCCGCGCCCCATCGGGCGGGGCGGCTCGCTGCCTGCCTCGTCGTGGTGGTACCACTAGTGCTGCACATTTTACATGAGGTCTAGTTTCACCACTGACCAGCGAGTAAATGGTGATTTGGTCGGTGCAGCGTGAGCCTGCCGTGCCGGCCGGTGACTATGTTTCTAGAACGTGAACCAACCGAAAGGTGACCAGTGAACACAAACTACGAGGAATGTAACGCAAAAATGCAAAAGCACACAGCACACGATCGATGGACATACTATCTTAGTCCTCTAGAGTACCTCAAGACTCGTTTAAGGGGTATGACAATAAGTCAATAATTATAAGATGAAACGATGGTTTGAATTTCAAATGTTTGCATCAATATCGAGGCATATTTGATGATATTGATAGTCTATATACCTCGTCTACATGTGAAAAAACCATATTCAATATGAGGTGATGTTTTTTTAAGCATTACTGCATAGGTGATGACTTGTTAGGCTTGCAGGTAGGGACATCCGCACAATAGTGCGCACAAGGTGACGGGGCAGTGCGTAGGGAGGGGGGGGTCACAAGTGTGAGTTCTGTGTAGACTGTCGAGTACGCATCCCCATTTGGAAGAACAGCAATGTGGATCCCTGTCTGGCCGACGGTGAAGTGAAGTTGAACGATCTTGCCGGCAAGGATTAAGGGCCTATTTGGGAGAGCTTCATCAGCTCCAGATCCACCTAGAAGGTGAATCTGGAGCTGGATCCATCGTGGAGCAGCTCCATCGTGGATCTGGGATTCGTCAAAGTGTTTGGTACAGCTCCACCTCCCTCTCCATCTCACTTCCACTTGGGCCCACGCGTCAGGGGGCAAAATGAAAAAAAAAGAATTCCCGGCCAGCAGAGCACGGCGCGCACGGGCACGGCACAGCGGCTGGGCGAGCACGGCGCGCGGCAGAGGAGGAGGCGAAGAAGAGGAGGAGGCGGAGCGGCGGCTGGGGCCGCCTGGGGGGCAGTGAGGCGGCTGGGGCCGCCTGGGGGGCAGTGAGGCGGCTGGCCGGAGGTGAGGAGGAACTGGAGCGCCGGCGGTGAGGAGGAACTGGAGCGTCGGCGGTCGGAGGAGAGGGGGAAAGAGGTGAGGTGTGCGCAAGCACGAGTGAGGTATAGGGAGCTCACTGGTGTGGTCGAAGTGGACGGAGGGGAACGGAGGTGAGCCGGCAGCGAGCGCATGCGGCGGTGCGGCCGGGTCGCTGTGGCGGGGAAGCTTGGGCGGCGGAGGGCGGCGAACGACCACGGGGGTGGCTTCGGGACACCGAGGGGCAACTCCTACCACGAGAAATCGGCCTGGGACCGCTTGAGGAGGGGGCGGTGGCGGAAGTGGCGGTGGCCGGCCGGAGGCGGAGAAGAAGCGTGCGCGGTGGATTCAAGTGGTGATTTCTCAATTCATCGCGTGGGGAGGCATCTCAAGGAGGAAGAAGGCGTGAGCATCGCAGGCGAGGAGGAGGGCGAGGGCGTGGAGCGAGGAGACGAGGCCGGCGAGAGGAGGGGAGGGGGAAGCGGAGCTAGTGCTGGCGGGGATGGATACGGTGGAGGTGAGGAGGAAGGAGAAGGTGTAGGCGTTGGGGAGGAAGGAGGAGGAGAGGAGGCGGCGGAGGCGGGGGAAGAGGCAGAGGGCGCGGAGAGGGGAGGCCGAGAGGAGGGAGCGGAGGAGGGAGTTGGGGAGGAAGCGGTCGGCGAGGAGGGAGGAGGTCGCATGCGGAGAAGAAGAATGAAATAGAACGAACCGTTGTTTTGTGTAATCAGTGGCATGGTGGGTAATTTTCCCCAACTCCACCAACTTGAGTTTGGTGGAGCACCCCTTGAGGTGCTCCACCAATTTGGTGAATCTGGAGTCAGATCCATGATTTTGGTGGAGCAGATCCACGGTGGAGCTGCTGGAGCTAGAACTGTTTGGCTAGTAAAATTGAATCCGGATCTGTTTTTTGTGAATCTGGAGCTGGTGGAGCTCTCCCAAACAGGCCCTAAAGATGTATTGCTACTATGCAACTAAACCTCTACGATATATTTCACTTTTAGATTTTGGACGTCAATTTTAGCTTGCCTAGCTTATCCTTGGTCTTGCTTGGTTGTACGAATTTCATCGTGAATTGATTCTACAAGACCCGGGCAATTCCAGTACTATCAAATTTCTAAAAACACTCTTTAGTTTCTTGTAATGGCATGTTTATAATGGCTTCTGCTTCCGATTTTTGCTTATAAAAGCTTAAAGTCAATACATGAAACTAGTTTCTCGAAACGACTTCTCCACTCCTCATACTACTGTCTCGCTTCAGGAATAAGCAGAGGTCACAGGTGCATCATACACCCCACTCCTCTCGCTCCATCATACACACGTATTTCTTTCTTATTTTTTCCACCACTAACACTCCCCTTTTTAAAGTCACTTCTTTTAGTTATTACTACTCATTTTAGCCAAAAGGCACATAAGCCACAGTTAATACGAATGCCCCCTCCCCCAAATCTAATAGCAAACATCAAACAACTTAAAAACAAACTACCACTGGCATGTGGGGACATAAAACTCCAACCGTTACTTTTTAATTTCTAACTTCTTAATTTTATTTTTTTCTGACTTTTTGGTTTTTTTTTTGTGTTTTATTTTTTCTCTTATTCTTTTGTATTGTCTATGATAATATAATTTTTTTATTGTTTAAAAATTAATTACGCTGAAAAACTATGAACAACTACAGTACATAAAAAAAGCTTGTCATAATACTTAAAAAGCTAGAAACTTAAACTTCAAAAGTCTAAATAAGCATCCAAAGACTTGTGTGGTGCACCACAAATACAATTCAACAACAAATTAACCAAACATTTGCAAGATAGTGTGACACATCTAACATTAGACACGGCAAAGCTAATCTTCCAAATCAATCGGATGGACAGCTGCCCGAGCCATCAATCGAAGATTTCGAGACGAGGAAGGCCGACATAGGAAGTGGAGGAAAGGACGATTTGCTTTCGCATGCATGACGGTGACTCGTATATCGCTTGAGCGATGGAATGACATGACAGCATACGTGCAGCAGAGCGATTGGCAGCTCGATCGCTCCGTTTCCTTCAGACCAAAAACGAATTTTGGACGCTTTTGACACTGTAGCTCCTGGAAATTCCAAAAATAGTGCTGAGTAGAACAAAATTTCAATTCTAGCACCCTGTTGACTGCACCACTTAACGGGAGGTTGACACGTGTCAGTGGTGCGGGCGGGGACCGCACCACACTAGAGTGGTGCGCTCCCCGGCCGCACCACTCCGCCGCCGTACCTGCCAGCTAGATGGTGCGGTGTCGCACCGCACCACTCCCCTAATGGTGCGGCACCACACCGCACCACTCCGCCGTGGGTCCCACTCCCTCTCACGGGTTAGGGTTTGCACGGGTAGGATTTTAATTGAAGTTATTTTTGTATGCATTTGTAAAGATAATTTTTTAAATAAAAATTTATGTGTATATATGAAATGATGTGTGAAAAAATATGAATTTGAAGTGGAGTCGACTTTACTGCTTGTGTAATTAGTTGTGTAATTTTGAAAATTAAAAATATTGGTTGGTAGAGTACGAACGAAATTTGTGTGAAGTAACGATTAGTGTTTTTGTGATTTTCATATATTGCTGACCGTGAAAAATGTGTTCAAATGACAATAACAAATTTCGATCATGGTATGTTGTTTTATTGGAAGCAATTTAAAGAAAAAACTTTTTAGCACAAATGTGATATGAACAATTGGAGGAAATGAAGGAAAGTGATATTGAACACGTATGATTATAAGTTTTGTTAATTTTGTAGTTGTGAATCAGAAAAAAAATTGAAAAAATTGTAAAACAAGTTTATGTTGATTATATGTTGTAGATGCATAAAAAATTTCGGTAAAATTTTTTTAGGAACGATTGTGCGTAGAACGATCGATATATAAAGTGGTAAGTGACTTTTAGGGTTTGGTATGTTTTAAGGGTTTGCACTCCGCGTGATGTTTGTATGTTTTGTCAATTTTGTAGTTATAAACTGCGTAAAAATCAGATAAAGTTGCAATAGAAGTTTATGTTCAATGTAAGTTGTAGATGCATAAAAAAATTTGGTAAATTTTTTTAGGAACGATTGACCGTAGAACGGTCGATACATAAAGTGGTAAGTGAATTTTAGGGTTTGGTCTGTTGTTAGGGTTTGCAATCTCCGTGATTGTTTTCAGTTTTGGCAATTTTGTAGTTATAAACTGGATAAAAATCAGATAAAGTTGTAATAAAAGATTATGTTCATTGTAAGTTGTAGATGCATAAAAAATTTTGGTAAATTTTTTTAGGAAAGATTGACCGTAGAACGGTCGATACATAAAGTGGTAAGTGATATTTTGAAGGTGAGGACCACTATGTTAATATTGTTAAATGAGGTGCCACGTGAATCATGGAATGCGAAAATACTAGATATTAAACTTCATAATACAGTTGGAAGTAACATGCCAAGTAGATTTTTATTACATGCATAACATATAGCATGATATGCGACTAACCCACCCAACTGCTCGTACGACCTACTGTGTGGACCGGGGCCACTTTCCCTTCCTTGCCCGCTCGGCGTTGAACTCCTCCGCGGCCTCTTTTGCCTTAGCCGCAATTTCCCTCTTTCTCTCGCGCTCCATCTCGCAAGCCTCCCGCTCCCTACGCGTGCACGCTTCAAGATGAGCTTGCGTCTCGCGCTGTATACGCAGGGTGTGCTCGTGCTTGCGGCGCTCCTCCTCCAGCAACTCCTTCTCCTTTGTGACATTCCACTCCTCGAAGTCGAGGGTCCATTGGTCCTCAGGGTGGATCTCAAGATCGATCCATTTGCGGTAGCCACACATGGGCTCCGGAGACTGTAAATACATGGGAGATATTGTTAGTGCGTGCTGTGAAGGACAAAAGGTAGGGGAAAATGGTGCATGTGGTCGTTACCGGCTGCCGATAGGTTGCGGTGTCAAAACGGCGGTTGGGGTAGTCACTGGAGTAGTTTGCGCAACCCCAGTAACGCATACCTAGACTGATGCGGTGCTTAAACTTGAAGAACTTGCACACGTCCCCGCACCAACAAAGGGGACGTGTCTCCCCCTCAGGTGGTAGTTGTGGCGAACGCTCGGTGGGGACGTCCGGGATGGGGTTGTTGCTACGCGGGCGCTCTGGGGGGGACCTTTCATCGTAGCACAATGGACTTGTTCTACCCGGGCCTGTATCGCTCTTATTTTCTCATCGCGGGCGGCATCGCGGGCCGCAGCTGACCATGCTATGTCACGGGTCTCCTCCCAATCCTTCACCATCTTGTCCCATTGCTTCTTCTTGCCTTTGTCCATCCCGGTTGGGTAAGGGAAGCGCGATATAGTATGGGGTTTGGATGTGCAATGTTCGCTGGGAAATGGAATGCATACCAATTTATAGGGGCCGTTTTCTCTCTACTCGTACGTCTAAAGCTGGTCCGCGTGGTCGTAGCAGTGAGTAAAGATGGGAGTGCTGCGTTATCACTGAAAAAAGGCCCCGTTTTGTCATGTCACTGCCCAAAGCTGGCATCTTTTGTCATCTCACTGAGCAAAGCTGCCCCATTTTGTCTTGTCACTGAGCAAAGCTGCCCTCTTTAGTACTGTCACTGCCTACAGCTGGCATCTTTTGTCATCCCTCTGAGCAAAGCTGCGCCGTTTCGTCATGTCACTGCGCAAAGCTGGCATGTTTTGTCATCTCACTGAGCAAAGCTGCGCCGTTTCGTCATGTCACTGCGCAAAGCTGGCATCTTTTGTCATCTCACTGAGCAAAGCTGTCCCGTACGGCAGGCGAGTGGTGCGGCCGGGGAGCGCACCACTCTAGTGTGGTGCGGTCCCCGACCGCACCACTGACACGTGTCAACCTCCCGTTAAGTGGTGCGGTCAATAGGGTGCTAGAATTGGAATTTTGTTCTACTCAGCGCCATTTTTGGAATTTCCAGGAGCTACAGTGTCAAAAGCGTCCAAAATTCACCAAAAACTCCCCTTCCCCATGAAAGCTCCCACAGAAATTGTTGCCACCAGATGGACGGACGTCCGTCATTAGCGACCGAAAGCGGCAAAATATTTGCGCACATTCCAGGAATGTAGGGGCTGTTTGGTTGCTAGTCACACTTTGCCAATAAAAATTGCCACATTTGCTTAAATTGAGATGCTCAAATTCTTTGCCACACCTTAGCAAGCCTAAGGGAATCTTGCCACACTTTTTTGAGTCACTGACGCGTGGGATCTAGTTTGCTGGAAGGGAATCTTGCCACAACTGTAGCTGCAACTAAACAGCTCTCAAAGTTGATCAAACTTGTCTAATTTTAGACGTGGTACCCCGTAGTAATCTGCCGCGATTTCCAGGAGGGCTCACTAGCAGCAGTACGCTCGGATCCTCCTTTTATAATTTCTCCAAAAAAAGTTGCCGGGACGCGTGTGGCGCGGTGATTGGATGGGGGGCTGACGAGGTGGCGCCGGTCACCATCGGGCGATGGCGTCGCATGGGTCCACGTGTCGCTTCGCGCTCGAGCGCCTGCATGCCGAAAACTGCTGCCTCCTTCCGCGTCGCGGTCGTTTTCGGTGACTCGCTACTGGAATGGAGTTACATTCCGCGTCGGGATTGTAAAGGAGAACCAAAAAAAAAAAGTCCATCTCCTCCTATTTTGTCCGGACCTTGCAGGACCACTTTTTTTGGAGCCCAGGATTGACTGTGTTTTTGCACGGTCTTGGACTCGCACATCACTGCGATGTGGTCTACCGTCTACGTACGTAGCACGCAGAGTCCATCAGACACATGTCGAGTGCACATTTTTCTGATTTCCTAGCGGCAATAGAATTTTGAAGCTTCCATCTCAAATATCTACTCGTTCCCTGCGCGCGCGTAGGTATGAACTTGTTGCTCGGTCCACTCAATGGCTAATATATGACAAACTCAACAACGCCTAACGTCAAATTCAACATTGCCTTTTTTTTGACGGAATGAAAATTAAAACTGTTGCTGAGCGCATGAGTGGCATGAAGGGAAGGCCTTCTCTTCAAGTACACATGGCATGCACACCACGGGAGCCCTTACAGGTGCCCACGCTTCGTTGGCGCCCGCGGAGAGTGCAACGGTGACACACCGCCGCCCACGCCTTCTTCCGGCGCGCTTTTCCAATCCGGAGTTCATACCGTTTCAAGTTTCAACGAGGGTTATTTTTCTTTCTTTTACGCCCCTGCTATTGTAGTATTATGGATAGTTTCTTTTGAGCTATGATTTATGGTATAAATTTTTGAATTCTGACTATTCACAAAAGACAGTACGCAAATAAAAAATAGTTGCATGTAATTTTGACCAGTACAACTGAACTTAGTATACTTTTTACTACAATATTTCTGTTGATCTTGACTTGAAAAAACACATTATTTGAAAAAATAACTACTGTAACATAAGTTATAAGCCACAGGCTATAAGTAGAAAAGAAGGCACATATATGTTATGCCATTTTTTCTAGATGAAATTATACTTTACATTTTTTTCTGAATGGTACTTCCATTGATAACTACTATCAAGTTTCATGTAATTAGTTTTGGCTTGCGTGGGGCATGTTTTTGGATCATGTCGATCCGCTTCAGCTATGTAGCCACTCTAGACTTCCGAAGTTGTCTCATAAACAACCATGATCCTCTCTTCTCCACGATCGCAATTCGCAACTGATCTTGGTCCCTTTTCTCGCCTGCGCGCATAGTATTGTGCCTTCAGGCACTTTAGTGCCATCGGATCAAGGCACGAAGGGCCCAGATCAAGTTGGACGAGAAGACTTGTGTTTCTGGTGAGTTCTCTTCGGCTTGGATCGCGAGCGTCGATTCTCGATCGGATGGTCCCGAAGCTATGCTTTACTAAAGGAAGGCAGAGGAATGCTTCTCTTGTCGCCTACTTTTTCCATCCTGCCTAACTAATCATGTTATTTGCTCTATTGAAGCCACCTTTTTGTCCTAACTAACAGAACTGATTAACGACACTTTCTTTTTTTTTTTTTTTGAAAGAAAGCCATTCTGGTCGGCAATTTCTCTCTCTCTCTCTCTCTCTCTCTCTCTCTCTCTCGTGTGGCACGATACCAGGCGAGTCATTTTCCATGTCTCCGCCAATTCCAACGATAACTGACCCGATTAATAAACTAAATCTCCCAATGGGAGAAAGCGAAAGGAAGTGCCACGCCATGCACCGATAGATGATGCGCGCACCAATGTCGGCACGAACTTTGATACGGGTGTCGTTGCCTGATCTAACGTCGTAAGGATCGGAGTCGGAGGTAATTGGATTTGTGGAATCCGATGGATAATACCGTCAACCACCATTTTTATTATAGCTATCTATGTTAATCACAGTTTCGATCTCTTTGTCTAGTCACTTGCGTGGAGTAAACATATTCTTCAATCACCAAGGCAATTACAAGAATGATAGAGATAATCATTTACAGATAATTCCTAATTCTATAGGGTGAAATCTATCCCATACAAACTCTAGAATAAGAACATTTAATTTTTAAAAATTTCAATTCTACATCACCACTCCTTGTATCGGCCTAACAAAGTTGGTTGCTACAGTTTTTCGACGGTACATTGTTTTTAGAAGGCAAAATGTCGATTTGTTTTCCTTGTGAGACAAGAAAGATAATTCGACGCATGCTATTATGAGTTTTCAGTCTCCATTTCCTCCCTCTTGCATATGCGCATGTACTATCTTATTTCTTTCTTTACTTCGGCTCCATGATGGCCATATGAATGCATTACTTCCACATGGTGCCCCTATAACCAGTATGTTCTTCTTCTTTCTTGCGTGTAAACCTTTAGTTGTAATTTCTAAGTCCGAACTTGTATAGTCAACTCCACTAGTGCATCCTTATTTCTTTTGGCTCATTTTACATGTTCTTATTGTTTGGCTAGAAACACCTAGAATAGTCCAGGGGTAGTTCTAGTACTACAGATGTCCGCATCAAACTTGACCGTCTAGGCATCCACTACCTGGAATATTAATTTATTCCCTACAATAGCTTTGTTTCTGACTTTATATATATATATAGAGAGAGAGAGAGAGCGCGCGCGAGAGGGAGAGCCTCTTTTCTACTCCCGGGTGTAATTACACCCCATATCGTATCTCATAATGTAGGGAGTATCTCGCGTAACGGAGAGTATGTATGTGTAGTATACGAGTATTTAAGACCATCTAGGTGGTATGAATAATTTTTCAGAGGTGGTATGCACATTTTTTTCGATATACTCCTTTTTATGTGCGTATATGAATGTATTTACAAAATACGCTAAAAACTATGAACTCCCTTATAAGTTTTCTGTGTGTTTCACATTGGAATACCTTATAATTAGTATACGAGTATAACTAAAGTGATAAAGGAGTATTTCAAGTTTGTTTAGGTGGTATATTAGAGGTGGGTGTAATTACACACGGGTGTAAAAAGTATTTTTCCTATGTATGTATTGGCATGGGCAACATGATTTCAAATACATCAATTTCATCTAAATTCAGATATATTTTTAAAAATATCAGTTTTAGGGTATATACTCATCTATAACAATTCAATGAAATGTATAAGTTTGAAAAAATATACTCAAATTCAAAGTTTTGAACGAATTTAGATCACATACTTTGTTGTAATCAGCATAAACCTACAATCAAACTATCATAAAAAAGGTAACTACAATTCGAAATTTAGTTCAAACTTGTTTGAACTAGTTGAACTTGACATCCAAAAAATTTAAAAAATTTCGCACATGATACATACCTATTTTAAACTATGGTGCCCGGCCATTAAGAAGCACTCATTATTTTTTACTATATATATATATATATATATATCCGTTTTTGAATATATGTCATTGTAGGATTTTGCACAACATCCAAGGACCATCTTATGCTCCTTAATTTGTTTGGTCACTTATTGCTCTTGGATGTTATCTGCACTCTAGTCAATAGTACTCTCTCTATTCCCAAATATATGTCATCCTAGCTTTCAAACTTTGTTCTAAATATGTGTCATTCTACGATTTTGAGATAACTTTGTACCTTGTTTCCTTTGCATACCCCTCCCATTCATTGTTCATGGCTATTTGCAAGGCCATTTACTAGTAAGGATTAGAGTAATGCACATCATCCAAGAGTAATAAGTATTACACTCTCTTTGTCTAAGTTTATAAAGCGTATT
Source organism: Dendrocalamus latiflorus (assembly GCA_017311315.1). Lineage (NCBI taxonomy): Eukaryota > Viridiplantae > Streptophyta > Magnoliopsida > Poales > Poaceae > Dendrocalamus > Dendrocalamus latiflorus. The sequence continues at coordinate 9,513,236 of CM029631.1, forward strand.
TTTTTTGACATATAGATCAAAGAAATAATAAAATAGCTAAATTACCTCCAAGTACTATATTCAATATACGCATGTAGAGAATAACAAATAAAGCTGCATATTTATTAGAGGTATAAAGAGAATATCATACTAATTTTGTATTAGAATATGAAATACGCTTTATATTTATGAACAAAGCCATTTAAAAAATGCACCTTATAAATTTGGACTGAGGAAGTATTGAAGAATGGTAATATGGTCCTTTTTATGTATCACTTGGTTGTTGTGCAAACTCGTATGATGACATCCATTGAGGAACAGAGGGAGTAGTAAATAACCTTTAAAATAGGAATAAGAGGGTATGCAAAAGGGGAAAAAAATGGCAACACCTGTTACCTCGCACAATAACATGCGTCGAGAAACAAAATTTGAAAACTAGCTATAATGACTTGTATTTGGAAATAGAGAGTACCAAAAATACAATAGATCAGCATTCTAAAATTGTAGTGTCCAGTATCTACAATACTATCTAAAACCACAATAGAAACTTTCTGTAACACATAATTATAGTTGTGTTGAATTTTATATAATTTTTTATTGAAGTATCTCTGGTTTCTTTGGTCCGGAGCTAGCTAGTATATGTGAGATGAGGATGCCAACTTCCAATTGTGGGTTACTGGGTTGTACGCCAAAGATAGCACACACACCGAGCAAGGAGGGTTTTCGAAATTCTATTGCGTCTAGACTATATTTACGGCTGCAAATAAGGAATATATCCTAAGAATTAGTGCATATGCTATCTATTATAGTCTGTGCTCTTACACAGCTCTGCTCTTGTTTGCCTATCTCAAGATACATCAACACATGTGTACGGACCAGTTCTAGGGCATAGATGATCCTGTTTAAAAGTGTTGTGACTTTTGACTAATTATAAGATAGGCTAAGGAAGTAAGAAAATCTTACGTTAAAAAGTCATTTCATTTAAAAAGACTCATATAGTAACTCTTATAAATGACTTATAAAAGTCATCTAAAAACACTCTATGACTTATAAAAGTCATCTAAAAACACTCTATTGAAAAGACAACTTTTAAAAACCAAGAGGGAACAGATATTAGGAGCAACATTACTTGCGCATGTGTCTTGAGATAGGCCTACAGGAGCAGAGCTTCCCTCCTGTACTTTCGGCACTATGCTTCTAAAGACCAATAAATTTGTATTTTAAAAACGGGAAATAAATTTGTATCTTAAAAAACTTACCTCTCGTAGAATCAACATTTGTTATATTTGGAACTTTCTTTTTTTTTGCGAGGTATATTTGGAACTTTCTTTGTAAGGGGTATTTTGAATTTGTCATTTAAATAGAAAACTGTCTGCAAATTATAAAATAGTAAAAAATGCAGGAGCGTTTGTGCCCAGCCATTGTTTCGAGACTTCAGACCACCTTTAGGGCGTCCGCAATGGTAATAGCTAGTACTAGCTATATAGTCAGCTGACGTGGAGGTGAGAGACAAAAGCAAAGACTATTTTATACTGTTGGACTCACATGCTCCTCTCTCATGTTCTTGGACTATGTGAAATAGATCAGCTATTTGCTCGTCGCTAGTGACTACTCTCTCTCCTACTTTTTCCTTGCCACATCAGATCTAGCTAACTAAATAGCCAGCTGTTGGAGACGCCCTTAGGGCAATCCCAATGGATGGTTTCTTGAGGCAGTTTCCAAGAGAGAGAAAGAGCAATTAATATGCAGTAGAAACTATCCTTTCCAATCCATAGTTTCTACAATAGTTCCTATACAAGAGATAACTTAAATGCAACATAAAAAGGAAATAGATCAACTGTGGCAAGTAACCATATAGCCTGATTGCTTTCTGAAGATCAGATCAAACATCCCACGGCAAAGAACAACACAGGAAACTAGTATTTGCACAAGTCTTCTTCACGTGCAAGCACGTTTCAGGGATAAGAAGCTAGCAAGCTTGTCCACGTACGTGCACTAGAAAGAAAGAAGCAAATCAACATGGCCTTTCGGCAGCATGCATGCGCCAGGAATTTGCGATGCGACCGCGGAGGCGCGGAACAATGGATCCAGATGGAAACTAGTAGCGTCTCCCCAACGCGGTTTGGGCAGTTTCTACGAGTCTCGATTCTAGCGAAGACTCGGTTTCGTGAAGAAGAAACCGTTTCTCCAGTTTGTGCTCTCTCTCTACATTAATTATATTGTCACATCAGCAAAAAGCTGAGCTGTCAAAGTAATTAATAGAGATAGAAACCACCATAAATATCCCATTGGCACTGCTCTTAGAACCTAAAAAAAGAACTTATGAAAACGTAGGGCCACCTGAGTGGTGGTTGGGTAGCACAACCCCAAAGGCCATACACTTGTTAAGCCTATCTTATACTCTCCAAGTAGGTTTGGCCATGAGCCTCCTATTTTTTTTTAAAAAAAACTGAACCTTCTTTTATCGGCCTGTTGATTCCAAGTAAGCCATCTGACATCTCTGTTGCACTTTGGCACTCGCCAGATTTCTATGGGAGCATCTGCTTCTATGCTCTGCCCAATTGTTTCTTCAATCATTTTGTAGGCCCCGCCTGCCTGTTCTTGGGTTCGTTGGCCATTCCTACTTAGCCGCTAGGATGTCAGGTCTCACTCCATTAATGATGTTTCGAATTGATCTGAAATAGCACTGCACTGCAGCATGATGTTTCGAATTGACCTGAAATAGTACTGCACTGCAGCATTCGTGTGATTGCACTCGATCTCCATGGACCACAGAGCTTGTGAGATTAGGGACATGCTATTTTACGCTTTAGATGTTTCTGTAGGCATGCTCTTTATCTAAAAAGTTGGTGGCTTTTAGTTTTTATTATAGTACCTAACTTTCAAACGGAGTATTTTCTCAAGACGGGTCTACAAGTTAAACGATCTACACGTTAAAAGTTCAACATTTGTACCAGCCAAAATCGCAAATGAGTATCTGTCTCTCCGTAATCTGTACCGTAAACAGTCAAAATTCAAAAATTTCAGCCAAAATCCATAAGCCGTAACTGAAAAGAACGGGCCCTGTGCCGTTTGTCGCTATTTAAAAAAAACAGCTAAAAATTTAAGCTCCGAACTTACTCTACAAATGGATTTTCCCGTTCGCCCATCCGCAAGTTAGATAGCAGAACTATTTCTTTCGTGACTATACAATATATGTCTGGTAAATCGACTATTTCACTTAAAGCTCAATCTATGTACAGAGAGCACTAGCTATATATATAGCTAGCTCATTGGTCGGACAATTACATGGATCGGATAACATCCAGCTAGCTTTGCAACAATGTGGCTGATGTACCGGTCAATTCCTCAATATATAATGGAGCTAGCTCGCTTTGCATCTCTTAAGCATCTTGCAAGTTGCAAGGCAGTGCGGTGACGATCACCTCTACTGCCCGTGCGCGCGATGCATATCACAAAGCTAGCTAGGTGGTGTGTGCTCACCACAATCCCCTGTCATAGGGTCATGCACACTGCAATTTTTTCTCCTTGATTGGAGGGGGCAAAAAGAGGAGGAAACTCGCGTCAGCTGGTTGCGCATGCATCGCCATCGATCTACCCTCCATTTCACCTCTCAACATGATGGCATCTGCTTGCGACATGCATGGGAGACGTACCCTGCAGCTTGTTACTAGCGAAGTAGCAGCAAGCTAGCTAGTTGCGCGCATATGGAGTATTTGCTAATTAAAAGTTTTTTTTCAGAGAACTGATCACAAGTGGCTATCTGGTGTATGTACTGTTTGTTAATTGGCAACACACAACCTAACTCACGCAAATGCATACACGCGCACACGCAAGAAAATTGAAGGAATTGAAATCGAATTGACGTCCTCCTTTGCGTAGGCACACGCTCTAACCGTCCAGATTCGCACACGTAAGCGCAATAATCGATGGCCAAAAAAGAGCATCATTTCCGCCTTAGCTAGTGGCAATCGGATCAGATTCTACGACCATAAGTGGAATAGGCTCCCCCCACCCTAACTCTTGGTCTTGGGTGCACTCGATCGATCCCTCCGTCAAAATCGATGGATCGGCTTGAGTTGGCAAAAGTACACGACGTGGCGAATTGGACACATGAGATTCGCTACTGCGAATGCGATGCCGGCTGCCTCTTGTCTGCGCTTTTCATGGCAGGTTATACTTATCCCCCAGCTACAGGTTTCCGTTAGATTAGGTGATCCAAGTGTTCACTTCTTATGTATGGCAGGTAAAGGGAAAAAGACTAGATGAAGTCACTGATCAATATGGCTTCAGTTTCTGGCAATTTATTTTTGCACTATTTATAAATTTCATCTTTTTCTAAACTTTTGGCTTTTTTGAGTTTTTTTACCGGTTCTTTTTTTCCTCGTATTTGTTTACATTATACGTGATGGGCTAATATGTTTTTTTTTCTATTTTTAAATTTTTTTAAATTTAATTATGGTAAATAAGCCTCTGTCAGCTACAGTGCTTTTTTCAGCTAGCTACAGTGTTTTCAGCCATGAGGCTTTCAGCCGTACCGATCACCACCGAAATGGCACTCAAGATCACCATGCGCAGTGTGTATGCCTACCCTTTTGAGAGATACCAGCTATTCCCTCCATCCCATAATATAAATTATCATTCTTATAAAACATCGTCCCACAATATAAATCTATTATAGAGATTAAAAATAAAGTTATTATAATATTTTTACAATATATATTTTACTTTAATGCTGAAAAAATAAATAATTAGTTGTACGTAGTATGTTAGAGGTATGCGTAGTATAATAATATTAACTTTTAAATTTAATGTCTCCTTTATCTATGCATATGGTGGGCTTTGAATTTATATTGCGGAACGAAGAGAGTGCATGCACTTAGTCCACCAGCCTTCATATCTCCATGTCTGAAAAAAAACCTTGCAATCATTTCTTCTAAAATTTGTTGCTGCGGCTTAAAGGCTGTGTTTAATTCAGAGTTAAGGCAAGTAAGTTAGATAACTTTAACCTGATAGTTTTTTTTTCCAATCCCTCGTTCTCCGCCGCTAGAACCACTTTTTCTCTTTTATTCTTTCACCGGATCTGGCCCCTTCCCCTTCTTCGGCAGCCGACACCTCACCAACGTCGAGGGGGGAGGGGTCTCACCCATGGCTATCACTTGTAAATACCAGTCGTGTTTAGTTCTCTTCTTCTTCTCTTAAGCTGGAATCAAACGCGCGCCTGCGAGAATACAGATGTGAAGACCAATCAAATAAAACTAGTTACCCTAAAGAAACAAGTTGAATGACCACAAACTGGTCAATTCCTAAATTAAACGTCCACTTACGTACCAGCTAATCATCTTTGCGCGGCATGCATGACCGGTGTTTCTTTAATTAATGGGGTGATCGGTTCGGCTGAAAAGCTCGTGGCTTATGGCTGAAAATACTGTAGCTGGCTGAAAAAGCACTGTAGCTGACAGAGGCTTATTTAGCATAATTAAATTTAAAAATAAAAAAATATGTTAGCCCATTACGTATAATACAAACAAATACGGGAAAAAAAGAACCGGCAAAAAAGCTCAACAAAAAGCCAAAAATTCAGAAAAAGACGAAACTTATGAATAGTGCCAAATAAGCCTCAGCACTGTAGCGAAGCCACAATGATCGCAGCCTAACACAGCTGTTAGCACGGGGCTCGGGGCATGCTAATTAATTAGGATAAACCAACTAGCGAGGTTAACCACTGGCGCGCGCGTAGTGGTACGCATGAGACCGCGTGCGGTCAGACGATCGTGCCGGCCATGTCGCCCGCCCGGCCGCCGCCCACCGCCGCCCCGTCCGTCCGACGCGGCCTTCCGGGCGGTTGGCGCCCGATCCAAATCTTGGACGGTTAGGTCACATGGAAGAGTGGAAGCTAGAGATATATAGAGCACAAAATCCTAGCGACATGGGCATGCAACTTGTCATGATTAGTTACTAGCTTAAACTAACATTAATCGGGATTTGGGGGACATGCAGGCCGGATTCAGGTATATATATACGAGTCTGTGAGACCGTGACCCACTTGGAGAGTAGCTAGTGTGATGAGTATATATATTAATGTCGAGTTGAATATATACTTGAGTTGAAAATTGGAGGGCTTGCATTTCAATTGTAGTCTTGTAGGTCACAACTAAGCTAGGTGCTTTCTTGTATATTGTGTTGTTGTGCGTTGATTTGACTTGAAATAGTATTCTATGTGCTTCTCTTGATTTGATTAATCTCTGATCTTGGTAGTTAAACTCAGGTCCATCTTGGTCAGAATCAGAATTATTAACAACACAACTGACAGCCAGCCGTCCGATCGCCGCCCAGTTAGTGACTAGCTAACTAACAACGTGTGTTGGTACTTAGACCCACTTTAAATGGTTCCAGCTTATGGTTTAGTTTGGCTTTCGATTTATTTGAGCTATAAGTTATGTGAAATATGTCAAATTCTAATTCTAATTTATTTTGATTTTTTAACTTTTGTACTTTTCCCTTATTATTTTATATTGTTCGTTACGATATAACAATTTTTATTTTTTTTCCTATTTTTTCTCAGAAAAGTTAACATCCACTACAGTGTAATTTTGGCCATAAATCAAAAATCATACTCAGAAGTTTAAGCCATGAGTCAGTTGGAGTGAGCTGCGAAAGCGGCTCATAAGCCGGCCCTTATCTGTTCTACACACTAGTGAATGATGAACTACTAACTACTAGTATTCAAGAATTAATCGATCTCTGCCAGTCCCATTGGTGTGTGTGATACTGTGTGATATTTATCGTTTAATATCTACTTGGTCTCTGCCCTCTCAATATACTACACATATGCACATTCTGGCCGGCCGGATCGATAATCAATCGAGAGATCGGATGCTTGAGAGCATGCGATCGATTCAGAGCTACTAAACACTAGTACTACTAGACATCAACCGGCACCATGCATGTGCTAGCTGCTACGAGAAGACTGTAATGCATGCGTGGTCCTAACTAGCCTAGCAGTAATGCGACACAACGACGGCGAATTGACATCCGGCCGGTATGGAGACCAACGACGATCATGCTCATGTCTATCCATCCATTATTCATCAAGCCATGCATACGTTCATACTCGATTGACGTGGGGCCCGCGCGGCGCCCGGGTACATGGCGACAACCGACCGATCAATCGCCGGCACATGGCGGCACATGACCTAGCCACCCATCACCACTTCCAATATCATCACCACTCGTCTCCTCTCCTGCCGTCCCAAGGAAGATTTGGGCGATCTTCAAGCCAATATTCTATGACCTCACTGTTGTGGCAATATTCCACTTGACCGAACAAACAAATGCACTAACTAACTATAGAGGAGTATAAACTTGCTAGAAGGCTCTGACTCTGCTGCAGATTAATGGTGAGTTCTTGTAGATGCATGGACAGCATGGTAATATAAGAAGTTAATGTGTGGTTTGCAGCTAGCTAGGCTCCCTCACTCATGTGCCCTTGTTGCCAATTTACAATGCATTGGAGTAGCCCCACAAGCTAGCCCTTGGTCTTATGGGTCGGCTTCTCATGCATGGTCTCTCTAGCTCCACATTAACTGCCATATGATCATGACATGACATGATGCATGCCACTAGAGCTATATATGGCCTGCCCTTCTAATCATGCAATTACATTGCATAGATGCATGTGGCCCTACAGCAAATGATACTGTTCCCCGCATTCTCTCTCTCTCTCTCGTGCATGCCCAACAGCCCATGCAACAATTCCCCACCGGAAACAACTACCAACGGCCATTACCGAACGGTCTGTGCTTAAATGGTTCTTTAGTCTTTACGGCCCATGCATGCAGGCATGCCCAGCGCACGGGCCTACGTACGTATACCATGCATGCTTTATGACAAGCGTCGTTTCTGACGTTCGCATGCATGCACCAGCTCTGGATCGATGGTCGCTTACACAGCCTGCTTACACGGCCTACGTACCTAGCTATGTATACATTAATGGGCGGATATAACGTAGGACATGCATGTTCAGCTGAACATCTAAATTTTTTTAAAAAAAATACCAGATATATGATATGTATATTAGATGTATATACTATTAGTTGTGTTAAAACTATATTTTATGCCTGCAAATTAATTTAGCCAGCACTCTCCATATCTCGCGCGCAGCTCATGTAATACATTAGACCCATTTTCTTTCCATCTCAACCCTCCTCACGCCTAAAGAGGTAAAGATATAAACAAAATCATAATATTTGTTCTATTTCTCATCTTGTGGCTGTCTATGTAGGAGACGACTTTGGCCTTCGAGTGGCGAGCAGGCGGAGGTGCAGGCTAGATGCTAGTGACGACCAGTGGATGCGGACGTGGTGCCATGATGTGATGACAATCATGCGTGAGGCGGCGCGTGGTGCAAGGTGAGCGTGTGGCAGCGCGGGTGAGCAGAGAGGTGTCGCGGGCAAGCGGACAGTGGCACAACGAACACGGAGGTAGGGAGCGGGCTACAGGAAGGCAGCAGCGCGGTAGCTGGGAGGGAGCATAGCCTTGGGAAGTGAGTAGCACCTCCAACTTATTGTCATCGTCCTCTCTTTAAATCTAGGTGTGTTCTACCCCACTCCACTTATTTATTTTCTTGGTCTGTTTTGCTCTATAGAAGAAACATACAATTTCCTCTTAGATGGACAGTTCTTGTTGATGGGTAAATAGCAAAAAAAAGGGCAAGATCAACAAGATATACAATTCTCATTTATCTCTATAATTTGTTGTTTAATTCATATAATTATGCTCGCTTTATGTCGCCCATTTTCTTATAAGAAATCATTAATTTATGTAATTTATGTATTTTTATTATATCTACATACATGTATTGTTGTATCAGTGTTTTGGGGGGACGGTGCGCTGCGGTATCGACGTTTTCGAGCAACTTAGCTCTAAAATTCGAACACGCATCCTAAAAATCCTGGGTCTGCCACTATACAAGCATAATTAACAGGTGTACATGCATAGGTCGGTACTTCAATTACCATACAAACGTATGATTTATCTCTAGTGATGTTATTGGTTTTCCATTGCATTTCCACTAGGGGTGGAAAATAAATACAAATTATCCGGTTACCGATAGTTTATAAATATGGTATAGATTTTCCTATCCAATTAACAATTTATCTCCTATTCGTATTTAAATTCACATAAAAATATAGATACGAATATAGTATAAACTTTTACCATTCGAAATGTAATTTTATCCGAACTATTCATATCAGTATGCGTATTCGCAAAGCAATATACATATTTTATTTCAATATAACTAATTAGTTGGACAAGTTGTTTTAATTCAATGTGAATTCATATTTCTTGAGGTGAAGTAAATGAATTAGAATTATTAAATATGACTTTATAATGATAAAATGTCATTAATGTCTTCATATTATATAAATCCTGATGATATCTTGATTCGACCAAATTGAGTAGATATTCAATTTAAATTCGTATTCATTACAATATTTGATTCACATTTGTATCAAAAAATAATCATATTTATATTTATTTATAAAATATGAGTACGAATATAGTAAAAACCATATCCAGGCCCTGCTCGGTTGGGCTGAAAAGCTGTGGCTTATGGCTGAAATCGCACTGTAGCGGTTGAAATTTCACTGTAGCTGAAGGTGGCTTATTTGGCGTAATTAAATTAAAAAAAATAACAATAGAAAAATATGCTAGCTCATCATGAACAACGCAAACGAATACGAGAAAAAAAGAACCGGCAAAAAAGCTAAAAAACTAAAAGTTCAGAAAAAGACGAAATTTATGGATAGTGAAAAATACGATAGAAACTGAAGCCAAAACGAGCGGGACCTCAATTCGCATTCGTTTCTACACCAATTTTCTCGTCGATTCTGAGACGTCCAAATCAACGGCGACATTTGAGGAGCAATTCAACCTGGAATGGGACAAGAAATTTGATGGATTGGAAACCTGACAAAGCCACAAAGGGGGTGGACACACACATGTAATTGGCCCAGCATGTTAAAAATGAAGTCCACCTCATGCAAGTTGCTGCACTAGCTGGCTACTGGAGTACTACTACACTATGGCAGAGTGGCTGCCCTCACACGTCAAATAAATGATGATGTAGCACTTGTACTACTGCCGCAACATTGTGAAAACCTGCCGGGACCCATTAATTATAAGGACCAGTCGATATAAAGCAAATCTTACTAATATTAACACAAGCAAGGACTCCCATTAATTACGATTCATGAAGCTAGGGCCTACTACTAGACCTCCAATCACAAATAGATGTTAGACTAAACTTTTCTATCTTAAATTTGCTTACCTATATACTTCCTCTGGTCCTAAATAAGTGTCATTTCATACATTATCATAATCTTTAAAACACAACTTTAAAAACCATTTTCTACTATGGTATATGTGAAAATGTAACATTATAATATTGTGAAAGTGTTTTGAGATAAATCTAATCCTGAAAGTATTATAATCGCGCAACAGGGTCACGGGCTGTGGGCCTGTCGTGATACAAGGCAGCGATTGGAGGGGAGAGGAGAGAAGAGAAGGGGAGAAGAAAAGAGAGGAAATGCGAGGAGAGGAGAGGAGGAGATTGCTAGCATTCCTCCATCTACTCGTTTTATTTGTCGTGAGTTTACTTCCTAATGTGGTTTATTGTTCATTTAATAAAAAACATGTAGGTTAGTGACAACAAACATATATTAGTGGTAGACACAAGCTTTGTAGTTGTAGATCGACACTCTTACGGTTTATATATGACGCGTGTATTGTTAGAACGTAGATTGTTTATTTACAATTTTAGCATAAAAACGCTAGGATACCCCCATTAATAGATCAATTACTGGAAGATAGGCCTCTTAGGTTTAGATCCGTCTGACCTAGGGATCTCAGTTTTAGGGTATCTATAATTTTGTAATTTAGTTGAACATTTGCAATCGCATTTTTCATTTAATTAAAATAGAGAGTATTGTGATATGCACAGTAGGATTTGGTCTTCGTTCGACTCGATATAGCATGCTTATTTAGTATGTGTTCTAAATATTTTGAGTCATGTGGCAAGTATGTTAGGTCAATTTTTTAAAGTGTTTTACGGATAGGGGGAAGTTTGTGATGGGCTATGTGGAGTTGATTTGAGCAATTTTTCGCAGACCACACTGTATCGCCCGAACCCGGATAATCTTAAAATCTGGAAGGTGTTACATGGCTGACATGTAGCTTCGCGTTGGACCTAACACTGTATGGTGTCACCGTGAGATGTTGTAGAGACATTCGTCGGAAGTGGTCCGTTAGGAGTTTGGGCCAATGGAGCGAATGAAGTCATGGCATACTTGGTTGGAAGCGTGCGGACGTTGTGGCTATGAATGGGTGTTGTTGGTGCAGCCATCTCCGAGTCCACTTGGCAACGCCCGTGAAGTGGGGGAAGTGTAGGTGTGTAGATGGAAGTTGAGGATGATGGGTGAGCATGTTGGTGTAGATGTGGTTCTGCGCTAGACGGTCATGTTGATCCTAGCGGACAGGCAGATGAAGCGGGTGATGTTTTCATAATAACATATTTTTTTATAGTTTTTTAATCAACATGATCAGAATTAGCTTGAGTCTAGAGATTTTGCCGTGTCTAAAATAACATGTATTATGAATGGAACGAGGTTTTTACTAATTATAGTCATCCCCTGGTTCTACCTGGGAAGAATTAAAGGGATCAAAATCCTTTATGTATTAATCAAGCAAGTGCTATTCGGTTGGGGCCATACATACGAAGAAGGGTACGATGCATCTAAAATCTGCCTTGCCTCGAAACTAAAATACGTTGCAGTACCTTTCGTTGTTGTTTGTTCTTTTTCTTTTTTTGTAAAAAATTAAAAATTATAAGTCATAAACTAATACAAATGTTTCAATTTCTATAAATTATTTCTATCTATTACTACTGTTTATCAGTTAAAATTAAAAAGATAAATAAAAGCCAGTTCGAATGAAGCTAAGATCTGTTCACGCATGGAAAAGTCTTGGCCTATGCAATTACGTACGTAGGCAACTGTGATGGGCGGCAGCTAGCTGGTACTTGTGTCGAGCACATGCATGTGTACATGCGTGTGTAGCAACTTGCGTTTCCATTTCATTTCATTTGTACCTGACTATAATTGTTGTGGGCCGCTGCGGTTTGGACGCAAGCAACCAAGTGGCATGCATGCAGCCGGCCTTTGTACCGGCGAGAGCAGCCGCCGTTCCGTCACGACGCAAACACAAGGGGTACGTTCGTGGTGGAGTAACAAAGTCACAGAGCCTAACATTTCTGCTCAAATTGTCGGTACTCAGCAGAAGAGCTGTAGCTTTTCAGTATACTCTTGTTTGGAATGCAAACAATCCGTAGGAGTTTTTAATTCTGAATTTCACGTGAAACAGTTCATATAGGGCATGTTTGGGACTGCTCCACTCCAGATTTTGCAGCTCTGCTCTATCTTTGTCTTGCCAAACACCTCCAGCTCCTAAAACTCCGCTCCGAGAAAAAAGTGGAGTTAGGGGCCAACTCCACGTTTTTGTGGAGCTCCTCAAGAGGTACTCCAGGATTTGGACTTTTGTACCTCCTCATGGAGTTGTGAAAAAATTACCCACCATTGCCATTACACAGTTCCCCTCCTACCGATTCGATCTTTTCCTTCTCCCCCACCCCCCGCGCGACTCGGCCCCCCTTCCGCCCCCACCCGCGCCGCCCCTTCTCCTTCCTCCCACCCGCGCGCCGCCGGTCTTCTCCGCCCCCCACCCCACCAGCGCGCCGCCCCTTCTCCGCGCCGCCCCCCCCCCCCACCCGCGCCTGGGATGGACAGATCCGAAGATGCTGGGGCGGGCGGCCAGCGGCTAGGCCCCGCAGGCCAAGCTGTGGCCGCTGCTGGCCAGCCTGCAGCCGCCCAGGCCACTGCCAGCCATGCCATGGCCGGCGAAGAAGCCGCAGGTAGGAAACGTGCAGCGCCGGCGAAGAAGAAAAAGGATGATCTGGTATGCTTGCATGCTTGTGGGCATATGTGTTTGCTCTGTGATGATCATAGTCCATAACTGAGTGTGATCTTGTTAGAGGAATCGAATTTGAGCCCTATTGTTGATATTACTGTCATCTTGTTAACATGCTATACATCTGCTCTTTCCATAGCTGTATATGTTTCAGGTACCCCCTCCCACCTCTCAATTGTCCTTCATTTAGTGATTGGCATTACAATTGCAATTGTCCTCCATTTTAGTGATTGACACCATAAGCAAGCAGGGTCTGACAAGATTTTGTTGTTTCATTTGGACGACTGCAGGAGGTCCGCACATGTTCACTTATATGCTCGCCCAGCGGAAGAAGGCATTATCAAAGGCAAAAACTGCGTAATGCTGCTGATGAGCTTTCGAGAACATCTTGTGTGACCTCTGCGCCTGATGGCTCACGTTTGCTAGTCTTTCAGTAGAAGTTAGTAGAGTGGGGAATATTAGAATACAACTCTTGTCATGAATTGTCCAATATGTGTTGTACCAAGAATTATATTAGTCTTTCCATGGCTAAATGATTGATCCAGATCGCCAAACTTGGTGATGACTGCAGTACTATATATTGACTCTTTTTTACTTAATTAATTAAAGTTGGGTGATTTTCCATGTTGATTCTTGGCTTCTTGTAGTAAACCATTTCTTTTCTGTCACTGGAATAAATTCCCCGGAGTAGCAACTAGCAAGATTCAAGGAGGATACCATCACCATTTGCTTTAGGTTAATGTGCAGTGACTGTTCTTATCTGAAAAAAGATTAGATGAATTGTGAGGTAGTGAAAGGAGCTAAATGCATCTGTCCATTCAATGACTGAAGGATGGAATTATTTGACCAAAATATTTGTTTTTTGGTTACCAAAATATTTGTTTTTTGGTTACCAAAATATTTGTTTTTTGGTTTTCTCGAATAAATTAATTGCGATTATAATATTTTACATCATATTTCAATTGGCAACAAAAAAATATTCAGTTACATATGCTCCGCACACATCAAAACATACACCAAACATCATTCAGGGGCACATTGGACCTTTCTCAGGGAAATCTCACATTCCTGGAGCTGGAGTTAGACTGCGTGCCAAACAGAACCACCTGCTCCAGGAACTCCACAATGGAGCTGCTCCATGGTGGAGTTCCTGGAGCAGACCTGGAAAAACTGGAGCAGAGCAATCCCAAACAGACCCATAGTATATATGATCGGAATGATAATGGTGTTCTAAACGGGCCTTAGCTTGCATGTGAAGTCGCTTGATCTAGCTTATGGCTCAGTACTTTTATATTTATGGTTTGTGCCTTATGATTTATTTATAATAATTAGTTTTTAAATAGTGTGTTTTTAAGACGGGGTCAATATGAAGATTGTAGTAAAAAGTGTACTGAATTCAGCTGTACCGACTAAAATCATATGCAACTATTTTTCTTGGTGTACTGTCTCTCGTGAACAACCAAAATTCACAAATTTAATCTATAAGTCACATCCTAAAAAAACTCACCCTATATCATGCTAGACATCTGAGGGGGTTTATGCTTCTAACTATAGTGTAAATAGAAGTTGAAAAAAAATCTCCCACACCACATACTAGGACACGTGCGTGTGAGAGAGGCCCAAACAACATAGGATGGAAATGTTCTGACCTAATAGTCAATTGGGTGAACAAAAGGCAACAACTGTAGCATGGAGCATATGGGCCGAAGACATGGGAGCTACCATGCATGCATGGTGGGTACGTACATATCTTACTATTATAAAAATATGAGTTGGTGGTCGTTAGTCATCCAATCTAAGATCAATCGTCTAGATCCACATGTAGGTAGTTTTTTCGCTCATTGTAGAAAAGGTTGGGCCGATGCGTGGCCACGCTCCTCCTCTTCTCTCCCCCCACATCCCGCAACCACTCCACCTCCCGCAACCGCCGCCTCTTCTCTCCCCCCAACCCTCGTGCCACGCCTCCTCCTCCTTAGCGTCACCACCAATTCCTTTCTCGTGTGGCAGCATCTGGTCACAGTCCCTGACTTTCCCCAATAGCGTCGCATCCCTCCGTTGCCGCCTCTCCAACCCAATTGCCCACCGCCTCCTTTCCCTATCTGCCCGCCGCCTCCTTCTCCCCTGAACCCTCGTGCCGTGCCTCCTCCTCATCCTTGGCGCCGCCACCAATACCTTTCCTGCGCGGCAGCGCCTGGTCGCAGTCTCCCAACTTTCTCCAGGGCAACGCCACCAATTCCATCTCCCATCGCCCCTCCAACCAGCGGCAAGATGCTCGACGACAGCGATTGGTGGATTGGAGAGAATGGCACTCGGCGATAGCGGCCGATGGATCAGAGAGAAGAGCACTCGGCGATGGTGATAGCGGCTTCTTCTTACTACGCCCGCCCACATGGCTCCCCGCCGCCGCCCAGTGGTCACTTGCTCGGTGAGCCTCTCTACCTCCTCCTGCTCTTCGCTCGGAGCCCGTCATGCTGTCTGGTAATTTTGGTCTCTCAAACTAGTCGTCAAAGTCGGGGCTATGGTTGAATGGAGCCGAGGTCGAGGGGTCAAGGCCGAAGTCGAGGGGCTATGCGAAGTTAAAGCCGTAGTTGAAGGGGGGCCGTGGCCGAAGTCAAAGATCTGTGGTTGAAATCGAAGCCGTGGTCAAAGGGGCGATGGTCGAAGTCGAAGGGTCGTGGTCGAAGTCAGGCCGTGATTGAAGTCCAAGCCGTGGTCGAAGGGAACAGTGGTCGAAGGGGGCAGTGGTCAAAGGCGAAGGGCCGTGGACGAAGTCGGTTCACGATCGAATTCGAAGGGCTGTGATTGAAATCGAAGGGTCGTGGTCGAATTCCAAGCCGTGGGTGAAGGGGACAGTGGTCCAGAGGAGGGAGGGGGAATTCTGGCGCTGGCGAAGGGTGAGCTCGAGCCCAGCTAAGCCCACCTGGTGGATTCGCCCCTAATGCCCGCCGTTTACTAGGTTAGGTTATGAAGTTCTTTTTTAGTTAATAGTTTATGATTTGATTTATGATCTATAGTTTTATGAATAGATAAATATGATGTTTTTTAATTGTTTTTAAGCTATTTATCGAAATAATCTTTTTAAAATGACTTATCGATGTTTAATTTGTTTGTACAAATATTTACGCTATAGTTAAAAACAATCAATCATAACCACAAATCATAAATTATAGCAAAAAAATCATCCTAGCTAGGGCACACAACTGCACGTTAGGGTCCCAACATGATCATCGATCCGGAACAATCCACTACTCAAGTACGTACCCGTCTTTAATTAGTATTTTTTTTACAAGAGTCGTCTTTAATTAGCTTTTTAAATTTGAGAAAGGTTGTCTATATATCAATGCCATAAGGTTGCTTGGCATTCCTTTGAAATTCTGACTGATCGTGAGAGACAGTACATAAAGTAAAATGATTGTATGTGATTTTAGTTAATGCAACTAAATCTAGTATACTTTTTACTACAATTTTTCTATTAACCCGCCTTAAAAACATGCACTGTTTAAAAGCTAGTAACTATAGACAGTACAAATATAAGCCAACTTTAAACCCAAAAGAACCTAGCCATATTCTTTGTTTTTTAGAACCACTTTAAGACATTCTAGTGTTTGGTTAGCTTCTTTTTCTAAACTAAGTTGCAAACACGGATATTATTGTGTTTCAATCACAGAAGAAATATGTGAAAATGTGAGAGGAACGGCATTGGAGAACATAATTTGTTTATCTTTAATTTGATTTGCTAAACAAACTGCTAGATTTTCCACAACTGCTTTTCCAGAACAACTTTAAAAACAAATATAGTGCACCACATGTATCAGCTGTAAAATGGATCTAAGGCCCTGTTTTAAACAGTTTCTGGTTTCAGAGACCAAAAGCTGTTTGAAACACGTTGGCTTCTTAACGTAGCTTTTTTCTTTTTTCCCTTTGTATTATCAATAGAGATATAACAATGTTTTTCCTATTTTATTTATTTTACTTTAATTTAATATTTCAGAAAAAACTAATAAATGTTGCAGCCTCATTTCAAACAAAAACCGAAATCCACACCTAACGCTAAAAGGACGCCACTTTTGGGGGGAGAGTGAATGCACCCAACTTTTGACGCCATAGAAACTTAGGCTGAATCAACCCAGTCCAAGTGAACAGAGCCGTCTTTGACTCGGCAATATAAAGTAGGCCTCGAAGAAGTAGTTGGGCCGTCTCCCATCCCCGTCGAAATGGGCCTAACCTTCACAGACCGCGCCACCAATGCCCAACGGCCCAAGGCTCCCACGCGCGCGCAACGTCACTGGCCTGACCACCCCCGACGAATCGGCCTAGGTGAGGTCTCCCCGAGATGCTGCGACGTTTGGTTCCCAGCCCCCAGTTCCCCATCCCACCCGACACCCGTCTCGCTCGCCCGTGTCCAAACCCCAAACCCTCGCGCGCCGCGAAGCAACCCACTCCCCCGCGGCGGCGATGGATCTGCGCCGCCCGCCGCGGTCGTCGTCGGGCGGCGTCGAGCCCAAGATCCGCCAGGTAGGCTTCGTCACCCCCGACGCCTCGGCCCCGTCTGAGCCCCCCGCCGTCGCCGCGCCGCCGGAGCCGCAGCCGGACGCTCCCGCCGGGTCGCCGCCGGCGTCGGACCTCTCCCCGGGCTCGCTCTCCCCCGTCATGATCCCGCCGCCGCGCCACGCCGACCTCCTCGCCCCCGGCTCCCCCTCTCCCGCGGCGTCCGGCGCCCTTCTAGCCTCCTCGGCGCCCCCGCCTTCCTCAGCGCGCTTCGACGCCGCGTCCGAGCTCGGCGAGGAAGACACGTGGTCCCGGCCTCCTTCTGCCGCGGAGCTAGGTATGCCTCCCCTATCCGATTGCAGTAATTTTATCCCGCAGTCCTGTAAATTGTTGTGGCTGTCATTGCTATGGAGTGAAGGAACAGTCCTGGCATCTAACAGCCAGGGATGGATGCTGTATGTTGGTAGTTGCAATTCACACTAACAGTCTGCTTATAAAATGAACAAAAAGTACTAACTCAATTCACGCTTAATTTCTAGGACATTGACATTGGATGAGTTCATTGGAAAATGAAGGTTGTAGAAAAAAATGTGAATTAGAATTTATCGAACCACTATTAGATGGCTGTATGTCAAGCCTTTTACTATTTCATTGTTTGAAATTCAAATGTGTCAAATGTTCCTTATATAAATTATTAAGGGATAAGTAATGTAGTTTCATTCTATTTTTTACTCTCTGTTAGCATCAATAAGGACTAACATGGTAAGACTATGGTACAATCTGGTACATATGAGGGGAACACCACGAGTAACGAGTTCTTCCATAGATTTTTATTTTGACATACTTTATCATGGAACTTTAAATTGTAGAACCTTTTGAATGTCCAGTGAGGTAGCCATCTACACAGTTGATTTTTTTAGTTTTATCATGAGTTTTATTAGTGGAAAAAAAATCTATACATTAGATGGTACAATTCTATTAGATGAAATAGAAAACAAGTGAATGGTCAGAACTTATTATCCTGAATTTTTTTCATTCAGCCAAGGTGTTGTAGCTATGCAAAAGGGTACTTTGTTTATCATGAAAATGACTAACTAGAGGCACTTCTGATGAGTTCCATGCCTTTATCACCAGTATGTTAAACTAAGCAAGCACATGAGTTAAAAAAGTTCAGTGACATTGCATGCTCTCCATGTATTGTTTTCCATTGTGCAAAGTATACATATGCTTGCTGGATTGCTACTAATATTCATTACTTATGGTCTTTTAAAGATAGTCTTGTTAAATAACTGTATATATCATATTAATTATTAAAGAATATCCCTAGAATGGAGGACTAGGACTTGAATGCATCTAATTTGAATGGGGCTACTCCACTGCTTGTCAAATTGGAATGGAAGTTACTGTTTTGTTGGATTTAAATTTGGATGTGAATAGCTGGTCTTTATTTGGGTGTGGGTGTCGCGTGCAGGAATTACCGTGCCGTGAAATGTTCACATGCGAACAGTTCCACAGTTACAGTAGCGCTGTGCACTGTTCATGTTGGGCCCATGGGTACATTAATAGTTGGGAAGAAGAGATAAGAATAGTTAGTTTCCTTATTAAATGTGTTTCATCTATTAGAGATATGTTTCCCTATAGATAGAGATTATTTCTTAGGAGTTAAGTCGGGTCATTTCTATAAAAGAGATAGTATATATCCATTATGAATCAAGCAATGAAGATGAATTAATCTAGTTTCTTCCCCAAATTTGATCATCTCAGTCTATAGTCGAATCTCTCATCCCACCAAACGACTATGTCCAGCCTCTCTCTTGGTTGTGTTTACCCCCCAATGAACTAGGGTTCATCACAGTGGGATATAGGGAAAATGCTTACTTGGATGGAAAGTTCTTGGCAAAATTATGATATAATGTGACCTTGTATTTGGATTAATTGGATTAAACCATATCCATTGTTACTCTTGATGATCATGTCATACTTTATAGCCGCAAGTTGTGGAATTGTGATGCCTTTATTTTGTTGAAGACTAAAGGTAAGGTCGTGGAGTGTCGAGGCCAATGTATATGCAGTTTGTGTAGAAGAGGTTGGATATTAGCTTGATGTGGTTGTGGCATGTGGAGTTAAGATGTCAGGTTGCTAGTGTAAGTAAATAGCTGGCTAGTAGAACTAGCAAGTTGAGTGGACTTTATTTCTAAGCCACGTCAGGTTGTTACTTCTTAGTTGTGCATCACGTGGTTTAAATAGTTGTTGCAATGTACCAATGGTTAATTAGAGAGAATATTTCTTGCAGTCCTGCCCAAATCTTGTTCCTTCCTAAGCTTGCTTCTACTTATCTTCTCTCTACTTGTCTTCGTTTACCATTAGTTCTTCCATTTCCAGAACATTTACATTGTTATGAGTTGTCTGGGTTAATCATGTGAAGGTGACCAAAGCCTGTAACATGGAGGGGTGGATATAAGCACCAACTTGTGAGCCTGTTTGCTAGTGATATCTTCTTTAAGATCTCTAGCAGCAAATTTGTTGACACTGGAAGCAACTTGTATGGTTAGCTAATGTGTTAGGTAATTGGTTTTCGAATTGTTACCGAAGTTTGGCTTTGTTAAATTGGGTTATACTTCTAAAAGCTGGTATGATAAGTAGAATTTAACAGCTGTAGACTGTAATGCTTATGAAATGGTGTGGATTTAAGTCATTGCCAAGAGTTCTATCATGAAGGTGGTATATCCGTATATGTGATATGTTGTCAAATTAATAGAATAGTGGGGCTATTGAAAAGTCATTATCTGATCTATTATCTTAGGTATGTACATCTTTTCCATGTTGTGCACCATAGACTGGATTGATCACATATTATGTCCTCGTGTGTACCCCCTTCTCTTCATCTGTCTATTATTTTACCTAGCCACTGGAGTCGTGAGGAACTATAATAGACCTTGTTATTCTCTCCATCTTACTATTGTTAATTAGCTCCGGAGTGGGAGGAACTTAGAAGACCACTTTGTTTACCAAGACTTAACTTGCTTGCTAAAAGGAAAAATAGGGTGGATATCATATGTGCATACTATAGCTTATTTTTTATATGTTTATTTTATCTTAACATCTGCTAAAGTTCTTGAGATAATTATTTCGATCATTTTATTTATAATTTACACATGATTTTTGTTTTATTTGTTTCAGAAGCAAACAAGGGAGGTTTGGCTGAAATACGGAATGAAGGTGCTCCAGTGTCCATTCCACAAAAGCAGAAAACTTCTAAAGCAGAGAGGCGTGCTATTCAGGAGGCTCAACGTGCTGCTAAAGCTGCTGCGAAGGAGGCAGGTAATTATTTTGTTTTCAGCTTTTTATGTAGTGATGTTTAAATGATAGAAACCTTCCCATCCCTTTCCACTGTTTCTTTTTGGGTGTTCTTGGGCTTGGGTCTGATGGGGTGCAAAGAAAATTTTTTAACTTTGAACAAGGTTGACGAAATCAGTTTAAAATAGTGCTCTATTTTATTGGATTCACATTTTTTATAACGATCTTACACATGTATAATGTAGCCACAGCTTCCAAGCATGACGATCGCACTACTTTGGACTTGTAGGTTTATCAGGAAAGTCTGCAGGTGCTGCTTCTGGGGCTAGTGCTGCAATGTCCAAGCAACCCAAGTCAGCAAAAACTTCTCAGAAGAAAGATGTGCCCCAAGCTGCGGGTACAGTTGCTTCTGAGAAGAAGGTTACTGAACGGCTTGCAGAAAGAGATAGAAAGAAAGATGTTCCTCACCCCCGCATGCAGTTTGATGATGTTCATCGGGTGGAGAAAGCAAAAAAACGTGCAATTGTCAACCAATCAGAAGCTCGAAACAGAGTTGAATTGTTTAGGCATCTGCCTCAGTACGTGCATGGCACTCAGCTTCCTGACCTCGAGTCAAAATTCTTTCAACTTGAACCAATGCATCCTTCTGTGTACAAGGTAATTGTTATACATTCACTACCCAGAATTGTATCTGTGTGCCACATAAAAGCTTTTGTTCCCCAGTCTCAAGTAGGACCATTTGATGATCTGTTGCTTATCCCACATTAAATCTTCATGCATTTAGAGGAGTAGGATGGTGGTGTAGCAGTGTAGGAAACTAAGGATGCAGCATTTCATTTATCATAGATATAAGTAAAAACTATTGACACTTTTGTGACATAGATACAATAAGTTGGAGCTATCCTTTGATTTTTGCCCCCTCATTATTGTTTTGTCTCAAACCATTATTGTGTTTGTTCTTTTGTTACATTACATATTTCCATCATTATGCGTTACCATCGTCCATCAATTTTGAAACATTTTCTATTATATGTGAGAATATGAGATGGTAGAGCATGTATGGAACAATCCTCTGCTGTTTTTATTATACAAATGTTGAAGTACCATGCCCTATTAGGAACAACTGGGGAATTTTGGAGCTATTTGGTCATAAGGTTGTGTGCGATCACTGAAGCCATTTACGGTCACCAACTACAACTTCATGCACTCTTATATGAGCTATGGCATTGCAAATATGTAATGCTGTATGGTGATGCCTGCTAATTCCTTACTGGGTGTTAGACTGGTCCTCTAAAATACCAAGTAGACCAGGAAAAATTTGTTAACAGCCTTGCAATCTCAATTTGCTTTTGATTGAATGCCTAGATGTTTAGTTATTTGGAGAAGTAAACAAAGTACTCCCTCCATTTCGCTATATTTGTCCATGGCCTCGGGAGTATCCGTTTCAATATATTTGTCCATTGAGAGAATCTAGAGCATAGTTATTGCAATTCTTCCACTCTCTACCCCTATTTAAATGCTTTGGAAGAGGATAATTGGTTGTGTATGTCATTTAATAGGGGGTATGTATGGTCATTACTCATTAAGTATTTCTTAGACTTAGTACTTCCTTGATTTGTGCGCATGGTAGGCTGTGAACAAATATAGTGAAACAGAGGGAGTAGCTAATAAGAATTAGTTGAACTAATTATTGTCAATATTCGTTAAGTTTGAATGACTCATCTGGTCTTCATTGTGTTTCAGGTTGGGCTCCAGTATTTATCTGGTGAGGTATCTGGTGGCAATGGTCGCTGTATAGCAATGCTTCTTGCATTCAGAGAGGCAATAAATGATTACTCTACACCTCCAAAAAAAACTCTCAACAGAGATCTTACCGCAAAAATCAGTAGTTATGTGTCATTTCTTATTGAGTGCAGGCCCCTCTCGATTAGCATGGGCAACGCTATTAGGTTTTTGAAGAACAGGATTGCCAAGCTACCTCTTACATTGTCAGAGTCGGAAGCCAAAGCCAGTCTTCAGTCTGATATTGATCGTTTTATTAATGAAAAGATAGTTGTTGCAGATAAGGTCATTGTCGGTCATGCCATTACAAAAGTCAGAGACAACGATGTCTTGCTGACATATGGGTCATCATCAGTTGTTGAAATGATTTTGGATTATGCTCATGAACTTGGGAGGAAGTTCCATGTTATAGTGGTAGATTCTCGTCCCAAGCTTGAGGGACAAGGATTTCTGCGTAGATTAGTGGCAAAGGGCATCAACTGCACATACACACATATAAATGCCATCTCATACATCATGCATGAAGTTACGAGAGTATTCTTGGGTGCCTCCTCCATATTATCAAATGGAACAGTTTATTCCCGAGTTGGGACAGCATCTGTGGCTATGGTTGCACACGCATTTGGAATTCCTGTTCTGGTTTGCTGCGAGGCATACAAATTTCATGAGAGGGTGCAACTTGATTCTATATGCGCTAATGAGCTTGGTATGCATATTTTGTTGATTATGCATTGTAAGTATACATCTGGGTAATGCATAAGAACTGCATAACCATAATTTTTTTTACTCAGGTGATCCAGATGTCATTTCCAAAGTTCCTGGGAAGGCAGATTTAGGCCATCTGAAGAATTGGGCTGACAACGAAAATCTCCAACTGCTAAATCTTACGTATGTTCCTGAATTCCGTAGACAAAATAGTTTCTTAGTTCCATTAATATTGCCTTCCATGTAAATAATTTTGCACATCTGATAGGTACGATGCAACTCCTCCTGATTATGTGTCGATGATCATAACTGATTATGGAATGGTAAGATATTCTCACACTTATTGTAGCCCTTGTCCTAATTTATTTATCATATGGGATATCTTTCAATTTTTTCCCCATGTAAGCATCTAGTTGTTGAATTTCGGTTGTTAGGAATACAACAAATGGGCTTTTTTTGTTAGTGAATTTATTCAACTCATGTATATAGTTTGTTCCATTTTGACTGTTTCTTATTAGGGAGGGAGTTCATTGTATTGTTAAGTGTTAATCAAGTTAACCATTATTTTAGGCTGTGCGACAGCTGTCTGCATGGTGGTTTGTTAAGCAAGAGAACCTGCATTGAAAACTTGATCTTCATGGTACAGATTTTATAGAAACAGCTGGAAACTAGGTGGAAACAGGATCATTTGTACTTGCTTTCCAATTTTGATACGAGCTTTGAACTAGGTCAACTGATTGTTTTTTTGTAGTGTCCAGCTAATCTGATGAGAAGAAGTTTAGGCAAGTTTTGATGCTATGTTTTTGTTCTTCCTGCTGTTTGGGCAAGTTTTTTGACAAAAAAACATTTATTTGCCATCTATTTCTTTATTTCTTTGGTTTTTATAGCCGTTTTTTTTGTTTTATAATTTTGCCCCTTCAAAATCGGATATTGCATCACATTGATTTAGCCGGAAAATCTGTTATATGCTTCTAATGTCCTGAACTAATCTATTTTCGTCTGCAGTTAGACATATGCATGTCATGTTTATGCTAGTTTTGTTTAATGGTTTGTGATATTTAAGACATGTCTGTTATTGAGATCCTTTGAATTGATGGGATTGTCTTGCTGTTGCAGCTTCCACCTACAAGTGTACCTGTCATTGTGAGAGAGTACCGCAAGGAGCAGTTGTGGATATAGATCTACTGCAGTATGATAACATTTTTGGTAACGGTTGCTGCCTAAGTACGGCACGCTTGAACATGTACTTATGTTTTGAGCTGTCGACCATCAAACCCTTTTTTTCACCTTATCGTTTTATTTACCCAAAAATGGTTCACCTAATTTTTATTATTTTGATATTAATGTAACTCCATCAAGAATGCACTCGGGCACCTCGCAGGGTACCCAAAAGTGTTGGTCCTCGTCAAATGTTGAGTTGTTGATTGCTATCATATGGGTTAGTATCATTTTTCAGCCCTTTGAACTATGTTCTCATTGTTACACAAAAAAACCCTAAAAACTTATCCATCAATGTGCTTGCCAACTATCATGGAAATACTTTGAGCAATGATTGTCACACGGCTTCAGATAGTGCCCGGCAAAGGGTTTTTGTTGCTGTAGTTCTGTAATATGCCTGTCCCTTGTGCTGCATGGTCACCTTTTGTCCAAATACGTAACTTGTGATCAAGTTACGTGTCGAATACCCAGAGTAAGGATTGCTGTTTTGGCAGTAACAGTATGGGCAGGACAGTTGTCTCACCCATGCCAGATGCAAGCTCTCAATAATTGTCATTTGCAGGTTGATGTGCTGGATGAACGATCATACACTTGTTACTATTCCTGTACTTGGATGCGCAACTAAGATGTTGGAACATCTGGGAATGGTTATACCATCTGGCCGCTGTGGCCTGACCCCGGATTGCTGCAATTTGGTTCGATGCTAACTGCTGTACTCATTTGGCTTACACTGAACACTAGCATGCATATATTCATTAGCAACGTACATTATTTGATGCGTGGCGTTGCCCAGCCTTGGCATTCTTGATGCTGCTGTTGCCTTTCGGCGATCCAAATGAAACTGGTTTGAACACAACCGTTCAGAAGTTGATTAAGACTACCCAACGGTCGTGGTCTCCCAGATGGCCTTTTGGCATCTATTTCATGAATTAACGGTAGTGTTCTTGGCAAGCTTGTTAGTTGCCATCCCTGGTACATATTATCTTCTAAAAGATATTTTTCTATAGTACACGGTTTTATACAATATTTAGCTTTTAAATGAAATGTTTTTTTAACATAGAATTTATTACTGGATTATAGTATATATTATAATAACTTTATTTATATCGATTAAAATCGTATGCCAGTCTTTCGTCTACACCGTCGATGCCCTTAGATGGCCCCCGAGTTGCAACCAGTTTCAAAATATGAGTGATTAAACCTGAACTAAAACAAAAAGGAGAAGCCCAATCCTGAAATAAGAGGTACTTCGGACTGAAACCCTCGCTTCTATGCATGTAATAACCAGTTTCAAAAGATGAGAGAGAAGCATAGCTGCGTGACAGCGTGAGTACGTTCTTGTCACCTTTTCAGAACTATAGAACTACGATAATCAAACACATATTTTGTACTTCCTATTTAAAACTAGTTTTATAGCAAAGCTTACTTATCTGATTATTATTAATAATCATTCAACCATTAACATATAATGGAAGAACTAGATGACAACCCGATTATGAGTATATATATACTATACAAGTTATATATACTCAAGGGATATGTTTCAAAGTAAATATCTTTAATATGTGAAAATGGAATATAGATCAATACTAATGAAACCACAAAACATAGAGTGAGCTCCCCCTAAATATGTGCATACAAGTATGTATTGTGAAAGTATATGCACATATTCAAGTTTAACTTATTTAGTGAAGTTCATTCTATATTTCGGATCCGAGAAATGCAATAAGATAAGAATGTGATATTGGATGCATACCTCTTATGTTTTTCACTTTGTCATCCAAATGAGCCTAAGTAATATCATAATTAATAAACATATTAGTTTCACAATTGTATTTGTCATTATCACCAAAACCAACCTAATGAAGTTTAAACTTACATAGCTACGGCTAACGGTCAGAGGAGGAGCCTAGGTGGCTCCATGGTCGTGGCCAGAGGAGGGGTTGAGTTGGCACAATCACGGCTAGAGGAGTAGGCATCGCAGTTTGTTGTCAGAGGCGAAGGCGGCATGGTTGGAGAAGCAACTGCGAGATACGGTCTACGGAGGAGATGAGGCAACGTGGCTCATCACCAAAGGCGGAGGCGATGTGGGTAGAGGAGCAGCTACGTTTCGTGATCGAAGGTGGCAATATGGACTCACGGCTCGTGGTCGAAGGCAACAGCTACACTCGCGACAGCGCAGCAACTAGCCCAGGTAGGTACGCTTGTGAACATACTTGAAACTTGTTTGAATTTTGTTTAATTTTTTGAAACTTTTGCTGAAGCCCGTTAGACCTTTTTGAAACTTGTTTGAAACTATTTTATGAATTTCTTGAAATATATTGAAACTTGCATCGAACTTCCATGAAACGTGTTGAATCTTTTATGAATTTTGATTTTTTTTTAATAAAAAAATCTAATGGAACTTATGAATTTTCGTGTGAAACTTGTTGAAACTCTCTGAAACTTTAAAAGTTGTCTTTTCGAAACTTAGTTGAAATTCTTTTGAAACTCTTTTTAACCACTTTTTAGATTTGAAACACATTTTCAGTCAAGATTCAGACTTGAAACTACATGAAATTAGTAGTTTCAGATTTAAAATCCATTGGAATTTACTGAAAACATGTTGAAACCTTATAAAATCAATTTTAAACTCTTTTTTAAACCTATGAAACTTACGAAAGGTGCTTTGAAACTTTGAAGTTTGTCTTTTTTTAAAGCTCAATTGAAATTCTTCTAAAACTCGTTTTTAATCAAGTTTTGGATTTGAAATTGCATGAAGTTTCAGATTTGAAATCCATTGAAATTTGTCGAAATGTGCTGAAGCCTTATGAAACCTTTTTAACTCTTTCGAAACTGATAAAACCTACGAAACATGGATGAAGCCTGCTGAAACCAAGTAGAATGTGCCTATATCATTGTAAATGATTTTGACGATATAGTATGTCAGCAGTTTCCTATAATTAGGGTCCATCAAATAAAGGTATGTTTCTATTTTTTAAGACTTTCTTGGTTTTCTAATTTTTATTATACCTTTTAACCACATGTCATAATTTTATTATATAATAAACTTTCTTCTGTCCTGTCCTACCAGTTACTAAAAATGTATTACTAAACTACGAATAGTGCTGCGTCCATCTCCTCTATCAAATATCTACTATACGGATCAAGGAAACACGTACACACCAAGTCCACGAATTCCGATAGCCTATTTTGTCGTGGAATCGTACGAGCCTATTCATATTCGTTGTGATGTCGAACCGCACGATTAGCACTATAGCTTAATCGTGCGGTCGACGATTAAACTGTAGTATGTAGCGGTGCGGTCCACGAGCGCATAAATTTCGGAAGACGCTCGTAGGCCACACCGTTGCATGCTACAGTTTAATCATACGGTCCCGACCACAATTAAGCTATACGACTAACAGTGTCGTCACTTCATAGTTCTGCGGTCGCATAAGAGGTCAAAAATGAAAAATTTACACTTCGAAGACTATATTTGATATTTTAGAATAATTAATGTTGTAAATGTCTACAAGTCGGAGGTCCTCACTAATTTTTTTTTCCATAAATGTGTTACCTCCTGTCTCATCCCTATTCTCGAGACTTTAGCGAGAGTGCAGAAACTGCTTGGAATATGAAGAGACGCACCACCAAGAGGTGGAGTTACATCACGGCACGAATACCACAGGTCCACAGCACTACAACAGTACAAGAAGGTGGTACACCAAGCCCCCCAATACTCCAATGACCCCGTAATCCCGGCAACCACGGCCGGCCGTCGCCGGGACGCCGCCGGAGCCCTCCTCCGGCGCCGACGTTCCCTTGATGCTCCCCGGGCCGCCTCCCGCCACGCACGTTGGCGCTCCCAGGTAGCTCGCCTGCAGGCCGCCGTACCTTCCCCGGCCGACGCACAGCTTGTCGTTGCCCCGCACGTCGAACCGCCTGCCTAGCCGCGCCACGAACTCGCTCGGCAGCGCGATCTCCCCGGCGAGCCGGTTCTGGCTCAGGTTGAGCTGCCCCAGGTGCGGCAGAGCGGCGAGGCTCGCCGGGATCGGCCCGTCCAGCCGGTTCCGGTCCAGCGACAGCGCTGTCAGGCTTCCCAGCGCCGCGAACGCGCCCCGCGGGATCGGACCGGTAAGGTTGCACCCTGACAGGCCCAGAACCTGCAGCCGCCGCAGCGACCCCACTACCGCCGGCACCGCCGTGCCGATGGGGTTGTCCTGCAGGAGCAGGTACTGCAGCTTGGCCAGCCCGGCCAGCGAGGCTGGCAACGGGCCCGCGAACCCGTTGTGGCTCAGGTCCAGGAACACCAGCTCCTGCAGCGATCCCACCTCCGGCGGCACCCTGCCGGCAAGCCGGTTGTAGCTCAGGTCGGCCTTCTGCAGCATCTTCAGGTTCCCCAACGCCGCCGGCACGCCGCCGTCGATGCTGTTCCAACTGAGGTCCAGGATGGACAGGCTCACCATCCCTCCAATCTCCTCAGGTATCTGCCGCGCGCCCAAACAAACGTACGTATACGTGTCATTGTCACCATCACAGCATGCACATGCGTAACGAAGTTTATACGGGCGTATGTACGTACCTCGCCGGTAAGGTTGTTGTAGCTGAGGTCGAGCTGCTGCAACGCGGCGAGGCCGCCGAGCTCCCTGGGGATCTCGCCGTGGAAGCCGTTCTGCGACAGGCTAAGCACTCGTAAGCTCCTCAGGTTGCTCAGGGTCGGAGGTATCGGACCGGTGAGACCGGGGTTGGACTTGAGCACGAGCTGCTCGAGGGAGGAAGCGTTGGTGAATAGCACTGGCGGCAGCTCGACAGCCTGGCCGTCGCCGGCGGCGTCGACGAAGCAGCCGAATAGGGAGAGGGTCTTGAGGTATGGGAGGCCGAGGAGCGCGGGGGCGGCAAGCCTGGCGCCGGGTCTGCACGGCGGGGTGGCGACGTCGGGGCCGAAGTGGAGGCGGGTGGCGCGGAGACGGCGAGCGTCGTCGGGGGCGAGCTCGCACTGGAGGCCCGGCCAGGGCGTGTCGGTGCAGGGCCGCGGGTGGAGCTCAGGCCACGTCGGGTCGCCGAGGAGGTCCGCCATCACCCGGAAGATGGCCGCCAGCTCCGACCTCGGCAACTGCGCAGGTGCGTCTCCGGCGAGCTGCGCGGTGGCCACGGCCACGGCTTGGAAGAAGAGGATCAGGGAGGTTGCTAGCAAGGAATAGGAAGAAGCCATCGGTGTAGTACGTAGTGGGGTATAGTGCAAGGAAATAGATTGGTCATCTGCTCTAGCTTTATGAGCTCTATGACAAGACACACGCGCACACACTGACACACTCATCTCTCTCTCATAGTACACATGGTGAAAAGTAAGTTGCAAATTTATTTAGGATGTGTTTGGTTGCAGGGATAGGGTGGAATGGGATGGGATGATTCCTTTGACCAAGCCTATCTGTGTGTTTGGTTGGAGGGATGAGGTGGGATGGAATGGTCCAAAGTGGGATGAGCCTGTGCAAATTTAGAGAATATTCTTCTTAGATGCTGGACCATGTGGTTTCACTTTTTTTGGTGATACTATCTCATCCCACCCATCCCTCCAACAAAACACATGCTTACTTATCATGAAAATGGTGAACATAGCCTAACTGACACATGTCACTAAGAAGCATGCAGAGTGCACTGCATCACAATTCACATAACAACAATGATCAAGGATATGCGTGCAGGGGAAGATACAAAGGGCCTGTTTAGTTGCCTGCATACGGGTGGCTCGCACCAGCGCATGCAGAGAGGTGGTGTTTGGTTGGCTGCGAAGAGGAGAGAGCCTGCACGAGCGGATGCAAAAAAACAACTATAGCCAGGCTGAGGAGGAACGCGGCTGAGGAGGGAAAAAGAGGAGAGAGCCTGCACGAGCGGATGCAAAAAAACAACTGTAGCCAGGCTGAGGAGGAACGCGGCTGAGGAGCTTCCCTCCTCAGCCTGACCACGCTCATGCAGCCTGCATCAGCTCATGTAGGCAACCAAACAGGCCCAAAGTGTATGTGCATCACATTAGTGTATTTTATGCCTCGTTCGGTTGAGCTGAAAAGTTGTGACTTATAGCTGAAAGTGCGCTGTAGCGGCTGAAATTACATTGTAGCTGAAGGTGGCTTATTTGACGTAATTAAATTTAAAAATAGAAAAAATATGCTAGCTCATCACGGACAACGCAGACGAATACGGAAAAAAGAACCGGGAAAAAAGCTAAAAAAAAACCAACAGTTCATAAAAAGAAGAAATTTATGAATAGTAAAAAATAAACCAGAAACTAAAGTTAAAATGAGCGGGACCTTCGATCAAAGTGTAGAGGGCCCAGATGAACTCAACCCTGAATAATGGGCACCGAGACTGAGAGCGAGGCCCCAAATGGATGCGACCAGATTGCAACCTGTCAGTGCTGCGACAGTAGATTCAGCTTGCATGTGTTTGCACAGCTAGCGGCACTCATGCGCAGGGGGCATCGATCAGATGGTTCAGGTCAGTAGTTCTATTCAATGTGAGTGGGGGAAGAAGACATTGTGCAAACGCCAGCCAGAGGGGCGCACTGTGGCGCCTATGCTATGTATGTAGACGTGTCTCTTGCACTTTGGTGGAGGCAGGCATAGTGGTAGTGGTATAGGGTCAAACTGTCAATCAGCAGACAAGACCTTGGACTTTTCCTGTTATGCACGTCCTCAATGCAGTAGCGGACTTTTCCTGTTATGCACGTCCTCGATGCAGTGGCGGCCTGAGAAACAGTGGGCTAATCTAGAATACCTCTATCCACGATACGGATTTGAGGATATAGATACGACAATATCGCAATACGATTTGAATAAATGTCTAGCTTGCAACCGGATATGTAACAATTAGAAGAACATTTCTAACAACAACAGTAGTGAAGTGCACAAACTATCTTTTTAGACATTAGTCATTGTTACATCAAACAACCTCATTCTCAAGCAATATGAAACTTTCAAGAGGGGTTTCACATCTAATGGATACTGCCAGTTTTTTCTTAAACTTTCTTTGAGAAGTAAATTTGAGCACAACAGAGTTTTCATTGTCTAAGTACAGTCACATAAAAACGCCTCTGTTTATCCATCATAGATCACAAATAGCTGTTTAAAGCTAATGAACAAATGTTGAATCTTAGAGTGCTTATATGAAAAACCAGACAAGGAATGCATTTTAAATCATGTTTGAGCTTGTATCAAACTGAACATTGGTAGGGAGATAATTATAATTGTTTCCCAAGCTCGTAGTTTATTAGCAGGAAAACCCTTACTGCAGAAATTGTATCACTCATGTTCATTGCAACATTTCGATAAACATGTGGTACACACAACAACTAGAGCAAAACTAGTATTACCAAACACTAGTTCACACCCTTTCTTCCTAAGCATTGCATCAAACACCTCATGTGCAAGCAGCAAGCAAGCAAATAGATCAATGCACACTCGGCATAAAAGAGACTCAGGAACTTACCAGAGGCTACTGCGATGTCGTAGCGGCACTCTATTGAAAAGCGGCTGGACAACGGAGGGCGTTGCGCCATTGCCGGAGCAGGGCTACAAGGGGTGGAGCGCCGAAGGCGGCGGAGGGCGTTGCCGGAGCAGGAGCTGGGAGCTGGAGGCCGGAGACGAAGACGGAGTTCTAGGATTCCGACAGGCTTGTGGTTGGGGATGATGGGATTAGGCAGGGCGCGTCATGAGCTAGCCAGCTAGTGTTGGATTGTTGGGAGAATGGAAGGAGAACGCGACTGGATTCTGGACTCCAGAGGGATGATGCGCTAGGGGGCTAAGTCGACGGTGTTAGAACAACTCCAAGAGATGGGCTTAAACATCCCTTAAAACAAATTTTGGTGATTAGTGAAAAAAACCCCCTCCAAAAGATCCCAAAACCACCACTAAAAATTTTAACACCCCCAATATCTCACCCCACCAGAGCCAAATTTGGCCTCACCCCACACGTCCCCAATCACCGTTGCCGTGCGCGAGTAGGCGATTCCGCGCCAATTTTTTTTCCTTCGCGTTGCATGAGACCTACCTGAGAATGAGATTGTAGCTCGACATTCCTCTAAGTCGGGTTAAATTTCAGAACTATGTTGTATGATTTTCATTTGTTTTCAGATCAGAACAATAGTGTTTTAATTTAATTTCATAACTTTGTTATGGTGTCTTTATTTCAGATCAGAACAATAGTGTTTTAATTTAATTTCAGATCAGAACAATGGTGTCTCCATGGCGCTGCCACAGATGCTCCACTAGGTCTTGTTGAAGCTAGGAGTGGATTTCCTTGTCTCTAATTTTCATGTGGCTTGAATAAACTGAATTTTGGACACTGTTGGACCCCTGTGCATCCAAAATTCCCGTTTTGGTCCCCGAACGAAAAAAATTCCAGATTTGGACCCCTCCTCACCGCGCGTTAATGCCAGCGCGACACGTGCCCCGGTCGTGCGGTCTGGTACCGCACGACCGCACTGTTTATCCGGTCGTACGGTACCAGACCGCACGAATCGTTTCACCGAGCGCGCCACCGCCCGCGCGAACGCGCGTTGTCCAGCCCAAGCGCGCCACCTCCCGTTCGAGCGCGTGTTGCATTCGCCGACCGCACGACCGGAGCGTCGCGAGCGCGCGTCCCTTTTTTACCGCATGACAGGCGATTCGCGCGCCTGTGCAGCCTGTTCCTTTTTTTCTGTGGCATCTCACGTCAAAGCAGTACCTTTGGTAGGTGAGGACTTGTTTCAGAAGTTCCTCTTTGTACACAATAATTTGTCAATGCACGTCGTGTTCTGGTAAAAGTGCAGCAGTACATGACCTGTTTGCGTATTATAATCTGTCTTTAGACTTGGCTAACTCCTTGCCTTATGCCAAATTTCCTTGGTAGGTACGCAGGATGCCTTGTGGACTCCTTGCCTTACTGCTTTGACGTGAGATGCCACAGAAAAAAGGAACAGACTGCACAGGCGCGCGAATCGTCTGTCATGTGGTCAAAAAGGGACGCGTCGCTCGCGAACGCTCCGGTCGTGCGGTCGGCGAATGCAACGCGCGCTTGAGCGGGAGGTGGCGCGCTTGGGCTGGACAACGCGCGCTCGCGCGGGAGGTGACGCGCTCGGAGCTACGCCACGCGAGTCGTGCGGTCTGGGACCGCACGACCGGATGAACAGTGCGGTCGTGCGGTACCAGACCGCACGACCGGGGCACGTGTCGCGCTGGCGTAATCGCGCGGTGAGAAGGGGTCTAAATCTGGAATTTTTTTCGTTAGAGGGCCAAAACGGGAATTTTGGGTGCACAGGGGTCCAACAGTGTCCAAATTTCGAATAAACTCATGAATATCAGCACTATGCTCATGTGAAACTGCAACGGGTTCACCCGTCCAATCAAAGTTCAAATCATTTTGTTCATCTCGCTCGTCTTCTACTATCATATTATGCATGATGACACAAGCATTCATGATATCATTGAGCGTGTCTTCATCCCAAAATCTAGCTGGGCCATGTACAATCGCAAAACGAGCTTGTAAAACTACAAATGCTCTTTCCACGTCCTTTCTGACCGCTTCTTGTGCTTTTGCAAAGTATTTTTTCTTATTACCTTGTGGCATCTGTATGGTCTTCACAAATGTTGCTCAAGAAGGATATATGTCATCTACAAAGTAATATCCCATTGTATATAACTAATATGGCCCATAAGCCCATGTAGCAGATTTAAAATATTTAGAGGACCAATTTTGGGGATGACTGTTGGAGCAAAGGAGTTATATTGATCCCCAACTTTTTTGGCATGTCCCCTAAAATGAGATTATAGGGGATCAAATTTAGCCCATCTTTTAGAGCTGCTCTTACATGCCTGTGGGCCTTATAAACAGTAAAAAGTTAGGGAATTAATTGGGTCAAAACTCGGTCTACAGCCCCTAGCATGTCCGCCCCTACCTCCCGTCCTTTGTGACTTTCTGTATGCGTCCTCCAGTGACAAGTTTACAGCAAGAGATGAAGAGATTGAAAAGCCCTGCTTGAGAGCTAAAGCTCGGTTCAAATCACCTGGAGTCTGCTCATTTCAGTTTGAACTTTTAACTTATAGTTTATTTTTTACTATTTCTAAATTTTATCTTTTTTTGACTTTTTAGCTTTTTGAGTTTTTTTATCAGTTCTTTTTTTTCTCGTATTCGTTTGCGTTATTGGTGATGGGATAACATGTTTTTCTATTTTTATTTGTTTTAAAATTTAGTTACGTTAAATAAGCCACCATCAGTTATAGTATAATTTCAGTCAATTACAGTACAATTTCAACCATAAATCAACTTATTTCAGGCTAACCGAGTGGCATCTATATGTGGTCTCTTCTTGCAAGACCCTATTTGGAACGGGAAACAATACGGTCTTTTTTCTTTTTGAAAGTTCCCATGAAATTACAGCGTCCCAAGCTAAACATTATAAAAGTTTAAGCTCGGCTGCCACCCAGCAACCTCTGGTGAGAGATCGAGGCAAACCCTCCCAAATGGGTTCTACCGTTCTGAGAGATAAATACCGTACCGCATATACTTTTTTTTTGATAAGGTACCGCATATACAAATGCACGCAAGGGCAGATTGGGATCATCGATCTGCCGTTCAAGTCCATGGCTCTATATACCATGCATTATCTCTCTCACGCGTCAACTTGTATATTTGAGTTGTACATCTTACGAGCGTGACATATAGTAGTAGCTAGTGTACGTACTGCCTAGTACTAGTGTCTTACGTATGTTTCTTTAAGAGAGAGGCAGGGGGGAGACAGAATATCTTACGTTGCATGCCCTTGTTTGAGTTGTGATTACACAATGTGTACATGGTGGTCGACGTGGAATTGCGGACGCTCCGCAGCACGGGGATGCTCGTGCGCGATTGGGTTGTACAACATGTACAGGTGCAGTACTGGTTGTCCTGAGTCGTGCTGCATGCAGCTAGCCCTGGTGCAGAGGACGCGGCTTCTCTTTCCTGGGTTTCTTTCCAGTTGGCAATATTTATTGGGTTTTATTAACATTGATCTCTAATCCAAAGGTCACAAATTTAAATGATAATTATGAAAAAAATATCTGGGTAATATCTAGACACTCCCTATTTTATTAGTTCTATTTCTTTATAGTTGTTCATGATTAAATTTAAATGTGGTGATTACGAGTTAGAAAACGTGGTTGCTACGAGTACGCAACGTGGTCATAACTTATACAGCGTGGTCGTAATCATTATTGGAGTACTTATTCGAAGGTTACGAGTACATAAGCAAACGATCAAATCAAATAGAGTATTGCCACAGGGAGAAAACAGGAAAAGAAATAAATAAAACAAGAAATCCGCGTCCTAGTGCAGAGCTCCAGGCCATGCTCTTTTTCAGATTTTTGCTTCTGCTTTTAACTTTTTTTACAATAACTGGTTTTAAACAGAGTGTCATTTTAAGATGGAGTCTACTAAGTTAATTGTAGTACATACTGTATCGACTTTATTTATATCTGCAAAAATCACATGTGAGTTTCTGTTACTATATAATCTCCCACATAAATAACCTAAAATACAAAAACCACAACCAAAAATCATAAACCATATTCAAAAAATAGGGCCCAGTCTCTTCCAGAACAACACATAAACTGTGGCGCTTCAGTAAGGGTGTGTTTGGTTGCCTGAATCTCCTTCGTCCTGGCTGGGTGGATCCGTATAATCTGAGAAAGAACCTGTTTGGTTGCCTGTATGAGTGGATGCAACCTGCATGAGCGGATGCAAAAATACGACCTCATCCTGGATGGGTGGATACGCTCAAAATGAGCTTCACTGGCCATCCTGGATGGGTTGATGCAGTGTATCTTATGCGGTCCCACGTGTCAGCCTCTCAGGTTTTGTAGACTGCATCCGCTCATACAGGCAACCAAACAGCATCTCAGTTTTTTTGCATCCGCTTATGCAACCTCACCAAACATCTTCTTTTTCTGAAATACGATTCCACTCAGCCTGCATTTACTCAGTCGGGATATACGATACAATCTCCCTCCACAAACCAAACACACCCTAATTAATCAGTACCACATGCACATGCATGTACAAGCCTACCCCCCTCTCTCTCGTCGACGACTATGGTCAAAGATGTGACTGTGCGTGCATGAAAAGGTGGACGGGGGAGACGGCAGGCCCAACACTAGTCACAGCGCTGCAGTACTAGTGGGCGTAGTGACTAGTGACAGTCCAGTGCGGCAGTACGCCGCTCCGACTAATTCTGGCGCCGTCGCAGCGGCCAAAGCCAAACACGCGCGCGCGGGCCACGGCTGGCAGCGCGATCCGAGCTGATGACCTGCCTGCCTCCTCGTGCGCTTCGCCTGCCCTCTCACGACTGAGCACGACGAGAGCCTGTCCCTCCCCTGCCTACGGATTTTTTTATTTAGCTCTATTGGGCCATCGCACTTCGAAAAATAGTTATACGCGTCACAAATTTACAAATTTAGCCTTCTAACCAACCACGAAAAAAACCAGTGTATGACATGAGTCTTCTACCACAGCACATTCATCCTACCACTAGGGTTGAAAAAATAGCTCGAGGCTTGCGAGCCAGCTCGAGCTCGTCACGAGCCAAGCCAGCTCGGCTCGAGCTCGTGCGTTTTTGAGCCGAGCCAAGCCCATTATCTAGCTCACAAAAAAAACGAGCCGAGCTCGAGCCGCTCGAGCGGCTCGTTGGGCTCGCGGTCGTGCTGTCCCGATGGGACCCAGTGGCCAGTGCCCCCAAGCCCCAAGCCTACCTTCTTTCATTCCGACTCCTCCCGTGACTCCCGTCCCGAACGATCCCCATTCCCCAACCAATTCCCGATCCCTAATCCTCTCTCCGCTCGTCCTCTCACGGACATCTATCG
The DNA here is from genome assembly GCA_017311315.1 of Dendrocalamus latiflorus. NCBI lineage: Eukaryota > Viridiplantae > Streptophyta > Magnoliopsida > Poales > Poaceae > Dendrocalamus > Dendrocalamus latiflorus. The sequence continues at coordinate 9,550,579 of CM029631.1, forward strand.
CGCCGCCGCGCGCCGTCCTCCCTTGGTCTGCCCCTCCGCTCGCCCATCCACCCCCTCTCTTCGGAGCATGCCGTCATCCTTGTCTCCAATGCCTCGCTCTGCTCCTCCTGGCCTAGCGTCGCTTGCGACCCTGCCGACCTGCTCCCGGACACCGACCTCCCAGCCTCCTACACCTTGACCAGTTGACCTTGGTGGCAACTTCTTCTCCGGCAACATCCCGCCTAGCTTTGGGTGCTTCGGGGGCATCGAGTTCCACTCCGTCGTCGGCAACAACCATCGAGTTTATCAACCGCTTCCGCGGCGGCATCCTAGAGTTCGTCGCCGAGCTTGAGTGATGAGTCCCTCCAGGACCTCAATGCTCAAGTTGTGGCGGAACAACTTCACCGACGCAGAACCAGCTTACAGGCGACATCCTCAAGCTATGCAAGAGAGGTATTCTACTCTAAGTTAGCACATTGGTCTTCTTTGATGATTACTAGTGCGAAAAATTCTAGATAACACATCTGTTCCATTGCTAATATACATTTCAAATGGCTTCTCACGGGATAGAAATGTTGTTCGGTAGCTTTCTCTGTGACTGTGATTCAGCATCTTCGGAGAACGTTTTTGGTCATCCGAATGTCGAGAGATGCCCGTCCTGAGAAACATCAATGGAGCTACAACCTTTTCATTTTCTTGCTTCTGTGAACTGATCATATTATGTGCTGCAACTGCTCTGTGAACTGCTCTTGCTTCTGCTGCTTGTTATCTGCTCTGTTGTCTACGAGCTGATCTGGCTCGTTCTGGCTCGCGAGCCGGCTCGAGCCGCATTTCGAGCCGAGCCAAGCCAAGCCTATCTCATAGCTCGTTTTGGAAACGAGCCAAGCCGAGCCGACTGTTCACCCAAGCCGAAACGAGCTTGGCTCGAGCCAGCTCGGCTTGGCTCGTTTCCACCCCTACCCACCACGACAACAACCCCAGCACGGAACATTTTGGCCAGGGGCGACAGGTGGTGGGCCCCATGAAGGTGCCACATCACCCCATCGTGGTATGGAGCAGAAAAGGTGCCACATTAGGGAGGCGTAGTACCATGCCCCCAGTACATTTGCAAATAAAACATTGAGAAAAGACATTTGGAAGAAAAAAATTAGGAAAAACAAAGATTTGTAAAACTCACGGTACAGATGACAAGGCGGGGCTCCGTTGAGGTGCATCGACGTGCCTGCCATGCAGGCACTTCTGCCACGGAACTAGAGCATGAGACCATTCTAGGTCCTTACCGCGGTCAGGTGGTGTGGAATCTTTGTAGGTCTTGCCACCTGCCGCGCCAGGCCAACCTCCTCCGGTGCCATGGTGGCTGGATGTTGCCACGTTCGGGTGGCACGGTAGGAGCCACGCGTTGGCCACTGATTCTTCCATGCTCGGCAAGAGAGTTAGATTTCTAAATTCGTACCATATGAGACTCATTTCAAAATTAAGGCGGCACAATGGAGTCAAATAAAAAAAAATTCCTACCTGCACGCCCTCCCTCGCTGGCTTCATGCCATGGCAGTGAAATTAATTAGCGCACATGGCAAGAGACACGACGATAAAGGACATGTTGCTACGGGAAAGATGAACTTAGGAGATCTTGTCCTACTGTCTACGCCTCGTTCCGTTCCGTTCCTTTCCTTTTTGTGTTTTGAAGGGGTCTATGCCTCGTTCAACTGTGGAGTATTTCACTATTTCTGTTTCGCCCTGGCGTGTCTGATTCTTCCGTTTTGTTTGTTGGGTGGCTCGTCGCCGAGCTTGTACGGAGGCCCATCACAGCCTTGACATTTCAGGCTCTAAACCCTAAGATAACCTGGGTAGCCTCTAACCAGGCCCACAAGATGCTTAGGTCGGGAGCCAAGAGTATTTTATTAGTAATAGCTACCTAGGTTGATGACACGTCTAACGCTAAGTCACGTCGTCAATCAACGGCAACAGTTTGATTAACCAACTGATACACGTGCGCAGGTTGGGCCTAGCTTGGGCTTACAAGTGGATGGCCCTAGACTACGTTTGATTAGGATTGGGCTGGGCCGAATTGCCAAGAATTAGCCATGTCACAGCACACACCCCTCTCTCTCAAGATGAAGAAAAAGGGCATGTGACTGACAACAAGGGACTATGTCATGTGCTAGAGTTGCATGCATGATCGAATGTCATCGTAGCCAGTGCATTGGGCTCAGATTTTTCTGCTGAGCCCTGCCCTGACCATGAGACATGCATGCTCTTGCTTTGTTCACAATCAAACACGCAGTGCAGATGTATTGGTCTCGTACGCTCATGTTCCGCATTGCTGCGAACTCTGCCTGCCCGTCGCCAGGTTGCCGTGAGACGGCGAAAGGGGAGGCGATGGTTGAAACGTTGTGAGGTTACGATTTTCAGACATAATGAATCAGGCGACCTTCCTTGAACTAAAAATAAAATCAAAACAACCAATGTAATTTGGGGTCTAGAACTTCAGTGGGTTCGGATGCCGCTGGTACTATTTCTTGCCATCAAAGTCAATTAAGCCATTGCATATATATAGTTTACAATCTCTCGCAAATAAAAAATAAAAAAACAAAGCCATTGATTGGCACTACAGGTTTACCAGATCCGTTACAAAACACACACACCCCACACACACATAAAAAAAAAGAGAGAAGAAGAGCTGTGAATTGAGTCCACGATATATGTTCTAACCGTCCGAGTACACACTAGCTACATCACTGCATGTACTTAACATAAGCAAATACAGTAGCAAAAAAAGAAGAAGAAGCAAGTAGTTGATCTGATTGCGCATGATGACGCAAACGATTACATGGGCCAGGAGTTTAGCTTAAAACATAATCACGACAGCATCGTAACATCTTTTGACCCCAAAGCCCCGGTCCCCCCGCATTAAGCCAAGGAAACCACCGCCAAGACGCACAAGATGAGGCAAACACACATGGACGACACCCAGTGAAGCCACATGTACATGTGTCCGGGCAGCTAGGCTACATAAGCATGCAAGGGGCTAAGCTAGCCGGGACAAATCGCAACTTTGCAAATTACTGGTGTAGTTGATTGCTTTCTGGAAAGATAAATCGTGCTTATCGGTCAGATCAGACAGTGGAAGTTAGCTTTGTCCTTTGTCACATGGCTGAAGTAAGGATAAGTACTGATCGACTGAGCTGGGCCGGGTATGGCAGCATTACTGTTGCCTATCAAGTCTTGATGTTATTCTGTTCATCTGAGTTTATCTGTTAACATTCGCTAGAGTATTGTTGCTGCAGATTTGATCGAACCGGTTGAACTGAAGTGGCAACGTTTTCTCTCTTTTTTTCACTACTGTTTCTGAAGAGTTCGCCGAATGCAAATTAGTGAGCTCCTCATTTAATCTAGAGTTTAGCATTTCTTACTTTTTTTTAAAGCGTCGAAATATATCTCCTTTCTTTTGTTTTCTTTGCCCCGGCCCTGTCATTTTCTGATGCTACTAGTACAACTAGCTACCTTCGGAATTAAGATTTCGTAACCGGTGGCAAACTCCTCGGTGGTCGTCAGACTGTAATGATGACAGTGTAAATAGCTGTGCGGTGGTAATTAACAGCGAGCAGCTCGCTAGTTGTAATGAGGAAATTAACCAGGATGCAATAATTGCAGATCTACCTTCCAGTGATCTATAATGAGATGGATTAGTACTTAATCCATGTATAGAGTTGGTCATCTCATTTGCAAAGCTTATCTAGCTAGCTTTGACACGAGAACGATCAATTGCAATTAACTTTTTGCGACGCCTGTGAGAAATGAAGTCACAAGGATAAATTCGTGGCTTCATTTGCCATGCGGGGCTTACACCGTTGTACCTACGTGCTGGAAGATGAGTTTTTTTAGAAATTATTGAAAAAGGGATGGTTATAAATTATAATGATCCGACAAAATAAGAACAAGAAATCATTGATGTGTTTTGCATATATATAAAGCAATCATAGGCTTAGGCGTGCTGGAGGTTGCACATATTAGCTAGACATATAGGATCAAACACGTGGTCATGAACTCATGATTCACACATTATATTGTGATATTTGCCCAATTATTGGTGGAAACTTGATTACATGACGAGATGTCCGTTCCATCAAAGACGAAACATACAAACGCAACAAGGAAATTAAAATATTCTGATGCCATGCACACACACACACACACTACGAATAACTGAATTCGAGCCTTGAGTTTTTGTTTTTTTGTGGACTTGGACGTGTCGTTGAGCTGGCTAGCAATCAGTGTGACATAACCATTCTTAGGCAGGTTGCAGAGTCAAGTCTGGTCCTTTCAATTGCCCTCAAAATTCAGGGGAGGAAAAAGAATGTTTCTGTTGTTGCGCCAGGTGCTGCCCTTGAGCACCATCAGTGTGGCCAATTGATTGAAACCGTACAAGGGCTTGATTGGTGATCGTCATTGAACGGCCGCAGTTGTTCTGAACCAGGACTAATTTATTGTGATTATGACTAGGTGGCTTCCATTCAATCACTGCAGGGCCAGATGGACTACGGAGATTGGTCCTCATGCGTCATCATTATAGTACAAGGAAGTACTAACTAGAGTTGACGAGGCACTACTTACTAACACAATCATGGTGCAATTGATTCATTTTATTTTTAACTCATCAGTGCAAAATCATTTGATGCAAATTGCCATGTACTCTTGTATGTCTCCTGATTCTTCATCAGACATTTCCCATGCCTCTCCTCTAACACTGTCTACATAACCGATGTCAATGTCTGTTTCTATGGTGACTTGCGCTTTCGTAGGCATAACCGCATAAGTCACATTTTCAAACCATTGGATCAAAATGGCCTCGTACACACATATCTCCATGCTAACTCAAAGACCCAAAAAAAAAACCGACTTAAGAGTTAAAAAAAAATTAGGCAACATACAAATAGCAAACCTGTAATTGGATAGTTCTCTTTGCCATGGTATTTGATCGTAAAATTAACGTGAGGGCAATGAATCGTTCCATCTAAATTCCTCCAGAGTAGGAAGAGATCGACAGTTCTCTCGTGTGCTCAGCACGTCAGCCCACGTCTTATCCTCACTGCATGTTTTGTTGCGGCAGCTTAATTTTGTGAGTGTATCTAGGCATTACCTCGATGTTTTTTTCTAACTATTATCTAAATTTGTAATCTTTGGATTAGAGATCAAGAGGCTCCTTATTTTTGTTTTTGAAGGGGAGAGATTTTTTCAAAGAAGGTAGAATTCAAGAAGGAGGGAGGAGAATTTATGGTCATTGGATCTCTACTCTAATCCAATAGTTCTAAATTTGGATGATAGTTAGGAAGAAAATATTTTAACAAAACCCTAATTTTGTTGCGGCAGCGGCGGGGCGCGCGTGGTGGCCGCCTTTGCTCGCCGTCCAATCCAACGCATGCATGCGATGCGCCCACCCACCGCTGCACGCGCGCGCGATAGCTGATCTTTCACCAGAACGGCGCGCGTCTGCCCTAGCGCTGCTGCATGCCCTCTGCCTCCACGCAGAACCGGCCACACCGTGACACCGCCGCAACGTAGTAGGAGTAGTAGCACTCTCTGGACTGGAGTCCGGACACATACACCGATCATTAAACCCCGCACGCGACAAACGCAACCACTCACACATGTACACCTCAATTAGAATTGCACTACAACCTGCTCACAGGCAACTACTATAAAGGGGCAGATGCAAGTGCAACACCGGTCACAAACACCACACGAGTTAAGCCCAAGCCTAGCTAGTAGCTAGCTAGCTACAACAGCAAGACATATAAGCTCGAGTCATAGTAATTAGTCACTAGCTAGCTTGCTAGTGATCGATATGCTGCCCGTGCTGAGCCTGCGGCCGCCGCAGCCGCAGGTCATCACCAAGGTCTCCATCTCGGCGCTGGTGATCTCCCTGCCGATCCTCTACGTGTCGCTGCTGCGCCTCCCGCCGTCCACGCTCGCCAGGGACACCACCTTCTGGTTCCTCATGTCCAACTCCATCATCGTCATCATCGCCGCCGACTCCGGCATGCTCTTCTTCAGGTCCAACTCCACGGCCTCCGGCGGCGGCGGCGGCGGCGGCGACGACGACGACCCCTCCTCCTACCTCCCCCGTGATACGCCGCCGGTGGCCGTCGAAGAGGACAGCCCTGATGCGCATTCGCCGGCGGTGCCATTGATGGCTTTCTTCGGCGAGCCAACGACGGTGAATGTCTCCGATGTTGTGAGAGGTGATGAACGGCTGCAAAAGGATGGAGTAACAAGCTGCAAGACAACGAACACCGACATGGAGGGCCATCCGTTGCCTCTGATCAAAGTTGAAGAAAAAGATGAAGATGCAACAAGCAAGCCAAGCACCGACGTGAACCACGCATTGGTTCTGAGAGCTAAAGAAGAAGAAGAAGTAGCGATCGAGGCAACCACCAACACGAACTATGCAATGATTGCGAAAGGTGAAGAAGTAGCAAGCAAGCTGAACGAGTTACTGGTGGAGGACGGTGACGACGTCGCCGACGAGCTTGCGATCATCAACTACGACTATGCATTTGCCGAGACAGAGCCGTGGCGCCCAAGGCTAGTCACAAGCAAGAGCCTGGTGGAGGAGGAAGAAGAGAATCAGTGCCCAATATCAGATCCCCGTGTAACACCTGGTGATGATGTACTGCAAGATAAGAGCATCGTTGTCGCGAGGGAAGGGAAGCTCCGGCGGTCGGCGACGGAGGGGAGGAGGCCGGCGGAGGAGCGCGAGTACTGGCAGCTGAGCGACGAGGAGCTGAACAGGAGGGTGGAGGAGTTCATCACGCGGTTCAACCGAGAGATGAGGCTACAGATCGAGCAGGAAGCAGGAGTCTGAGTTCTACCTACTAGTACTGTACATCTAGCAACAGCTTCCTACCTAGTAGTACAATGCAGTTACCGTGTACAGTTACGTTGTTCAATAAAATGTGTGGTGATCAGAGGGTGAAATTCATTTGCCTCTTTTCAACTTCAATAAAATAAACCCCATTAAATACAAAGGCCTCTTTACTTCAATAGCTAGAAAGAGCTAAGAAGATCATATATACAACAGAAACAACTATTAAACAGAAGCCAAATAGTTAAGAAAACAATCGAAGTATAAAACGATCCAAAGTTGACACTAGGCCGGTCTGACCGTAAGCTTATGATCGGTCTGACCAGGCCCAGGCGATCAGACCGTTGGGACAAAGCCGGTCTCTAGCCGCTCCATCGGTCCGACTAGGTTCAATGTTGGTCTGACCTAACCCTTATTCCCAAACTTAAAAATCACTTGGGTCAAAAACTCAAAACTCAAGAACTTGCTCAAATCTCATTTTAAACATTCCCAAATTTTGTATGATACTTGTTCAAGGTATATCAAAATATAAACTAATCAAGAATCATTAGATTCTTAGACTCAGATTCACTAATTAAAAGCAAATAAAATCTAGATCTCAAGAACACTCAAAACCCTAAAATCTAAACTAGTTCTTATTCAAGGAGTTCTAATCAAGAGAATGATCTAGATCTCCTCCTACATATCATACAAAAGGATGATCTAGATCTACTCCTACATGTCATAACAAGCTAATGTAGATATAAATTCAAGATAAAACTATCTTGACCACAAAAACCTAAATTTGAGCTAAGAACGAGCCAAATCGGGCTTGATCTTGAATCTTGCTATGGAGGTAATCTAGATGGGTAATGATTGGTCAACCGGATCTTCTAGTGCCTCTTAGTTATCATGAATAACAGCAAAATCAAGAGGAAAGAAGAAAACACAAAAAAACTAAGCTAAATCTAGATTTCAAAGAGGAGAAAGAATTGGACTATTTTGATATATATTAATACTTAGAGATGAATATTTACACCTACTCCCTAGCCAACCACAAAGCCTAAGGATGACAAAAAAACTCAAGACAAAGAGTTACAACCCATCTTCCAAAGGTTCTCTTCAAGAACCCTAACTCTCATCCACTGGCTTCTTAAAGAGCTAATACTAACTCTCTCAATTCACCTCCTTATGTGGTGGAGGCTTATAAGAAACCCTAACTAGCTCTCTAGTTGGTTTCATCCATTTACATGGGCTAACCTGTTAACCTAATATCATATCGGGTTTTACACTCACATATGCACTCTTATCAAAGCGCACACAATTATTAACCCGATAGTGAATCAATACTTGATTCATTTAACATTTTTAGTATATTCTTGACCTAAACCACCTCTCTTGTGCCTTCTCATGCTGTGGTTTGATCAACTCTCAACTTTTTAGTTTAGTGCAAAAGATCGTTTTGCCCCCAAATCACCTTCCATGAAGCTTCGCACTTCGTTTGCCTTGAAGTAGCTCCGTACTTTATCCTCAACTCCATATGATCCCAATGACTTCCTAGCAAGCCTTTCATGCAGCAGGATCCCACCGAGCCGTCCTCGTTTGCGAATTGCTCGAAGTCACTTGATACACTGCATGCCTCTCCACGCACCATGGTAGCACCTGGTTTCCCTGATCGTTCTGGGTCTCAACTCCTTCTTGAGATTAGCCCCAATTCACTTTGTTGTTGCCCGTCATGTCCACCACTGGTAGCTCCCGCTCTAATTCCTTGTCTTTTCGGCTTGTAATCACTCCGGTAGTCTCAGTCATTTTTCAACGACACCTTGATCACTTTAGACCTCAACTCGCCTAGCTTAGTTCCGATCCCTTCCACCTCACCATGACCTAACTCTAGAGACCTACAACCAATAACAAGTAAACTGTCACGTAGTATCGCATGATATAAAATCATCAATTGATATAATTGATGAGCCAAGAATCCTTACTTTCACCTCAATGCATATTCACGTGCTTTGACACATAGTTCAAAGTATCCAATGACTATTTGTCATGTGTTCACACATTCAGATTCCCCAAATCATCTGTACGTGCATTGGCCTCATCATTTGGTGCACTACATGAACTAACTTGTCCATTCATGATCCTTGTCTTCTCTATGGGGCTGTTTGGTTGCCTGCATGTGCTCATGCAGCTGCATGAGCGTGGCCAGGCTGAGGAGGGAAGCTCCTCAGCCATGTTTCTCCTCAGCCTAGCTCCAGTTGATTTTTTGCATCCACTCGTGCAGGCTCTCTCCTCCATGCAGGCAACCAAACACCATTTCCCTGCATGCGCTGGTGCGAGCCATCCCCATGCAGGCAACCAAACAGACCCTATACTTCTCACTTGAGCCATGTAGTCTCACCCGGACTTACACGACCGCTCGGATCTTAGCTCCCCCACCTTGTCCTGGTCTATTGCTATTGATCGCTAGCAGTCTCCAAGTCACTTGCACATCTAAAGACCAAATGATCATCTCGAGCACAAGTTTCATGCACTTGACTCACGTTAATCAAAACAATACATCATGCAACATAACACAATCAAACACTGGCACTCATGCAATGCACACACTCAAACCAAACTCATGAACCCTTCCTGGCCGGTCGGACCGTCAACCATTGGTTGGTCTAACCGCGCTAGTCAGCTTCGGTCAAACCCTAGTAACAAGGGAGCCGATTTGACCACTGCAACCATGCCAGACAGATCGCTCGACACACCTTTGGTTGGATTGCCATCATATGGCCGATCGCACTGCTCTCAAATCTTTTTGCATAACAAACGAGGATATCTTTGGAATAAACACACCGCCAACTACGGGCCGGTATGACTACTCGCTTAGTGGTGGAACCAGAAATTGAACATGGAGAGGGCCAAGTAACTAAGAATTGAACATGGGAGACCAAGTATAGACAATTAAAATAACAAGATGCACATAACAATATTTTTAAACTCCAACATGACTATGACAACTAACAAATATAGTTATGTGTTTTCTTGTCAATACCCATTTTTGTAAAAAAAAAATCTACCTATTGTTTTTCTCTTCATGATTGATGTCTCTGTTAAAAGGACAGATTGCAAGTAAAACTAATAACTGAGTTATTGACAATACAGATTGCAGTTACTGAGTCACTAACAACTAACAAGTAAAATTAAGAACTAACAAGTCACTAACAACTAACAAGTAAAACTAATGAGTCTAAGAATTGAGTTACTGAAAATCTAAAACACAGATTGCAGGAGAACTGAGTAACTAAAAATCTGAAATACAGATTGTAGGCTTGCAGGAGCTAGCAATACGGCAATACATTGGTCCTTGGATAGTTGGATGTCCTATAGTCGGCTGCAAGCTGTCGGTAGTCCAGACTCTAATCCTACTCCTGCACGGCTGCACTGCTAGCCCTTGGCGTTCTAGACTAACAACGCCTGGCCAACTAAAGCAAATACTAAAGCAAAACCTAGATGGCTAGATGGGAATGGAATACTAACAACCAGTTGCCCAGTTCAGTTGGCCAGGTGTCAGGTGGGCAGTCATTCGTTGAAAGGGAGCTAAAGATACAATCATGCATTGGCAATTTGGCATTGGCATATTGCATTCTATTTGGACTATAGGCCTCCGATCACCCCCCTGTACTCGCTGGTTAGATCGCTGCCCATGGCCAGTCTGACTGCGAACCATTGCCACTCAGACTGCTTAGCACCTGACAGCAAAAATCAGAGATTACAATAGACATAAAATCAAATTTCGATAACGAATCATAATAAAGTTAAATACTCATCATACAATTGGGGTGACCTTCATATAGTATAGCTAGATCACTATTCATGTACATATATTGAGTTGCATGTATGTGTTCTTTATGTAGAGTTACAGTGTTACTGTGACATCATATATGCAGTACTACTGTACTACTAGTCGTAGCTAGGTTCCCTTTTAATTCTTAATTTTTCTCCTCTTAGAAGAAGTTAAAATTTGATGATGAGTGGAACTAGCTGGGCCAGGATTTAGTTTGTGTACACGTACGTCCATGCATAAGTTCCAGCAATTAGCTAGAGAAGCTTTGATACATATTAATTTTACAAGTGCTACACGCCTCGGCAGACAAACAAGATTTGAAGATATATACCTCGTTCTTTTCAAATTTTTAGTTAGTTTTTATTTCAATTTTTCAGTAATATAAATCAAAGCACAAAAGAACATACAGAGCCCATGAAAGGAAGATCAATGACTCATATAAATTACTTAATGGAAAATGTCCCGAAGAAGCCCAACGAGAAACTAAGAATCCTGTTATAGATAAAAAAGTTGCTATCATTCCTTTTTCTGACGAATCATGTAATCCCCCAAGTTCACGAACTAATAAGGTTATCAAATGAATCGTAATCACAATTGAAATAGTTGAGAAAGAGATATGAGTTGGTATATGTTCTAAAGTTGCAAATAGCATAAGAAGAAGGTCCCATTACAAAATTGGAAATTTCGAATTGAATCCCATACGTTAGAGATCGAGTACGTATATGTCTGGGGATCGCAGCCGATCGCGCGCGCAGGATTACGTCACGCAGACAAGACAGGATAAAACGGTGGTTAATCACGAGTTTATGACAGGTGTTAATGATGGATGTCCTGCACGTGTACCTAAGTTGCTGGCCTTTGAAGAGCCGGTGATGGATGATCGATAGCGCGAGCTGAGGCTTCGTTTTCACAGGATCAGCCGATCGATTGGCGAAAATCACATCGGAAGCACGCGTACCGATTCGTTCTGCCAGTTACCGGAAGTGTTGATATTAATTTCTGAAAAAGTTAAAACCAATATAAATATTTAATTTTTGAAGTGATTTCTTTAATTCTCTATGTCCTACCTCATTTCGAGATTAAGACATAGGGTCATATACATATCACATATTTCACTTATTTTACTTTTATCTCATACATGTATCTTTTAATCACTTTTTTATCGCTCGTTTCTTTTTTCTAAAAGATATTTTTTTCAGCTATTATAATTTATTTTCAATCAAAAACTATTAGTCATAATCAAAATACATAACCTACCGCCAATAAAAACACCCCTTCATGACGAATTAATTAATTACAGTACATGACAGGAGTCTAGCTATCATAAGTATCCGCAACATGATTTATCCGTACTAGTAGTACATAGTCCTCGGATCATTGTACATACCGAATTTTGTCAGTAGATGGACATTGATGAACTTGAGATGAATGAGCCGCCGACTTTAACACCGTATCACTACGGATGTATAGTCCGATCGAGGTGCGTGCTCCAGTACGTTTTGTGACAAATACAAATATATATTTCCATCTTTCCTGAAAAATTAATATAATCCCGTGAATCGCGTCGTCCTGCTACCGCATTTTGTACTACAAATTATAACCCTTGCTGCGACAGGCCGACTGGAGTTAATTACTCCGTCAACTTGAACTCGCAGCATCGTCTCTCTCAGCAGGCTCATGACATTATGCTTGCGTACGTGGCGAACACAGATAGGTGCCAGTCGTTCATGGATTAGGGGGTGATCGATTCGGCTGAGGCCCTGATCAATATGGCTTCAGCTTCTGGTTTCAGCTTATTTTTACACTATTCATAAATTTCGTCTTTTTCTGAACTTTTGGTTTTTTTTGAGTTTTTTTACCGGTTCTTTTTTTCCTCGTATTTGTTTACATTATACGTGATGGGCTAATATGTTTTTTCTATTTTTAAATTTTTTAAATTTAATTATGGTAAATAAGCGTCTGTCAGTTACAGTGCTTTTTTCAGCCAGCTACAGTGGTTTCAGCCATAAGCCATGAGGCTTTCAGCCGAACCGATCACCACCTGAAAAGATCGTGGCTTATGGCTGAAAACACTGTAGCTGGCTGAAAAAAGCACTGTAGCTGACAGAGGCTTAGCATAATTAAATTTAAAAAATTTAAAAATTTAAAAAATATGTTAGCCCATTACGTATAATACAAACAAATACGGGAAAAAAAGAACCGGCAAAAAAGCTCAACAAAAAGCCAAAAATTCAGAAAAAGATGAAACTTATGAATAGTGACAAATAAGCCATGAGCACTATTCATAAGCCATATTGATCACCCCCTAGAGAACGTATATATACTGTGAACAATAAGCTGAGTCAGACAATAGAGATACGTATGGCGCATGTAGCTTTGACTGGATATCTATGACATATATACTACTTGGTGTGAAGACAGTCAGAATCCAACTGTGAATGATTGATTGATGCCTCTAGCAAAGAAACTGCGATGATGGATGGCAATACATGCACCAACCAATTCTTCCAAAGTCTAAACTTATAAAAATGGGTAATTCATTTGTACCTTAATATTTTTTCTCACATTTAGGCTTTGGATTGTAATTATTTTTTAATTACGCCAGTCGAGCCTTAAACATAAAATCTCTCAACTCTGATAGTATATTAAGTTATATGTACCAATCAGTTTATCTAAAAATCTAAACTAATAAAAAAATTAATTCAATTATACTTTAACGGTACGTGCAACCAGAAAACGCACCTGGCCATTAATAATTGTACAGTAGACGCGTCTAGTTATTTTTGACAGGAGGGTTTAGCTTAATCTGCCAAGTGTTGGTGTTGACAAATCAAGCCGTCGATTTCATATTTACTTATCTTCCGCTGCTGGAGTTTTGCGTTAGGGCATGTACAACGCCCGTCTTTATCCCGTCTCGAAGACGGCTTTTTTCTAAAAAAACTCCCGGCTGGGCTCGCAGACGCTCGCCCGTCGCCTCGCGAGGCGACGGCGAGGGCCCGTGGACCGAGGCCGAACCGACGAGCGCGGTAGCGTTGTACGGCCCTTGTCTCCGCGACTCGACCCGCGCTCGGATCCCGCGCGGCGCGCGCGTACTCTGGTTTCTAAACCCAGGGCGTACGAGCCATTCCGTTCGCGCTTCGCTGCAACCGGCAGAAGCTTTAGATCGGATCGGAAGCTTCTAGAAGTTTCCGGTCGACGTCGCCGGAGATGGCGATCCGCAGGGGGTCTTCTTACGCCGTCGCGGCCTTGCTCGCACTCGTGTCCGTCGCCGGCGAGGTCTTCTTCCAGGAGAAGTTCGAAGGTGAATAATCTCTCGATCCCGTCCCGTCCCATGCCGATCTGATCTGGTGTGTTGTGTTGCGCGGCTTGGCTTGGATTCAGTGGAGGATCGAGTGGGCGGCGTGTTGAGCTGTTGGTGTTGGGTTGTCCGGATCTGTGTGGTTTTGGCATTTTTTTTTGTTGGGTTTAGCGTTTGGGAGCGTGCTGGTGGTTGGGGATCTAGTGACTTTTCGCGTCGAATTGGTTAGAATTTCGGGTTTTGTTCGCCATTTTTGAATGGTTGGTGCTGTGACCTGGAGGATCTGATTGTGCTATGTTGATCTGGATACTAGAGTGCATTTGCTCGTGGAATCTAGTGGCGTTTACTGCGAGTGCTCGCTGTCTCGATCTGCTGTGTTGGGTTGTTTAGTTTGGATTTCGTCTTGTAGTTTGTGTTAGATTGAATTGAGAGAGAGATACTGCGAATATTGTTGTTGTTGTATTGAGCCTCGGGGGCGGTATATATAGTGTACAAGGTAGAGGAGATAAGGAAGGACTCGATACAAATCAATTCTATCCTATTTTATCTCTAACTACCATATACTCTAATATCCCCCGCAGTCTAAGCGTGAGCGACGCGGACACTTGGACTGGAGAAGAAACCGACAAGAGGACTCAACACGATGATAGCCCTTTGTGCCCAAGTCGATGTAGCCAAAGCAACGGAAGCGAAGAAGTCGTTGTCGAGGTAGCCGTGGTCGATACAGCCGATGACGAGTAGCCAAGCCGCGGGCGTGCAGGAAGGCGTCAGGAAGTGGTACGGCATGCAGGATGACGCCGTTAAACCGGGTTGCGCGAAGAGAGTGCGCTGTAGACGAAGACGGTGACGCGATCGAGGCAGTCGTGGAGGAAGATGACGCCGAAGAGCCGATGCTGTCGAAGCCGTCGAGGACGAGACGTCACAATGGGTTTGCCAGGCCCAAGGATGAATCGGGACGAAGCGCACAACGGTGTTGCCAATACCGCACGGGCGAGGGAGGGACCACCATGAACCATGCGCCACTGTCGGAGGAGACTAGCAGAGAAGGCCTCCAAGACGGTCGCGGCGCGAGAACGGCGTAGAAGGAGAAGTGCCGGTGCAGCTCGCAGTTGCTGGAGAAGAACGAAATGTAGTTGAGGAAGATACGGCGACACTGGCGATGAGGCATGGTGGACGAGGACGAAGGTGACGTAGAGGGACCAACGGCCTGGAGCGGCTACGTCGGTCGCTGAAGGACGGGCAGCTGGACCACCGGCCGAGAGCGGCAACGGTGACAGCTGGAGGAAGACACGGCGGCAATGCTCGATGTAGGCGAAGAAGATCCCGAGTGGCTGATGTTGACGGCAGTGAAGATGACAAGAGCAGCGACGCTGCGGCCAGACGGGGCGACACAGGTGCAACTCCAAGTCGAAGCAGCGGCAGGGGGTCCATTGGCGATGCGCCTGCGCCGAGGAGGGCGCCTCTCAACGCTGCGGCAGCCAGTGGATGTGGACCACGAGCGACAACACTACGGCTCGAGGAGGCGACGTAGTGGCAGCCCAAAGCTTGATGGCGACGCGAAGATGATCCATCCGAAGTCGTCGCAGCCGTACGCTCGATCGGGTGATCAAGCCGAGGTGAGCGCGGAGCAGGACGACGAAGACGTGGCCGCTGTGACGGAGTCGGAGACGGCGTTGTCGTGGACGACCAGATCGAGACGATGTCGACGAGCGGTGGTGGACAACGCAAACCCAATCTCTGATCGGGAGAAAAAAAGATACAGCAGCAGGAGACCTTCCATGTGCACCGCACCAGGCAAGAGGCCACATATCCAACCCAACCCCCGCAGCCAGCTAATCTCCAGCCCTTCCTCTCCATAACCAGGTCCACCACCACTCGGCTCACGCGGCGGGCGACGTGGCTCCTCGGGAAGGAATCGCCGGTGTGGGGAGGGCGGCGGCGGGGTTCAGCGGGTCACGGCTCGAGGCCGAGCAGCGACGGGGCAGGCGGCCGGTGAGCGCTGGCAGCGGAGGCGGCCGGCGGTCGGCCGGCAATTGGCAGGCGGCGGGCGACGGCGCCAGGCGAGCGCAGATCCGGCAAGCAGCTCCTCCAGTCGGTGGACGGCGGGCGGAGCCAGCGGGCACAGATCCGGCGGGCGGTGGACGGCGGGCGGAGGCCGCGGTACATATCCGGCAGGCGGTGGACGGTAGGCGGAGGCCGAGGCGGCGGAGGGGCTGGCGGGCGACAGCGCCAGACAGCGGAGCCGGTCGGGCGCAGAGCTGCGAAGGAGGGAGGCCGCGGCGGGTGGGCGGATCCAGGCGACGGCGGATCTGGTGGCGCGTCGGGAGATCCGGCGAAGATCCGGCGGCGTGAGGTGGTCTTCGAGCGGCGGACAGCGGCGGAAGACGACGGCGTCGGAGCTGCGGAGGAGGGAGGCCACGGGGACGGTCAGGGAGCTCCCGGTGGTCGTGACACGAACACGCACGTCCCAGATCCGACGAAGTCAGCTGTGAATGTGACGCGGAGAAGGCCTGCCGATGCCGATGCAAGCTGCTGCTACGGACGACTCAGAACGACGGACGAACAACAATGTAAAAAAAACGACGATTGGCTGCCCCGGGAGGATCGGCGTCCACTCCAGGGGCAGCGACGGTGGAAGCGTGAGCGGCGCGCTAGAACGCCCGCTCTGATACCATGTTAGATTGAATTGAGAGGGAGAGATACTGCGAATATTGTTGTTGTTGTATTGAGCCTCGGGGGCGGTATATATAGTGTACAAGGTAGAGGAGATAAAGAAGGACTCGATACAAATCAATTCTATCCTATTTTATCTCTAACTACCATATACTCTAATAGTTTGCTGTTTGGTTTGTGGAATTTGGTGCGGTGCTGGTTGACTTAGTCGGGTTCGAAAATTTTCGGTTGTTTTCTTCTGTGATGTGAAGATGCGGGCACTTGATCTCGGAGCTCTTGCTCGTATTCGGTTGTACAATGTGGTGAATTCTACGGCATTTGTACTGGCGAAACGAAACAGTTCTAGGTTCCTGGCTTGGTGTTTCTTGTTCGATCTGTGTATTGTATACGATGTTGACTCGTTATTTGTTTTCTCCGTGTATACCTGTTTAACCTGAATATGAGCTAAGATTAAGATCTGCATAGATGCATATTAGTGAGAAGCGCGCTTTATGATGGTTTTCACTTATCATGTTAATTTGATAGTGATCTTATCAATTGTCTGCATACGGCCTTTGTACTTTTTGCAGTTAGCGTTTCAGTTTTTGGACTTCCATATGGTATTTATAGATCTATCATTAGGACAGATTACAACCTGCATTTAGAGGTGGCAACGGGTACCCGAAACCCGAGTACCCGATGGGTTTTACCCGATAAGGAGACGGGTATGGAAAGATATCTTCACCCGTGGGTATGATAATGGGCAAAAACCTCTACCCATCGGGTAGAGCGGGTGCGGGTACGGCTATATACTACCCGTACCCGCATACCCGCGGGTAAAATATACCCGGCGGCCCATATACATAATACATACCCTTATCATTTCAGCCCATTTATAGCCCATATACCAGTGGCCCGTATATATACCTGTGTGCCCTAATCCCACTCCCGGTGTCCCCTCTGTGGTCCTGCCTCCCCCAGTCGCCGCCGCACACGGTCATTCGGCCATTCGCCCATTCCTCTCCCGGTCTCCCCGTCTCACCCTAGATCTGCGCCTCTTCCCATTCCTCTCCCCGTCTCCCGGTCTCCTCTCCCGCCTCCGGCGGTCCGGCCTCCCCCTCCCCCTGCTAGCGCCGCCGTATGCCCGCACACCTAGATCCGTTCTTCCCATTCCTCTCCCGGTCTCCCCTCCTGCCCCCTGCCCCTGCTAGCCGCCGCACACCTAGATCTGAGCACACTGCTCTGCACCACGCCACCACCCCGTCGCGATTCGCGACTTCTCGCCGCTCGTTGCCTCCATTCCATCCATGGCAGCGAACTCCGGCACCACGCAGGACAGCCGGTGATGCTCTTCCTCATCCTTAAGACCTTAACCTTGCTGTTCTTTTGCCTTTTGCTGACCCCGACGCCGTCCCGAAGGGACGATGACCTGCACCCGCTGGATCCGGAGGACACGAGCAAGAACGACCCACCGCCACCGGCTGCTCCT
Organism: Dendrocalamus latiflorus; assembly: GCA_017311315.1. Lineage (NCBI taxonomy): Eukaryota > Viridiplantae > Streptophyta > Magnoliopsida > Poales > Poaceae > Dendrocalamus > Dendrocalamus latiflorus. The sequence continues at coordinate 9,568,676 of CM029631.1, forward strand.
CCGTTGCTTGCACTGCTTGGTCTATCTGTGGTGGTCCTAGACTCCTAGTGTAGACTTAGTGTGCTGTGTGTAGTGTACTATGACTATGCCTGCTGCTATATTTGAGTCAAAAACTTCTATGTCTGTGATGTACTCTGTCTTGGAGACTTGGTGGTCTATGTTTTGCTTTTATTTAGTCATATTTGTTGATCTAAGCAAGTGGCCCAAATGGGGATGACCTTGAAGAATAGATTTTTGCAGCATCTGCATTCTGCAATTGATAAGCATCTGCATTCTGCATGCAACGGAGGAGCAAGGGCCTGAAGAATAGGTTTTTGCAGCATCTGCATTCTGCAACGATAAAAAATTCGCTCCCTGCAGCTAGCTGTTGAATCTGGAATGAATGTCGGCTGGCTGCTGCTGTGTTGCATGTTCTGTGCGCGAGCGGGTATGGGTTACCCGTCGGGTACAAATACCCGCGCGGGTGCGGGTACGGGTAAATTTCTATACCCATGTGCGGGTACGGGTACGGGTGCGGGTAAATTTCTATCTATCGGGTACGGGTATGGGCTGTCAATACCCAGCGGGTATGTACCCGTTGCCATCTCTACCTGCATTGCTCCCTGTCAAAATTTGTCAATGCTACAAAATGTTGAATTGTATCTCGTAACAGTTTAAGCATTTGCTTGTCTTTTGATCTTACTAGTTCTGAATAAGATATATTGTACATGGATTTTTTTTCGTTATTTAAATGGATTTTGTTATGTGCTCAGATGGTTGGGACAGTCGATGGGTCAAATCCGATTGGAAGAAGGACGAGAACTTGGCTGGTGAATGGAACCACACATCTAGAAAATGGAATGGAGATCCTGAGGACAAAGGTGAATTGAAAAACCCTACATACACCTCATTCAGAAACTTGGTGATTTTCTGTTATCATTTACCGAACCATGTTTCTTGTTGCAGGTATCCAAACCTCCAAGGACTACAGGTTCTACGCCATTTCGGCGGAGTACCCTGAGTTCAGCAACAAGTACAAGACCCTGGTGGTGCAGTTCTCTGTAAAGCATGAGCAGAAGCTTGATTGTGGTGGTGGTTATGTCAAATTACTTGGTGGTGATGTTGACCAGAAGCTTGAAGTGTGTACAAGCGACAACCAAAATCCATGCTTCGCAGAGGTGCTTCAAAGGAATTCCGCTGTCAAAGCTCGGCCAACACATAGGCAACTTAAGAAGGATCTAATCGAGCACATATGGCAGCGCTATGGAAGCAAAGAAACTTAGACAAAAAAAATGTTGCAGTTATATACAATATATGATTTATATTGATGGTTTTTAAACAAATATTGTAATCATATTCATCTTATTTATGCTTGATCCGTTTCCTATCAAATAGCAACACAATGGTATACAAAATGATATTCATGATTGATCTTGGCTACATGTAACACATTAAATAGCTTGCAGACAGTGAAACAGACAGTCCATTGTATGATCTGTCTTTTTAGCTGTCTGTATGCCAGATTCGAGACTCTTGCAGACGATCTCTTGTCTGTGGGTTGTACATGCCCTTAGCTAATTAGATTGTGGCTACCTTCACAAGTTTCTGTCGAAGCTAGCGATTCTAAATAGTTAGCCACGTTTCAAAACTCAACAGTTGTCTATATATATATATATATATATATATATATATATATATATATATATATATATATATATATATATATATATATATATATATATATATATATATATACTGTCGAAGCTAGCGATTCTAAATAGTTAGCCACGTTTCAAAACTCAACAGTTGTCTATATATATATATATATATATATATATATATATATATATATATATATATATATATATATATATATATATAGTATAAATAACAGGGGCACCTAGGTGTCTGGACACCTAGTCTCCCTACCTTTGGATTGCTTTTAGATGCGTGCTAGTGTGATTGAGACTTTCCATCCATGATTGATTTAGCATGCCTAATATATTACATACCATACATACCATTGCTCTAGCACGTATCTAAAAACAATCTAACGGCAGGGAGCCTAGGTGTCTGGGCACCTAGGTGTCCCATTTCAGCGTCCTATATATATATAGGACGAGTGTTTCATGCACCATGGTGCCTAGGCACCAATATCAATACCCGTTGATTTGCTTCGAGATTCGCAATGTTTGATGTGGGTATCTTCATATACCCATAAAAAAGTATATTTGAGATGTCAAACTCCGAAAAAATTTAAATTCAACTTCAGTTTAATTAGTTTGAACTATTTTTATGGTATATACTCACTGTAGTTGCATTGAACTCAAAAGTAGTTCAAACTAATTTGAACTGAGTTCAAAACTTACTTACCATAAATATATCAAGGGTATAAAACATTTTCATACCCAAACTCAAAAAAATTATTAATCATACACGTGTATCGGATGTTGGTGCCTAGGCACCATGGTGCCTTATGTAATTTTCCTATATATATATATATATATATATATATATATATATATATATATATATATATATATATATATATATATATATATATATATATATATATATATATATATATGTTAACTCCTCTAAATTAGGAGCAAATTGCCGTGGATAAAACCATTCGATCAGCAGAGTCAAGTGAACTTAGATAATTAACAGGGACTAAGTACCAATTAACAGGCCCGGATCTTGGCATAGCTAATTAACTTCTTCTAGTGTTTGCACTTTACTGTTCTTCTACCTTGAATGCACTTTGTAAAAAGATCGCGCGCATACTATGACAGCCGTAAATTAACAAGGATGACAGTAGTATAGTTTGGCTGTGCCGTGCACTGCTGCACCAATGGAATTTTCAATGAATTGATTTTGTTCTGTGGTAGTGGGCTGTTGACCCCCATGCTGACGTCAGCGATGTGGGCGTTGTGCTGAAGCTTCGGCCTCGAGCTACCACCGACCGATCAGACCTTTTGGGCTTCTAATGCGTGCGGGCTGCAGGGGAGGCAGAGCCGAGCCACTGCCGTCGACACCAACGACTGGGCTGAATTGCTAGTTTGCTACAGCCAGGCCAGGCCGCACACGTCTCCCGCACCGAAGGCAAGTCTTTGTCAACAACTCCACCTTATTAATCTCATAAATAGTGATTACTAAAAAATCCACCATTTATATACAAACAACTGTTTTAACTCCCGATACAACATGTATTGACCTGTCTACAAACTAGGCCCACATAAATTGGCCCCGCCTATCATGACACATGTGTTTCATTTCTATGTGTGTCATATACACCAACGATTACAGAAAAAAAGACCCCGTCTCAATTTGAGGAAACAATCGTGTGACGCATTGGAAGGTAACATAGTTGGGTCTTGCCTTGCTTATCCATGAGTTTGTCGCTCATCCAATGACTATGAAACTAACGTGCGCCAAGGCAAACGCTCGCCTAGGCGTGCGTTAGATTTCACGCACATAAAAATAACATAATAAAAGCATGCTTTGTTTGTTAATATATATTTAGGGGTAGGTCTGCTTATGCATGTAGCGGTACATCTTAAAATAGCTCCCGAATCAATCGGAGAAACATGACACACGTCACACTTGGCTCGATGTAGTTTAACCCAATCCAGGTGTGATACCAACGTGCACGCAGGAGCACGACTCGATCAAACGATTAAGACTAAGGGCACTCCCAATGCAGAAACTATGGATGGTTTCTATGGCATTAAATAAGGTGCCAAGTAAGCAAAATACTGATATGTCATTGGAGTTAAGGAGGAGAGATAAGGAAATGGTTTCTTATATAGAAACCATGTCTACACGAGAACCAAGATAGAAAGAGCTGTGATAGGTAGATGATAGGAGAGAGAAGATAGATGATTGGATGAAAATTTTATTTGTAGAAACTATCCATTGGGAGTATAGTTTCCATGGGTAGTGTCTACATTAATTGGCAAGTATAGAAACTACTTCATAGTTTCTACATTGGGAGTGCTCTAACGCGTGTACCTAGGCGCGCCGTAGAATTTACAGCCACACATTCATCAGTTGAGTTCATGAACCAACACCTGAAACATCAATTCCATTCATTACAGTCAGGCCGACGAAATTAAAGCCCACGATCCGCGTCACCCCGCATCTAATCAATCACAGATCGGGAGGCCGCCGCACCGACCTAAAATCCGAGGGAACTCTTCCATCTAATCTCGATCCATGCAATCGCAAATTCACATCTCCGGCCATCTTCCGCCGTGTCTTCAGCAAGCTCGGCCCAGGTCACGAGGAGGTTTGTACCATCTTCGAGGTCCACCCACTCTACGGTACCTTATGTTTAGTCCCACTACGTCTTCGTTCTTCCAATAGTTTGCACCATGACCTTTGCGTCTGCTAGTTTTTGCAACAATTTTTGCAATTCCGCATATGACTGCAGATGAGATCTACGTACCTATCGTTGATGATGCGATTGCCTTCTCCTGACCAGGATTTCTTTATTAGACCTTTCATTGGTTGCTCCACTTTTAAGATTATCGTTTAATCGGTATCCTCTATTGTTTTAGATACTTTTCATGATTACTTGCCCTTTATAAGTAACCCACATGACTCCACCTTGAAGTAATACCTCATAACCTTCGAGTTTAAGTGACATCACAGATATTATATTCTTCTTTAAGCTAAGAACATATTGAATTCAAGTTAATGTGTGATGTGTTTTATCATATATCTCCAATGTAACTGTTTCCACATCAATAATTGCATACTCCTTACAATCCCCTAAGTGAACAATTCCATGCTCCGGGTGTAAAGATCATTCATCTAACATATTTCTCGTTGAACATATATAAAAATAACAACCTGAATCTAATATGCATTTATGAGAAATATCTGATTGACTAACGACTAGTGTGTCCGAATCATCCCTTGCTACATTCACTGAACAGGCACCCTTCGTTTGTTTCAAACATGGATAGTCTTTTATCATGTGACATTCCTCGTCACATAGATAGCATACACGTATGCCCTTTGTTTTGCTCTTCTTCTTATGAATTTTGCTTCGGTTTGTAACACCTACTGTAACCAATGCTTGATCACCTGATAATGAAGATTTCGATGGCTTTTTCAAGAACTTCGCCTCCAATACATATGCAACTACCTTATTGAATTGAGAGTGATTTTCTGATAAGAATATTCATCACCAATTGCTCTCATGATGGTGGTAGATATGATATCAGTATGACAATCTTGTCGTTTTGCTCAAGTTTTTCATCTATACTAGTCAACTGTGTGATAAGCTTGTTGAAATATTGAGATGGTCAAAGAACCGTGTACCTTCCTCTATGTGCGACTTGTACAGTTATCGCTTCAACACCTACTGGTTTATCAACGATTTTGCCATATACAATTCTTCTAAATTCTTCCATAACCCTCTCGAATGACACTCGGATCCTTGTCTTATATAAGAATCCAGTGTTAAAGAATATCCTAATCTCTAATCCCCTTGTGCGCTCTGTGCTTTAGATGAGTAGACTTGATTACTTGGTTGCTTTCCATGGTCACATTCTATGGTTTATATAGTCCCTTTTTATAGTCATTTCCTATAGTTTATATAGTTTCGATTAGCCCTTTTTTAATTTAAAGTAGGAATCCTAATCTAAGTAGGAGTATGAGTCCTAATTCTACCATAATTCATATAGAGCTCTTTACAGCTTACATTTCTAAATCCTAAAAAGACACAAGTCACCGTAAACTCAACAATAGCATTATTATATTTTGCCTGCTTGCCAAAATGTCACCTATAGCTCTTAGCTTGCCAGAATATGAAAATACCATTGCACACACATTGCCACAGTAGCACGACTGGAAATTGTTTCCTTCCCATTCCCGCCCCCGGTGCAGGCACCATCACCATCAACAATAAACAAACCAAACCAATGGCGAGAGGAGCAGCGGAGCAAGAAAGCAGGCCAAGAAAATTAAGACCGCACCAACCGAAACCAAAATCTCTCCCTCTCCAAAATCCAACCCAAACCCCCAACGAGACAAGCAGGAATCGTCGATCCTGCGATGGAGCCTCCCGCCACGACGCCAACCGGAGACGCCGCGTCGTCGTCGTCGTCGCTCATCTTCCTGGGCACGGGCTGCTCCGGCGCGCTCCCCGACGTGCGGTGCCTCATCAGGCCGTCCACGCCGCCGTGCGTTGCCTGCTCCCAGGCCCTCTCCCTCCCGCCAGACCGGAACCCCAACTACAGGTGCGCGCTACGGATCCACCCCCCCCCCCCCCCCCCCCCCCCCAGGGCCCTCTCAGCAAACCCACGCTCAAACAAGAAACAAATCCTTTCTCTTTCCTATATCCCATTTCGTTTTACCCTTTTTTGTTTGTAGCCTTCAGAATGGTTCTAGGGGAGTACTGGATTATATATATGCCATAAAAATTCTCTAGTTTTAGTAGAAAGATGAACCTACCATGGGCACTGAATAGAGACACACAGTATCAGAACCTCTTCTAGTGACAAGTAGTTTTCTGTTATCTGTACTGCATTTAGGCCGTTTGGGCTTAATGACCTTGTTAGGGTCAATTTGCCATTGCTGTGTGTTGTGCCGCGATGTGGAATCTACAAAGTTAAGGGGGGTCTTTTACCAATTCTAGTAAGATTCTATTATGACCGCAACCAAGAACAATTCTTTCTAGTAGTTATTGCATAAAAAAAAAAGCAAACTAAAGTTGCTTTGAGAGGGCCACCACAATTACCAAACAAAGGTTTACAAGTACTAAATGTGAATAGCCAGGGACTGTATGACGGTAATGGACCCTCCAAATCCATACAGTTTTAATTTGTATTTTCTTGCTTTCAGGTGCAACACATCCCTCTTGATAGATTACTGCCACAATGACGGCACGCATAAGTACATTCTAATCGATGTCGGCAAGACCTTTAGAGAACAAGTTCTCCGGTGGTTTGTTCGCCACAAAGTCCCTTCCGTTGATTCGGTGGGACCTTCATGGTTCATTTGCAGTCAATTAAAGTTCGCAAGGATCAATCCATACAGATGACAAGAATACGATAATTCTGTGCAGTGCAGATTATTCTGACTCATGAGCACGCGGACGCTGTCTTAGGTCTTGATGATGTATGGGTGGTACAGCCAAGTTGGCATAGAAATGATACTGACCAACTTCCTATTTTTCTCACCCAATTTACAATGGACAGGTCATCCTAGCTTTCCAAATGGACTAGCCGTACCATATTAGTCATCACACTACATATCATGTAACAGCAGCTGTTAATTTTACAGTGTTGCAGCAAGATTCCCACATTTGATGAAACAAAAGCTAGAGGAAGGTGATGAATCCCAAGTAGCTCAACTTGACTGGAGGATAATTCAGGGTGATGTTGACAAACCATTTGTATCATCAGGGCTGGAGTTTGTTCCTTTGCCAGTAAGAGTCACTATTGTGAAATGCTGCTTTGATTTTGCTATGTTTGCTCTCTGAAATAGCTAGCTTGCAATTCTCTATTCAGGTCATGCACGGAGAGGATTATATTTGTTTAGGTTTCCTATTTGGGAGGAAAGCGAGAGTTGCATATTTATCTGATGTCTCAAGATTTCTCCCTACAACAGAGCACGGTATAATGTTTTAGTCCTCCATCATTCTTCATTCAAATATAGAAAGCTAGTTTTTGTGAGTACCGTGGCAGAATAGTTGGTCATTGCACAAAGCTTTTCTTTTAGTATTTTATTCAGAAAATCACATGAGTTATATAAGTTAATGAATTAGAAGGGGGTATGCTGTGAAGGAAAAAGAATGTAGGTAATCTCTTGAACTTACATTCAAAATTGTTGACCATATATAAGAGTGGGGGAATATAACGATAATGCAGCATGCTGTTTATCGTATTGTTCTGTACTAATCCTGTATCTGGAATTTCATATTTGTGGAATCTTGAGAAAATCACTGAAATCGGTAGCAGAATTCTCTGATTTGTAGTTTTGAACTAACCAATTTCAATAAAAACATTATCCAATATTTTTCCCAAGTCTAGTCTTAGCATCATGCAATGATTAAATAGCATTAATATGTCTGCAAATCATGATTCCAGTCCACCAAATTAGTTCTTTGTATTTGCTTTCCCCTGAATTTGTGCTCTACTTTTCTAGAATATACTGCTGAATTGCTGATGCAGTCTTCTCCTGCAGCAATTTCGAAGTCTGGTGCCGGACAACTTGATCTTCTTATACTTGAAACAAATCGGTTGGATGGGATGGTAAGCCTGTGCCACATGCTTGTAATCTCAAAAACATGTTCGCTAAATCTTACACACAAATAAGCTCCACATGTTATCGAATCTGGAGATAGTCTGATACAGATTTTATGTTCTTTGAACAGGGAGATGCTCGCAGTTGCCATCTTACTCTGAGTCAGGTTAATTTGTATTTCATAACTCTGAATATTGTCTGAAAAAATTACAGCAATTAGGTGGATAAATTTTCTGTTAATCCATCTTACTCTCCATGAAACCAACCTAGAACAGGGTAGCTTAAAGCAAACGGTATTGACTTAGTTTGATCCAACCTTTGGAACCTTGCTTGCCAAGATGTTATAATCAACCTTATTTTCCCCTCAATATCCGATGCTGATGTCGTATAATTTTTACAGAGTCTTGATGCTATAAAGAGGATATGTCCTAAGAAAGCTCTGTTGACTGGAATGAACCACGAGTTCGAACATCACAGAGAAAACCAGATGCTGGCAGAATGGTCTCGCAGGTGCGTGTGGTTGGTTGCTAGAACATTTTATTGTTTTCCCTGAAGGTCCTGTCTAAACTCTAATGTCTGAAGTCTGTACTCATACAACTGCAGAGAAGGAATACCAGTACAACTAGCTCATGACGGCCTGCGCATCTTCATTGAACTGTAATAAGGTTTTGGATGCATTGCATATTTCAGCAACACTACGTTCAAAAAAGAAAAAAAAAACAGCAACACTGTTGTGTGGGTATCTCGTCAGTTTCGGTAATATCATTGTAGATTTTTTTTAGGGAAATATCATTGTAGATTACTGCAAGATCAATAAAACCATATCTCCTTTGTGGCTCTGCTTATAAACAAAGATTGACTCGTGTATAAATTCAGTGATTACTTGATTTTTTTTGGGGTGGCATATCTACACTTGGTCGTCCTAACTCCATTGAAGCCTTGAAGGTACCACCCTTTTCGTGATAAATTGTACTCCTCACTTTTGGCTCTCAACTTGTGTTGCCGGTAGTGCCAGAAAAAAGGAACTGCCGAATAAACATTTGTGTCCCTTGAGTTATCTAAAATTAAAATGTACAATAAAAGCATGTAGAGAAAATCCTTGTATTATATGACATTGAATAGCTCCCGGTTCCACGGTCAGCCATTGAATAAAATAAGTGCTTAATCCTCATATATGCCATCGGTTTTCAAAAGTTCGTTACTTCATGCCATTGTTGATATATCACAAACAACATACAGAAAAAAAAGAATCTATAATTAAGCATTCCTTAACCTAGGTGTTTGGAATTGCTACGAAATGAGAATGATGCAAAAGAATGTTTTCAAAAATAAGAATGATGCGAAGGGTTGGAATTGGCACTGGATGAGAAAGACCCTTTCTTTCTTTTTTTTTTTATTTTGAGAAGGTACATCACCGTTGTCGTTTGTGTGGACTTTGTGTGTTAACCTTGTAATTGAAGCAATAGATTGACTAGTTCAAATCTGTTAGTGCCAAAGCTCGGTTGACCTTGCCAATATTGGTTCAGATTTGCTTTATGTCAGTGAAGCGAAGTTGTTTCGATTCATATTCCTCAAAACATCAAGAAATAAGGAATATTGCACGTTTAAGTAATAATATATATTCCTTTATTTGAAAAAGGCTTTTTTGAATGAGATTATTCGAAAAAGTTCAAAAAACTAAGCAGGCAAAGTGAAAAATACAAGAAACATGAACTCTCACGATAGTATTAAGAATTCAAAATTTATATAATACAACAACAGAAAGGATCAAACAAAAGCATCTATTCAGCCCCTTAATCAAGATTCAAAAGCAATTAACAAACACTGTTATGATGATGACTATATAGGTGATCGATTGAACTGGAGTAACATTTTAATCAAATTTGCAGAGTAGTATTACTGACATGGGTGCTCCAATTAATGGATTTCCATGAACAGATCATAGCTTCAATAATGGCTTTGACATGAATTTTATACAGTTCTTGCAAAAGATTGTCCAAGGAAGGGTAGCTCCTCATGTATTATTGTTTATGCTATGCTCTGATATCGCTTGTTATGTTTCGTTGCCTTGGATCGGATATGATATTGTGAGATATTTCATAAGCATGATATCAAGAAATAAGTAGATGAATTTCCTAGAGAAAACCAAAAACGACGATGAAACAAACACGACAAGTTGAGAAAGAGTTGGTGAAATTGACTGCAAATTCTTTTAGGCACAACATCAAAAGGTACAAGGGATTATCTCTCTTAGAGCCCTCTCGATCTTTTAGGACTCTGGGATCTTGTTCTATATAAGAAGGATGCGACTACAATCCAGTCAAGCTTGCAGTCTGGGGAAAGCAGCGAGACAACAACAAAAATGAGGTGGAGTCGAACCTAAGGGGAGCAGAGTAGTTTTGTATGTGCGAATCATGTGCGTTCCCCGCTGCATCGGATGGTGGGCGTAGCATGCGTGCGGTAAGACCAATGCATGGTAATACACATTTCTGATATAAGAATGTAGTGTAGCCTTGAAAAGTACAAGAAAATGTCGCCCTCCCTCGTATCCTCCTAAAAATAACATATATAGTATCTAATCATCTCATACACCCAATATTTGTTTGTACCCTACTTTGGATGAGATTTCCTATTGCTTGATTAAATAGATTGGTTTACTACGATCACAACCATGCATGGCTTTATATAACTCCAGTTATCTTCCTCCAAAAAAAAAAGTAGGAATCTATATATTAGTAGCGTTGGAAATATGCCCTAAAGGTAATCATAGGGATGATCAAATTGTTTCGACCATGTTGTGTTCACCATATTGGTTCAACCACATTGGCTCGTTATGTTCATGATCTATTAGATAATATGTTATCTTATTCCTCGAATAATATCATTAATATTTATCATTGAGTATGTATTTTGGTTGTGAAACTCTATATTTCTACGATTATTCTTAAACGATCCCTAGTCGGAAACATATGAGGACACATATGAATATACTAGCATATGTATTGGCTGATGACTATGTTTCATGGGTCATAGATATGAAGATATCAAACCAATAGTGTGGACACATGTAAGTGAATATGGGGTTGGATCAACCCAACATGAGACACTATGAGAATGTTGTATTCTTACATCTCATCAGTTGGTCTCATTTACGATGCGTATGCTATGTTCTTAGACTTGAGATCATTGCATATACTCGTGATGCATAATGGCTAACTTAGGGGTTGCCAAACGCTACTCCGTAACCGGGTAGTTATAAAGGTAGCTTTCGGGCTTTGTCACGATGCATGCATTGAGGCATGGTCGATCAAGATAGGATTTGCTCCTCGACGCAATGGGAGAGATATCTCTAGGTCTCTCAAGTGATTAGATTCCAGAAATGCATGGTCATGCTACTCGTGGTTAAAGTGTTAACCATAGTTAGGGAATTCGAGTCACATAATCGAGAAAGAGCGGTCGAGCTAATCAACAAGAATGGTACATACTCACCTTGAACTTGACCGATATCATGAGGCAAAGGGAAATACATATAAACTTTGTTGAGGTTTGTCCGATATAATATTTATGTATGCTTGGGAGTCGGCATGCCTTGCTAGGGGCCGCTACCGATTAGTGGACGAGTAGAAGTACTCGGGCTATGTTCAAGTGTACGTGAATCTATAGAGTCGCACACTTAAAGGTCTGGGATATAATTCAGATGGTGATCTGAATTCATATGGGTCACGAGTTCCTAATAGGCCTTAAGTTCGAGGATATTATGATGGCTAGTAGACGGGTGACAAAATTGTGTACAAAGTGCGTAAAGGATGTACAAACACGTGTCATAGCCGCTCCTTTATTCTTTTAGTAGTCACTCCTTTATGATGAAGGGGAAATTAAAATTAAATTTTTACAGGTCGGTTTGTCAAGTGTCAAGACTCACTTAACATAAACTTATTTTTTAAAAAAATTGTGAGGACTAAAAGTCAGCAGAAAGCTTAGCAGACACAAGATGGCGGTAAAAAGGTCGTGTCATGCATCCCCTGCTCCCCTAGGCAACCGAATCGACCAATGAACGCAAGCATCCCTCGAACGCAAGCATTCGTGCGAAAACTTGTACATATTTACGATTTGAATAACTCTCACGGTAACTTTCAGTTACGCCACTGATCTCCCAAAAGTCCAAATCGCTCCATGCAATTACAATTGAATACGCAATAGAACGTAGTAATATATTAAAAAAGTAACTAGCTGGCCAACACCCAATTATAAGAACGGTTCAACCAAACGAAATTATCATAATCCAACGTGATACCGGACGGAGCTTTAGACATAAGTTCTCGTTCTCTTCATTAGGGTTCTCATTTGCAGGTGCATTCCCAAGCCTCTTTACTCTGCCAGTGGACGTATATAATGTTGAGTTCTACAATAAACCGTAGGCAGCCAAACTACTCATATGGAACTGTAGCAAAAGCCAAAAATCGCCCGGCTTCTCTCCTGCCGAACAGGCCCTATGTATAAATCGTAGTACACCACTGCTCATAAGCACTTAGCTAGCTAACTGCAAACTAGTGTTACACTGCTAAGTACAACAACCATGCTGCTTGCAACCATGCAAGAAATATCGTCATCTCTCTTCCTCCTACTCGTCTTACTTGGGACGGCAACGCCCGCCGCGTCGACGGCTAGGCCCGCCGTGTCGTTGCCTGGCTGCCCCGACAAGTGCGGCAACGTGTCCATCCCCTACCCGTTCGGCATCGGCGACCGCTGCGCCCTGAATCCCTACTTCAACCTCACCTGCAACGACACCTTCCAGCCGCCGGTGCCCATGTACGGTGACCCTGGCATTCAGGTCGAGGTCATCGAAGTCTCGCTGGAGCGCAGCGAGCTGCGCATATGCGGTCTCATCAGTTACATCTGCTACACGTCGAACACCTCGTCCACCAACTCCACAGGCGGCATAGCCCTCGAGGGCTCCCCGCTCAGCTTCTCGCCGTCGCGCAACCAGCTCACGGTGATCGGGTGCAGCGTGCTAGGCATGGTCGGCGGCATCCACTCGGGCCGCTCTGACAACGACTTGTATGCGACCGGCTGCTACTCCTACTGCGCCAGCCTGAACAGCACGGACCCCGACGGTGCGCCGTGCGCTGGGACGGGGTGCTGCCAGGTTCCCATCTCGCCGAACCTCGGCCTCCTCGGCACGGCGTTCCGTGAGTGGCCGAGCACCGCGTGGCGCTTCAACCCGTGCTTCTACGCCATGATCGCCGAGGCTGGGTGGTACAGCTTCCAGCGGCGGCACCTCGTCGATCGCCTAGCGGCCTAGGGTTCTTCAACGAGACCAGGTGCGTCCCCGTCGTCCTCGACTGGGCCGTCGTCAGGGACGGCTGGTGCCCGGTGTCGTTGGGGGAGAAGGCGCGCGCGTGCGTGAGCACGAACAGCCACTGCGTGAACTCGAGCAACGGCATGGGGTACATGTGCAACTGCTTGCAAGGGTACGAGGGCAACCCCTACCTTGTCAACGGTTGCCAAGGTATTGCTATGCATCGATATGTCGAATAAAAATTTGGGATAGACTATTGCACAGACAACTGAAATTTTTTTATCTTTCAGTCACCTAAAATTGCACTTTGAATTACCTGAAGTTGCACATGTTTTTTTTGGAGGGGGGCTGCAATTTTAGTTGATTGAGAGTGCAATTTCAGGTCACTTGAAGTTGCACTCTGAATCACCTAAAGTTACAGCTGTTTTTTTAGGGGGCTGCAATTTTGGTTCATTGAGAGTGCAATTTCAGGTGACTGAAACATAAAAAAATTTCAATCGCCTGTACAATAGCAAAACTGTAAAAATTTTAGGATATCAGTTAAACCTTCGGATGTGCTGAATAGTCTATACAACATTCGACTATTTTAGAGAGAAAAATTAGTTAGATTTGGAAACATTATATGAAGATCCAACATCTCAGATCATTTTTTAGAGGGAAGTTTGTATGGGTGAATCCGTTGGATGAAGATCCAATGCCTCAGATCATTTTTTGGAGGGGTTGTATAGAGAATTCATTAGATGGAGATTCAACGTTTTAAAATCTAACTAATTTTACCCTAAAAACAGTCAAATATTCTATAGCACTTCTCTAAAATTTTACGAGTTGAGTTTTTTCAGTAGGTTTTTCTTTTTGGTTAGAGCGGAAGGAAGAGGGTGGAGGGGCGCTCTGGGGGTTGTGGTCACGTATCAGCCGTCGGAATATGGTCGGATTTAGCCAAAAAAATTGACTAATTTGTGGGAGAAAATTAGCCAAATATTCGACAGATGGGTTTGTTCAAAATAGCTTTTGCTGATAGTTTTTTACTATGACTGTTGATTTTGGGCTAAAATGAACATTACATGGCTGTTAACTTTTGGCTAAAATATTTAATTAAAGGAAATTTAAAAAGAGGAAAAATGAGAAAAACAATTATATCTCTACAGACAAAGAAAAAAGCTATGTTAAAAAGCCAACAAAAGACAACACGTTTAAAATGGTTTCCGGCTATTGGAAGCTAGAAATCAGAAGCCATTTTGAATGGGTTGGTTTGTCTCTTGAAGTCTTGATTAACTATTTACGAATGAAAAATCTTATTATATATATGCGTGTATGGCCAAAGGTATAATTCGCAGTGAGATTCCATGATTATGGCAATCTCCTCTAAGATTCACTACCCAGACTTAGTCCCTGATCTAAACAGTTTCTGGTTTTTGGTTTTTAGAAGTTGATTTTTGAATAGGGTGGCTTCTTAAAATGATTTCTATAAACTGTTGTAAGAGTCACTAGGGGTGTGTTTGGTTGCTGGGATGGAGTGGGATGGGGATGGGATGAGATGGTTCCACAAAAAAAGTGGAACCACATGGTCCAGCATCTAAGAAGAATATTCTCTAAATTTGCACAGGCTCATCCCACTTTGGACCATTTCATCCCACCCCATCCCTCAAACCAAACACATGGATAGGCTTGGTCAAAGGAACCATCCCATTCCATCCCACCCCATCCCAGCAACCAAACACACCCTAGATGAGCCACTTTGAACAGAGTAACTTGTCAATGTAAGTGTCCCTTACTCTCTCAATCCCTTGTAATCAGTCAAAAGTAAAAGATCACAATCAAAAACTAACAAGTCACAATACTTTTGAATAGAGTGTTAGACTCGGGTTGTTGGTGGCCCGACAATGGTTGCAGTCAGCGGCAGTGTGAGGGGGAACGGAGAAGGCGGGAGAGGGGTGGCAAGAACCTACCAACAGACGCCCTCTAGTTAGAAACCATCGTTTTAGTATACGGGGAAAAAGAAAACTATATAGATTGAGTAGCTATTTTTATATAGATTGAGTAGCTATTTTTTAGATGGAATGGCTAAATGCTTACTTGGAAACGATGTTGCAATGATCACCAATAACCAGATATGTTTTATATTGTCCCTATCAAGTAAGTACTACTTATTGAGAAATTAACTCTACTTCTATTTAGACATAGACGAGTGCGCGCTGAGAAACCAGGACTCCAGGTACGAGCATGTGTACCCGTGCAAGCACGGAATATGTATCAACACGCCGGGGAGCTACCGCTGCAAATGCAAGGCTGGAACAAAATCAGATGGCACAGATTTTGGATGCCAACAAGTGCTGCCCATGACTGCAAAAGTGGTCATAGGTAAGGAGTCAAATTTAATCTTATCATACATGCACCTATGTACTTCGATTTCGTGTAACACTTGTGTCCAAGTTCTGAATTCGTCCATCCCATATAATTAGCTTTATCCTGCCACCGGAATAACTAATGAAAACGTCCAAGTGCATCTTAATTATTATGTGTGCAAACCTTGAACCGGTCTAGGTTGCTTGACATCTAAAGATTGTTCCACTAAAGAAAACAACAAAAGATGCGGTGATAATGACATCCAAATATCCAATGATCCAACTATATATGCTTGCCAATTTTTCTTGAGATTATTGTGTCATCTAGCTGGGCGTCTACTTTAAGAAGTATATAGCGACTTCATTACCCCAAGCAAATTCTCAGGATATATCCGAACTTTGGACATTTTGCCGGGGTGCTTTACCAGTTGGGCTACATCCTGGCAAGTTTCTCTATGTATGGAAATCGAGACTAGCTAGTACCTAGTCACAAGGACATAAACAGATATCGATTTTGGATGCATAACAACATGACCTCATTTTGGAACAGAGGACAGGATGCAATATAATTCTGGCATTTAACCAGTCCTTTGCTCTACCTTTGAACATTCCTCCAACTTTGTAACGATTATCTTGTTCTGCAGGCCTTAGTGCGTGTGCTATAATGGTGATGGCCCTGACATGCTTGCTGGTAATACAACTCCAGAGAAGAAAGCACATAATGGAGAAACGGGAGTACTTCAAGCAGAATGGAGGCCTCAAATTATACGAAGAGATGGTGTCGAGGCAAGTCGACACGGTGCGCATACTCACAGAAGAAGAGATCAAGAAAGCCACGAACAACTTCAGCGACGATCAGGTTATTGGATGTGGTGGCCAAGGAATGGTCTACAGAGGGACACTGGATGACCTCAGAGAAGTTGCCATAAAGAAGTCCAAGGTGATCGACGACGATTGCAAGGAAGAGTTTGTTAACGAGATCATAATCCTTTCGCAGATCAACCACCGAAATATCGTGAGGTTGCTGGGCTGTTGCTTGGAGGTGGATGTCCCGATGCTGGCCTACGAGTTCGTCCCAAATGGAACCCTATTTGAGTTCCTGCACCGTGATGCGCACCGACCGCCAATCTCTCTGGATCTTCGCCTGAAGATCGCGGCGCAATCGGCGGAAGCCCTTGCCTACCTGCATTCTTCGACATCCCGCACGATCCTGCACGGTGATGTGAAATCACTCAACGTACTCTTAGACGATGGGTTCAACGCCAAGGTCGCGGACTTCGGAGCATCGGCGCTCAAGTCCATGGATGAAGACGAGTTCATCATGTTTGTGCAAGGAACCCTCGGCTACCTTGACCCCGAGAGCTTCGTCAACCACCACCTCACCGACAAGAGCGATGTTTACAGCTTTGGAGTTGTCCTCCTGGAGCTCATGGCCCGAAAGAAGGCGATATACGTCGACAATTTCAATAAGAAAAAATCGTTGTCCTCTACTTTTCTCTTCATGTTTCACCAGAACAGGCTCACGAGCGTGGTGGATCGTGAGGTCATGGATGATGCGGCCATGGAAGTGCTGTGGCAGCTCGCGGAGCTCGCCGCGCATTGCCTGAGCCCGAGAGGAGATGAGAGGCCCAAGATGAAGGAAGTCGCGGAGCGTCTGCAGGTGCTGAGGCGATTGGAAATGCAGGTTGTTGGAAGAAACAGCACTGATCAAGTGGATCACTTCTATGGAGGATCAATGGGGCATGTACAATTCGACACGACGAATTACCAAAGCATGGAGACGGACAAGCTGCAATTGGATGTCGATGTTGCACGGTGACGCTTTCTGCACTTCTTCTTAGTTTCTCATGGAAAATTGTGTGTATATTGTTATTGTTGTAGTCGTGGTTGCCAAGGCATGTATTAATTACTCAATATACTGTTTAGTTGGTTTTTTAAGAGGACTGTTTAGTTAGTTTAGTTGTAGTATATTGTTTTCAGATGGTCAACTAGAATATATAATCAATGTATGTGCCTCTCCCATTGTAAATACTACTGGGCATGTGTAAGTTGTAAGATGTCAGATATGGTAAAGGTTTTTTAGAGTAGATATGTGTAAACTTGAATTGGGCAGAACGGTGTGAAACAACACTGAACACTTTATTTAGCTCTGAACAACTCATCGCTGTATACTGCAAAACTAAAATGATCTAGCGTTTCCGAGATCCACTCAGTTTCCAGGGGATGGGAAACCGGCCGGGTTATGTGGCAAAATTCTGAATTCAAGTTTCCACCCTGCACGGCAAATATATCAGGGGGGAAGAAGAGAGAAGACTAAGACACAGGTTGCACATTTCTGGGCTGTTTGTAGGTGCGGTTGTTTCAGTATTTGTGTTGCACATTATGTGCTCTTTATTTCTTGAATAAAAGGAAGCATCTGTGAAATGGCCATCAATTCAATACTTTGGCTGAAGCGCATGAAGCGGTTTAGGCCCCGTTTGACACAGCTCCACCACCAGCTCCTGGGAGCTGTTTGGAGCTGTTTGAAGCCGTTTTGTGCCAAACGGGGTAGAACAAAATAGCTCTACTCAAGGAGTCCCTTAAAACCTACTGAGACAAAAGTAGCTCCTTGGGTGGAGCTGAAAAAAGTAACTCCACCTAACTCCACTTGTGAAGTAAAAAAAATAGCTCCACTTGTGAAGTGGAGCTGTGCCAAGCGGGGCCTTAGATTTAGGTTCGCACCAATTGTCATGGATTGCCAAGCGTAAGAAGATGGTTTATCAGGTCCATGGCAACACCTGAAATGGATTCGATGGAGAAAATATACAGTGCTCCCACCATATCTCGTGCTATCGGTGCTCCCGTTCCTCCAAAAGTGATTCAAATGGTAATGAAAAATTTCGAAAATAATTATGTAGATAGGGTACAATATAATCTATCATGCCACAAAATTTCAAAAATAAATTCGATCTACACATTGAAAAACAAAATGACAAATTTGGGTGAACAGTAGATTTATCTTTTTCCTTTTAATTTCGGATTTCCTTTTCAGCATAATTTGTTTTTTTTGTTTCGTAATGTGTAGATCTAATTTAGATTTGAAATTTCGTGGTGTGATATATTATATTGTACCCTATCGATATAATTTTTTTTGGATTTTTTTCATAACAATTTGAATCACTTTTGGAGCAACGGGAGCACGGGTAGCATGGAATATGGCGGGAGCACTATCTATATGTTCTCTCCAGGAGTAGACGGCGTCGTGTGCTCCCAGACATTGCATATTCATCTGACAAGAAAAAAATGAACCGTGTGAGAACCACAGCTAACCGTTCGTTCCAATTTTGCTCCTCTTTTTATCAGCACAAAACGAGAATATTTTCTGAAGAGGGAGTACTAAATTAAATTGCAACAGCAAGGCAAGAAACTGCAGAAATGGCTAGCAAGGAAGTGAACACTGGACTGAACTCTGTAGTTTTGAGAAAGACGTCCCAGAATAGTGTCTTAAGTCAGTCGGGGAGGCGTGAGCAGAAACAAGGGTGGAGCCACGTCCATCCCCTGCACCACGGCCGTCATCACGAACGACGGGCACACCGCAGCACAACATGGCGCTGGTCGTGACTGTCACGGCGTTGTTGTTTCTGAAACTCATGCAATGCGATGGGATGTGAAAATGCGCCGTGCTGACTTGCTTGGGTATTTTAGACTATGACTAATAATTTTAGACTATAACTAGTCTAATAAGTTGTGACAGTAGACGACGTAGGTTCTGACGTAAACAGCACAGTTTTTAAGCACGACGAGCTATTTTGATAAACGGTTTCAAGAAGCTACAAATGCAACAAAAAAAATCAAAAACAGAGCCAATGATTAGCATTCCAAACGCAAAATTTCATCTTCGAATACATAACCGTAAATTTAAGTCTTTAAGACAATCAACCAGTACAAAGATCAACAAATTGTGCGCTTGATCTCTAAGACTATTATGCAATGCGACGAACAATTACCTTTCAACACGACAGCCAAAAAAGCCCTAAGCCAGAGACTATCATAAGCTTCAGTGCGTCACTTCTAGTCCAGGTCAAAGGCAACAACTTCTTCCGTGACATCCACAACCTCTTCCACCTCAACCTCCTTGGCTTCGTACTCTTCTTCCTCGTCGCTGGCCGCCCCATCTCTCAGCTCCATCCTGTATGCTCGCTCCTCCTCGTGAAGCTGCTTCCACTTGCTAACCCATCCTTCCCATTCTTCCTGGAGCTGCTTCTGCCTCTTGCGCTCCTGTTCACTTAGCTGGTTGAACGTGTCCTGGTCCTCTTGTTCGTACTTCTTGCTGTACTTCCTGAGGTTCCTCGAGATATCCTCCTCCTTCTCTGGGGTAAGTAGTGATGGTGGCCTCGGGCGCCACAGGAACTGTACCATTCAGTTATAAGTAAATGGCAAAGCAATGACAGTGATACAGCAAGGCGTGCGTTCAAAGAACAAAGGATGGAAATACTACCTGATAGAAGTGATCCTTTGACACCTTGTAAAGTTGCTTGCCATTAAAGGACCAAATTTGAAAACCATTTTCCATCTCATGGACTGAGGTAACTGCAGTTGCAAGATACCTGAACAAGAAGCAAGGTTACTAAACCATTTCAGTTCCACCAAATTAGAAGGGAATCAATCTAAAGGTACTTGAAACACCAATTGTTTAGTTGCATCCAATAATAACTAAATTTAACTTGAGCGTGGTTTTAGAGTTGAGGAAATTTAAGAATTTCATTCATTTCAGTTGAGCATGTAGATTCTTGAAGAGTTCAGGTTTTAAGAATTCCTAAAAGCTATCCTGTCCTGTAAATGTCTTACACACTATTTTGCAAATTTCACAAAACAGTCTGACCTTCCAGTGGGATCCCACATGATGTCCGTCGCCATAAAATGCTCTCCTGTTGCCATGGTCTCAAGATCATCGACATTGTAGAACTCCAACTGGCCATTGAAACCCTTCAGCCCAGCAAGAACAATGAAACGCCCAGCAGGAGACCAGAACAATGCATTAGCCTGCTTGGACTTGAGTGTGGTGAGCTTTGACACACGGCTAGTGTTGTTGGCTGTGCCCATGGAGTAGAAGCTTATATCAGGCTTAGGTCCATCACCATGAATAACAGCAAAGCGGTGACCTTTGGGCTCCCATGCAAAGGCAATTATCTTGTCATTCTTGTTGTCCAATTCAAGGACCTCAATTGGGATGTCCCTTTCCTTAAGTCTGAACAGCTCAAACCCAGTGTATGTGCTCTTCTTTGTTTTTGTGTACCTATCTACCTTGACAGCAAGATATTCTCCATTGTTCTGCCAGTACATCTTGCAATCGCTGACACTGAAAAGGTTTTTCTGCCGCAGCTCCTCTTTGCCGGGAATTTGCACAAGGCTCACCTTTCAACACAAAGCACATATTTTAACCTTCACCATTAATTGAACAAACATCTTAAGATAGGCTCACTGCAGAAATTTCTACTTACCCTGGCAGGCTGATTTCCTCCACCCAATTCAGGCACAAATAGAGCTATGATAGGATCAGTGGGTGACCAACTGAAGTCCACTACATTTTCTACCTTCAACGACTTCTTGTCAAGGAGGGAGAACGTCTCAGTTTCATAGACAGATATAACATTCTTCCCAAGCCTAGCAAAATACTTGTCATCTCTTCCACCACCCCACCTTCAAACACATAAAAACTATACTAAGCATCCAACTATGACAACTTAATGAAAATTTGTGCATTCATTAAAAAGTACAACACTGGTGTTTTCACCTAAAGATTGGCCATGAAACCCCAGAAACACCAATACTTCCACCAGTAGTAAACTCATCAGCGCTTCCCTTGAAGTCCCGCATCACTTTCCCAGTCCTTACATCGAAGATATTTAGGACAACCCTCTACAATTTTAAGGATGAAAGTCAAGACAGGAAAAAGGTACGACAGGAAAATTAAATCTATAGCAGTCTCTTACATGTATATCCCTGGGGTTGCTGGGCTCATGGCTGCTATATGTGACCAAATATCTCTCACCAGGAGAGAAGTCAATCAGTTTGACCTGTCACACGGCACTGTTAGTTAGAACAATAAATATTGGATAGGATTCAGTGTAGCACAAACCAGTACCTGTGGATGAGCAAAGCGCATTAAACGCTCAAACTTATCATCACCGCCCCACACCTGTGAGCCCTGCCTATGCACCGTTGCCAAGTATGTCCCAAGAGGGGACCACTGAATAAAACTATCCGTCCAGTACTGGCAAGAAATAAAATTGGTAAAAAGATAAGTATACATATGATATCAGTTCTACTTACAGAAGTGGCAGGCCATGAACTTCAATTTTCAGTCAAACTGTAAGCAAGTAAACCCAAGAAAACAAGTACCTGCTTTTGGTACACAAGCTCAGGCATCGATTGCCTTGCATCATTCCAGTAGACTTCTGTGAATGTACCAGCACGAATAACAAATTGATCTCTGGCCTTCTCATCAGTTAGCCACTTTTGCAGATTTTCCTGCAATACACAGGTGCAATATCATGTCATTAGGCAATGTTACATGACAAATCTGGTTATGTAGAAAATGAAATTGCTGAAAAGAAACAGACTTCTAGGGAGTAGAAAAGCAAAAGACTTACTCCAGGAGTGTATGGCTTAATTTCAGCTGGTGTCCATTCATCAGGAACTTTCATGTACTTCTCGAAGTCATCAAACATATTAACTGCAAAGATGTGAGACTTGTCGAGTTTGTACCCATTTGTTTTCTCCCTAGCAAGTTCGGCTTCCTGGCACAATGTCAAACAATTATCTCTTTCAGTCTTCCAACATGGGCATGAATCATTTGATGGAAATCAAAACAATTAAAGAGAGAGAGCTAAAATGGACACAGAGTGAACCAGTGACAAAAAAAGAAGAAAAGGTGGCTCAAACTATCAGAACATTTTCGTAAATTTTTGGTTGTATGGTATTCTCAAAGCATATGAACTTCATTCCAAAGGGCAGTTTTCCAACACAAAAAAGTATCACTTGTATATTTTAATAGATCAACTTCGCTTGCACATACAAACATTCACCAGGGTAGAGCTCCCATGGAATAAGGATGACTTTGTATTTATAGATGGAATACAGATGAGTTTTAAAGGAAATAGAATCAAGTCATTGGTTCTTGCCGTCATGCAGATAAGAAAAGAAATGCAACTGGAAAGAAGCAAAATACCTGCGGGGTATTATACTCAATGAAGCAGAAGCCGTAGGTCTTCTTTGTCTCTGGGTTTACAGGCATCCAAAGACCACCTTCTTTGATCACACCAATTTGACTATAAATCTTGCGTACAACATTCTCCAGCTTCTCAAACTTCTCTGGGGGAACAACCGGCAGATTGTCCACAACAATAATGTTTGCAAAACCCATTTCAATCTCCGGAGGTTCCTCATTCTGAAGTATCTCATCATCATCACTGCAAATTATAATCGATCAACAACATAGAAAACAAAATAAAGAAATACTCCTAACCAGGTGAACTATGGGTAAAGTAAGATTGGCCATCTCACAGCCCCACAGATGTAGTTTCACTCCATGTTGCAAAAAATGGAACTAGTTGGCCAAGACAGGTATTCTTTCAACCTAAACCTGCTTAATCTTTGATGTAGCTAGCCTAATATTTAGCCGACTATACCATACACCACAAAACTAGTGGCATATAACAATATCAGCACCGCATCAAACCAGCAAAAAACCAATTACATCTGCCAAAACGGACACGCATGCTTGCAGCTGGGCACAACTAAGAAACTTTAACAGCTAACCATATCAGAACCTAGTTAGACATGGTATTAGATTCTTTTTAGGATGTATGGACTTGTTTATACATGTAGATAGATTAGCACCGCAACACATAAATCCAACAGAAATTTTGTGCCTATGACACAACCAGCACAAGCGCCAGCAAAACCACTGCAGAAACTACTTAACATATCAATCCAGTCCATTAAGCTAAGCAAACACTTTCCTCAAATCTACCCACCACTAGAATCTGTGACACAAAACAAATCAATAATGCACGAAATCTAACAATCCTACAGCAGGAGCTTGCATCTGGATGACACAAGAACAAGCTAAGCAAAGCCATCATATACCACAAGCGCGTAACAGCATGAGCTACCGTTCGCGGCACGGATCGGGGAGCTGGAAGAGGCGGCGAGGGTGGCCTACCTGAGGATACCGAAGTCCTCGCCGGCGGGGACGGTGATGGCGTCGAGATCGACGGAGGAGAGGTCGACCCCGAGCTCCCGCGCCCGCGCTTCGATGCCTTCCATCGAGATTGCCAGCGCCATCCTCTCACAGGGGCGGACCTAACGTGGGACATGGGGGTTCAGTTGAACTCCCAAAAATATGGAAAAATAAACTGCTACTGGTAATCCACAACGCAGCAAGCAAATCCACCACAAACTCCATGGACTGGACTATCCATCCCAGAAAGGAAGATTTGGATGAGATTGCTCACGGAAAAGAAAAGATCCTCAGGAGCAAGCTAGGGCTTCCTTACCAGCGGAAAAGATCCTCAGGAGCAAGCTAGGGCTTCCTTACCAGCTGAAGAACGCCGAAGCAGGCTAGATCGCCAAAGGGGTCGGCACTGGGCGAGTGCCGAGTGGGCGGGATCTGGGGCAGCGCGGCGTCGGGAGCGCGAGGCAGGCGGCGGGGGCTCGGAGGCGCGGAGGCGAGGAATCGGGGGCGCGAGGACGACGGTCGGTGGACGCGCGGCGCACGAAGGCGAGGGCGCTAGGGCGGCGGCGGGCGGAGGGAGGCGAGGAATCGGGCGCGGCCTGATTTGGGGTTTCTCAGTTCTCAGTTCGTGCGGCGGAGGCGAGGAATAGGGCGGCCGCTGCGAGATGAGGATTGCCGAAGACGGCGCAGGCGGCCGACCTAATCAGCGGGGCTGCGCAGCGTGGGAGGAAATGGGCCGCGTGGGAGCAAGTCGACCGACTGGGCCGCGTGGCGCGTGGGAATCGATCGGTCGCCGGTCGGCCCGAGCTGGTTCTTCATTTCAGATTCTTGTTTTTAATCCCAATTACTAATCTATCTACCCTACTCTATAATACACCAAAATTTTTTTTACTAAATCCACCCCCACAGTCATGCCTAATCTAAGTCCACCCAGATTTGTGTACCAAAGGGTTCCAACCTCATACAAATGAATGGTCTGGATCTCTTCTCAAGCCTTCTTCTCTTATTCATTGAAGATCCTAAAGCCAAAATCATTTAGATCATGCACACATCCGTTCGTTCTCCCCAACACCCCTTCACAGACGCGCGCTCGCCTACGCGTGGGCCTCCTCCTCCCCACATTTCTCTCCCCCGTTTTCCTTGCGTTCTTTGCGCCGACACTCCGCTCACTCATCCTCTTCCTCCGATCGGCGCCGCTGCTCTCCCTTCCTCCATCCCGCACCACGCCTCCTCGCCACAGTTCTCCGCGCCGCTCCACGCCATGTCTCCCCCTCCCATCGTCCCGATCGGTGACGCTGCTCTTCCCTTCCTCCGCGCCGAACCGCGCCTCCTCCCCACCGATTCTTCTCCCCCGTTCTCCGCGCCGTCCTCCGCGCCGCCACTCTCCCCACCCCCGTCTCTCCCCCTCCCACCGTCCCTCCCCCGCCGCAGCCGCATCAACCCCCCGCGCTACGCCCCTTGCAACGCCGCCGCTCATATAGGGTGGATCCGGCCAGATCTGGTGAGCTACGCCACGTCGCCTCGCAACGCCGCCCCCACACGAGCCCGTGCGCCTCCTCCCCCTAATTTCTCCCTCGCCTCCTCCCCCGCCCTCCGCGCCGCCGCCTCCTCCCCCGCCCTGCGCTCCGCCGCCGCCTCCCCTGCCCTGCGCTCCACCGCCGCCGCCTCCTCCCCCCGCCGCGCGCCGCCGCCGCCTCCTCCTCCCCCCGCCCCGCGCCGCCGCCTCCTCCCCCGCTCCTCCGATCCGCCCTCGACTCCTCCTTCCCACCCCGCGCTGCCGCCTCCTCCTTCCCACCCCGCCCCCACCCCCGGATACGCTCTCCGCCCCTCCTCGCTCGCGGCGCCCTCCTCTCTCCTGCTCCTTCCACCCGGCCGCCGTCGCCCTCGCCCTGCTCAAGACGCCACTGACACCGCCTCCGCAGATGCGTCCCCTCCTTGCCCTCGCTGCCACCGCGGCCGTATGCACCCTTCTCATGGCGGCCGTATCAGGCGCCGCGGAGGAGGAAGCCAAGAAGGGTAACAAGTCCCGCCAGCGGGAGGCCGGCGATATCATCAGCTAGCCCCACCTGTGAGCACCGCATCGTCAAGAAGGGTATTTTGGAAGGGTTCACGAAGTGCATCTTTATCCAATTGTTCTTTCAAGTACCAATAACTGATTTGATCTTTTCACTGATTTAATAGGGAAGCCATCACCACTAACACTCTTGGATTGATGGTATGCTGTCGTGAGGTATTACTTTCCACTCAATATGAGCTTTTTGATCTCCATTATGATGACTATGAAGAATCGTTTCCCAAACATTCATCTTCTTGCCATATTAGGCAATAAATATGATGTGGAATTTCTGCCGTATTTGAAAGATTTCGTAGTTTTGTGCTTGTGTATAGAATTCCTCTGTACAATCAACATTGTTGTGCTTCAGAATTGATATTTTTCAGCTTTTCTTCCTGACTGTTTAGACTTCATTTATTTAATTGAAGCTCTCACTCCTGTTATATTGAATCTGTTTGGGATAGAATATAGATGTTATACAAAAAGTGGACTTTCTGCTGATTTTTTTTTACTTTTAGTGCAGATCGACAATGCTGGATCAAATGCATATAGTTACAGACCGTTGGTGGAGCCCTCTGATGAGGATTCTAACGCAAGAATGGATACTGTCTGTGTCTGTCCTCTTATCCGCATTTTTTTTTCTCCTCCCCCTCTATCCATTCTTCCAGTCCGTGTTGCATTGATCAGATAGATGGTCAGGGACCTCAGGCCGGTTAGGGTGGATGTACTCCTGCCTTGGTGATCATGCCAAGATTCTCCCGGTTAGGGTGGATGTACTCCTGCCTCGGTACCTTTCGTCATCCCTGTCTCTGTTGTGCTGCCATGGGGATGGCAACACGCAACGGCAGTGGATATTGTACAGGCATACTCGATTTACAGAGCTGCTGGTACAAGTTGGATTGGTTGGAGTGAACAAGTGTTATCAAGTGTCGTGAATGCATAAAGTACCTAGAATTCGGTGTTATGGAAATGACTGCGGGCTGCTGCAGTTGCGTGAATGAATAACTAATGGATCGTCTTCTCTAGCAAATTGATAATTCTTGGTTGCGCTCTCTTGAGCTTTCAATTTGTCTTGTAAAATTCTGCTATCGGTTTGTTAATGAGAGCATGTGTTGGCAGGTGACATGGTGGCGTGTTTTGCTGGTGCGAATTTCACTCCTCATATCATCACTGTCGCCCCTGGTGAGGTATGGATTTCAATGCTTACTTTCAAGTTTTCACTGGTAGTTTACACTGGATTTTGTTCATTGGATCAAGATATAGGAGTTCTGGTTGGCAAAGGTATTCTGATCGAACGAATGTTTCACCTCATCTTAAACTGTATTTGATTGAATAAATATGTTGTATTACATTGTATGTAGCTTTGTAAGATTGTTGAACTGAATTATTATTTTTGTTAATATAGGGTCAAGCCTTTCTGAAGTTATACTGTGATTAGCTGCATCATTTTATGTATTTTCATACATTTTAGTCTATATTGTGGCTTTCAAAAGTAATTTTACACATAAACAGACCAAAGGCAGTACTGCACCTTGAATTTTGTATGCTTTGCTTTGACAAGCTGGAGCAAAGCAATTCACAATCTAAATTGTGAATATGCTTGAATTCCATTAATCGGATTGGATAAGAAGTGGTGAATAAGTCGTATTTTTAGGACAAGTGTTTGAGTTCGATGCATCTAAGCTAGGTCCTCCATGAGTTGTGGCCTTCAAACTTCTCTCCCAACTCTGATGACTTTGCTTTGCCTGTTTAATCACTTCCACTCTTACAAATCCTCTTATAGCTACAGTTATGCTCCTTTTGCAAAAACTAGCAGAATTTCACGCGCAATTGTGCGGCCAGATATTTGCAACATATTGACGCCTCTAGGGGTTTCGATCTGGTTGATGATGGAGTTGTTTTGGGGATTTTTTCTGATTTTTTTTGGGGATTGGAGCAGGAAGGGGAAGAAGGACACCCTGCTGTTTTTATTCTCCGATGTCATCTTTTGTATCAGTTATAAAAAATGGAGTTTGGCAGCTTAATAATTTCTTATGGGAACAATTAGTGCCTCCACAAGATTTTGCCTTGAAGCATGGATTCAGAATAATCTGTGAAGTGTTGTTTGATTTGTTTTTGATTGCCTCTAGCCAGATCTCATATTGTTAAGGTTGGTTAGGGAGATGTGAATGCGGTCCCTTTGGCTTTGATGCACTTTGTGTAGTGTCGCCTGTTATTGCTGATTTCTTAGGATAATGTCCATGTTCAAGTATAGTCTAGAATGAAAAGGGGGTGCTAGGGAGAAATAGTGGCTGCCAGCCTGCCACTTCAGAACTATCCACCAGAACCTAGCATAAGTAATTTCATGTTCATTAGAATGTAAACTTTTGGATTGGATATAAGGTTGCAAACCTATGAAACTGCTGGAGACAGCAAGATCATGAAGTAATTTTTAGTTCTGTGTTGTACTGTTGTGATGTAATGATTAAGATATAAATTCATATAATTTGATACTACCATTCTGAAGAATTGCTCTTTTATGATATGTTCCTTGGTAGATGAGTAAAGGTTGTAGCTGCTTGTGGTACTTGGACAGGTGTCCTTGATCTCCCTGTGGTACGCTCCTCATGCTGCTGTGTTGGTCAAGCCTTCTGGCAGGGAGGATAAGGGAAGGATAGGCTTTAGGGGACTTTTACTTCATTTCTTTCTTATCACAAAACAAGCTCCAACTCTCCTATAGGGACCTAACAATAATAATATATCCTAACAAACTATTAAATCTCTAAATAGAATGTCATATTACTAACTGAACCTGTTGCTAACAAAATATCTAAAATTTCTAGCATAAGTATATCAATCTCTAATTTTATAGTGGTGCTAACAGCATATCTAAAAATTCAAACTTAAGCACCAGTCAAAATGCTATAGCTCTGACATGCGTCCGTTACTCCATAAAATATTAACACTTGTGTACTTGTACCAACCAATCTATAAAGCCACTTTGTTCAGACTTCAGGCCTGCTTGTCACTATTGTTTTCTGCCTCTGTTTGTACATGATAAGCTGTGTTTGTTTGGATTAATAATGAAGATTGCAGTAGGAAGAACTGGTCTTTTCTCTGTCTTCATTGCATCAGAACAAAACCTATCTTATCTTGTGTTCCTAGATTATAATAAACAGATAAATTATCTGACCTCCACTCATTTATGACATTCCAGTCTGGAATTATGTACTAATATAGCATGAGTGAATGGCTGCATGCTTACATCTCTCTGTCTTTGGCAAAAAATTTAATCCAGTGCCGCAAGAGAAAACTGAAAGTGTCGATTGTGGGCGTCCCAAAAACCATTGATAATGACATACTACTGATGGACAAGACATTTGGATTTGACACTGCAGTGGAAGCAGCACAAAGAGCTATCAACTCTGCATATATTGAGGTGATCCATTTGAGCAACCTCTCAAGCTGGCAAGCATACATATTCGACAGCAAAACTATGTAATATATCCTCATATAGTTGCCACCCAAAAAGATATTTGTGGTTAACATTTCATGTTTTAGGCGCATTCTGCATTTCATGGCTTCGGATTGGTTAAGCTGATGGGAAGAAGCAGCGGCTTTATCACAATGCATGCTTCCCTGTCAAGTGGCCAAGTAGATATCTGCTTGATACCTGAGGTATCAACTACTCAAAATCTTCTGTTGTTTATGCACCCCCTACTTACTGCACCACCACGGTTAATCTAACTCATCGATAATCCAAATGAAGGTACCATTCACTCTTGATGGACCGAACGAAATTCTTCAACACCTTGAGCGCTTGATAGAGACCAAGGGATTTGCTCTGGTTTGTGTTGCCGAAGGAGCTGGGCAGGTAAGAGTACATTCAGATAGAGAATAAATTTTCTTAGGAACCTCGCTGCCAGTACGAGCGATTTTGCATGTCATTACCAGGGATGTCTTGAATTTAGGCATGGTCTTGTTTGTATATCAAATGGAAAATTGTTTGGTCTATTCTATATGTTGTTAGAAGAAATGTGTATGAAATACCATGATGTACCCCAGGAACATCTGCAAAAGTCAAACGCAACTGATGCTTCAGGAAACATGGTTCTTAGTGATATCGGTGTGCACCTTCAATAGAAGGTTTGTTCATGGCTTTGAATGATTTTCACCTTAATGAATGTACTGTGAATGAACAATATTTAACGTAAGTCATTCCATGCTACAGATCAAGTCTCATTTCAAGGAAATAGGTGTCCATTCTGATGTGAAGTATATCGATCCTACGTACATGGTCCGCGTCGTGCGTGCCAATGCATCTGATGCCATCCTATGCACAGTGCTCGGTCAGAATGCTGTAAGACACCGTTTCTCCTCACTGCCTATCTGCCTCGTAACAAATCCTGGTATTTTCTGTTGTCTGAGCATTAGCCTCTGATGAAAACTTGCAGGTTCATGGCGCCTTTGCTGGGTTCAGCGGCATCACAACAGGAGTATGCAACACGCACAACGTCTACTTGCCGATACCGGAAGTCATCAAGTCGACGAGGTTTGTCAATCCAAATAGCCGGATGTGGCATCGATGCTTGACGTCAACAGGGCAACTAGACTTCCATTGATCAGTTCTTTGTAGCCTCAAGTTTAAACAATGTGGGGATGGAGAAAGACGTCGGTGGGTGAGTCCAATAATGTTGTCGCCTCCTCAAAGGATCAGTCGTTATGTGACATTCATTATGTGACAAAAATATTTGGTTATACAATATATGAGACGTGAATCTTAATAAATCTAATTGTTCATTTTATTTTTTACAAATTTTATCTTGTTTTGTATTTTGCCGTAGCGTTAGCACGGACACACTACTAGTATATATATATATATTATACCTAATGTATAGCAGATTTTTTGCAAATTTTTTTGGGTATTCAGCTGAATACCCATGAATTACTGTAGATCTACCTCTGGAAAGAAGACAAAAACCCAGCAGAGCGGAGGAGGACGACGACGCCTAGGAGAGAATAATTCCTTCGCTTCAAGGGTTAAATGATGTTGGCGTGAGAATTTGAGACAAACGGCGAAGCAATAGCCGCCGCCGCCATCGGAAAAGAGTTCAAGGAAGAGGATGGGCTGGAACTAGAGACGAGAGAGGTTTGGGATTGGGCTGTGAGGATTGCGGATTTGGGGAGGAGGGAGGAGGATAAAAGTCTTGACAATGGTCTATCTCTTGTGCGGAACATTGGGATCCATTCTAGAGACACTCGTCGAAGGCCCACATGTCATGCATGTTACTTAACGCTGGCTACTGTATCGCTCGGCTACCGGGTTCGTCAGTTTTGCCTTGGTGTATGTACACGTGGACCGTGAGGACCAGTTGTTGATTGTTGGCGTAAGGGAGCAGCGAGCAGGCCGGGGAAAATAGGTGTCAATCAAGGGAAGAAAAGGAGGAGCAGCAACGGGACAAGAGCCGCTATGTTTGTTAATTTAATTAGAGATTAGAGTTGGGAATAGATAGAGTGAAAAGTATTCATTAGGGAAAAGACTAGTATATCGGCTAATCTGGTATATTGTTCTCCTGTAATGTTGGGTACTGTATGAGAGTAATTTAAAAATGTTATCTACTAGATAATTGTAGAGAAAGTCGATAGTTTTCTGTACATTATTTATTTATGTTGATCAGATAAATAGATTTTAAGCTATGAATTTTGTAATCCGACTATCTGGTAAATTTATCATCTTCTAGTACCATATAATAATCTGTAGATTAAAATTACTAGATGGGATGTTGGATGATTTATCTACATGAAAGATGTAGATAATTAAGGGTTCTAGAGATCCCATGAACATGATCTTAAATCCAGATAGTTTCCTAGAAATATCTAGATATTTTAGATGCTTTATTCGAAAGAATTTGATGGTGCCAATTGCCATAAATCTAGTGGTCACAAGAATCTATATAATCCTTTCAATCCAAAATATACATCATTTGGGAGAGTTGGTTTGGTTTATAAATATTTATATTTTATTTTTCGGAAGTAATATGTTCAAAGTGCCCATGTTAATTGTTATTCTTAGAGAGAGGTAAATCATAAATAGAGACAACATATGTAAAAAATAAAAATATGTACTACTTCTTTTTCTATGTGCGTGAAAAACATCATTTAATATGCTAACATAGAAAAATAAGAAAAGAGAAGTCGGTTAAAGGTAATATCTATTTAAAAATAAAATGCACACTTGTGTTGTCAACTAAAGTTGTAATAGTTTTACTCTAAAAAGTTATCATTGTGCTGCCACCAAATAAAGTGTTAGTATTAGTTTATTATTTCAAATTTTTTAGTGTTATTGACTTTCAATAGACTTAGAAATGTGACTTTTATATTCAGTTTTTATAAACCAATATAAATATATATTAAAAATGTAACACAATGTAATTAGCGAACACCCATTCATAAAATCCTAAATCCGCCATTGCTCTTACATACACCTTCAGATCCTCCGCGACGGCGAGCGAGAGAGAGTGGGGGACGCCCGCGTAGCGTGGAGGCGGCGGCGAGGGGAGATGCAGGGATTGGACAGAGGCGGCGTACGCGCGGTGAGGTGTGCGTGGGGTGGAGCTAGGGTTTTCTTTTTGGGGGCGGTGGGGCGATGTATTCTCTGACCGTTCTTGTTCACGACTCGTATTGGGCTACCAGGAGTTTGTCGATCGAAGCTTCTCGGGCTCTCGTTAGATTGGGCCGTGTACACATGAAATCTCAGATAAACCAATTTTATCATATTGGATATATACATACACACACTAACGAGTGCTCCTTGGTGCTCAGGCACCATAAGTATAAAATATGTATGTATCGTATGTGAAAAATTTTAAAATTTTTTGGATGTCAAGTTTAACTAGTTTACTAACTAATTCAAACAAGTTTGAACTAAACTTCGAATTTCAGTTACCTTTTTTGATGATAGCTTGATTGTAGGTATATGCTGATTATATATATAAATCAGCAAAGTATGTGATCTAAATTCATTCAAAACTTTGAATTTGAGTATATTTTTCCAAACTTATATGTTTCATTTGAATTGTTATAGATGAGTATATACCCTAAAACTGATATTTTCAAAAAATATATCCAAATTTAGATGTAATTGATGCATTTGAAATCATGGTGTCCGGACACCATGATGCCCCATTTCAACGTCCTATATACATACACACATATATAGGAAGCCTCTTGCCTAACTTTCACCTAAACAAACTTAAAATAATTACACCCACCTCTAATATACCACTTAAACAAACTTGAAATACTCCTTTATCACTTTAGGTATACTCGTATACTGATTATAAGATACTCCAATGTGAACCACACGAAAAATTGCAAGGGAGTCCATAGTTTTTAACGTATTTTATAAATACCTTCATATACACACATAAAAGGTATTTTCCCTATATATATAGTATAAATAACTGGAGCACTATGATGCCAGGCTCTATGATTGAGACTTTCCATCTATGATTGATTCAACATGCTAAACCAATGATTTCCTTCCCAAATTGACACCTTGACTTTCCATCTATGATTGATTCAACATGCTAAACCAATGATTTCCTTCCCAAATTGACACCTTTTCGAATTAATGAATGTTAACGAGGTTGCTTGATATATTACACTTGCACGTATTTAAAAGCAATCCAAAGGTAGAGAGGCTTGGTGCCCAGACACCATGGTGCCCCATTTCAGTGCCCCATTTATATATATATATATATATATATAAAGCCATAATGCCACTTAAACAAAAAAAGTTATACTTATCTATCACTTTTGGTATACTTAAATACTAATTCTAACATACTCCAATATGATTTGATTGAAAAAAATTATCGGAATTCTTTATTTTTACTATATATCATTTTTCATATATAAAAGGAGTATATATATACAAATTATACTATAAAAAGTGGACTTTGATGAAAATTTTCATGTAACCCACTTTGGAGTATCTTATAATCATTATTAGAGTCTACTTAAAAGGATAAAGAGGTATAACAATATCATTTAGGTGGCATATGACAAGTGGAAATACGTACTCCCAAAAGTATAGAATTATTTTCCTATATATATAGTGCTAGTGACTATTTCAGTGCTAAGGTACTAATGGTGATATGACCTGTCCGATCTAGATTATGTAGCTCGGGTGAGTGGGAATCCAATCCCACTTGATGGGTTTTTATGAAAAGTGTAACGGGTTTTCTGCAAAAGCTTTTAAGTGGAATGGATTTCCACCCATCTCCATCCAAGTCACACAATTTAGATCGGACAGTCCACATCACCATTAGTATCTTAGCACTAAAATAGTCATTAGCATTAGATATGTATATATACATACATATATATACTATTATTAAAGTGATAGAAAAAGAAGACACCATATTTGCACTCAAGGACTAAAAATTCTCATATTAATCAGTAGAAAATGAGAAAGATTTACATCGTCGATTATAGTAGTCCAAATTATATCAATTTAGATTAAAAGAAAAAATTAGGTCAAGTACTATCTAGACATAACTGAAATTTAAGATTAAAAATAAAATAAAATAAGCAATTTCAATCCCATATTAATTACCAAGTAAAATTCCTAAATAAAAATAATTGAAAATAAAAATAAAAAAAATAGAAATTAAATTTGTATATGAATTCCAACAAATAACAAAAATTAGAAATATAAAATAAAATTGGAAATTTTATTTCAATACGACATCCAAAGTAAAATTCCTAATTCGCTATAATTTAGAATAAGAATTAAAATAAGAATTAGAGATTGGATTTGTATATAAATTCCAATAAAAAATAACTAAAATTTGGTATAAAAATAAAATAAAAAATAACTAAAATTTGGTATCAATACCGTCTCTAATTTTTTGAGGCAGGAGCAATGGCAACAGCTATGAGACAGGTGCTAAAACCGTCTCTAGCACTTGTAGAGACTAGAGACAGGTATAACCATGGCTACATTAGCTAAAAACCGTCTCTATGGGTTGTTTTCGCTGTAGTATACTCCCTCGGTGTTAGAGTATATTGGCATATATATTTATATTTATTAGTTTAGGATTTGTAATCCCGTGATACCTGCCTTTTCTTTAGGAGAGGCATCTTGCCCTCCAAACCTTGTACTCTATATAAACTGCCCATGAGGCTCAATACATCAGTCCATTGCAGTATATCTATCTTCCCACATGGTATGAGAGTGGTGCCGCTCCTGAGCCGCCGCCTCCACAGCTTACGTTGAGCCGCCCCTAGCAGATGATCTTGTCTCCATGATCTCTCCTGGGGGCTACGCAATCTGTAGTTTAAGTCGTGTCATCGATCATCCGATCGACTACCAATTAGTGTTTTTTCGGTCATCTTTAAATCGAGTTTTCTCTACCTTTTCCGATCATAGATCGGTTTTGCATCGCCCTGTCGACCCATCGACGTTCCTCAGCTCTGGACTTCACCGCCTTACCTTCGACCTCTCCGGCGCCTCCTCTCCTCCGATGACATCGTGGCATGACGCAGCTCCTCGTCTACCATCGTCATCACGTCAGATCATCATCGCCGGCCCGTCATCCGCGAGTATGAGCCATCGCACCACCGAGAGCCCATGATCACCATTGCCATCGTCTTTGCCACCGTCCTCATCTGCTCTCCTCGGTGTTCTCTCCACCTGGATCTAGAGCTGGCTCTCTCCCCCGCTCGTCTCCGCGGCCCAGATCTGGGCTCCCCGGTCGATGGCGCTGCTGCCTCCAGCTTGCCTCAGCCTTCTCCGATGTTGCCGCTCTCGGATCCAGCCTCCTCCACACCAGATCCAGTTGTGCCTCGCCCAGATCTGGCCTCCTCCTCACAGGATCTGGCTAGCCCCCTCTGCTTCATTTTCGACCACGACCAACCTCCTCCCAGGATTCGGCCTGCCCCCTCTGCTTTATCTTTGACCACGCCCTGGTTTCCTGTAGCTCCAACCAGTTCCATGTAGCTCCGACTGGTTCCCTCAAACGACCTCTCTCTACTCCCCTCTCTCATCTTTCCGGTCGACCACGGCCGAACGACATCGGCGACCTCTTCACTAACATCGGCGACAACCTCCTCTGCATCAACTCTACTACCCTAACCACAGTGATGACCTCGGCACCAGCTACCTTGACATGGCTCCCTCCTCCACGGCTACAACCATGGTCACCACGCTCTCGGCTACCTCGGTAACAAAGGGCTATCATTAACTTGAGCAAACTTTTTGGTTCCCTCTACATTCACCGTGTTCACAATGCCATAGCAGTCCCCGATGCTCCTACTGTGATTGCAGGGGGATGTCAGTCCGATGGCCTTCGGCTTCCCACTTGTTGCTTCCTCTCCAATCTGACTGTCCACGACACTCCTGCTACCCGCAATAATTTCCTCTCCAGTCTGGTCGTCCGTGACACTCCTGCTATCTGCGATAGCTTCCTCTCCAGTCTGACCATACGCAATGCTCCTGCTATCCACGATGCTACCGCTACGACTGCGGGAGGATGTTAGAGTACATTGGTATATCTCTATATTTGGTAGTTTAGGATTTGAAATTTCATGATACCTGCCTTATCTTTAGGAGAGGTTTCTTGCCCTTCAAGTCTTGCACTCTATATAAACTGCCCATGAGGCTCAATACATCAATCCATTGCAGTATATCCATCTTCCCACACTCGGCTCGGCCCTGTGTGGTTTGGCCTAGTGACGTCGCCGGCCACCCCTCATTGCTCCGCCTGTCATCATGGAGAGGGAGATACCAGGGGAGAGAGGGGGGTGAGAGAATCGTCCTCTCTCCCATGGTGTCACCGCGCCATCCCAAGCTGTCGGGGTCACTGACCAAATCTGGCGTCGCCGTTGGTGTGCCGCCTCCTAGTAGTCATCGTCGTTGCTTCTGGGGCCTCCCTTGGCGTCAAGCTGGCCGTCGTGGCCTTCCTCTACTCCTCCCTTGGCTCGACTCCATGTGGTCTGGCCTAGCGCCATCGTCGCCCATCGCTGGTCATGCCTCGTCGCTCCAGCCGCCGTCGTGGAGATGGCGAGGTGCCCCTCACCCCAACTATGGGGCACTTCTACCTATGAGTGTTATATTCTATCCTAGCCCGATTCGGTTGTGATTGTGCTTGAGCATGTGGATGAACCGGGGCACAATCCAGTTAGCTTAGCCAAAAGCTTCAATTGAATTAAATACCTCCCACTTTCAGCTGCTTCTACTTTCAAACGCTACTATTCTAAAGCCAAAAGCTAAAAGCTCCTATTGTTTCAAATGTCCCCTTAACCAGGTCCGCCCTTGTTGCATACCATTTCCTATCCAAACCTATTTGTTGTGAAATTCAATAATCAAGTATATAAATTTGTCTCCATTTTCACCCCAAATTTCGACAAGATTGAAAACCACCGTGGAACCTTATGTTTCAGGGAGTGCTAATTCTTATCAAAAGTATGAGAGGATCAGATAACCTAGCCTGGCCTCCTGAACAATTCATCACCAGTTCTGTTGATGGGCTCAACATCAAACAACACAAATGTAGAAATCTAGAATGTTCCTCATGGCTAGAACATCGAAAATACTTGCGAAGGGCACAAGCTACCAGTCAAATCCAAATAGCTTCTACATCGTCCATGCCGTTGTAGCTAGCTAGCCCTACAAATGCCATAAGAGCTACCTAGCTAGTGATTAAACAGATCCAGCTAATTGTCTAGCCTTTCCCCTTCAGATCATCTCTTATGACCGAATAGTCTGAGGGTGTGATCATTTGGACTTCAGCTTCTGGCTTTCCGCTTATTTTTTACTATTAATAAATTTTGTCTTTTTTTGAACTTTTGACTTTTTGTTGAGCTTTTTTGCCGGTTTTTTTTTCCATATGTGTTTGTATTATACGTAATGGGCTAACATATGCAGATTGCATGGAGACCCATGTTTAGCCTATTGACAGAGAAAAAGTACCCATTCTCAGTGTTCTCATGTTTCCTTTTGGAGCACATATGCACAGGCCTTCCCGTCCATCCGCAGTGGTTTGTGTATAAGATGATGTATGCCTACATGTAGTGGCAAACAATGGGTCTGTTTGGCAATAGCTACGGTTTATGGCTTTTGGTTAAAATTTTTGAATTTTGGCTGTTTACGGTATAGATTACGGAGATAGATACTCACTTGCGATTTTGTCTGGTACAGATATTGGGCTTTTAACGTGTACATCGTTTAACTTGTAGACCCCGTCTTGAAAAAATACTCCGTTGCAAAGTTAAGTACTGTAGCAAAAATCAAAAGTCACCAGCTTTGAAGGAAAAGAGCAGGCCCATACTTCCTATAACATCACAATTTATCACCGGTAAAGATGACCAGGATGAGATCCTGGAGCTAATGATGGACAATGCAGCTTTTTTGTGTTGGTGGGGTAAAGCTGCGAGCTTGAGTCATCAAAACCTTGAATGCTGGTAGCGTAATTTAACCATGAACGATGATCGACTTACGATGTTATGATTTACTGTTTAACAATGCTGGATAAGATTGAAGTTCTGCTAGAACTCGATGCACTTATGTTTCCCCCTTTTCTCCCCTCCAATGTTAGGAAACAGTACTTCACCAAATCCGCGTAACTCCCCCCGATTGAAAAGCAATGATTTTAAAGAAAATAATTTAATCCTCGTAGAAATTGAGAATAATCTGGTATTACAAAAATGTTACCACCTTCCTCTATTACATGTCAAAGTAGTTTATCATTAATCCTGCTAGGGGTTCAAAGTTCAAGACCAACCCGTGGATTTTGGTGGCAAAATATAACTACGGTATACGTAGTGCTTCTATGCTTTTTTAAAAAAACTAAAGCCATGTTTGGAACATCACATAATTCACCGAAGTTTCATGAAAAACGATCTAATTACTACAGAAATAGGGAAAAACATCACGTTTAAAACAGGACTTAAATTGCACACGTGCTAAAGCCAGTGGCGAAGCTAGGAATAAAATTGAGGGTGGGCTGAATCATTTGTAGGACTAAATTAATTTGACACAAATATAGTCTTTCACTCTTATAGAATTTCAAATTTATACAGAAACTGCACAATTAGAGACAAACAACAAAAAAAACAGAAAAATATAAAATAAGTACCTCGATAATAGAAAGTGCATACCCAAATATATAATTATTTTGACATGAATGCGGAGTAGCGATAAGTCATCTGTATATGAAACATATCAAAATTAATGATATAGTGGAAAATTGTGAATGGCAATGAAAATTTAGATCATATAAAACATACTAAAAATAAGCTAATTTGAATCACGAGACAAATTTGAGACAAATGCATTCTACTGGACTTCATGCCTTTGGAAGCGATTTATGATTTTATTATCATCAATGTCTTGAAAATAGTCACATAAAGTTCGTTTCTCCATTATAACAAAACCTATAACTAAATTATTATTTTTTGTCATTACAAAGCTATAAATCTATGAATAAATTATAAGGACTAAATTATCCATATACAATAAAAGTCTAAACTCTAAGCTCTAAAATACTAAATCGAGTAAATTGAGAAGAAACTCAAGAAAGAATACTACTCATTTAGTGCCTCAGTTTATCAGTTGAGAGCTTGAGGCGGCGTGCAGCGTGCCCCCACTTTTCTCCAGAGTCCAGCCTGAGGACCAGCCGACAACTCCTAATCTCCTCCTCCTCACGTTCTTTCCTCACTTTCTCTCACTCTTTTCACTCTCTCAGACTTCATTCTCTTAGTCTCTCTTGTCTCTCAATCTCAGACTTAGTGCCGACTGGTAATTAGCGAACTCCACTTCGTCATCTCTGGCAGTCCAGCGCAGGGCGCGATGCTCCTGCTATGGCACCGCTCACACTCGCTAGCGACAGCTTAGCCCTCGCTGTCCTGGTTCGACTCCCCTCGGCCGCA
The DNA here is from genome assembly GCA_017311315.1 of Dendrocalamus latiflorus. Classification (NCBI taxonomy): domain Eukaryota; kingdom Viridiplantae; phylum Streptophyta; class Magnoliopsida; order Poales; family Poaceae; genus Dendrocalamus; species Dendrocalamus latiflorus. The sequence goes on from CM029631.1 coordinate 9,608,740, forward strand.
CCGACTCGGCTCCCCTCGGCCACCCGGCTCGGCTCCCCCAGCCCCCGGATCAGCAACTCCTCGATCAGCGGCCCGGCCCTCGCCGCCAGATTCGGCTCCCCTGACGATCCGGCCCCAATCCCTTCCCCTTTCTGCTCACAGCTTGCCCGACGTCCGGTCGCCTTTGCGTTGTGCATCGTCAGCCCTCTCACCTCTCTGAGTGAAAATCAGTGGCTTCCAAATTCTAATTGCTAATTTGGTAGGGTTTGTGAGTTGGAGTTGATGTATTGGTGGGCCAGTGAAATGGATTTGTTGGGCCTATTAAGGGCAGTGGGCTGACCATTTGACCAGGTATTCTTTATTTTTTTTGTTTTTCTTTGCAGCTTGCCTCAAGGTCATCGTCACGCCGGTCTCCCTGCTGTGCTCGCCGACCGGCGGGGGGATCTTGCCACCGGGGGAGGGTAGGTTAAAGCCTAACTAAGCCTCCCCTTGGCGTCGCCTCTGGCTACAGCAATATGATTAGAATTGGATAGCTACAAATCAAGTTTTAACATGCTTTAAAATTTGTGCTTTCCACTTTCTGAGAGAGCATAGAAGCACTCGGAGTATGGCCTTCTTCTTTCAGGCTGCGACTATGACTTTTGTCTATGTTTTTCAAGATGGCAGCAGATGGCACATATGGTTTTAGACTTGAAAAGCCGTTTAAAAAATCTGCTTCAAGAAGCCGCCTTTTTTATTTTGACTTTTGAAAAAACTAAAAATCAAAAGCCCAAAGGAACAGAGCCATATATATCTACACTGCAGTGAGACTCAACATTGTAAATCCGCCGGTCTAACCAATCATTTTACATGCTACTTAGTGAGAAGGATATGAGAGGGGGTTAATTCGCTTTTCCTCAAGCGGCTTAAGTTTTGCACCAGCATGAACACGATGCTGCCTCGACCCACCCGTACGTCAACGGGGAGGACCATGCGGATCGGAGCAGCTTCCTTGGAGTACATTGAAGAGGCCAAGGCTGAAGCCATTTTGGGTTGATGATGAGATGGAGTAGCTGAACACGTACTATCAGGGGGCGGATCCACATTCCGAATAGTCTAGGTTTTAATCCAGAATGTACGATATTTATCAATACAAAGCCTAAGTAAATCTAGATAAGTCAACGACGCAGCTTTTTCTTCTAACTCAGGTAATAATTGCCCCTGATCTTTTATAATTTAGAGTATGATAAAATCCTAGATACATCACTTCTTACTACACACAGACACCGCGCATGCAAGGAAGGCTCACCGTCCGGCAAACAGCGGCGCGGCAACGTGGCCGCGACCACCAGCGGAGAAAAGCTGCCTGCCGGTGAGTGATCGATGATCGTGAGGCCCAGCACTCGAAAGGTTATCTCTCTCCCGTGCACGCTGTCCTGTGAGTGTAACCAGCTAGCTGTCACCTGCGTGCGCCCTGCGACTCTGTGAGTTACCACCCTACGACATGCACGTCAGTACATGCAGTTGTTGCCTTTTGCTGTTTTGCATGGTATCATATAATTCCTTGGATTAGACGGACCTACAATCCGTGTATGTATGTATGTATGATCGGTGTAGTGTCAAATGTCATCGGTGCTATTGAAGATAAGCTCGTGTGCGAGCCCACCTTACAAATTAAGGCCCAGTTTGGACTGCATTTTTTTTTCGAATCCTGCAGAAATTGAGCTGTTTAATTCTGTGAAAATCATGTAAAATAAGTAAGTAATTGTAGTATGTTATTTAATAGAGATATGTATATTCTAATAATATTAAATTTTTTCTTAAATTTAATATCCACTTGATTTCTACGTATAGTGAGCTTTGATTTTTTTTTATAGGACGGAGGGAGTATGTTGTTCCGGGTGTGCTGTTCTTATCCATCATTAAAGGGGAGGCTCTTTTTCAGAAGAAAGGAGAGGTTCTTAAGAGGCCATTTGTTCGACAAATGTATTCTTAATTAGTGCATTTTTCATTGAAGCGATTTGGTGGATCATTTCGGAGTTACGTACTTGTATTTACAAAATATATAATTTGTTTTTTTTCAAAAGTTGTATCTTCTATCTTTTGGAGATGTTACTCTATGAGGTTTTTTCTACAAAGGAGTGAGGTGGTGCACAATTCTCAACTTTCCACGTTTAGATTCAGGATCTTTGGAGGATATAAATTTTTATAGGAAAGAGTATAATTCATATAAAAATTCCCGCAAAATTCTCGTATTGCAGATAGAGCCTTAGCAGAAAAGAGTTACGTGTAACAGTTAGAAACCAAAGGAAATTTTGTTGGGCAGGAACTTGACGGGAAAACGACTTATAGTTGGGTTAGACCGCATAAAGGATATTTCTCTTTATACATTAAAAGCTCATGATCCATGGTTAACAACTCTAAAAAAATAGAAAATCTAAAAAAAGTAAAAGCATCCAACCCTTAATTTGGTGGATGCTAACTCGGCAACCATTAGGTGTTTCTAATAAAAAAAGAGGAATATGATAAAATTAATTCTCACAAAAAGAGAAACATTTAGCCCTTAATCTGCTGGGATGCTAATTACAAAGCCAAATAAGACGACCGCAGAGCTACAACACTTGCAAATAAAACACTGCTAAAACAGAAAGGGAAAACAGGGCTGAAAAGTGATTGAAAGGAAAAACCAATGAAGAATTGACTTTGGAAAGCTTTGAATATGAAGATTTAGGGTGAACAATGATAATTAAGTGATCTATAGGGGTTTAGAGTTATCTATTGTGTAGAATTGATGCTAACTCGATGATAAATTGTATGGAAACATGTGAATCAGTCAAAAATCGGTTCTAAACCAGCCTAAACCAAGTTGAATCAATGGTAATCAGGTTGGACTCGGACTAAACTGGTTTGACTCGGGTTGGACTTGGTTTGAAAGCAGTTCAAGTCTGGTTGGGCTCGGTGCGAGATAGTCTAGCTCGACCACGTGTGCACAACATTGCGCACTAGCTCGGCCGAGTGTGAATGATTCGGGTTAGGCATGCTAGTTGGCTTAGTTGGACCATGAGAGCACATTGTCGACTGGCACTATTCTTTTTCTCAGCTGAGCAGCGAAAAACAAAGAACAAGGAGGAGATGATGACGTGTGTATAGAGTGTTCTCGAGCACCGCTAACCCATTTTGAGTGGTTTAGGAGGACAACAAGGAATGTGGTGGTCGAAAAAGGCAGAGTAAGGGCGACGACTGCATAAAGGGGAAAACTCACCAATGTTGAGCTCCGATGGTCTCTGATGAAAGCATCGGTTGCATGAGCACAGCGTAGGTATGGGAGTCCTTTGATGAGGATGGCTTGGCTTGGGGTGTTGCGTGGAAGCCTTACGGTAGTGGTGGTTATGGCGATGAGGCAGAGGATGGCAATGATGACTCACAGAGAGGCAAACTACTGAAGAAGGAGGGGTTCAGTGTTGGGGCAATGAGGCGGACCTTGTGGCAGGAATAGCGAAGGAAAGAAATGATAGAGGCAATGGATCGGTGATGGTGGTGATGTGGATAACGGCGCAATGAACGGCTCTAATGATGACTTGGAGTGGAAAAAGGTGCCATTAGAATCGCAAGGGAGTGAGGGAGATGACAACACAATTAATTTGGGAAAAAGAATGAAGATAAGAGTTAATTTGGATGAATTATCCAAGCGACCGAAAGAAGAGGGGCAATGCTCTTCGCTAGATTTGAAGGTGATGCCGGTGCTAGTGGCAGCGATGAGGGGTCCAAGGTGATTGCGGAAAGAAGAGGAAAAAGATAGCTATTGGTGATGGTTTTAGAGGGGCTCAAAGGCGGTGGTGCACAGGACGCGATAAACGGTAGAGTAGGAGTGTGGGCGTTGGCATGGACGAGCATGCACATATTGTAGGTGAGCTGGTGTGCAGTGGCACAGAAGTCATAGAGCAAGGGTGAGGCGATGACGACGTGTAGTTGGCAATGTGGCTCGTGGGGTGAAGCTTCGGCGGCGTCGAAGCAGACCACGTGAACAAGATGACTGGGTCCAAGGGAGGTGAGGGGCGATGCGGGAGTCGGGCCAAGGCATAAGGCTAATGTAGATGATGGGTGGGGAAATAGGCTACAAGGGAAGGGTGAGCGAGGGAAAAGAAAGGAGGAAATGAAAAAAGAAATGGGCTGGGACCCAAAAAAGGAGGAAAGAAAGAAAGAAGAGAGAGAGAGAGAGAGAGAGAGAGAGAGAGAGAATGGCTGTGGGCTGGCTAAAAATGGCCCAAAAGGAGGAAAAAAGATTTGAGAAAATTAGACAGTTTTTAAGGGATTTTTGGAAAAGAAGATAGCTTTTTTGGCTCACGAAAAGCAGAAGAAATCCAGGAAAATGCAACAAATAATTCAAGAGATTTTTGCAAAAAAAACATTTTTGAAACTCTTTGGGTTATTACACGAGGCTTATAAACAATTAACGTCACATTATTGTACACGCTAGCCATGTAATCGGAAACACCTATGGGAACACAAGGTTAGGAACAGGGAAGCCGCACGATAGGTAGACCAAAAGTGGAATGCTGCTTCCATATAGAACAGCATGGATGAATTCATTGTTGGGTTCTTTTTTGGAGTACATGAATTCAGTCGTTCAGTGACATGGCCAAAGACATATGGCTGGAGAGTCAACAATCAAAAGCTAAACTACCATTGTTATATGAAATAAAATTTTATTGTTGCTAACTTCAATTTAAAACAGTCCGATGTAATATAACTCTATAAAATTATTGCACGTGATAGTGAACTAATTTATATAAGTACAAACAATTGGTGAGACTAAAGGTTTCACCTTTTGCATACGAGGGCAAGAGAATCCCACAACAAACACAATTGCATGTGGTAGGGAACTAATTTATGTAACTACAAACAGCTGGTGAGACAAAAGGATCCGCCATCCCTGCAAGGACTAGAGATTCTCGTAACAATTTATAAAAAAGAAAACAATTTGACAATTTGAGTTATTCTCTCATTCATGAGATAAAAAAGAATGATTTACACTACCACTGTTATATAAAAAAGGAATTTTCTATAAATTCTCAAAAAAAAAGAGAAGAAAATATCAAATCAGTGAACCTTAATTTTAAAGGCTTAGATGTGATAGTTGTCTTACACACACACACATATGTGTGTATATATATGTATATATTAATTTGAAAAAGATATAAAAACATACAACCCTTAATTTGATGAACACTAATTGTAAAAGCTTAGATTCAATAGTTGGTTTAGAAATATATTAATTTGAAAAAAAATAGTAGCACTATGTTTAATTCAAAGACTGAGAGTGTAAATTTGCTTGATGCACCCACCTCTCAATTCTCTCTTTCACACATAATGAGAGATATATCAAAATAAAATTTGCTAATTAAATATGAAATCAATCCCAAATTCGAAGTTAGATTGCAAAATATAAATTTTGAATTTTGGAAATTGCTTAAAGTTCTATTATACTACACCAAACTATGCAATTGTGCGAGCCAATCAGCTAGTTGAAGTAATTTTCCAATCTATCATTTGATTTGGAATAACTAGGTACATTTAGGTAATCTTAATCTAGCTAGGTCAGTTCAACCTATTTTTTTCTGGGACAAACTTAAGGCTTGTTTGAAACGGATTGTGCTTTTACAGGAAGGAAAAAACTGACTTCTCATAAAAGCTTGTAAGGAGGCGAGGTGGCGTAGCTTCTTTCGATAGATCACAGTGCTTTAGCTTCTCTGAGTACTAGTTTACGGTTCTAGGGCTGCTCATTTAGGATAATGCAAACGAATAAAAAAAAAAGTAAAAAAACACAACAGCTAAAAGATGAAAATAGATGAAATTAAGAATAGTAAAATAGAAACTAAAAGCTAGTTTTTTAAAGCCGAAACGAGTAGGCCCGAGAATGGAGGTGGTATCCTCATGTGGCTAGTCCTCTCGTTGATGAGGCGATCGCTCGACGAGATGTGTGCGGTTGGCGGCGCAATGGGACATTGGCAAGGTGGTAATAGAAACTGATTCACATAGCCTTTGTTAATCTTTGGAGTGACGGCACCTATCGCCGGTCGGAGGTTTCAGCTATTCTCTCTGAAATTCAGAGGTTTAGTGGGGTTTTCTCGGTTTTTAAATTAATTTTTGCTAACCGAGATTGTAATGCTCCGCTCGGTTGGGCTGAAAGATAGTGGCTTATGGCTAAAACTGTACTGTAGCTGACTGAAATTACACTGTAGCTGAAGGTAGTTTATTTGGCGTAATTAAATTTAAAAAATTTAAAAATAGAAAAAATATGTTAACTCATCACGGACAATGTAAACGAATACGGGAAAAAAGAACTGACAAAAATCTCAAAAAAGCCAAAAGTTCAGAAAAAAAATTTAAAACTTATGAATAATAAAAAATAAATCAAAAGCTAAAAGTTCAAGCTGAAATGAGTGAGACATTTGGGCGCTCATTTACGTGCTAAGAAGCAGGTACTAGGGATAGGCAATGGTGCACTTGGTTTAATCAAGTGCCTAAATTTTTTTTGTATAGTTATCTGATCCAGCACTGTACTTCCGCTGAGTAATGAAATTTAGCCCCCGTTTTTTTTAAAAAAAAAACCTCTTAGCTAAGCTTCCCGGAAAAAAGATTAGTAGTCCATGCGGGACTGATCATCGACAGAGCCAAAACAGCCCGCCGCCTCCATCCCAGTGACAGCTCAACCGAGATCGATCATCATCATTATACTCACCTCTTAATCCGTACTTAAATCCAGATTAATTATCAGTACTTGCACACGAGAGGAGTAAAGCCGGCTGGCCAGCTGACAAGTCCACCATGCATGCTGCATATGCCATGTCGGACGTACCCGCAGGCAGCAACATCATCTCCAAGACTCCAATGCGCTAACGTGTACAGTCGCTCTAGCTATCAGGATAGAGATCGTATCAGAGAAAAGCTAAAAACTAAATGCTTTAACTAATTCGGGTTGGTGCATGCAACCTTTGCAACCTCTTTCCGAATGCATTAGAAAGAGATATCATAGTTTTATTTTTTTCAGATTTTTTGTGAATACATCCTGAAGGTACTACGCACTGGAATGGACTTCAGTTTTATTTAGGATTATGTGGATCTATCTAGGAGCTACTATATGTATTGGAGAGAGAGTTCTGGGTGATGGGCGATGGCTAGCTTCAACTAATTTGACACATTCTCTCTCCTGAAGCTACTAGTATGTTTGAACTTTTGAAGCTGTCCTCTCTCCTGAAGCTACTAGTATTTGAAGCTGCCGTGCATTTCGAGATGTTCTTAATTATAGCTTCAACGTACAAGAGCACAGCACATAGCTTCACCGGGTGAATCTCTGAATCTAATATAAGCACGAGTTTAACGCCCGGTAAGATGCGTTTACCGCCAGCTCTTCGATGTAGTAATATATCCAGCACCCCTAGCTCAGTCATCAGGTGGTATACATAATGCCAACATAATTAAGCTTAGCTAAGCGCTGGCGCGGTAATTAAATTAACTAAAAATTAAACAATGTTGTACAACAGTGCTAGTGGAGTAATTAGTCAAGAAAATTCTACTAGCGTTTAGCGCCAGCTAATCACGCAACCTTCGATGTAATCGTCTAGAAGCTCGATCAATCAGTCACCAGGTGGTACATGTCGATCATGCCGGCAAAATCAAGCTTAGATGAGAGCTGGTGCAGTAATTAAATTAATTGATTAATTAATAATTAACAGTGTTGCACAACGGTGCTAACGGGGTAATTAGTAAACAGGATTCTAGCCAGCCAGCTGGTCAGTTCGTGTCTCGATGATGAGCAACAAAAAAAATGCTTTCTTTGGGGCCCACAGAACAACTCAGAAGTGATCGAACAGCTGCGGCACGTCCGGCGCCACCTTGTTGCACTGCTGGTGCAGCGCGACCGGTGGCGGCACGACGGGCGGTGCCGACGATCGGAGCAGCGCGAAGTTGAGGCCCTTGAAGAAGGCGTGCGCCTTCACGTCCGCGGCGCCGCGCCGCGACCCCAGGCGCACGCGGGGGTCCTTGTCCAGGAGCCGCGCGATCAGGTCGCGCGCCGCGGTGTCCGCCGCGTGCAGCGCCGGGGAGGAGGGGAACTCGAGCGGGCGGTGCACGATGTTGCGGAGCGTGGCCTCGTTGGTGGCGCCCACGAACGGGGTGCACCCGTACAGGAGCTCGTACAGGAACACGCCGTACGCCCACCAGTCCACGGCCGCCCCGTGCCCGCCGCCGCGCGCCACCTCCGGCGCCACGTACTCGTGCGTACCCACGAAGGAGCTCGACCGCGCGTCCACCGGCTCCGCCACGAACCGCGGACGCGGCCGCGGCTCGGCCCGACGCCTCCACCTCCTGAACCGGAAGAGCTGCACCTCCGGGAGGCAGGTCGGTGTCGGCTCCACGTTCTCCTCCTCCTCGGGCCCGTTTCTTGCCTCCTCGAGCGCCGGCGACGCCGTGGACTCGAGCGACAGGTCGAAGTCGGTGAGCATGATGTGCCCGTCGGCCCGTATCAGCACGTTCTCCGGCTTGAGGTCACGGTACACGATGCCCATCATGTGTAGGTACTCCAGCGCGAGGAGCACCTCGGCGGCGTAGAACCTGGCCGAGGCCAGCGGGAAGCGGCGGCTGGGCATGCGATGGCGGAGGGAGTGGAGGTCGCCGCCGGGGCAGAACTCCATGACGACGCAGGAGTAGTCCGGGCCCGCGTCGAAGTCGGCGAACATGGTGGGCAGGAACGGGTGGTCGAGTCGCCGCAGGACGCGCTTCTCGGCGCCGGCGGGGCCCAGCTTGCCCTTCTTGGCGAGCGCGCGCTTGTCCACCACCTTCATGGCGTAGGCGCACGAGTGGCCCCCCTCGGCCTCGAGGCGGCAGAGGTAGACGGTGCCGATGTCCCCTGCACCGACGCGGCGGACGAGGGTGAAGTCCCGCGGGCCGAGCGGTGCCGCGGCGGCACGGATGGGCGCCCAGGCCACGTCACCCGCGCGGTGCGGACGTGGTGGGGACGAGGGCGAGGCGGCATAGTCGAGGGAGAAGGTGGAGGAGCGGCCAGCGACACTGACCGTGCTGCCGCCGCTGCTGCTTGCGGAGCTGACGCTGGAGTTGGGCGCCGCAGCGTTCATGTCCGGGTACGTCGCCGGCTCAATCATGGCTGCGGTGTTTGGAGGCTTGGGCGGGGAGGACGCGGTGGTGTGAGCGGCCATTAAATACGAGCTGTTGCTTGCGTTCGATGGATAGATCTCCGGTTTGGTGTTTTTTAATGGAGGTTTGCGTGTTCGGGGAAGGTGGCTGCAGCTGCTGGCTGTTTTTGCAGGGAGACAGAGCTGAGCAACATGAATAATGTTTGAAATAATTCTGTCGAATTTATTTTTGAGTTGAGTCTGTGTCAATTTAGAAATAAAAATCTGTGTTTTAAAGTCAATTTCTGTATCCGAGTCTAATTTGTAAATATTGTGTTTAAATAGAGAAGAAAATCAAAGAAAAGATGCAGCGATTCGAGTATCATCAAAGGTTTCATGTTATTGTATTGTCTCTGTTCATAGCTTTCAAAAATCGGCTGTGACGTGAAAAAAAAGACGATCGGACCAATTCGATCAGTGAAGACATTCAGACCATCCAATCTTTGTTTAAACGACTACGTCTTGCGAGTGGTCGTAAACGACTATGACTTGTGAGAGTGATCATATCCATCATCTAGTATTAGAGCAGGTGTCAATCGACTTGCAAAAGGAGCATCACATGGCAGGGAGCGGATCTTTGTCGACAATGAAGGAAGGACCAAATTCCCTTCCATATCCAGTTCTCAACTCAGAGAACTACCTGGCATGGTCTATGAAGATGCGGGTGAACATGCGTGCCTAAGGGGTTTGGGATTAAGTGCACACAGTGATACGGTCTGGAGAAGGAAGGAAGGGGAACAAGCAAGTAAAAGTACGTTGGTAGTGAAGATGACATGGTCGAGCTGGCAACTCCAGTTGCCATCGCAATCAACCATGGTGCCGCGGATACGGATCATGCACACCACTAGAAACCAAACCAAATCTTGAGAAAAATCACACACATATTCCAATAAATAATTCGCCAAAACGAACATGAACGGAAACCTAAAAGATCCTAAAAAATCATCGGTGAACATGTATTGGTCTTGTGGAGAACCTCCAACGGAAACCAGAAGGCATGCGGAGAAGGAAGGGGGAGGAGCTCGACGGCTTGAAAATCACTCGTGAACCTGTATAGGTCTTCTCAAGAACCTCCAACGGAAACCAGAAGGCACACGGAGGAGGAACGGAGAGGAGTTCAACTGGCGGAGGCGGAGCAAAGTCTTGTCGAGAACCTCCAACAGAAATTAGAAGGCACACAGAGGAGGAAGGGGAAAGAGCTCGATCAGCAAGGTGGAGCAAGCGACACCCGTGGAGAGTGCGAGGAGTAGATTGGGGGAGGGACTGAAACGACAGCCAGTGCGAGGGAATCGAACACACACGAATGGAGGGCCGGATCTATTCGATTGGAAGGCACGCGGAGGAGGAAGGGGAAGGAGGTCGACCGGTTGAGGCAGAGCAAGGTCTTCTAGAGAACCTCCAACGGAAACCAGAAGGCACACAGAGGAGGAAGGGGGAGGAGGTCGACCGGCGGAGGTGGAGCAAGCGACGCCGGTGGAGAGCTGCAGGAGTAGATCTAGGGTAGAGAGTAAGGTGATGGGCACTACGGAGAAGCTAGTTGTGGTGTGCCACCAGGAAAGCAACACGCCACGAGGAAAGTGATACGAAGATTCGCGAGAACACATGAAGCTGGGCACTAACCCGACGGATCTTACCGGTGGGGTGATCAGACCGATAGCAGCAAACGAAGGGTGTTGGAATGATTTTGGCCAACTCTGAGGGCTCGTTTGCAAATCAGATGACGTGGATGAGCTAAGAGGTCATTTTTGCGAAAATAAGGATCTGTACGTAAAAAAATAAGGACCTGTATATAAAAAATAAGGACATGTATGAAAACCTAAGGACTTGCATATAATTGTGAAAAAAGTGGAGGGCATTTAAGCATTTCTGATGAGGTGGCATGCTGGGGGACGAGAATCTCCCAAGTTTAATATAGGTAGTATTGATAGCCTCATAACTAGTGTGGCTAACACCAAAGGACCCATGAAATCTGATGAACGGTGTACCGCCAACAACGATATGGTTAACCAAAACCTGCGACACTTCAATTCACCCAATAACACGCTTTGATTCTTGTTCACACGCCATGCAAAAAAGTAGACGTGTTTTGCAATTTACAAAAAATCACAAGAATAATGGAATGGCAAAACAGATAGAACTCTCAATTCTAACGAGGCAATGTTTGTTCAAACCCCAGAATCAAGAATATGATTAATCTAAAAATTGACATCCAACCTGGTACGTGGGGGCGCACCCCTTTGCTATTTAGCCCTTTTAATACACCTAACAAGACTTATACTCTAATACAAACACAAAAATAAAAAGATAAAATTTTGGTCGCTACTTTGTTTTGGAGATATCGGTTGATCTGTGACATTTTCTGAAGCTGGGATCAGACACGCATCACGCAGTAACTTCGAAATGACAAGGAATTCTTTTATTGGAAGCTAAATTCGAAAGTGCGATGCCTAGGATGGCCAAGCCGGTGATGCTACACATCAACAGAAGAAAGGAGGGCGGTAGAAGGAGCTGAGTTGGTGGCCTTGGTCGTGCTAAGAAGAGGATACAAGCCATCAGAGCTATTGGACCTCAGAATTTCAATCTCGGTGTGTAGATCCTTCATAGAGAAATCATAAGGATCAAATTTGATGGAACAAGAATTATCGCAAGTAAAATTGCGAGTAGAGATAAGATTATTAACCAAATGAGGAGCGTAGAGAACATTCACTAAATGAAAAGAAGATAGAGGGGTATGTAAAACAGAGGACCCAGAACCGAGAATGGAGAGCTTAGATCCATTACCGACAATTACATGTGATGAAGAAGGCAATGATGAAGAGCAATACTTAAAGATATTACCATTTGTCACTAGTTATGTGGGATGTGGCGCCAGTGTCTATGAACCACTCTGACAAGGTGGTAGGCTGATGTAGCGAGGAGGCATGGAGTGCTTGGATGAGGCTGCTGCCTGCTGGTGTCCCAAGTTGCTGTGTTGACTAGTGCCATGGCAGTGACCTGAGGCAGGAACGTGGCATAAGCCTGTCCGGCATTCAAGGTGGGCTGGTTCGAGCGTGGTCCGAGAACGCCTGGGCCGGAGGCCCCAGTCCAAGATGCCACATGGGCAAGGAGGGGAGACTAGAACCCACTGAACATGGGCATCACGACCGCTGCCACATCCACCATGGCCACGACCATGCCCACTTTTGTTCCAGCGATCATTGTTGTTGTTGCCGCACTGGCCGGTGTTGTGGGTGTGCTATCCCCAATCACTGCAGCCACTGCTATCTATTGGTGCAATCAGTGGTGTCGTTGGTGGCCTGAGGATGAACCCCGGCGGTGACATGAGCAACTGCGGCAACATCGCGAACAGTGGTGGCTTAGGAAGTCTTGTCAAGCAGCATATATCCACAGGCTTACATGAAGGTAGGGAACAGTTGCTGCATCAGAAGGACGGACTTGAGCATCATGAACTTGGGACTCGTGCTGTGTATCATCTAGAGATCAAGCGCCTGTTCAGAGACAGACTGATCGCAGTCGGCGAGAGCGTCGGTAAGGGTTTTGAGGCATTGGCAATATGCAGAGGCAAAGAGATCGCCTTGCGTGATGGCACTAAAATCAGCTGTAAGGTGGACGGTATGACTCATCTTGTTGTCGCGGAAGAGTTGTTCCAGTTGTCGCCAGACGCCATAGGCGATGTTGCTGGAGGTCATCACAATGTCGAGAAGTTCCTCTGAGATGGTGGCATAAATCCACTCGAGGATAGTGAGATCCACCTTGACCCAATCAGAGTCGTCGTGTTGAGGCTTCATGCCATCAACATGACAACAAAGGCCAAATTTGCCGAGTGCAAGAAGCAGTAGATTGTGCCACTTGGTGTAGTTGCTAGCCTAGACATCCAGTGTGTAGGGGACTAGAACTTCAATGTTGATGGTGTGAATGGCAACTGGAATGGAGGACGGAGCAAGTGTCGTTGGCAGAGAGGCCAAGGAGGAAGCAATGATGGAAGCATTTGTCAAAGTAGGAGCGATGGTGGTGGCTGCGGCATCCTGAGTATCACTCATGGCGAAAGGGAGGACGGAGGGCTAAAAACAGGAGAAGGTCTAGTTGCCGAAAGGCTTTGATACCATGAAGTTTGGCAAAACTTAGTTACACTTTGTATTGATCATTAGCACATTTACATGCAGTACAAATGGAGTTAAAGGGATACAAACTATGCATTGTTCAGGTTTGCATGAGCGAGAATGCATGTGAGCACTAGTTGCCACAGGACTCGGAGAGGTCACATGCGTTAGAGCATTAGGTACCGCAAGACCCAGTTCTACTGAGGAATCGGTCGTACTGTTGAGTGACCATTGATGATTGCACTTACATTTGGGACCTATTTGGAATATAGAAATTTACAGAAAATGGTTTAATTCTCACATGAATTAAAAAAATTCCTACACCTAACATGGGTGAACACCACTGTAAGTGCACGTGACATGTGCAGCATAAATTGGCACCATATAGTCATAGTGTGGTAAATCTGGATAAATTCATATAGCTTGAGCCTCTTCATCTCTAAAGAGTTCAAAGGGAGCCTGAAACCTACGAGACTAGGCACAAGCATGGCAGAAGAGCTTGATGGACATTACTAAGGCCCTATTTATTTATACTTAGATTTTTTGGCTTATACCTTAAAGCTAGCTTTTTAGCTTAATCAGCTTATAAACGCCTAGCTTTTAAGCAAAGCCAACTAAGACCCTATTTGTTTATACTTAGACTTTTTGGCTTATTGTCTTCAATAATGAATGCATGAAATACATTTTCACAAATGAGCTAAGCTAAGAAGATATCAAATTCACACATCACAGTTTGAGAATCACACATGAATATGCAACTGACCATGCATGAACACATAACCAATTCACAAATAATGCATAAACACACAACAATTAATGGTAATTTATAGAATTTTGAGAACTACTTTGAACATGAATCACTGATTAGGGGAAGAGACTGACCGACAGAGTTGGGGCACAGGGATGAGGGATGCCGATGGCGTCGGGCACGGGGAAGAGGGAGACCAGCGGAGTTGGGGCGTGGGGAAGGAGACCGGCGGAATTGGGACGGGGGGAAGAGGGAGACCTGCGGAGTTGGGCGCGGGGAAGAGAGAGGTCGGCGACGGGTGCCGGGAAAAGGGATGCCGATAGCGATGCGCGTGGGGAAGAGGGAGGCTGGCGGGGTTAGGGCGCGGGGAAGAGGCAAGCCAGCGGAGTTGGGGCACGGTGAAGTGGGAGGCCGACGAAGTTGCTGCACAAGGAAAGTGTTGGCGAGAGTTGAGGCGCGAGGACAACGGCATCGGGAGAGGGAGATGGTGAGAGAGTCGAAGGGGAAAGGAAAACAGAGTGGGAAGGAGGAAAAAGGTGAAAAAATGAAAGAATTTGGAGTTATATATGAATGACATTTAGTGGGTTATTTGAGTGAACTAGAGTGACAAAGAGATATTCTATTCTGCAAAAGGCCAAAAAAAAAGCACATCTCCTGTGGCTTTTGGTTTTTAGGCTTAAAATGGCTTAAATTGTTTATAGCTGGATAAAAAGGTCACATCTTTATTTAGGCTTTGGTTTTTTTGTTTATAAGCCAGATAAAAAGCCTAAACAAAGGTCATATCTTTATTTAGGCTTTGGCTTTTTTTTTTGTTTATAAACCAGATAAAAAGCCTAAACAAACAAAAGCCTCGGAGCAACTAGAAACACAGATGTCTGGTGAATTACGCAATTCGCCTGCTATAATTTCGTCCATGACAGGGGGTCCTCAAAAACAGTACTGACATAACTCGATTGCCAGAGATGATTGATACACGGAATACTACCTAGTTTTTTAGTTTCACCACCAACATCAAATTTGCTGGATCATGTATATGTACCAACCAACTTTTCTGTTGTATGTGGCTTGACAACAAGCCCTGTTCCTGTCTGTATTACAGGACCGGCCATATGTAGAAACTCTGAAGAATTGTTGAAGGGCGTAAGGCTTAAATAATAAGTCGAATATTTCCATATGACAAGTTCAAGTTCCACAGAATTGATGTATAGCATATCATAATCCAATTTAATGATATCCCTTTCCCACTGGAGCAGCTTGGTATAAAATGATACATCTGTAGTAACTGCATTGTACAAAAAAAAGCATGCATTAGATAATTAGGCAGATAGAACATGCTAAAAAGAACTCAAATGTCCTCTCAATTATTAGATGAACTGCATTACAAATTTACAATATTTTTTTAATAAATTTATTGCACTGTTTTTGAATAATGGATGCGGACATGCGGTTGCAACAACTCTTTAGAAAGCCTAAAATCGAGAAGGATGTGGTAGCAACAAATCTTTTAAAAGCCTGAAAGATGAAAATCACAGATAATTACAAAAAAACTGGAAAGTCTAAAGCGAGGATCAAAGTACCCTAGAGTCACCCCTTTGTAAAGTTTTGGAAGTTTGCACGATACCATTTATTCATTCCACTATGTGGGTTTTTTAGTCTACAGAAATTTATGAAAGAAATAATCATCTCTTTTTTTTTTGTTCAGAATACAACAGCATGTACTGCAGTAGTCACTGTGTTACAGTACAAACAGTGAGCTGCATGAAGTCAACTAAAAACACTCCGATGCTTTGCTTTGACCAGAGTGGAATAAACCAGGACTGACTAATTTTATAAACCATCTAGTACATGTACTCAAATTCTGGTCTGTTTACACCAATTTATGACGAACTCTACTATGCACTGACAATAAATACAACAAAATTAGCCAAAATTCTAAATCGAATTCCTCATTTCCAATATTGAGAACATCTACCAACTTTACCATGATAGATTCAGAACGACACAGAATCATACGAAATCAAACTCGCAATCAGGGGTATATAAATATATAAGGGAGCCAGAAGGCATGTAATCTTAATTCTTAGTTCCAAAGTGGAAAGGCTTGATACAAATCCAATCGTAATAGAAGGTACGTTATGCATCCATCATTATGCATAGCAACTGACTTGGGACATACAATTTATTCAAACAGTAGATGATTCAAAGCTCAAGAGCATATACCTCCATTGGTAGTACAACTTCAGAGCCACAATTTAACAGCATACAACATGGAGTCACATTACAAGAACTAACATGGAACAAATTTGTCACAGCTAACAAAGTCCATTGCCCATTTCATTAATTTTTGCGCTTTTGTGCTGTCATAAACCAACAAGGAATGTTAACAACGACAAGAATGTTATTGAAGGAAATATGTCATGACAATAATAAAATATTGAGTAAATGCTACCGTACTTTTCTTGTGGTTATGGACATCTGCCAACTCTTCCATTCCCTCGTGCTTCCTCTTCTGACATAATTTATGAAAATTTTAGAGCATAAGGAAAGTCTGAATCAATCATGTTAATTTTCAAAAACATAGGATAGATGCGATAACCTTCTCATGATGTTTTTTGGAATGGTCACCTCCCAAATCGTGATGCCCGCTCTTATCTTTTTTCTTTTCTTTGTCTTTTTCTTTATCTTTACTCCGATCTTTATGGCGATGTTTGTGCTTCTTCTGCTCCTTGTCCTTATCTTTCTCCTTGTGCCTTTTATGCTTCTTTACTTTGTCTTTGGACTTGATCTTTGATTTTCCAGATATAGTTGGTGTACCTTTTTCAGCCTGGTGAATGCAGGGTGTTGCAATAAGAAAAACGAGTAAATGCAGCAGAAGTAAAAGTTCTGATAGAAAATATCTTACAGAAGGCAAATCTACTGGCGCTGTCTCTCGCAGCTGAAATGCTTGTCCTAGTGTTTCCATGTCGAAGGGCTGAATGTAAGCAGTCTTCTCCCTCAGGTATGCATCCTGAAAGAGTTGATCTAGCTCCATTCCTTCTCCCTTACGAATTTCTGTGTCGCCCACAACATTATGAAGATAATGTGTATCTGAAATAGCTAATGGCAAAGGTTTCTTGCAAAAGAAACTATGATGGCTTAGTAGCTTATAGCGGCTAATTAAATCAACAGCACCAGTGAGCTCCCGAGGACCTGAAATACCAAAAGAAATCACGGTTCAAGGATTGTTTTAGCCAACAGCTTTTGCAAGCAATAACAAAGGTTCAGGCCTTCAGGGGCAAAACTGATACAGGATGAGAACCTCTGAACAAATTCAGTCCAGCAGCAAAGGTGAACAATTTGTAGCACAATAAGTGGTAAGATAAGCCACAAAGCAATATTTTGCATATATAACAAAAATATCCTTGATTTAACAATGAATATATATGAACCATACAGCAGAAGTCAAACAAACTAGGAATACTGCAGTACTGCATGCCACTTTAGATATTGTTAGGCATATGGTACTCATGAACTTATCTACTCATTACAAGATGCATGCTGTGACACATCAACAGATAATGCCACATGAAGAAGTGGTTTTAAGTGTATTGAAGGGGCACATTGTTGACATCGTCCCCTGGACAAACTCCACTTTCAACAGTACCAGGGCCACAAATCAAAACAATAAAAGATGATCATGCTTGAAGTCAAAAGCACAGAAAATAGCAAGAGCATGAAGCTAACACAACCTAACAAGGCATCACCTTAGCATTTAGCAAGAGTGTCACAACTGTAACATTTGCAAAAAAGATATACCTATATAGAAGGGAAGTGAGTCAAACTCACGGATGAGAAGTAGCTAAGTTTCATGCCTTAGCCCTTACTCACAAATCAAAACGGCCATAAGCCAATCTATTTCTTTTATTCATTTATTTCAGTACCTTATCAATTTCTTTAAACAAAACATAAATGTTTTTGAAATCTATCCAACACGCTACACCAAAAGAGAGTCTGGATACAGATTTTCCTTTCTTAGTAAACATTGAAGATGAAAATTTAAAATAGCAACTAAAAAGCTAACCTTTTCCAAACTTGCCATCCGAACCCATCCGATTAGATCCTGACATTCACAGAATGCATGTCCACCTAAAATTTGATTTGACAAAAACATACAAATAAGCAACCAAGCAAACAGAACTGAAGTTAATTGGTTACATTCTAAAAAATGTACTAGAGAGCATGAAGATAACTAACACCAACAATGGGAATAGATATTGCATCTACTAATGTTACAAATTTTTAGTATGGAGAAAAGGCTGTCTTTCCATACTTCCGTGTATAGTTAAGGTAGGTGTTTATAGAGGTCAATATTCATAATGTCAAGATCAGTTATTTTCAGTAAACAACATATAAGTCCTGCATAGACTGGCGCAAAGTTATGTGCTGGTAAACAGGATAGAACTGTACCATACCGGTGGCCCTCACAAAGGAGTTGCTAATCCAAGCATACTGCCAGTACGATTCTCGTTGGCACCAACTGGTTCTTCCTTGAGCATATTTGGAATGATAACAGAATTAACTGTTAATTAAGATTTGGCAGGCAGAAATAGAAAGAAAATAGAAGTGAACGGTTCAGAATATCTCCACCATGCTAGAGGGCGGGACCCTTGCGTGGTCTAGGCTGCACTAAGTTTGGGTGAAATTGGATCTCAATATCCAATGAGATAATAGATTATATACCACTAGGGAGTGGTCGATTCGACAAACTGCCATCGCTGAAGGCCCTAACTATTGTATGCCATTGACTTTGAGATTATTTTCACTATATGCCATTGCCATTAGTGCACCGTCAGTGGAACCCGTTATCTTCTCAAAAAAGACCAAATTGCCCCTACCGAAAAACCAAAAACCCGATTTATTTAAAATAGCAAACAACCTCCAAAAATTATGAAAATTCACAAAGGTGTTGTTCAATATGTCAGTGAGCTAGGAAAATATTTCAAGGCACTGTTCAAAGAAAATTTTCAGAGTTTTAATTTAAATGCTAATAAAAGCTTCTATTTACAAGATGAGACTAAATGAGGTATAAAAATTCCGGAAAAATTCTCACATGCTCCTAATATGTCACATAGCTCCCGAAAATTATTTTTTTTGCATTTTGCTACAGTGAATTTGTCCCAGTTTACAATATAGCTCAAATAGACTGATTTTGGAGTTGAATTTAAAAAATGGATGAAATGAAAGGGCCCGTTCATGAAATTTTATATTTGAGTTCTACAACCCTAATGATCCACAAAAAAATTCAGTATTTTTGGCTAAGCCAATTTGCCCTGCATTTAATTTTTATCTCAGGGACAGATTTTTGAACGCAAAATCGTCTTTTTCCAGGGCCAAACGGAGGCTAAATGATGGCAATAGCATATAATTAATGTTTTGTTAAACTCAGTGGCATATGGTAGTTATACCCTTCGGCGATGGCAGTTTATCGAATCGACCACTCCTCAATGGCATAGAATCTATTATCTCATATCCAATAGCACAAAACTACCATGTCTACATGCTGCAATCAGAGGGCGAAATCGTGCAAGGGACATTTCCCGCACAAGCTTGGTATTCTTGAGAGTTGAGACTGTAAAATCTAAACTGGTTTTTCATATAGAAACACGACAATCAGCATGTGCTCTTTCCATCACTCCCACGTAAAAAATCCTTACAACACAATTAGCAGCAAAGTCCTGCCTTCGATCTTGCGTACCAATCCTCAAACAGGGGCGGACTTAACGCGGGGCACAGCACAGGGGTTCAATCAGTTGAACCCCCCAATCTTTTTTCGTGGAAAATAAGGTTGCTGCTATTAGTAGCATTAGCGCAGGGTAATAGACGCCAAAATACATGGGCGGATGCACCCGTGCATTGGATAATTCTATCAACGGGACGGGGCCAGCTGAGATCGATCTTGAAGGAGAAAGATCTGGTTGGATTCGATTGCTCGCAGCAAAACGAACCACAATCCAAGCAAGCTAGGGCTTCCTTACCAACAAGGGATCGCGTCCGTATGGATTCTTCACTCCACGCCAGTCCAGTACCAGTAGATGATGCTGGGAGGAGGACGAGGAACCTTTCGCCTCGGGGCGGCAGGACGACTTGCAGAGGCGGCTTCGGCGGCGCGGGCAAAGAGGATTTTCTTTCTTTCTTTCTTTTCGAGATCGAGAGAGAGACGCACTTTGGGCTGAGTTTGGGTTGAGACGGAAGAAGAAACAAGACCCACACATATAGTACTCTTATATTTATAAGAATATCAGTATACATGTGACCAAAATAGTAGCAAAAATATCTACTTTACCATCCGGTCATCAGGTGATGACATCGTAAAGATGACACTTGATACCTAGAGTCCTGTGGTTGTACATCAGGACCTATCGTCCGGTCATCATATGGCCAAGCCCCTGTTGCTTGGCCATCATGCGATCAAGAGCCTGCCGCATGGCCAAAGGGTAGTAGATAATTACCTATCTTAATTACTAGTACATATTTATTATTTATTTAAATTTTTAAATATGGCAAATAAACTTAAAAATTCCCAAATTTTATATGCAACTTCTCGACACAACGTACTTGATTGTGTAATTTTTTCATAATTTACCCACTCTGAATATTGCTCGAAAATTTATATGATTATGTTGTTTGTACAAGTTATTACATATAGCAAACGAGCTCCAAAAATTACAAAATTTTATATACACCCTCCCAACACAGTTAACCTTATTGTCTAATTTTTCAGAAATTTTATGTACCCTAAATTTACCATATTAATTTATGTTAATTTAACCATAATTAACGATATACAATGCTCATTTAATTCGCGATTTAAATCGTAGGCCGCACAACCACCATGCGGTGGCCATCTTTTGTATTGCGTGACCTCCTTCCTTCACACATATGCCGCCCCTACTGCTATCCCCCCTTTCCCCTTCCCTCCATCGCACATATGTTGGCTCACCCATGCCGTCCCCCTTGCCCGTTTCCTCACCTACATATGTCACTTTGTCCATGTCATCCTCCTCGCTCGCTCCCTCATCAGCACATATATCACTCTTACCATGCCGCCCCCTCACCCGTGGTGCTGCGCATCGACAACGAGTCCATAATTTCTGGTGGCAATGCACCGGGTTCCTTTTTCGCTCGGCCACAAATACAGAGCTCTCACAGTCGCTCATCACTCATCTCAACGGTGTTTCACTTCTCGTTCTCGCTCTCATCGCTAAGAATTAAGAGCGCGTGGAGTAAATATCGAAGCAGTCGTCACAATCGTAACACTAATGATTGCTTTCCCTGAAGAGCAGGTATTTTTTGGTCGCATGCGTTCATCGTTATTGCCCCCCCCCCCAATAGACCGAACTCGTCTGGTCGCCATTCGGTGTCGTGATTTCATGTAACTTTTAGTTTATCGAATTAATTCATATTTGTAGCAATTCGAGATGTAGTATTTTATGTGGTAGTAATTGCCAATTAATCAATTGATTACTTAAATGATTAACTCTATAATCTATTATCGCATGTGATTATTTATAAAATCATTGCCATTTAATGGTAAATTTTAGCTACATTATTTTTTATTACCAACGACCTAGGGCTCATTGTGCTTTAATAGATGCATAAGGTTATATTTTAATAGGATTTTTTGTTTATTGTGACTGCTCTCTTCATTACAGGCCGCTTATTATTTTATATACCCACTTCATTACAATGACATGTGTACCCCACTTGTAATAAGTTTGCCCTTCCGCATGTGCAAATTCAAGCTCAATTATGTTGGTTGTGGTGATAATGATAAATCTAATTATGAGACTAATTTGTTTATTAATTATGATATTGTTTAGTCTCATTTAGATGAAAAGGTAAAAATCATAAGAGGTATGCATTCAACATTACATTCTTATACCTTAGTGCATTCTTTAGATCCAAAATATAAATTGAACTCCACAAATAGTCAAACAAGAATACATGCATGTCTTTATTATGTTATCTAGTATGCACACATTTAGGGGGGTTCACTCTATGTTTTGATGTTTCATTAATATTGATCAACGTTCATCTTTTCACATATTAAGGATCTTTACTTTAAAATATATCCCTTGAGTATATATATCTTGTATAGTTCATATATACTCATGATCGGGTTGTCATCTAGTTCCTCCATTATATGTTAATGGTTGAATGATCAATAACAACCGGATGTGTAACTTTTTTCTTTGAAAGCTTACTCTATAGTATACAATTATTGTGTATATGTTGTATACTCACAATTAAATTTCTATCTCATCATTTGTTGAGATTGTCATGAATTATCAAAAAGAAAAGATTGTAGAATCTAATCCCTCTATTATGAGTTAATGGTGAAGTTTTGATAAGTGATGATAAATGATTTGTGGGGTAACATTTTTCATGAGTTGGATGAATAGGTTAAGTTCCACAAATGAGGGTGATTTAGGATGATTTCATGTGTTGAAGATCATCAAGTCAAGTGAAGGATACATCATGAGTTAATGCGTATCCAAGAGAAGATGATCATGTGTTGCTCATCAAGTCAAGTGAAGATCCATCATGTGTTGATAGAATTGAAATAAAGTATGCATCATGAGTCGATGCTTGTCAAAACTATACATTGAATCCTTGTAACATGGGACTATACATTGCGAATGTATTTTGCAAGTGTTTGAAGTCCATGTTTCCTATTCCTTGTAGTATGAGGCTTATATTTGCAAATGTGTTTTGCAAATGGTTGAAACTCATATTTAATCATTATGTCATGATTTCAAAAGTGTGCAAATGTGTTTTGCAACTTGTTGGAAATTATATTTGTTCCTTATGTGTATGATACTATAGTTTGCAAATGTGTTTTTTGCAAAATTTGTTAAAGTACCTACAAATTCTCAGGAAAATCAGAACTACCGTAGTGTGATATGCGGTACTACGGCTAGTCAGAATTACCAACATTGTAATCACAGAACTACTGCATTTGTTGGCAGTCAAAGGCCTTCGTGATCGAAATTTGCATGATCGAACCAATGTGGTCGTAACTAATGTGGTTGAGACCTGTGTGGCCGAAACTAATGTAATTGAACTGACGTGATTGATACAATGTAGTCAAAGATCGATATAGTGGTCGAAAATCTGTGTGATCAAAGATTGACATGGTCCATGTAGTCAAAACCTTAGTGGTCGAAGATCAACGTAATCAGAAACCTGTGTGGTTGATCCAGACATCGTGGTCGAAGACTAGCGTAGTCGGAGACCTGTGTGGTCGATTCGGATAACGTAGTCGAAGACCAACGTAGTCAGAGACCTGTGTGGTCAATCTAGATAACGTGGTCGGAGACCAGCGTAGTCAGAAACCTATGTGATCAAACCAGACAACGTGGTCGGAGACTTGAGTGGTCGAACCATTCGACGTGGTCGAAGACCAGTGTAGTCGATGATCAGAACATCTGACCAGCTCTGTGTGAGCGGTCCGATCAGCGAGCGGAACTACCAGCTCTGTGTGAGCAGTGCTTTCGAGTTTCAGAATGACCAGCTTGTGTAGCAGTATGTTTTTTCCAGAACGACACTTGTGTGGATGTCGTCTCGTCCTGAGTGAATCAGTAATTCCGCATGAGTACTATGGTACTTCCAATGGTTGGTAGTACCAGACTTTGCATGTCAAAACTACCGTGTTTATCTACAACGGCTAGTTTTTTTACCGTTGCTAAGGAAGTGAAAGTACCAGTCATAAGCTGGCGGTAATTCCAGAAATCCTATTTTTCAAGGGCTTTGCTTCCAATGGCTAGTTTTTGTGGTGTGAGTATATATACCCCCTTATGGATAGTTGGAGAAAAGCTTGCTACATCCTTTGACATTCCTTGAGCTAGTGTGAGGTCCTCCTCTTAATTGTGCATATGTTACACCTTGTGAGCAAGGAGGAAGGCTTTAGATTACATATATTGCATCTAGAGATGGATTGAGTATCCACTCGAGCTTCTATATTTGTTGCACGTGGCAAGAGTCAAGCGAGGGGCTTGACTTATTACTCTTGGAGTTTGCCGACTCCTAGACGGCGTTGGAGGCATAGTGTGTGGTGATCTTCTCAAGAAGTTTATGAGAAGACCCGACAAATTGTGAGTGGTGTGGTGCTTGCCATCTCCGGAGTGGAGGAAGAGTAACCTTAGTGGATTGAGGTGATTCGACTTAATTCGTGGAGCCGGTCCAATTCGTTTGGGCTAACTGCAACGTGGACTAGGGGAGACCGACACCATGTCATTTGTGGTTTTTTTTGCTTAATTTACATTCAAGCAATTTGCGTTAATAGAATTAAATTGATTGCTTGTCTTCCTAGGATTTCAAACTTTGCTAAAGTCTTAATTTGTTGGTGCACTTAGGTGAACATAATTGTTTTAGGCGTTGTTTGTGCTAAACCAATTTAACTTTAGCTTCTGCATTATATACTTGGTTTAGACAAATAGAAAAATTTTTGACCGCCTATTCACCCCCCTCTAGTCGACCTCCTCAATCTTACAACATGTTGTACTTCGTACTTTGCAGTAAGTAGTTTTACATTTTACTTTGTACTGGCGCTCCCTGACCAAAGAAAGTGGGTGGCCCCACCCACGCATGAAGATTCCACCCAACCTCATTAAGCGGGAATCTTGCTTCCTCGGTCACATGCATGAAAAGATGAGCACGTGCATCAAATGACTTGACGATACCTCCTCGGGCCTGTTGCCTCGTAGACACGAAAATGAATCAACCGTATTGCACTTTATCCTTTTACGATGCAGTTATCCATTCATGGAGAAAAAACAAATTACTACGATGCGAACACATTGAAGCGATAACAACGTGCAGCCGTCTACTACGGTATAGGCATGGATATGCAATACACGTACATATATCATACAAAGCACTATATGTAACAACGGGAATCAAAACAACACTCATAGCACTACACCTTCAAGATAACAACGAACACAAAAAAGAAAATAGCACACAATATTAAGTTAATCTTGCTCTTCAGTCTAGCAAAATGATGACACATCTTCACTATTTCGCTACCCCCATCACAACTTTCTCCTATGGAACAATCCGAGCCTAGAGGTCATTTCATCCTCCCACACCCAGAATTGGCAACAACATATGCCATCCTGCAATTCAATAAGAAAAGGGTTTTTGTAACATCTACTAAATAATTGGAACCAACATGAAATAAGCTAACTCACCAAGTGAAAGAGGCACTTGTAGTAGCGCTGTCTAGGATTCACAGCCATCTGTAAGGTCTTACGTCTGACAAGCGTGTTGCACTTCAGGTAAATCACTGTGGGTGCCGACGAAGAGACACTGACTTGGCTCATCTGGACTTCTGGGAGAGGGAGAAGCAAACCAAGGTAGAGAGAATGGGGAGAAATACTTTAGGACGTAAAGGAGAACAATGCAGGGGCTGAGGAATGGCTCCGTTTTGTAGCCTGAAGTGTGAGGGCAAAATGGTTTTTTTGCATCCCTAATGGAAGACAGATAATGATTAGTATGAGTTACTGTACATAGTTTGTACGCCACATGAATCTGATATCTCTCAAATATACTTTGTACGACACGTGAATCAGATGTCTCTCAAAAATTAATACGAATTAACATGGCAAATTTAGAGCATATAAAATTCTTAAAAAATTGGACAATTAGTTCAACTATGTTGGGAGATTACAAATAAAATATCATAATTTTTAGAGCTCATTTTCTATATTTAACAACTCATACAAATAACATAATTGTATGAATTTTCAAGCAACATTTAGTGTGGATAAAATTATAAAAAATACACAATGAAGTATATTGTGTCAGAAGATTTCACATAAAATTTCGTATTTTTTTGAGCTCATTTTCTATATTTAAAAATTAAAATAAATAGTAAATATAAACTAGTAATTAAGCTGGTTAATTAGCCAATTTAATTACCTGCTGCCCTATGGCCGTGTTGCAGGCTCTTGGTTGCACGATGGCCAGACGGCAGGGGCTTGGCCGCACAGTGTCCCTGCCGCCCGGCCATTGGGCTCCAGGTGCCAAGTGTTAGCTCCACGACGTCGTTGCCCGGTGACTGGGCAGTAAAACATATGTTTTTGCTATTGTCATACGTATACTGATATTCTTGTAAATATGAACTCTAAACGTGCTATATGTGCCAAAAACTGTCCCGAGAGAAGAGGATTCTCTCATGTTTGAATTATATCTTATGACTTTTTTCGAATACATAAATAAAATATGTTTTCATTACTGTTTTAGAATAATTTATCAAAATAGCCTTTTGAAAACGGCTTATCGGCTTCTGGTTCACATGAGCACTTATATTAGGATCAAAAGTTATAAGCCGCAAGTTAAAAGAATAGGCCAATGTTGCCATAACTTTAGACGATTATAAACCGCTCAATTTGAGATGGTCGGACCAAATCAGATGCTCTTTTAACTGACTTTTGTCTTTAACTCGAGGATCCAGAAGTCATCCTGAGTGAGTGAGAGGTGGATTCGGGCTTTATTACTCTATAGTACGTAATAAATTGGATGATTTAGTTTAATCATATACGACTATTCTTAAACAACAGTTTAGATTGTTTGGACCACTAGTTGCGCACTGAACAAAGCAGTTCGGCAATCTACGGCTGGCAATGGGTCATCATCCATGTGAAATTTGAATCATTATTTTTAAAAAATAGAAACTTAAAAGATGCTTAACTAACATGAATTTCCCTACAATGGCACCAAATATCTAATGTCCTAAAGGGCTCCCTCTCAAATTTGCAAAAAAGAAAAACAATGAAGAGATTACACTTGAAATGAAAGAAGTGAAGACATTTGTTGGGATTTGAGATTGCTTATCTTGCGTTAGCCAAACAGACTATTCTTTTTTGCTGCGGCTTATGGCTTTTGGCTGAAATTTTGAATTTTGTCTGTTTGCGACAGAGATTACGGAGAGAGAGATACTCGCTTGCGATTTTTGTTGATATAGATGTTAGGCTTTTAACGTGTACTACAATTAACTTGTAGATCCCGTATTGAGAAAATACTCCATTTGAAAGTTAGGTACTGTAGCAAAAGCTAAAAGCCGCTTTTAGAAGCCGTAAAGAACATGCCCTACATTTGATGAGCATTCTTACTCTATTTTAAATTTTTTTTAAGGAGCAACTATGACACACATCTTGTACAAACGATGTTGCGCCACTTTCACTTGCGTTGGGCCCCTCCCCTAATTGGGAAGAATTCATATTTAGGTCCCGTTTGGCAGAGCTCTAGCTCTAGGAAATCTGTAGATTTCCTAGAGCTGGTCATCTGTAGCTCTAGAAAATTCTGGATCTAGAGTTGCAGGCATGTTAAGTGCATTTACATGACTCATTTCATTTATATTATATATTAAATAAAAATATTCAAATCACTTTAATTTAGTCAACAAATTACAGATCCAGCATAGATCTTGGAGCTAGAGCTGTGCCAAACGGGGCCTTAAAAACCAAATCCGCGGTATTCATATTCGATTCCAGCATGCCTTCCTACTACTCCTAGGGTCTAACCAATCGAGTATAAATCGTCCAACGCAAAGGGCATTTCTTCCCACTAATAGAGCTTATATCAGTATACACCAAGTAAAATATGCAACAGGACAATGATAAAATTATTTTATCTGATGTTTTAGTCTTCCCACAAAGCTTACAACAAACTGAACTCAACCAATTTCTCTTTTAGTTGAACTGGACATTGATATAAACTTGTGTCGTAGTAAGATTATTTACTGCATATTCTGTAATACAGGATGAGGAAACACTCTAGGATTATTTATAGGAAGTATTGACGTATTTGTAAGGATCATATGACTCTGGATCCTACCAAACCCATGCTATTCAAGACTGAAGAGGTTGCAACAGCCTAGAAATAAACTCTATGCATCCAATCTAGGCATACATGCAATCCCGACATGTTACAAGCCCCTCATTGTTATAGTGCAACAAGACCAAAATAGGTGTCTCAATGGGAGCCAACGATACAGCCCACAAGTGCCGATAGGAGTAGGTGCCGTATAGGGTATGTAAACATGTATAAGTCCATGTCTCTGCTCCCTTGGTCTTGAGGAGTCTTCATATCAGATTAGCCTCATGGTCTCCTTGGTATGTTCTTTCGGCTGTGATTGATGACTTATGGCTTTGGTTCCAACGTGACAATTTGTGTGAACGAATTGAATACCGATAAGCAACTGCAAAAACGCTATCTTGATAAACCGCTTTGAAAAAGGTGACGAAAAAGTTGTTCCATTTGTTTGTTTGGAAAAAACCATAAGTCATAAATAAAAAAGGGACATATAATCTAGAAGTAATGGTATACATCAAATGGAAGCTAGAAGCAACCCATGTCTATTTGACGACAACTTGTTATGCTCGTAAATTGATACATGATATTTATTCCATATTATTTGGATTTTGATATTGTACTGGCATGATATAGACATATATACCTCAAAATCATGAATGTTTTAAAACTTACACTACAAGAATGTACCGTCTCTATGCTACCGTCATCTGCTATGTCTGTTGTGGTTACAGAACAAACACTAAGAAAAAAGGGACCTCTGGATGCCTCCTCGCAAAGGGAGGATAAGCACTCCGAAGCTCCCTGGAATGAGAAGCGGTCTTACAATGTGAGATGAAAGGTCTTTTTGTTTTCGAAGGAATGAATCCACAGGGACTATATGGTTCTTGCATCCCTCTTCATGCCACTTTGGTGCACGGTGGACTGCCATGAAGTTCGTCCACCACATCATCTTCGTGGTCCATGGGTAGCTGACCCCCGTTTTGGCCCGTACGAGGTGGCCCCAAGGCAAAGCTCCTCTCGTTGACGTCGTGGTAGTAGGCTTCGCTTTGGGGGCACCCATGTGCCGACTTCTTTGTTACCTTTCACCTTATGCGAGGGGGTCAACCAGTCTTCTTATACCCTTTACTCTATGCGAAGGGGTTATACCGATAATATCGTACCCTTTGCACTGTGCAAAGAGATTGCACTCACATTTGGTGTCTTCATTAGGTCGATGGGCCTGGTGGGGCCACCCTTATGATAATGCCGTAACTAATTCGCTAGAAACATGTTATCCGCTATTTAAAACCTTGTTGTGTACTCATGAAATTTGATTGCTTTAAAATTCTACATTGGTTTGATTTTGATACTATAAAGTCAGTGGTATAAGCATGCAGAACTCAAAAATTCAAATGTCTTAGAATTTCCAATACAAGAATGTACCATCCCAACCGCTACCGCTATCCACTTTAGTGCAACCAATACACTAGAACACAAAGTTATCAATTCCACTCTGGCACCAATCAGAATATGCCATACCACCGCCTAAAACGACACACAATAGCCTGTGTCCTATACCAGCCTTGATTCTGATCATTTTGGTTAGTCCCGGCCATTCCGGGAGGAACTACGCTCTCTGCCCATTCCAGTACCGGATGATGGAGCAAGAGTCAACGATGCTTCGTGGAGGTGGAGAAGGTGCAACAAGTGGAAGAGGATTTTTGACGGTGATGAGCAATTTTAGGCAAGAAAACTACACCATGTTGAGGGATTCATGACAGCGAGGCGTATAATTTTGGGGAAGAAACAGCTTCACATCGAGGGATTGAGGGAGCGGAGCAGTTGGCATGGGCTCCAGCAGTCAAGCATTGGCAGATTGTTGGCGCAGAGCAGCCAACACGGGTTTACTGTTGGAGCTCCCCATATTGGTCGTGGTGGGCGACTGGTATTAGGGAAAAAAAGGAAGAGAGAGGGGGGCACCGGAGAGATGGAGGAGGAAGTAGGGGTGGGAAATGGGAATTTTGGACACTTTTGGACCCCTAAAACACCCAAAATTCCGGTTTTGGACCCCTAATCAAAAAAATTCCGATTTTGGACCCCTGCTGAGCGCGCGTTTGCGAGATGGCGCCACGTGTCCCGGACGTGCGGTCGGGAATCAATCCCGCGGTCGGTCGGCGGGTCGCGCGGCCAGAAAAGGAGACGTGCGCTCGGAGCGGAGAACGCGCGGTCGGGCGACGGCAGACGCGCGGTCAGGCGGGAGACGCGCGGTCGGGTGACGGCAGACGCGCGGTCAGGCGGGAGACGCGCGGTCGGGCGAAGCGATCGTGCGCTCGGCGCGGAGGCACCCGCCGACCGACCGCGGGATTGATTCCCGACCGCACGTCCGGGACACGTGGCGCCATCTCGCAAACGCGCGCTCAGCAGGGGTCCAAAATCGGAATTTTTTTGATTAGGGGTCCAAAACGGGAATTTTGGGTGTTTTAGAGGTCCACAAGTGTCCAAAATTCGGGAAATGGATCCGTATTATTTGACTATCATATTCAATAAGATACACGGTATAGATAGAAGTAGGGGTGGGAAATGGACCCCATAGCAGACGTTGGCGAGCACTTCTCTACTCTATACTTCCATCGGCCCATATCCTGCGCTCCTAGCCCGGCCCACGATACCCTGAGACTGTTGCACGAGTGTACGTTGGGCCCGCACGTCAGCCGTTTGGTGAGCTCCCCCTGCAAACTAAACCCTAGACGCCGCCGCCGATAAAAGGAACCCTTCCTCCCCCGCCGCTCGGCATCCAAACATGTCTCGCCGAAAGGAGAAAAGATGAACTCCAGTTCTGGTTATACGGCTCTGTTCTTGCTTCTTTTTTTACCTTTATGCCTTTCTCTCTTTTGTGTTTGCTTGACGAGTCATTTCTGTGGGGGTGAAGTGAGGAATCTCAATCCATAAACCACATCCTCTGCATCTCCAGATGATGATTGCCAACTAAAACTACATGCACTACCATCTGATCTCCCCCTTTCTTTCTTTTGTTTGCCATGCAATGATTTTTGTCGCGTCTTCTATGATGGTTTCGTTGGTTGCAATCGGTGACGAAGTCGATTGATTGTGCTGGGTTCCTCTGTGATTATCGCTCAACAAAAATCACCATCTTCTGTCCCTTGTTAAAATCACAATCTTCGTGTGCTTGGCGCCCCTGTTAATTTTATTTTCCCCCTGTCAATGTGAGGATCGGTTAATTCAAGTATTGTGAGGCTAAACCAATGCCATGTGGTATCTGATGCTTGGTCCTTGTTCCATGGCCTTGTGTCTCGTAAGAGTGGCAGACAGAAATACAGACGGGTTCTTGCGACACTGGCTGCTCTGCTGCGGATGAGCTTCCTGTTACTATACCCCCGTTTACATCTGTTTCATCACACGTTTCTTTGCTTGTTTGCCAAATGAACAATGGATTGGACGAGAGCTTACTTTGGAGCTGAATACTATAAAAGAAGCAGTATTTCCCTATTTCATTCACACACTACAAAAACAAGGTGAAGAAAAAAAACCAGAAATGACGAAAAATTTTGTCGAATGCTATGAGATGAGCTTAAAAGTTTCTTAATCGTTTTGATCCGAAGAATCGAGTTGCCATAGGTCCAGACGTGCAGCTTCAGGCAGCAAAACAGTACTAGCAGAGAGTAGAGCGCATTTCAGACTCAAAAACTCGCCATCTCGAGTGTTGCTGCTGTCCCTGGAACCCCACAGTTCATCAGTTCTCTCTCCATGATAAAATGAATTGATTCACTCTAGCATAATACTCCATCAGTTCCAACAAAAGCCTCATAATACATCGTAAAACCGCGCATGATCGGGCACCCAGCCAGAACATACGCCAAGCGACTGGAAAACAACCAGAACTGAACATTACAGTTGATGTTTCCTTTGCAATTTTTCCTGGAGATCTGATCTCTGCCAAGCATGAATTTGCAGGCTAACATGTTCTATCATCTCAAATCTTGACGGAAACTTGAGACTTGAAAAACCATCAGAAAATTGTAGAGCCAACGAAATGGCAAAGCAAAATGTTAAGAGGGAATAAAAAAGGACCTTTGCAAATTACTACTAGTTCTCTATCAGCAGTTCAATTTGACTCCTTGAGAAAGTTCATCTTTGTAAAGCAGTAATTTGAACTTTTTGCGTAATCAAAACGTACATACACATTGCAATATATCCTAACTTGCAGTCATCTTGGGGAAAAAAACCAAACGAGCCAAAAAAAAAAACTAGCAGCCATCTAAGACCATATCCAATGTTGTGTTTTAGCCAGTTCAAATAAAAAGAGAAGATACTAAATTAATTCAATACATTGAAGGGGTCGATTCTAACAAAAAAAAGAGCATAGAACCAGGCTCTATTTAGAAGTCGATTCAAAGCATTAAACAATTCATATAAGCATTAAACAACTACATAGGAGATAATACGGTTGCGAGAAGATATTATTATTTTGTGGTTTTTAATGTAATGTGGAACCCAGTTATTAATAGGAATCGATTTAATATATTGGAGAAAAACAAGCTTATATTTCTAAAATACTTAAGTGACATGACTTTAAATCAACATTGGTTCAATACATTAAAGATACTCTAAGCATCACGAAACTCATGGTCCGTACTGCACACTTTACAGCATTTATGTGGTATAACTCCTCTCTAGGCTCTATTATTGGACTAAGGGCACTCTTAATAGAAAAAAAAACTCGACCTGCAGGGGTACAAGACACCCCCCGGCATTAGCTTAAGAAGAAAGATCCTCTCACAGATCGAGAAAATCCCCGAACCCTTGCCCCACCCTGACACAGCGGCATCAGCCCAAGTGAGAGCGCCTAGGGGAGCTAACGCTCGGCCCAGACGACCTGGGCCCTGACCCTAACGACCAGCGATTGGGCGAGCCTTTCGGCCTGTGCTTTGGCTTATGGGGCAAGCGAGGGGATTTTTTTGCCCCCAGACCGAGTCGAACCCAGGATCTGGGGGGTGCTACTAGAGCGCTCTACCACTACGATAGAGGCTCGTTCGCAGGGCACTCTTAATAGAAGACATTGCA
Organism: Dendrocalamus latiflorus; assembly: GCA_017311315.1. Classification (NCBI taxonomy): domain Eukaryota; kingdom Viridiplantae; phylum Streptophyta; class Magnoliopsida; order Poales; family Poaceae; genus Dendrocalamus; species Dendrocalamus latiflorus. The sequence continues at coordinate 9,641,655 of CM029631.1, forward strand.
AATCAATGTTTATACATTTCACATCACATAGAAATAAATTGTAGATATTAATCCTCTAATGTATAATGTCTATCAGTGAGCCTAATAAATAATGATCTCCTCTCACTCTCTTATCCATCCACCGATTTAATGTTATAGACATAACTATGCTCCTCAATGCAAATTTTAGTTGTTTCTTGATATTGGATTGTATGTATATGTAATATCTCATGTAAGACATTGCTTTTCTCTCTTTCTTAACTCATTGACACATCGTATTTCAGTCTATATAGATAACTAATTAATTTTATAGACATTATACATGATAAAGCATTGGAAATACCCTAATATGACACACGCAACAGCACACGAGTCACTGGGGCAACTTCCAACTTGGGTGAAGACATCACATACACCCTTTCCACTGAAAAGGACTTTTGCGTCCATATCAGCACACTTCCATGCCCAGTAACATATCCAAAACTGCATCAATACAAGTCCTGGTGTCTGGCTCCAATCTATCAGTAGGTTCTTTTTTACTATGAATTCTTTCTTATTATGAGTTATAGCTGTGGTTGATGGTTTTTCATTTTAGTGTGAGCATTTATGCGAACCGTTTTAAAAAAGCTATATTAATAAGCTGTTTCGAAAATATAATAAAAAAATCATCCTATTTATTTATTTAGAAAAAAAAACTATAAGATATAAGATAAAAAGAAGAGGGCCTATAATGATCTAACATCCAAACACACTTATCTCTTGTGGAACAAATCACCCATGTGGATGGCAAATTCCCTGGGCTTTCGTCTTTGCTAGCCCAAAAGAGTTAATCTGTAGTTGCCATATTCGTTTTTGAGTGTATCTGTCCCATTCTTCTTTGAGTGTAGTCTGTATATGAAATCAAGAGAACATAGTCAACTATTCGATGGAAAAGCTAATAGTACGATACCATCATCTCATTTCTCACTATTGGATCGAAAAGCTAATGGTCAAAATCAATCGCTACAGTGATGTAATACCACAAACGAAGCCGCTATAGTGATTTTGCTACGACACCCTCGCTGAAATTCAATCGCATTGAGAATGGTAAGCAATGTACCGCTACCATTTTAGTCGTAGAGGATACGCATCCATTTGTGCATGTGTTTGTACGAGTAGACCGCAAGGTACCATTACCATTTTATGCGGCCGCTTCACAGATGATCGCCCAATTAACAATTCACAGAAAACACCCTATGAAAGGGAGAAAGAGAAACAAAAATTCCTCTTCGCTGTTTGCTGTCCTCGTGGTCTCCCCTCCACCTCGTATCGTGCTCCTGCCATCAAGCTTGCTCAATGCCAGCCACCAGCCGCCAAGGTAATTTTTTTTTCTCAATTCTTGCAGCGAATTTCTATCTTTCCTTCTCGGATCCGAACCGCTCGGCGATCCCTCATAGCAGCCCCCCACCCCCCAATTCATTTCGGCTTCTCCAACGCTGTTCAACGCTATTTGGGGTATCTTTTTTTTTTTCCTTGGGACAGCATCTTGTTTTGATCAATTACATCTGTGCTAATACAATTCTTGACTGGGGAATCGCGAGATGAGCATCTTCATAGGTTCCTGGTAGTTCTTGGTCGCGATTAACGTTCTCTGAAATCGGAACTGACAAGCGGACAATATCCCTTTGTCTGTGCTAAGGTCGATACGAAGTTTGATGTTACATATGCGATAAGTATGTCCAGGTTAGCTGCTTTAGATCAAGCTGCAAAAGCAAGCATCTTGGAGAATTCTCTGGTATTTTTCACTGTGATAGGAATGTGATTGTGGACACAGTGCCCTGTGTATTACTCCTAAAATGGATTTGTGTGGAAGTATGGTCTTCATCATTATCGTGTTGCATTTTCTGTCCCCATGGGTTTTTATGCAGCATCAACTGTAAGTACTAAAGTCTGTGTGAAGTGCTATCCTCGGAAGCCATATTCCATTAGTTTCTGGATATCTTAAAAAAATCGTTTGTAATGCCTTTATAGGTATCCAGTTTCAGTGCCCAGCATTTCCTTTCTGTGTTTCAACACTCCATTTGACATGTCAGTTTATCATCAAATCTAAGACATAGATTGAACTGGTTGGGTGATACTCATGCACTAGGCTAGACTAATCACATTGGCATTTGGCACAATTTATGTGACGCTAGGGTGTGGTCATAGTCCAGACTCCAGACTAGTCATTCAGATACAGCAATCACATTTTTATTTTTGATGATGAATGAGCCAAATAGGTCTGATACTCATCACCTTCTGCTCGGATAATTTGTTGAATTTGACCAGCTATCTAACAAAAACTTAAGCTGTTAGGAAGCAATGATACTTTACCCGACTTCCATAATATTTAGATGCGTTTGAGAATGGTGTCACAAAGAGTTTCAGTTAAAAACAGGCATGGTGAAGCAAATTCTAGCTTTGTGAAATGCTCGTTGTTAATGTTTTTATTAGTTATGATGTACTTCTTTTTCCTGTTTACCCCTTAGCACTTTTATCAGCACCAAGCCAACATGGCAACGTCTTATGTTTTGCACTGATATTCCTCTTGGTTTGTTTGAGCCCCTTAGGTGCTTAGGGTGCTTGTTGTTATGATTGACTTAGGCCCTGTTTGGATGAGGGGTAATTCCTTGGAAGGTTTTGGGATTTAGTTCAAATTTGAACTAGATCCTTAGGCTTTCCAATGAAATACCCTAATCCAAACACCCCCTTAGCAATGGAATTCTCATGTATCAAACTGTGGGTACAAGCTTATCTGGACATGCATTGAACTTGCAACTGGTCATGTTTTAGCGCCTCAAATTACTTCTGAGAAACAAGTAATTTGAAGTTGTCTAGTAAACCCTAATTTGCAGCTTTATCTGGACACATTGTAGTGGCCATTGTTTTGTTTAGTATCAATGTACCATTGTGACTCAAAATGTATATAGTTTTTTTAAGGGATCAAAATGTATATAATTACGGATATGATGAGCTGTATTTCACAATGAATAATAATGGAGTGTCTTTGATCTAAAAAACAAAATTTTCTTTAATTGGCTCAAGATTTGCCCATATTTTAGTGGTACTTCATACTTTCCCCCATTGTTTGGTATATTGAAGTTGGTATAAACCTAGTTTGTTGCTTTAACCAAGAATGGATGGATGTAATATATGTTATTTCTTATTTCTGTTGAGTATTTTCTCTACATGTTGGATTTTTGCCAAAGTATCCTAATTTAGATTTAAGAATATTCAATTCTTGCAGTCGGTAGCGACTTAAACGTAGTCTAGCATCAGTCATATACTCATATTCCTTGCAGTTGTTTGTTCTACATGCATTTACAAGGTTGTGACGGAATGAATTCAGGTTAGAAGGTGCACATTCGTGTTCGAATTGTATTTGACAGTGGAGATTAGACCTAAGCATGGGAGCTCCAAAACAGAGGTGGAATTCAGATGAAGAGGCTGCTCTCAGAGCTGGAGTAGCAAAGCATGGAGTGGGAAACTGGCGCACAATATTGAAAGATCCAGAATTTAGCTCCACCTTGCGCTACCGCTCAAATGTTGACCTAAAGGTTAGAACAGATTACACTTAACTCCACTTTTGTTGAGGTAACTTGCTTTAATCATGGTCTTTGAAATTTTCTATTCTAGAAATCATGTGTCATTTGGTGTTAAATTTCCAAATAGTAGTAATCAGTTCTTAATGTGCATTCCCTTTTTTGTACTAATCACTACTTAGGACAAGTGGCGCAACATCAATGTAATTGTCACTGCATCGGGTTCTCGTGAAAAGGGAAGGACTAGCGTGAAGAGGAACCGAGCTACTCCTAAGAATAATGATCACTCAATGGCAATCAGCACAGTTGCTTCTGATGTCGATGATGAGATTGTTGATGTACAGCCTATAGCATCAGTAACTAGTGAAGTGTGGAATAATTCGAATACAAAGAAATCTCACTCAAGGTAATTATATATATGTAATAGTCTAATTCATAAATCCTGTCATTTAGTTCTTTTCTCACAGTGTTATCCGGAAAACAACTAGATTTTATGGATGCTCTACTGTTGTTCTCTGGCTTTCCTGCAGGCTAGACAATATCATAATGGAGGCTATAAAGAACTTGAATGAGCCTACAGGATCACACAGAACTACTATTGCTAATTACATAGAGGTTTGTGTCTTCTCTGTTTTCATTTCTTTCTAGCACTAGAGGTATATATTTTATGATCTGTCTGAAAATGAGCTTTCCTATTGTCTTCTTCTTGTTTATCTAGTGTTTTACATTTGTTAATGTCCATTTTTTGCTATTTTTGTTTAGTCAACCAAAGGTTTTAATGAGCACGTAGCAGTCAGCTTCTCATATATGGATTCAGCGTTTCAACTTCGATAAAAACTCTTTGGAGTTTGGAATTTGAGAGTTCTTGGAGAGGATTTGGTGCCCATGGGTACCAGCATCACTCATATCTGCATTAGTACCACAAAGAGGAAAAAACCCTAGTTTCCTCAGAAAGATTGTGAGGAGTATAAAGGGCCTCAACACCTAAGCAAACACAGTTTTCTTACCAGAAACAAAAACTACAACTAATCTGATTTATCAAAATGAGCTATCACAGACAGCAACCAGTAGAATCCCACAATTTAGCAAGTCTGGTACTTCAAGGCCTCCTGCATCTTTTTGTGCATGAACTGCAACCTACTTTGTCTTCACTATCGCCCACCTGTTGGCTGCCCCAGCCAGGGTTCAGAAAACAGGCCATAACTGGCGAGTAAACCAGAACTGGCGTGCTTCTGGTTTTCTGAACCTTGGCCCGGTTCACCCCTAAACCCTGTATTTCATCACATTTTCTGTTGGAATGTGTATATTAGCGCCTACTTTGAAACTTCCAATGATTATATTTTTTTAAAAAAAATGAATTCAAGATGCAGCAATAACCAGACAAATTTTTTTGCCAGGAGACCAGCCGAAAACCAGAACCAGTCTGGTTCCAGTTTCAGGGCTGGTTCTGGCTCTGTAAACGTGGATCAAACTGTTGCATTATCCCTTCTTGTGTAGATCTCTGATGGCATTTTGAAATTATGATCATGTTTGCAATTGCTTTTATTTGCTAATAGAAAATCTTGTTGAAATGAGTTACACTTGCTCTAATTTGCTTTGCATGTGGTAACTTTCTTACCCTGATTCATATAGGAGCAATATTGGCCACCTAGTGATTTTGATTACATATTATCTGCAAAACTGAAGGACTTGACCGCCACTGGAAAATTAATAAAGGTAATTTCCATTTTAGTTCTCAACTGCATATTTACGCTTTTTAGAGGAAAAAAACTAATACAACATCGATGATTGAGGTGAAACTAATTGGTGATCCCATATGGAGTAACGTTCAATTAACTACACCTTGTAATCAAGTATAAGTACAACCTATTGCATGAAAACCTTTGGAAGCCTAATTTTCATTCAACTGGAACAATCCACATGCCATATTTGCTAAAATAGAAGCTATGAAGCTTTTCCGATATTTGCATGGTTGGGCATAATGGCATATGTATTTGTGCCAAAAGATGCATACACTTATTTATCTGAGCACCATACTCTATTAGACTACTACTACAATGCCAATTGCCAAACATGTTTGTCAGATACCAGCAATTACTTTTTCATACTAATTTCCAGTTCCATTTCAAGTACTTAGCAAAATGCCATTTTCCTGAAAGCGTTTTTTGGTTGTTGGGCTCTTTGTTGTTCATGATTTCTCTTTAAATGATTAAAAGTTTTTATTTTGAGCCAATTAGAAGCTGCTTAGTTCTGCATATTTTGTGGGCATGTAAAATGTCTTAAACCATGAGAATGGCTGTCTGTTATCTCGGCTATAGACTATGGTTACTCATATGAAGAGTATATAAACTAGACACCAGTTCAGCATGCGACCCTATGGAACATTGCAGGTGAATCGGAAGTACAGGATAGCACCTAGTTCACCATATTCTGAGGGACGAAGCCCCAAAATACTGCTGCTAGAAGACGTACAAAGAGAGCCCCAGAAAATATGGAGCAGTGATAGTAAAACCCTCACAAAATCTCAAGTTGATGCTGAATTGGCGCGTATGGCAACCATGACTGCAGAGGAGGCTGCAGCAGCCGCCGCTTGTGCAGTTGCAGAGGCAGAAGCTCTCATGGCAGAAGCTGAAGCAGCAGCTAGAGAAGCAGAGGCTGCAGAAGCAGATGCCCAAGCTGCACAAGCCTTCGCCGAAGCAGCATTGTTGACATTAAGGAACAGAAATGCTGCGAAATTGGTAATAGCCCTAGTCCATGAATCCTTTAGTTATATGTCCAATTGGTTATTCCTTTCAAAAAAAATGTTCTTTCACATGTAGAACTAGGTTTCATAATCCCTTCAGTAACTGATTGAGTGATTGATTACCTCTGGTCACTAAAATGCCAAATTGAGCAAGTTTTCATAAAATCATTGGCTTAAGGAATGAAGATTAAGATTTCCCATAGGAACTTATGCCAAGCTATAGATAAAGCATTGGTTTTAACTGATTTTCTTGTTGCTCTTGCACTCAATCATGCATGATACCTCCTCCAGTCAAACAATATTAGTTTTGACCAAATATATTGTCTAGAATTTGTAGTTTGTATATATGAAAATGGTAGAGTAAATTTGTCATCAAAATACTTTCATAATATTACACTTTTATAACTTCTTTCAAATATTTGATAACAAAATTTAGTGGTCAAAGTGGTTTCTTATTGACTTTTAAAAGTAAAAAATGTCACTCTGTGACTGAAGGGAGTATCTAAGAATAATATTTGAAAAAATGAAAAGAAATCTTTAAGTTCATGTCTTCTCTAGTTTTGCCGGAAACAAGCAATAAATCAACCTGGTTTTGATGAGTTGCCACCTAAGCAGATCTATTTTATTTTCCACTCGGTAACCAAGTGGAACTAGTCTAGTACTGGGATCTCAAAACACCATGTGGCATAGTGCTTGTTGCCAATCATCAGATGAAATGTGCAACAGTGCTATGTTTCATCTTAATAAAGTGGCTATATAGGACGCTGAAATGGAGCACCATGATGTCTGAGCACCATGATTTCAAATGCACGAATTCAACCCAAATTTGGGTATATTTTTTTAAATATCGGTTTTAGGGTATATACCCATCTATAACAATTCAAATAAAACATATACCTTTGAAAAATATACTCAATTTCAAAATTTCAAATGAATTTAGATCACATGCTTTGCTGATTTATATACATAATCAGCACATATCTACAATCAAACTATCATAAAAAAGGTAACAACATTTTGAATTTCAGTTCACACTTATTTAAACTAGTTAAACTTAACATCTTAAAAGTTTTAATTTTTTTCGCACACGATACATAGGGAAACACCTATTTTAGATCATGGTGTCTAGGCACCATGATATCCCAATTAATTATACTATATATATATATATATAGTATACGAGTATTTAAGACCATATAGATAGTATGAACAATTTTTCAGAGGTGGTATGTATATTTTTTGACATACTCCTTTTTATGTGCGTATATGAAGGTATTTATAAAATATGCTAAAAACTATGAACTCTCTTGCAATTTTTTCGTATGGTTCATATTGGAGTATCTTATAATTAGTATATGACTATACCTAAAGTGATAAAGGAGTATTTCAAGTTTGTTTAGATGGTATATTAGAGGTAGGTGTAATTACACCCGGGAGTAAAAAGTTTTTTTCCTATATATATATATATATTCTATTGTTCACATGTAAGATAACATCTAGGATCTAAAATAGGTAAAATAGGCATGACATCTAGGATCTATTGTTCTATTTTATATCATGGTGTCTATGCACCATGGTGCCCCCAATTAATTATCCGTAGCATCTCTGCTTGTTGTAACGTCTCCGTTTCTGAGACCGTTAGAAATCCCCACAACTATCCAGAATTGTTCAGCCGCAAAGTATTGTAGATGAGTGTGCATTATACTAACATATGCTTACAACATAAGAACCAAACTTTATTACAGATTTAGGGCATAACAGCCAAGTTTTAGCACAGCGGGCGTCCAAGCCCAAAGTTATCACATCATAAAAGAAACCACACAGGCGTGCCTAAACAAGGATGAGATTTAAAACCAGAGATCATCTACACCAAAGGATTCTTCAAATTCTTCCTCGATGGGTTCTTCGTTATCATCCCATGATTCTTTCATTGATGGTTTAGCAAGTATGAGTACAATGGTATTCAACAAATCACAAGGGGAAATATCAATTAACTACTTGTCATTATTTCAAGAGGTGGGGATATGTTGTCTTTATTACTACATTTACAAATGCATGTTTATTTGTAAGCAACTTTCTAAAGCAAAGGTTAACTTCTTAAGGGAAAGGGGTTTTATCAACTTGATTACCAAATTGATACATTATTAAAACTACTTATGCCTTACTGTTAGATTCACCTATTAAACACAGCTTCATTTATCGGAAGCACGGTATATCTTAATACTATTAGTTTGACTGTTACCCAATTTTACCTATAAAATTTCTCAAACTTTCAATGTCATGCAATATACATGCAACAGATAGCGTGCAACTGAGTTCAGATAACAAGGTCTTTTAGTGCTCTCTTCTTTCTAGCTTTTACCCAGTAGATTCTGGGCCACCCATTGTTAGTAATCCACTGGCCAAAGCAGAAACTATGAATTGACTCTGGGTGGATCTACCGTTGTTAAGTATGGAAGATACTGCTTCCAAACCACCCCGTTGTACACGGGTCATTCCTACCCCTAGAACAACAAACCCTCCTGTAGATATTCACTCGAATTGACAGCTACTTGACCAGGTCTGACAAGTCAAAACTTATGGTTGAGCGATTTCTATGTCCTTTACTCAGTATAAGCTTCTAGTTCTTACTTCTCACAAATGAGGCAACCGACCACAAACCAATAAACCCAGTGCGTTATGACACTACCACCAAACCATACCAAATCCTCCATCCTAGGGTAAGGTCGTGGACTCCAACAATCTAGTGACTTTCCACAATTGATCATTAACCCTAGTACAATTTTATTCTATGGCAAAGCGCCCAGGTAATTTAGTAATAGAAACATTAATTGTTTAGTCTAATGATGATTAATTATACAATAGTTTAATATTATTAAAGCTTTCAATGTGAATATGGCCTCAAGTAAAGCATGGCATTTTTCAGAGGTAGGACATAACTAATTATCATATTATTCTAAACAATTATTTTAAATAAATAACAGTGCAATAATAATAATAAAAGTACTGGTAATTAAATAATCTAAACAATGTAGATTCAATATGATAAAAAACGTGTGACTTGCCTTGCTGCTCAAAGTATTCAACGAGTTCGAAGTCTTGACTGGGTCCTCGGACGAGTGGCTCAGTGAATCCGGGAGCTAGCGCAAACAAATAAGCCAAATAAGTCCGTGCTTGAAAGAAATCAAGCTAGGAAAGCAAAATAAAAAGGAATAAAATTCAAGAAAAACCGAATAAAGATGGATATAGGTTTTGTAGAGTCTGGTTTGGTGAAACCCTTAATTCCGATCGACCTATACCTATACCCCTTAATTCCGATCGACCTATACCCCTTACAGGCTTACGCAGACAACGATTTCCGCCGCTTACTGCGCACTCTGGACGACTTATCGGGCCACGCGACTTCACGCTCACCTGCTTAGGGCTTCGGGACCTACGCGACTCAGCGTACCGCCACACCAACCGGGATCTCCGCGACTACTGCCCACTACCGCACCCCTCTCCCCCCTTCGGAGAAGATGGCTTGGGGAGCCTGGCACCTCCAGATGGCTCTGATACCAAATTGAGAACCCAGACAGCGACTCAGGGATCTGGTCGCTACGATGTATGGTAGAGAATGGATTATATGAATGCAAGGATAGAGTTAGATATGCAGATTGGAAATGATGATATATTTTAGAAACAAACAGTAACTAAGAACATAAACAAGAAAAGAAATAGTAAATAAGAACAAGAATAGTAAAGTACTGAATTTAACAAATATAAAAGAACATATGCAGATGCAGCACACAAAGAACTAAAAGATATGCTTATGCAAAATGATAGATATAGAACAGAAACTTATAATATAAAGATAAGACATAAATTAAAAAGAACATAAACTTAAAGAACTGAAAGTAAAGAACACAATATAAAGTTAGAATGAAATAATAGAAATATAGAACATAAAAAACTTAAGTATAGAACTTAAAGAACAGAATAAAAAGAACATTAGTAATATAGCAGAATAACATAGGTAATAGAAAGAACTTGAAATGAAACAAACTTAAAATAAAGAGAGTTTAGGGATAGAAATCATTCCAGCGTTCATTCATATACCTTGATAGACAGAAGGAATCCTTCTGTGTAGTACACCAGAAGCTAGAACTATTACAAGTTTTAGTTATACAAACCACACTTAGATTTTACAAACTTTTACACACTTACACACTTAGACTCAAAGATTGAGTCTTTATTTAGGCTACTACTTATTTTACACTAGTTTGTGGAGTGGTAATGGAGTGGTATGGTGATCAACTTCCTACTCTAAGCTTTGTGGAGCTATGGAATGGAACACTTAGAGCCGTGTGAGGAGTGATGTGTGAAGAGCGATCCAGGAAGTGATCCTTGAAGAGCGATCCAGGAAGTGATCCTTAGAGCTCTCCAGGAAGTGATGCCCTTTGAAGCTTGCCTTCATGCCCTTTATATAGGGGTCGCCACCCCTGGGATAAGCATGGGTAAAGATGCTCCATGATGACACCTTTTGACCGTCAATACCATTCTTCATGATGACGCTTTACACCTCAGGGAGTCATGATGAAACTTTAGACCTCCATGAAGAATATTCGCCATAATGACACTTTTGACCAGACTGTATTTTGTCTGCAATAGTTCAGATTCCTTCTGCAATAGTAGATAGTACCCATATAATTGTCCTGACAATTGTTCTCGTTGTTGGAGAGCTTTTGCGAACAATTATTGTTATTCGCTGTCTTCATCTACTATCATTGGTGCAGAGGTTGTACCTTCAATTTCATCTGGTTGGAGTGTATCATACCAACTCAGCATTTTCTGATATTCTATGCGTATCATTGTGTCTTCGCCATAATCAGTCTTTATTAGGCGTCCAACACCTTTTTGTATTATACCATTGCCACCACAGAATATTTTCATGATCCGGTTCTGGAAAACCATTTGACATGAGGTGTCTAGATAGATGCTATCTTCGATTTCCATGGCTTCTTTAAACCACCGCCACTTGTCATGATTGGTATTCTGAGAAAATAATTCTTTTTGTTCTTCAGTCAGAAAACCATTTGTTCTGGCAGGGAAAGTGAAACATCCTTTGAGAATGTAAACATCATGCATTGCCGGCCTGACTGGTGGTGTAAATCTTGGTGGGGTAGAATAGAAGATAATTTTGTATCTTCCCCTGATGAATGTCATTCTTTTGCAAGCTTCTTTTATTGCAATTCCAAGATCAGACTGAAGAATCTGATTAAGTGTGCCATAGATGATATAGACTAATCCTTGGTCTATAATACTCTGGAGAGAGAGATTGTTATGGGTTTGTGTTTGTAGGCTTCTGAAGAGTTTAAGGTCTATCTCTGCTCTCAATATAATATATCTGTGATATGGCTGGATAATTATTCTCTCATCAAAATGGAGGAGTGGAAATCTGTGGACATTGATTCTAAGGCTTGGGTTAATTTCTCTCCCCTCATATAGGTTGATAAAATATTTTTGGAGCTCTGAAAATATCTTCATTTGTCTCTCATAGTATTTTTTCCAGATGAGTTTTATAATATCTAGCCCTAGGCAAGAAAGTGTTTGCTTAGTTTTAAAACTCAATCTAGAAATGAGAATTTCATGAGTGCTGGGGTCTAGGAGCTCTCTGGAGGCTATATTCTTCCTAACTTTGTGGCTGCAATAACTCTCTCTTCTTACTTTATTTTGGTGGCTACATGCAATTGTATGAATGCTTTCAGATGCTGATAATGCCATGGTTCTTATTTGTGGAAATGCTATGAGAAGTTCTCTGATATTTATGCAGTCTGGGGATGCAATTATGGTGGATGCATATGTTTGTTTGTGGTTAAAACCACTGCTTTGTGAGTTTGTACTCAAGCTCAATACTTTTGATGATCTAGTATCTAGATCAAATAATTTTGAATCATCAGGAGATCTGTCATGGAGATCTGATGTCTTTGAGTCATCTGGGGATATACCACTCAGATCCAATATTTTTGAATATTGAGATGGTCTCATATCGAGGCTCATCTTTGAATTTTTTGATGATCTGATACTCAGATCTGATACTTTTGAAGATTCTTTTGATCTGGTACCCAGATCCAATAATTTTGAATTGCTAGGTGATCCAGCACCTAGATATAATACTTTTGACGGGCTTCCTTCCCTTCTGGGAAGAATATCTTTTGGTACAGAAGCCCCTTCTGTGGGCACATAATCTGATGATATTGCCTTTGTATCTTTAGGCATCATATGATTGAAATAGTAAGCCAGCCCACGGAGTGCATGAGCTTTTTCTTTACTATTCTTTGCTTGCCAAAGTAAATTGAGTAAGCCTTGCTGCAATTCTGTTGCAGGAAAATTATGATTGAACCGCTCATAATTCCCCTCCCGTGGTTGGGGTAATTTCCAAGAGCTCATCTGCGTATATCTTTGCTGGGACATGATTCTCCTGTAATGTGACAATGAGGCAACTAACTAGATTAGTTGATATTCATGAAATATTATTGCACACATTACCTTCTTTATACCTTTATTATCATGGATCATGTCTCTTTTGATCAATAATGTGGTAAAAATGTAACATAATATTACATTGATGGGAATGTAACATGATATTACATAATTTGACCAATTATATTTTTGATTTGGGATGCATGCTTTCATACATATAATATGAACCAAAACTATTTGATAGTGATGTTTGAGCAATAACCCACTATTTCCAATTTGGGTCTGTTTGGTTGCCTGCATGGGGATGGCTTGCACCAGCGTATACAGGGAGATGGTGTTTGGTTGCCTGCATGGAGGAGAGAGCCTGCACGAGTGGATGCAAAAAATCAACTGGAGCCAGGCTGAGGAGAAACGTGGATGAGGAGCTTCCCTCCTCAGCCTGGCTACGCTCATACAGCTGCATGAGCACATGCAGACAACCAAACAGCCCCTTTGTGAATCATCATATAGGTAACTATGGCAAAGATATGAATTATCATTTAGGCAACTATTGCAAATATATGAGTCATTGTATGAGTCATCATGTATGCAACTATTGCAAAGATATGAGTCATCACATGTGCCAAATTACTGGTTAAAGATGTGTTTTTGATCATACCCAAATAAGTTTTTATAAGCTACTCTATGGAGACAAGACCTATTAGGTTTTGACATTCCATAAAGATTAGCGTGAGAAGCATATGGCTGCATAGAATTTCGTTTTTGGCTCCCATAGCTAAAGAGTAAGCTTATAAAATGATCATGACAACTTATATCATGCTTATAATGATTCCCTAGCAACTTGTTTTGGATGAACATTTCCTTATACCTAGTTTGCTCCTCTTTTTGAGGCCAAGACGTGGGAAAAAGATGAGTGTTCTTCAGCTGCAATATATTTATGTAACTAACACTTTGAATGTTAGTCATGGTTGGCTCAATGGATATCTCATTGACAATATTTTCTTTTCCCGAAGCAATCTCTATAAATTGATTTAATAACGCGTCTTCGGGTATGGAACAAAATTTTAATTCCAATTGTTTGTTCATGATTTCAAACTTGATACTATCATTCGTCACAAGAAAAAGACGTATCAAAGATAAGAATGGTGTGCCTAGAATGACTCCTTGTTTTAGATTTTTAACAAGCAGGAAAGAAGTCTTAATAGAAACACCGGAAATGCAAATGAGAACTTCAGGGATTTTGTAATTGACTTTAAGTTGGTTCCCATCCGCCCCATGAATTTTATGAGTAGATTTTTGAAAATATTTGGAAGGAATAATTCCTTCATGAATACAATTCATATCAGCTCCTGAGTCAATTAAAGTTTTATAATTGAAGTGAAACCCATCAACAAACTTGTATGAGATTTCTACATACCATTTTTGTTTGAAGTAGGTTTCTATGGAACTAACTATTTCTTGATTGTTCTGAAGAATTTCTTCTCCTTCAGCAGATTCGCTCTCTGATTCACTTTGAGTTTCATACTCACTTTTAATTTCTTTTTTTCTAGAAATTTCTAGAATTTGAATTCTTCTTTGAAGATCACTTAGTACTTCTTTTATATAGTTTTGTTCTTGAAGCAAGTTATTTAGACCCAACTGCTTCTTTGCCTTCTTATGATCTTCTACTCTTTGAATGACTTCATCAATAGAGAAATACTTTTTATGTTGGATATCTTTTACTAACTTTTTCTTGTTAGTTTTTATCCTTGATAAGAATCTTTCCAAGATAACTTCTTTTTCTCTTGGATCTTGCACCGTATCAAAGGTGTCTAATACAAATTGTTCTAAGTCTGTGAGGACTAGAATATTTTCATCAGAGGTATCCTCAGAGACATCTTGCTTACAGCAAGAACATACACTATTTTCACAATGATTAACTTCTGATTTTTCTCCATCTTCAGAGCTAGATTCATTGTCAATATGATTTAGGATATCTCCTAATTTTTCTTTAATGTCTTCAGACTCTGATTCTAGCAAGGTTTGAATTTTCTTTTTGATTTTGGATTTGAAACATTTACTTGCTATATGACCCTTCAAACCACATTTGAAGCATACAATCTCTTTATAATCCTTTTTAGGATTATCCTTTTTAAGAGGTTTTCTGCGACGCTTCCTCTTAATATAATAAGCTTCTTTCTTATTATCAACATGATTTTTTCTAAATCTTTTGACATGCTTTGTCTTATTTCTTCTTTCACGTTGATCCTCAAATCCAAATTGATAGCAAAAATCTCTCAATTCCTTTTTCCCAATAATTTTTTGTTTCTTCAGTTGGTCCTTCATTTTAAGATCATTACAAAGTTCAGTACCTACCAACTGTATCTTTTGGGTGATTTTTCCTATATCTAGAAATTGATAATTTATACTACCCTCTCCTTCTTTTCGTAAGGAGTTTCTAACCCTTTCAACAAATAAAGGAGGTAGTCCTGATATATACTTTTCCTTCCAAAAATCTTGATTAGGCTCAGGAAGAGTATATAAGTTTGATAAAAAGTATCTTTATACCTCCTAAAATCAGACATAGTCTTACATCTTAGGTTTATCAGTTGTTCTCTATTTTTCTCATAGATATCTTGATAATTTTTAGCGAAATGATAGACGATATTATAAACTAAAGTAGTCAGGGCATCAGAGATGTTACCGACAGGGTTACCATGCACATCTACCCGGACTATAGGATTGCCATTTTCATCTGTCTTCACTGCATCAATAATTGCTTGCTTCTGATCAGAATCCATGTAGTGATCCCACCAGCCTCTCAATTGCCCAAAGAATCCAACAACAATCATTGAGGCTGCTTCTCTTTCTGGATTACCACTAGCTATGCAAGCATTAGCATACATAATCATTTGATGGCAAAGGGTAAATATTTGATACTCAGTGAATCCATCTAAATTTCATTCCACAATTTTTTTGCCATTGAAATATGCCATATTGCTAATTTGAGGCCTTTCTTCCAATTGAAGATCAGCATAAGTTGGTCTAGGATAGTAATTCCTTGTCCTAACAGTATTAGTAATTGGTTTAAAGATCTTATTGATCATATCATTATTTTCTCCATCAGAGATTTGATTAATATTTTTGTTTACCTTTAAGTTGCTTAACTTATTGGCTAACTCACTAACCAAATCTGTAGAGACGGATGATCCTATTGCTTTTTGTTTCCCAAGTTTTATATTAGGACTTAATATTTGTGGGGTAAACAAAGGAACAATAGATTGAGAACTAGATGATTCAGACTGAGAATTGAATGGATAATTTATCTTTACCTCAGCCTTGCTGGACTTGGATCCTTCCAGGAGAATATTTTCGATGCGATCCGTTTGCTGTCCAAGAGCATGTAAAGATATATTTGCATAATTTTGTTGTTCCACTAGGTGTCCTATGTATTCTACTTTTACAGGATCACCATAAGTGGTTTTGGAAATATTTTTTAATGGAGATGCTATGGAGCTTTCTCCCTGAGTATTATTTGGAAGTTGGATAGATTCGAAGGGCAGATGAACCGACTCTTCAATCTTTCCACCAGAGGTTTTCCATTCTTTTGAGACCTTTTTGATAACATTTAAGTCATCAGACTTTGGTTTCTTTTGAACGGATTTTAGAGTATTTATTTCAGACCTTAGTTTGGCTAATTCAGACTTTAACTCTTCTAGGTCTGACTTAGGCTCTAACTTGGGCTCAGTTTTGGATTTGGTTTTTGATTTACTCTTTGGCTTGAAGAATTCTTCCAGATGTATGATCTGGCTATTCTCATACCAGTCAAAGAAGTAAATATGTCTTTTTTGCTCTTTCATCTCTTTGTACCAAATCTCTCTTATTTTTTGAACATAAGGACTGTCTACATTTTTGTAGTACCTTTCACACTTAATCTTATTTTCAGGAAGATCAAGATTTCTTTTAAGGAGATCCTTATCGATTTCAAACTCATGATCTTCTTTTACTTCCTCTATAACATTGATCTCAAAATCTGAGATTGAGGGCTCATACTGATTATTCTTATCCTCATAAGTTGTATAGACAATATTATTTGGTTTAGTTGTGGTCTATTGTCTAGGTGAAAAGAGGGTCTTGATTGAATAAAGATTGTTCTTTTTGAGGAGAATGTTATTTCAACATCTCCATCTGGTGTTTCGGCCAGGGATTCTAATTCATTTTGTTGAGTGGCTTTTGGCTCAACAGCTTGTAGGAGAGTCCACTTCTCCGGAAGTGTTATCTCATCCCACTTCAAGGTTTTGGGAGTAATAATATAATTTCTAGGATTGGCTTGAAGAAGTGTGGTCAGACCTTTGGGTGTATTCTGTTTTGCACATGGAGCTAACGTGGTCATGGCTTTGTAATAGATACTGTATTTCACTGAAATGTTTTCACTTCCAGGTTCAAGATCAAAGCCAGATGTTTGTAAGCTCAAGGTCAGCACCTTATGGAGATTTAAGTCTGAAAGAGATACAGAAAAGTCTGGGAAGGTGTTGAAGAACACATGACCATTACTAAGACTAGCTTCAACCATTCCTAGCAAAGAGTACTTAAACTTTTTATTTCTGCAATCTCTTAGACAAGCCAACACAGAAATATTTAAACCTCTTCGAGTTAATGATCTAATAGCCACTTGTACTAGACCAAAATGTATATAATGATATTGAGGTTTTGCTCTGATATGATTGATTTCTTTTTCAGAAAGAAGATGCAGAGTTTCATGCAAAGAGCTAATAGGAACAGTTTTTTCTATAGTTTTTATATGGTAATCAGAACGAAGGGAAAACGTGCCTATATGATATACATCCTTAACATTTACCTTAGGTACTTTCCAATTTGCAATGCTTTGCTCTATATCCTCAAAGCAAACAGACGAAGCATTCTTAACCGACATCGTTTTGATAGACCTATCATTACTGCCAGAGGCTTCCAGACGGTCAGTTACACCAAGAGACCTGGCTAACCAAGACATCTTATAAGAAGATAAAAGAGATAGGATATGTAGTCTTTCTAGTCTACGGCAGGGAAAATCTCACAATAAAGATCAACCTTTTGGATAGACGGTTTCCAGACAACGGCAGGGTAGAACCCTTAATTCCGATCGACCTATACCCCTTACAGGCTTACGCAGACAACGATTTCCGCCGCTTACTACGCACTCTGGACGACTTATCGGGCCACGCGACTTCACGCTCACCTGCTCAGGGCTTCGGGACCTACGCGACTCAGCGTACCGCCACACCAACCGGGATCTCCGCGACTACTGCCCACTACCGCACTATATATATATATATATATATATATATATATATATATATATATATATATATATATATATATATATATATATATATGTTAAATGGGTTTCTGGTTAACAGTAACAGATCTGACAAGTGTTGGGTTCGGGTGTGGAATAGTATTTGGATCGGGCTTGCGTACTGAGCTTGGCCCAAAGGTTTGGCTGGGATGAGTTGTGGTTTGGCTTGGCCCAACACTACTTGCCAGGCCTTCAGCCTGGTTTGGCTTCAGCTCAGTTGAGCTCAGCGCCATGGTGCCCAAGTAGAGCAACGACAGCAGTGAGCCTACGCGAGCTCCGACGAAGGTTGCCGACAGCAAGCGGAGGTATGGATGGGTTCAGTGAAGCTACACGGTTCCATTTTTGGGGTTTGTGAACACCAGAGTTCACCGGAGATGGCTGGCGGCTAGGAGGGCTCGCTAGAGCTTCACGGCACGACGGAGCTCTGGTGTCTTTTTGGCATGGCCAAGGGCATTTTGAGCATCTAGGGCGTGCTAGGAAGGAAATGGCAGCTTGAGGAGAGCTATCCACGGAGGACCCCCTCTCGGACAACGGCGGCGCACTGCGCCAGTGGCCGAGGAGCTAAGGGAGTGTAAGGCGAGGTTGGCGTTGGGTTTGGGAGGTCCTAAGGGTGCTGTGGTTACAGAGAATTGAAGAATTATCAGCCATGGCAGAGAATTGGGCTTGGGACCTCACCAACGCAGGGCACAGTGGTGGCAGCGGTGTAAGGCTGGAGGTTGGGAGGGAAGTGCAAGGGATTGCAATTGGAGTTAACGGTGGCTGCCTAGGTGATCAGCCATGCTTTATAAGGCGAGCAAGGCGGTGGGAGCAGTGGCGAGGTCTCAACGGCGTTGGCGCGGTGGTAGCCGGGTGGCTTTGGTGACGAGGTGGCGTGCGAAGCTGGCACGTCAATCTTGCTGCACCTCACTGGAGCTTTGGCAAGCTGGCGGGCAGGGCATGGGTAGGCGCGTGCGTCGGCTACACAAAGCACGGGCAGCTTGTCTGGCGTGGTCAACGGCGGGGCATGAGAGGCGAGGACGGTGAGGAGGCGATGGGCATTGATGAGGCGGCCAGCGAGTTGGCGGAGCGACGACGGGACTACACGCTGAGGTGGCGTGCACGGAGGTGGCAGCGGCGGCGAGTGGCGTGGAGCCCAATGGCGCTGAGGCGCAGGGGAGAAGGCGGGGAGGAAAAATGCACCACCGTGCGGGGAAGATGACAGGGACCAAATAGGAAAGCAGAAAAACGAGAAGGCTTGCCAAATCGGGAAAGTAAACCCAATTGGGCCAAAATTCAAATAAATTTAAAACTTTTTTACATTTTGAGGTGTTTCATTTGCTTTCTGTTTACTTTAGAATTTAAAAGCTCGCTTGTTATGGAACTCTTCACAAAAAATATGATCAACCAGCACATTGTAATTGGTGTCTTCATTGTTAAATTTGTGCTGCACTCCTGCCCCCATTTCGATTTTTTTCCCGCATTTTGCTGTTCACACAAGGACAAAACAACAATTTCAGACAGTTGTCAAAGGAACTTGCTTTTGATTTCATTGTTTATTTTTAATGCTAACTATTTCGAATGACAACTATTGTTGTGCAAAATGATCTGCACGTTCTATTGACCTCCTGTAAATGAAACCTGGCATTGGGAAACTTTAATGGGAAACTGTTATCACACCATTGTAACTTTTCTTACGACTTCCACACATTTGGCGTATATTCTTTGTCTTCATCTTTATCTCACCGTGTTTAGATCTCAGTGAAAAAAATGTCCAGTGAACAGACTCTTAGGAAAACAACCCCCTTCGCAAATAATCTTTTGCTCAGATCTTATGTACTTCTCAATTCGATCGAAGTTCCTATAAAAACTGAGCATGTGATCCATATTAGACAGCTGTACTATAACAAACAAAAGATAAGAGCTGACCAAAATATACACCACCATAAAAGCATCTAGCAAGTCAAATCCACTTATATATGGTTTCTGCTCTTTGACCTTGATCTTACCTATGGGAACCTCCTTTTGTTATGTGCTATTCTCTAGAGATAGATCAGAACAGCCAGAGTTATTTATTTGACATTTGTTTACTTGGGAAAGATATTACTTTTAACATCAAAGCTCTTTCAGGTGAAGGTGAATATTGAGTTTAAGTGCATGCCTTCCTGTGTGAAAGATTCAATTTGTATATCTATCTAACAAATAGGAAACCAACGCGGTTCGCTGCTCCATCAAAATCTGACACTTCCATGTACATGTGCAGATGGCCCAAGCTTGATGCTACTCAGAGCTGTTCCAGTCAGCATTGCTACAGGATGCAGATGATGTCTATCTTACACTTTTGCTGTATGTACATGCTTACTGCAGTCGAGTCAAAAGCAGTTGCCCCCTAGTTGCATCAACTTATGTTACAGGAACCATGTGAGCCAGAATGCACCAGCAACAATACCCCTGCCATTTCGGTAGGTACACCCTTTGCAACATCATTTCAGAATTCAGAGCTCAGTGCCATGTGCTGGCCCCTCCATTATGTTGAACATGTTACTCCTTTTCAATGTCAATGGTTCGCTGCAATGTGCTCGTCGCCGCATTTGCATGGCTGCATTGTCTATCAACAGCCTTTGCTTGGCTGCATTGTCGCATGAAATTGCATGCAAATCTGTTTGGCATGTGATGCCCCTCTTTCTGGTACTAAATGATCGTCACAGAAAAGTGACGAAGATACTGCGTTCGGTTAGAATCATAGTGAAAAATCCACACAACCCGTGTCCGGTGAGAATTGAGCTATGACTAGGCGACCATGAATGGCGAGGGAAAGCCTGGTTTGCCCGCATTGATGTGCGGTGCGGGGAGAGAGGCAGAAAGGCCTGGTTTGCCCGCATGCATGCATGTATGTATGTGTGTGTGCGCGCGCGCGTGTACATTATAGCTGGAATTTTAGCTATCCCATGAAGCCACACCATCTCGGTATGCTTAGCCGTTGGATCGTAGAATGATGGCTCCCGTGACCGTTCGATTGCTTCCGATGTCCAATAAATAGCTGTTATTAGTCAGTGTATCTGGAGCCTTCTCCCTCCTTGGATTTGCATCTTTGCGTGCTCTTACATTGGGCAAGATATCTGGTGGACATGAGCTGATTCATGAACAGAACGAATCAGAGCCATCCGATCTTTGCCATGCGGCCAAGATCCGCGCGGGGCGCCTCCCATCTCCTCTAGGGGGAAATTGCATATATAACTCATAGTTATTATTGACCTGTAAATTTGCCCTTCACTTTAATGGCTTTGCTATTTTGCTCCAAACTTGGAGTGCCCCCTTGCTATTTTGCTCCACTTCCCACTGGCTGCTGGAAAAGGACAGATTTACCCTTACCCGGGGTGGAGGACGGCGCGGGCGTGGCCGGCCGCGGAGGGGGTGGCCGGAGGTAGGGTTAGGACCTCCCAGGGCGATAGAACTCCCGTGAGCTAGGGTTAGGACCTCCATCTGCGCCCAGGGCAGCTCCAATCTCCTCCGGCGCCGCCTCACCTCCATCGCTGCCTCTCCCTCCAGCGGCGCCTTCCTCCGTCGGTGCCCAATACTGTGATGAACAAGCTGAATTTCTTCTGTTCTTAACACATCCTTGCATTATCATACCTAACCGTTAATTTCCTGCTGAGATGTGGAGATTTATATTTTAATTTGGCCGTTTAGGATGTGCCATGACATCCATTTTTCCAGGGGAAAATTACACATATACCCCATAGTTAGTAGGCACTTGTAAGTTTGCCCTACACTTAAGTGGCTTTGTAATTTTGCCCCATACTTGATATGCCCCCTTATTATTTTGCCCCATTGCCCATTTAGCTCCTATTTTAATTTCGTTTTTTATTTTTTGGGCAGGAAAAATGCAGTAAAAAATATTTACAAAGTTGTCCATTAAATGCCTAAAACATTCTTATTTCGTTTTTCATTTTTTACTGCATTTAGCTCCTATTTTAATTTCGTTTTTCATTTTTTGGGTAGGAAAAATGCAGTAAAAATATTTACAAAGTTGTCCATTAAATGCCTAAAATATTTTAATTTCGTTTTTCATTTTTTACTGCATTTTTTCTGCCCCAAAAAATGAAAAAAGAAATTAAAATAGGAGCTAAATGGGCAATGGGGCAAAATAATAAGGGGGCATGTCAAGTATGGGGCAAAATTACAAAGCCACTTAAGTGTGGGGCAAACTTACAAGTGCCTACTAACTATGGGGTATATGTGCAATTTCCCCTTTTTCCAGTTGACATTTGAAAATTATCATCTGCTGCTTGGCCTTTTACCTGCTGATTTTAAATTGGATAGTTTTCCAGTAGTAGTGACAAATCAAGCAATGTGTAGCAATGTTTCCACGCCTGTTCAGTGTAAAAGAAAGGTAACGATGCATATATTCTTCTTTCGTTTTGCAGGTGGCAGAGAGAGCTCTGTTTCTATGGAACAATGATCATATTGAGGGTTTGATCAAACAGAACAGCAAGTTGATACTGCCCATAATTCTTCCTGCATTAGAGCGAAATACAAAACGCCACCAGAACCAGGCTATTCAAAGCTTGAGTCTTAATGTTCGCAAAATATTCCTGGTCCATGACCCCGTACTGTTTGAGGAGTGTCTCAAGAAGTTTGAGGAAGACGAACCACAAGAAACTGCAGTGAGGTCAAAACGTGATGCTACATGGAAGCGCCTAGAAGAAATTGCCATGTCAAAATCTACGAGCAGTGAGGCAGCACTTCGTCCCGAGGCAATAGTTCATCATCAGAGTTCCCCTACCTAGCTTGCTGACTGGATATGAGCAGCTCTTTGGCAGGATCGAGATAGATCACTGATCTGAATGCTCATGGATGGCTGCGTGCCTCTTGTTACTTGGTCCTGAACATTTTACAGTCTGACATGTAAATACAAGGTACATGATGGACTGTGAAGCTTTAACATAGCTCTTGAGTTCTGTCGGTTGTGTGATCATAATATCAATTTCGTCATCAAGGGACAAAGGAAAGGAGGCAAATCATCTGTCCTGGCTTTTATGAGATGTATGTGCAACGGGTTAATGCGTAGCCTGCAGCTCAGTGTCCTGATGTTGATGACGGTCAGGAGCATTTGAAAGAGTGACAAGTAGAGTAGCGTCTTGAAAAACCCCAAAATTTCAAACCAAAATTTTTTTTCCCTGATTTTTGCTGCATTTTTGGGTGTTTTTCTGGAAACTTTCCCTTTTGGGAAAGTTCCCCTCGCTGCCGCTTTCCTTATTCGGCCGGACGCCTTCTCCTTTCTTTTGGCGCCCCGCCCTTCTCCGTTTTCTCCCGCTCCCCAGCGCCTTCCCCTCCTTCTCCCGTTGGCGCCGCCTCCCCCTAATTTCCGCCTCTCCCCTCCCTTGGCGCCTCCCCACTCTCTTCCTCGCAGGCGCCGCTCTTCTCCCCGCCTCCTCCCTCGCGCGCGCGTGCGCGTGCGCGCTGCGCCGGCGGCCGCACCGCCTCTACGCCCGTGGATTGACCTCCGCCGCGTCACCCCGCCGTCATCCGGTCCGAAGGAGCGGACGTTCTCGCGCCACGTCGCCGCCCTTGCCCCGACCCCACCTGGCAGCGGCAGCCCCTCCCTTCGCCCGCAAGCCTCGCTGCGCCCATGCCGCGCCTGGCTCCGCGCAGCCCCGGCAGCCCCGGTCCGATTGGTGGATGCCCTCGCGCCGCGTCGCCGCCCCTCCCCTTGGTCCCACCTGGCAGTCCCCGCGCCTTCTTCTCCCGCGCGCGGACGCCATCGCCTGTGACCGGAGCTCACCTGCTCCCATCTCCTGTCGCATCGCCTTTAAGCCGCCGCAGAGCCTGGCGTCACCCCACTGCGCGGAGGAGACTCTCCACCAACTCCCCCGCCCTCCTGTTGACCCCGGAGCCGCGCCCGTGCCTTCGCCCCGAAGGTTTCTCCCCCCTCCCGCTCGGGTATAAAACCCCCTCCCGTGGCTCCCTCTCTTCTCTTTACTCTCTGAGCTTCGCCACTGCCTCAAACCCCTTCCACCACTCCCGTGCATCTCCCCGAGCAGTGGATTGCAACCCCGTCGCCCGTAGCTCCGCCACCGTCTCCCCCTGCGCCGGCGACCCCCGTAGCTCGATCTTCCGCTCCCCTTCCCCATTCCCCGATTGCTTGCTCCCCGAGCTTCTCCTCAGCTCGCTGACCATGTTTGTGCTCTCCTCCGACCAGGGAACCCACTGTGGAGCGCCGCCACCGAAGCTCGCCGTCGACTTCAACCGTGCGCCCGTGGCCAGCCTCCCTCGACGCTCCCCCGCCTCCACCCTCTTCGCCATTGTGAGCGCCACACCCCCGTGACTGTGTAACTGCCCCCGATCGACCCCTCTCGGCTCCGGTGACCTTCTTCGCCGCCGGGAAGCCGTTTCTTCCCCTTCTGCCTCCAGCCCCCTCCACTGACCCCCGAGCTCCACTAAGCCCAAAAATGGACTTACCTTGTCGCCCGCCACCTCTTGGCACCCTCCTTCCTCGCCGGAAGCCTCTACCCTCACCGGAGAACAAACGCGCCGCCCTCCCCGCCTCTCGGGCGCGCACGCACGGCGGGAGGAGGAAGACGAAGACGTGGCCCCATCTCCGTCGCCCGTTCCCTCCCGTGCCGTCTAACCTCCACCGCCGGATGGCAACAAGTCGTAACCGTTGGATCTTCATAAAGATGTCGCCCCTCCTCCGTCCGATCGCTTCCCGTACTGCTTCGCCGCTCCCTCCCCGCTGCCGTTCATCTCGCCACGCGGCAACCATCCAAGCCGCGTGGGCGCGATCATGCTGGGCCGTTTCTCCACGGCCCATTCCCTTCTCCCGCGCGAGCGCGTGCGAATTGGGCCACGCCGGCCGCTCGGCCGAGCGGGCCGCTCCCCGGGCCAGACCGCACTGTAGCACCCGGGCCGGCCCGACACTATTCATTCCTTTTTCCCGAATTTTTCAATTTCCAGAAATCAAATAAATTCAAATAAATCCCAGAAAATCACAGAAAATCCCAAAAATTCCCAAATTTCACCACTTTGCTCCAAATAATATCCTGAACCCATTTTTGACCTCCATTTCTCCAAATTCATCCCAGTTAAATTCCTAAAATTCCAATTTGAGGATTTATGCATTTTACTCCTTTTTAATTAGTTTATTTTCCTCGCTTGATTAGTCTCAAGCTGGATTTAATTATTTTATGTGTTTGCGTTAGTTCCGGAGATCCCGAAGGTTCAAGTGCAGGCTCAGGATCCAGGTGTTTCTACGTTCGAGCTAGCCGAGATCGTCCAGATTATCGGCAAGTCCCAAATCCTTTGATCATATTGCAACCCATGTTATTTAATTATGTTATTACGCTATTTGCATTGAGCTAGTTCTGAAATGTTAGTTCAAAATAAAATAAAATGTTTAGAATGACATGTTTATATAGTTAATCCTACCACCGACAAAATGCCATGTTCAATTTGTAGCCATGCTCTTGTCAACCCTAGAATTAATTATCTGTTAATCTAGATGCTCGTAGGTTATTACTTATCACTCAAAATCGTACTCTAATAAGGTTGTGGCTGCGGGCCAATAGAATTTGGAAAACCCGGCTCTAGGGCAGGGTGGTATGGGACACCGTGCCCTAGGGCGGAGATTGTCGGCATGCGCAGGATAGGGTAAGAGGGGCTGCGGTGCGCCGCAAGACGGTTTTCGCCCGCCTCTTACCCTAGGTTGCAGGTCGCGGACCTGGTAGGGGTTGCGGACCCCTAAGGAAAAAATATAAGGACCAGACCCTTACGCTAAGCAAATGACATGTTGATCGCTCAACCACAGGAGTTGACTTGTCAACACTGGTTTAGTAGCTGCTCAACTCGATTGAAACTCTACAGGTGTTGTGGAGTAGGTGTTTGGGTAACAAAGGTTAGGCAGGCCGTGCTGCGGGTGCTTAACAACGGTAGAGTTCACTCGAAGCGGCACCGTTTTCTTTTTCTTTGTGTGTGTGTGTGTGAGCGAGCCAGACCCGAGTGAATTCTACCGGGTAGAGCCTATATAAAGAGTTGAGCAGTGAAACGACCTGGCTTTCTTAACCCGGACGCGGGAGTTAAGAAATCGTGTGGGTAAAGCTGAGCAAACTCTGCAGAGTCAAATAAATGGTATTCGAATACGCCGTGCTCCCGGTTATTGGAGCTGTGTCACTTGGGTGATTCCAGCAGCGAAGCTTAAGTAGTTTTGTACATGATTAACTTGTTTAGGTTGGTTAATGAACTCTTGTTGAAAACCCCCTGAGTTCCTGAGGAGTAGTTTTGGGTCCGTCTTCTAAAAATGTTTGCAAATAAAACTGCATCCACTCAAATTAATAAACCAAGTATACTCTCTTCCTTTGATGTTCCGTGCATGTAATAAGTTAGGGTCCCTTTGGGACTTGCTGAGCCGGTTGATTGGCTCACGGCTTGCTTTTGCCCTTCTTTAGAGGATCAAGACGAAGGTGTTTGCCTCCCCGTTGAGGAAGTCCCGGAAGGTCGCTTCTTCGACGAGGATCCGTGGCTTTAGGTCTTGGCCGCGCTCAAGCGGATCTTGGAGCTTCTGTAATGTAATTATACTTTGGGCTTGCACGCCCCGCTGTTGAAAATGGATGTTAATCCGTATGTGAAATATATGCTGAACTTTTGTTGTAGGCATGCAATGGTATACTCTTGCGCGACACTCCATAACTGGTCATGCGTGAATAGTTGCGGGGTGCCGTGTCCGTACGCGCCCCTGGAAACGGGGGCGTTACACGTCTGCTTGTCGATGGTGATTTTGCTCAAATGTAATGCTTTATGTATGAATAACTTCCAAGTCTTGTCATGATATTATGTACTTTGTGTGTACATGTGTTTAGTATAGTAGATGTATACAGAAATTTGGATTCAAGCAATGCTTCTGTGCATTGATCGATGCTTTGAATTGCTGACCTGTTATCAAAATGGTCATTCTGACCGATAGCTTGCATTATGATACCAGTTTTGGATGAATAAAATTGAGCTATATTTGCACGGTAAATCGCCTTGCTCATGTAATATATATCAAACATGTGCAAATGACAAGAATTGTCACTGGAGGGTGCTGCTTGCACATATCAATCAAAAGACACCTATATGTCAGTAAAATATGAGACAGATGACCCAAGGATCAGAATAAAATAGCTTGTGTGTAGAAGTACCAGATGGAGCCAGAATTGGCAAGGCGAATGGTCAAGGATCCAAGAGAAGGTATATAGGACAGTTCATCGTCCATGATCCAGGGAGGAAGTGATGAGTGTGTCTCAAGGAATGAAATCTATGATCTCATCTACACCTGGAGGATCATCGAGCTCATCTATTTGAATCACGTAGAACTTGAATGTTTAGGGCGGTGGTAACTGGCAACATCATGCTAATCAAATTGCCTTTTCTGCTTTTCCAGTTCAAGACTCTTGCAGTTGCAGACATGAGTTGTGAAATTAGTAGGTCTTGTTTCAACACAGAAAGCCGGAGCTCCGGGAATCCTTGGAGGAGGAGCACAGCCGGCGACATGGAGGGTGATGCCGTTGACGTGCGCGGGCCAGTGCCGCACCTCGCGTCGTCGCTTGCACCACCAGCCTCCATGACAGTGTACTTGTCAGGGCATGAAGAAATGTGCTTGGCTCTGATACAGACAAACTATTCCTAATGCCATCGCCGTAGTCGGCGACGACCGTTGTTCAGGCGGCGACGAGGCCAGTGGGAGGCACGGCTGGCTCGGCCACCGCCCACCGCGCGCATGCGTGCGACTCACCGCGGCAGGGGCAAGCGCGGCAAGATGACGGCGGGGGGATGGCGCGCAGAAGCGGTGGCTCCGATGTGCTAGCAGCAGTGAAGCAGACACACTGGCGAGGCGCGGCGCTGGATGGCGGCTGTCTCGACTGGCGAGCCCAACGGCGATGGCTGTTGGAATAAACCACGCCTGCGTGTGCGCGTGTGTGGCGTTCTATCTCTTGTTAATTGCATGCAGTTAGTTGGTTAGATGCATGCAGGACTAGTGCTAGCGTTGCGTGCGTTAGTTGGTGTGCGTGAGTTTAGGAGATATGGCCGCATGTTAGTTACGTCGTTGCGAGTAAACTGCACGACGGCCGTATGCGTCACGTGCTAAATAAAAAGCTTGTAAAGCTGTGCGTTTCTGTAGAGAGAAAAAAAGAAGAAAAAATCTTGGTGTTACGTCGCCGGGGCGTTTCGTCGCCTGTCAAAAATCCTCGTGTTCTAGTATTTGATCTTGGGCTAATTCTCTCATTTGGTATCAGAGCCGGTGAAGTTCGACAGCAAGCTGATGGCCGGTGACGAGCGTACGCCGCCATCGTCTCCGAAGGGCGTCGGCGACCCGAAGTTCGGCGGTAGCAATACACGACGTGAGGTCATGGTGGAGCGAGTCATCAAGGAGTCCAGCGGATCGGTGGAGTTCCCGGTGTTGACGCGAGCCAATTACCACGAGTGGGCGTTGGTGATGCAGGTGAACTTGGAGGCGCTCGGGCTCTGGCGTGCCGTGGAGACGAGCGACGTCGAGCATCGCGAGGATCGGCTGGCGTTGGCCGCCATCCTGCGCGCGGTGCCGACGGAGATGCGCTCGGGTCTCGCCGTGAAGAAAAACGCCAAGGAGGCATGGGCGGCTGTGAAGGCGATGCGGATGGGCGACAAGCGCGTGCAGGAGGCGAACGCGCAGAAGCTCCTCAAGCAATTCGAGAATGTGGCATTCAACGGTGGTGAGTCCATCGACGAATTCGTCATGCGTCTTGGCTCCCTCGTTGCGGAATTGCGCGAGCTGGGGGAGAACATCGAGGAGGTGCGCGTCGTCAAGAAGCTGCTTCGCGTGGTGCCGGCGAAGTACAATCAAGTCGCCGTGTCCATCGAGATGCTCATGGACTTGAATACGATGTCGCTCGAAGAGCTGGTTGGACGACTCCGAGTTGCTGAAGATCGATGCGGCGCCGAGGCAATTGCGGACGGCGTTGGGCAATTGCTGCTCACCGAGGAGCAGTGGGAGGCGCGCCGGCGTCAGGGCAACGGGAGGCAGCGAGCGCGCATGGACTTCGTCAAGAACAGCGGCCGTGCAAAGGGCGGCGGTCGGAGCGACGACGACGACGCGAGCAGCATGAGCTCGGGGACAAGTAGACGTTCGCGCCGCGCCAGGCGAGGAAGGTGCTACAACTGTGGCGTACGTGGCCACCTCTCCAGGGATTGCCGTGAGCCGAGGAAGGAGAAAGCACTGCTCGTCGAAGGCGACGACGAGCTAGCACTCATGTAGGTCGGGCACATGGGGGTGTCGTGGTTTAGGGGGTGATTGTTGGAATAAACCACGCCTGCGTGTGCGCGTGTGTGGCGTTCTATCTCTTGGTTAATTGCATGCAGTTAGTTGGTTAGATGCATGCAGGACTAGTGCTAGCGTTGCGTGCGTTAGTTGGTGTGCGTGAGTTTAGGAGATATGGCCGCATGTTAGTTACGCCGTTGCGAGTAAACTGCACGACGGCCGTATGCGTCAGGTGCTAAATAAAAAGCTTGTAAAGCTGTGCATTTCTGTAGAGAAAAAAAGAAGAAAAAATCTTGGCGTTACGTCGCCGGGGCGTTTCGTCGCCTGTCAAAAATCCTCGTGTTCTAGTATTTGATCTTGGGCTAATTCTCTCATTTACTTGTAGGATCGTAAGGGCCTTCTCACCCCAAAAGCTAGCCAATGAGGTGAGGGACTCCTCCACTTTTAAGTTAGGTCCCTTGCCCTTCCACAACCAATGTGGGACTATTCCAACAATCTCCCCTTCACACATTGGTGTCTCTTAGCCCTTCACCGCCCCTTCACCGTACACCGACGGTCCCTCAGGGTCCCTTCACCATACACCGACGGTTCCTCAGGGTTACAGTCCATCAGGCATTCACACACTAGTGTCCATTGGGCCAGAGATGTTAGAACCGGGTTCTGATACCACTTGTAGGATCGTAAGGGTCTTCTCACCCCAAAAGCTAGCCAATGAGGTGAGGGACTCCTCCACTTTTAAGTTAGGTCCCTTGCCCTTCCACAACCAATGTGGGACTATTCCAACAATTAGTCTGACGGCTGCTCCATTGACCGACCCGCTCCTGGTATTGGGATATAGCGGAGATGGAGGAAACCCTAGCCGATGGAGGACGTGCGGCGGCGCAGGAGGATGGGAGGATGGGGGGAAGAGGGAGGCAAGAGACGGGGTGCGGCCGCGGTTCGATTTGGGGAGGGAGAGCAAGACGCCGGGGGAGGCAATGAAGACGCGGGGTGGAGGGAAATCAAGACACGCGGGAGGGAGCGAAGACGTCACGCGAGGGGGGTTTCGTAAAGCTCATGTCCACTAGATATCTCCTTATATTGGCGCTTGCTCGGGGAAGAGGAAATAGCTAAGGGAAAAAAAGGTGGGGTTGAATGTGATTCTTCGAGCAAAATGGTTTGGATTGGACGCAAAGTTTATAGAAATTCCCTTCAAATTTTAGTCTCTTTCTTCGTAAAAAGGGGAAAATGGCTATAATATGCTCGGAAAACCAATGTCAAGTTTCTGGAAAAAAAATCAATACGTTCGTCATTCTATCCTTCTTCCTTTTCCAAAATCATTAGCAGCAAACTAGAGGGGCAAATCTGAGACATCACACTCGTTTACCTCTTTCTCCAACCTCCACACACCAAACTGCAACCCTCAGATTTTTTACTCATTGACGAAGAGGACAAAGTGGTCGCTAATCCATGCACTAACTGCAGCATAAACTAAAGCTGCCGGGCTGTACTGCACCCTCCCCCTCATCCAGAGAATCTCTGTGCACACAGCCCAAGATTTTCAGTACTTTAATGCCCTCAATTACTCCCCTGCCCTGCACCAACCGCCCGTGCAGGATGCAGCCTGCACCCTCGCTCCCATGTCCCAGCTCCCAAGCACAAATTAATCTTTGAAATCTTGTACTCACTAAAACATTTCATAATTAAAAAAACCCATTTTCTTGAAGGGATTCCTATTTTCTCTTGTCCCTTTTCCCGCTATAAGTAAGGAATTATTCATGCATTCGGCACCCCTTTCCTTTTGCTGCTGCAAGTTGCAATCTTTCCTTTGTTGATTTATAGTAGTAACTTCACATTTGTTGACCTGATTCCTTAGCTTTTAGGATTTGCTTTGTCTTTTTTGCTTGTTGTTTGGCCGTTTGCTGCTTAATTGACCTAGTTCGTTGGTTTTCTTTCTTACGTGTGGTACGGCTGGTATTGTCTCATAAAATTTGCTTCTTTTTTTATAGTTTTGGTGTTGTCCTTACACCAAAAGGCCATCCAGAAAACAAAATAACACCTCTCTCTCCAGCCTCCTATCTTAAAGCTAGAAGATATATACAATGATATATGTTAGCTGTCTGTAAGACTATACTATATAAAATTTAGAGTTATGTAGAGGAGAGATAAATATATTCTCTAGTATTCAATAGATGATTTTATATATGGCTTTATATTGTACATACTATTGTATAGATAACTTATTAATAATGTGATACCATTATAAACAACATACAGGTAACTTATTGTATAAAATGCCTCTAATTTTATTTGTAGATAATATAAAGATGTATTATACACGATCATCCTCTATAATATTATTCATGCCCAGACGATGGTTGAGACGACTCACCTACACGGGAAAATTGCACATGTACCTCATAGTTAGTAGGCACTTGTAAATTTGCCCCACACTTGAGTGGCCTTGTAATTTTACCCCATACTTGACATGCCCTCTTATTATTTTGCCCCATTGCCCATTTAGCTCCTATTTTAATTTCGTTTCTCATTTTTTGGGGCTGTAAAATTTTGTTTTACAAAGTTGTCCATTAAATGTCTAAAACATTCTCTTTGCTCGGCCTGTGGGAAAATATTTTTTACTGCATTTTTCGTGCCCCAAAAAATGAAAAACGAAATTAAAATAGAAGCTAAATGTGCAATGGGGCAAAATAATAAGGGGGCATGTCAAATATGGGGCAAAATTACAAAGCCACTTAAGTGTGAGGCAAATTTATAAATACTTACTAACTATAGGATATATATACAATTTCCCCAACTACACGGCTACACAAACGAAGAGAGGGGCAAGGGAGGGTAAGAATAGAAACTGTCGTCTTCAGGCCCCCCACCCCACCAACCAACGTGGCCTCCCCCCCTCTCCCACTGTGATCCCCTGCCATTAACTGCCTGCATTGGTGGTTTCTTGAATCCCCGCTTGGTTTATTGTAGTGGTTGGACTAGTACGTGGCCGAAAGGGGCCATGAATTGCTGACCCTGCTCGGCAGCTTTCTTTCTTGGGGGGACTGGTTCTGGTTGAGAGAGCTAGCTCTTGGAGGCCAGCCATGGTTTGAGCTCTGGAGAGGTGGTTGGTTGGGTGGTTGTAGCTTGGGGTTCTTGTGCGCTTCGCTCCTAGGCTGCTTTCTTTGTGGGAGGCTGTGACTGTGAGAGCTAGCTGTCCAGGATGGCGGCAGCATCCATGAAGCTGGGATCAAAGCCTGACGCTTTCAGAAGGCAAGGGCAGGCCTGGTAAAGTTCTTTCCTTTCTATTCAGTTCTTTCCTATTCATCCTAAGTTTCTTTGTGTTTTTTGTGTTTGATTTGATTTCTGTGGTATGTGTGTGCTCTCTGGCCGGGATAAAGAATTAGGCCGCTTTGTTTTGTTTCTGTTGTTCTTTTGCTAGCTGAAACCTTAAACAATTATAGAAGAGAAATTAGGAGAAGATTTGGTCGAATATTTTTGGGGTGGCGGGCTCCGGATTGTTGGGTTTCTGTTCAAATTGGTACGAATTTGGTAGAGTTCTGTCTGAAAGAGCCACAGTTCAGAAGCCAACTAGTTTGGCTGGACTGCACGTTTTCACTGTATACGCGCTCCTTCCATGATGCATGTATTGAATATGTTCTATTTGTGTGTATAGACCACTCTCATCTTTAATCAATTGAAATTCCAAAAAAAATGTTGGATTAGCAGAGCTGGTTTATGTACTTGTTTATCATGAATACTGTGATGTTATCTTTACAGGCACAAGAATAATTTCTGTTTATTCTTATTGGAGTGATTAAAAGAAAAATTAGGGGTGAAAACCTGAATTTCAGATGTTATAATCGTTACAATATCCTTCATAAATGTGGTGTTGATAAATTTTGAAAATTTGATGTGTTGCAGGACTCACGATGAGCACTGCTCCTTTTTTTTCCCTTTCTTTCTTTTCTGACTTAGCAAAGTTGCACTTTTCAGTATATGTGACACACTAGAGTATATATGACACACTAGAGTTGAATCTTGCATATTTCTCCGTATGAAATCAGGGAAGACTTCCTCTTTATTACCCATTTTGGTGCCTCAGTGTACATCTAAATGCATTGTGGCCGTTGAAACATGGTGGGGTGTAGTTATTGACTTATTCTATCCACAAAGATTTTAGTTAATTGTAGTTGACTGCTTGTGCAATTAGTTTGTGGGGAGGGTCTCGTGTAGCTTTTCATGGATCCACATCACATTAGTTGGCAATGAGATGCTATGGTTCCTCATAATGGAGGAAGATGTAACCATCACGTAATTATTTAGGCGGGAGCAGGTTCTGATGTATTTTCAATGGATAAGTCAAGCTTTTCAAATTTCAACTTCATCAATCACCTTCCAGTTGGGTTACTCTAAAAAATTCTGATGTTCCTATGCTTATAGGGATAATGCAGCCGTGATTTTGTGTAGGTAGACATTATAACAGAAACCTGCTCCTTTTTATCTTAATTGGATGACTGGTTCATTTTGTGTCTTCGGTAAGAAAAATATTGTAAGAAGCACACTATGGATTATTATATGCTTTACAACCTAAAGCAAGATTTTGATTCTTTCTGCAATAGATTGAATAGTAGAAGCGGTTATAATCAGGCTACATCCAAAAACGGAACATTATCCCTTATCTTTGTTTGTGGATAAGATGTAGCATTAAAATTCCGTTTAAATCAACATTAGCCAGTAGGTCGTGCAAACATCACTGCTTGTGACCTCGAGGACCTATTCCTCACCGTGTTTGTTTCAAATCTGCTCAGTAAAATTATGTAACTTAAATTTGTGTGGATGTTGACTTTTGTTCTGCCTGTGAACCTCCTAGGTTCTGCACAACAGGACTTCCCAGCGATGTTACTGTTGAGGTTGGGGATATGTCTTTCCACCTTCATAAGGTAATTAATCTGCCTTTCCTGTGAATGTCTGTAAATTATCTCCCATTCTCCCCCTTCACGGCTCTAGAACTGAAGCTGTTTACAACGTTTTTTTAAAAGGGAAGTTTACAGCTATTGTATTACTTGTTTTACTCTAGCACTCTGGAAGAAATTAATCAAAGTTTTTTGGAAAACAAAAAGGAAATTATTCAAAGTTGTACGCAGGGCTAATGAAATGTAGTCAATCATGACAAGTGAAAATTATCCATCCTAAGCCTTATCGGAAGGATAAACAGCTACTTTATTTAAAGGGATGCATACTAATCATTTTTTAACTACTGTTTTTTTGGGAGAGTTAACTTCTAGCAGCATTTCATCTGTAAGAAGAATGCACAAGATATTTGTAAACTTTCTCCTCTCTTGTCACTCATGCGTCTTTTACTGAATTTTCTTAGCTTGTATACCTTGACTTCACCTTAGGTTTGCTGTCTTTCTCCTTCATGCTGTTTGCCTGGTTATCCCCTTGCAGTTCCCTTTACTTTCAAAAAGTGCCTTTCTCGAACGGTTGATTGAGGAGAGGTCAGACCAAGAAGAATGTATCATCAAACTACGTGATATTCCCGGGAGTGCAAAATCATTTGAGCTGGTGGCAAGGTTCTGCTATGGAGTAAAAATAGAACTTTCTTCTTCAAATGTTGTCTACCTACATTGCGCCTCTGAGCATCTCCAGATGACTGAAGAAATAGCTGAGGACAACTTGATTGCACAGTCGGAAATGTTCCTTAATCAAGTTGTCCTCCGTAACTGGAAAGATTCTCTAAAAGCGCTGGAAACATGTGATGACCTCCTCCCTCATGCTGAAGACCTTCACATTGTGAAGAGATGCATTGAGTCACTAGCATCGAAAGCTACTACTGATCCAAACCTCTTTGGCTGGCCGATAAGGGAACATGGCATCGTGCAAAGCCCTGGTGGTAGTGTACTGTGGAATGGGATCAGCACTGGTGCTAGGCCGAGAAACTTCAGTTCAGATTGGTGGTATGATGATGCTTCATCATTGAGTTTCCCCATGTACAAGAGGTTAATTTCTACTATGGAATCTCGAGGCATCCGACCTGAGATCATTGCTGGTTCTTTGACATACTATGCCAAAAAGTATCTCCCAGGACTCAATAGGCGTCATAGCATGGGAACAGTACCCCTGACTGCTACTCTGTCCGAGGCAGAACAGAAGAACTTACTTGAGGAGGTCGATAGACTATTGCCTGTTCAGAAGGGTTTAGCATCTACAAAAGTTTTGCTCGGGCTGCTTCGCACAGCCATGATTCTAAAAGCCAGCCCCACTTGCATTTCCAACTTAGAGAAACGGATTGGCATGCAACTAGACCAGGCCACTCTGGAAGACCTACTGCTGCCAAATTTCTCCTACACCATGGAAACACTGTATAATGTTGAGTGTGTGCACAGGATTCTTGAGCACTTCTTGGCAATGGACCAGGCTAATGATGGCGCCTCCCCATGCTTGGATGATGTGATGGCATCCCCTTCTTCTTTGATGCCAATCACGACTGTTGCTAAGTTAATTGATGGCTATCTGGCAGAGATCGCACCAGATATCAATTTGAAACTTCCAAAATTCCAATCTCTGGCATCTGCTGTGCCTGAGTACGCGCGTCCATTAGATGATGGCCTCTATCGTTCCATTGATATATACTTGAAGGTAGATCTTTTAGCCTACTTTTTTTTTCACGAGTTGTTATTGCAGTACTTCAGTATTTGTGACAATAACCATTAGTGTTCTGCCTTCGGGAACTGAACATTGAACCACTGTAATATTTTCATGGCTTCTTCGTAATATATTGTTGCAGCTGTTTAATATCATTTTGTCTTGCTCACAGGCACATTCCTGGCTATCAGAAGCTGAACGAGAGCAACTCTGTCGGCTAATGGACTGCCAGAAGCTCTCCCTAGAAGCATGCACCCATGCTGCACAGAACGAGCGTCTCCCACTGCGTGTCGTGGTGCAAGTCCTCTTCGTTGAGCAGCTGCAACTAAGAACCTCAATTGCTGGGTGCCTGCTCGTCTCTGACAACCTTGAAGGATCTAGGCCACTAAGAAGCGGCATTGCAACTTCCGGCGAGGCTGGGGGATGGGCTACAGCCGTCAGGGAGAACCAGGTCCTAAAAATTGGCATGGACAGCATGACGATGCGCTTGTCTGAACTCGAGAAGGAGTGCTCAAACATGAGGCAGGAGATCGAGAAGCTGGGGCGCGGCAAGAGTGGCTGGACTTCTCGTGTCCCCAAGAAGTTCAATCTGAAGATGAAGTCGCAGATGTGCAGCGCCCAGGAGGGCTCAGTCAGCGAGCGGCAGAAGAGCGTGAGCGCAAAGCTCGACAAGCTGCAGGCAAAGGTGTCAAAGCAAAAAAAGCAGCTGTCTGTAGATGCCTGAAATCTGAAACTCCCTTCTCTTGTAATTTTAGCCTGGTGTTAATTGTTTTTACTTATTTCTTGTTCGTAGTTGTTTAGGTTAAATGTGCGAAGTGCAGTGGTTGAGTTCCTTGAGGTGAACATTTCTGATGTTTTGAGTGTTAGTGAGAATGGAAATGTGTAGCAAGAATGAGAATTTGATGTTTTCTATTGACTGAAGTGGTAGAAGTGATCAGTTCATACTTCATAATTGTAAGGACTTTCTCTGCCACTTATGGTTTTACTGTGATATGTCGCTACTATGGTATTTATGCACAAAGCTTTGGTTATTTGAATTGTTAACTCTTGTATTGTAATCTTCTATGATTAGATTGTGATGAACCGGATATGAGCCAAAGGGTTGATTATTCAACAAAAATAGTTCAGACGCAACTCCAGCGTTCTTCTCATGATTCGTGACTTGTGTGGACTTCAGAAAGAGAAAGCTAAGGAACACTGCAGAAATCCAGTTGCTTGCTTTGATTTCCGAAGCTAGCGTCGTTACCTGATTTGAGAATCTGAGATGCAAATGGGCATGACATCTTCAAACCTTCGATCTGGCTAGATCTCCCATCACACATCGAAGAAAGAATCTTTGACCGAAGCATGTTGATGCTTCAAGCAAGCAAATAGCTGACAAATCAAATGAATTCCATTGCGATATTTTTGGAATGGCCTCGGCTGGCTTGCTTGGAGTTGCCAATGAAGTTGGCATTTTCAGTCGTTAGAAACCTTGCAAAATAGCTGTATTTGCAAGATAGACAGCCGCTTTTATGTATCTGAACGCATTGTTCATAAAAAATCGTCATGGTTTCCTGCATGTTTAAGGCTCTCAACTGCCTCTCAGAACATTTGATGGAAATTAAACGTCATACAACATTTTTTGACTGCTGAAATGAGACGCGCAGTTTAGTTTCTTTGAACCTCCGTCAAGCAAGGAAGGGCTTTTTCAGAAGGAACATTGGTTGACATATCCACCTTGTATAGTTTTATTCCATATTTGTTTGTTGGACATAACAATATTTTATAAAATTGGAGGTATTAGAGCTCTTGCTAATGCTACATGGCAATACTAGCTGGAGATTGTGCAGTACTTCACTAGGCTACACGGTGAATCCTATTCAAAGAGTCCGCTCCTATTCCTGGGTCTTTTTTGGAACGCAAGAATTCCTACAGTAATCTGGTAAAATTGCCGCGATCCGGAGGTGGCCAATTTATGCGTTAAGAATGTACTAGTAGCCCATTGCTATTCAGGATGTGCTAGTGTACAAACTCCTTACTTGCACATCTTGTAGGGTTTGTGTGTGCATATCCCAATTGCACAAAGACACATCCGATGGTGTAATTTATAGATGGAAACAATCAAGATGCGCAGGCACACTTGCCCTTTATTCTGTTCGATCGATCGTCAGCTGTTTCCTGAGGATACATATTGATTGATGCACTTGGGATATTTTGGCATGGCCTGTTCTTTTCCCGGTGAAAGTGACATCATTTGTTTCTTTTCCGGATGTCCTTACCATCTTAATTAGTGACAGGCGAACACATATTTTGCTGTGTTCTTGTTCTGCCCATCAATTGGCAGCATAAAGTAATTAAGTACACACATCAGCTGCAAGTTATTGTATTCCCATATAGTCGAAATAATGTTTAGTACTTCAGCTCCTTAATTTGTCTTAATTCTACTCTTATATTTTTTCCACGAAATGAACTGCTCATTCGTTTGTATGTCTTGTTGATGTCTCATTCGCTAACCGTTTATGGCCGTAACTTGCAGTAGACAAGCAAATAAGTACATCCATATAGCATTGCGTACTCCGAACGGATTGTACAAGGACGTAATTTATAATCACATACATTTTGTTATTACCTGTGATAGGTGCATGTGCAATATGTTATGGATTGTGCGTGGTGGTTTGCGTGTGGTGTGTGTGTGGTGTGTGTTGAGTGCGTGTATGTCTTATAATCTCTCCAAAAAATAGAAAAATCAATGCGTAAAGGAGGGTAGCTAGAAAGGTAACTTGTTCGCACATCAATCAAAAGTTTTTTTTGGTACTTTTGGTATGTTTTAAGTCCATATTTGAAATAATAGCCGTATTGATACGATAATTGTAAAAATATTACTTCTGTAGCACGGTGACCAAGCGGCAGTATCGTGTAGGTGACATCTGGCCGAAGGAGCTCCGTAGCCGTGCGGCAGGTGCCTGCCACCCAGCCACCGTACGGCCAAGCCACTACTGTCCGGCTACCGTGTGGCCAAGGCAGTGTCGCATGGCCACGAGGCGGCTCCCCCTCCCCGATCATACACTGTTTCGACCACATCGTTTGATTACGATACTTCGACCACGACGCTTGGACTACACAACACCGCCAGCAAGGAATTCTAACTATTGCAACAAAAAATTGCAACGAAATGTATTTGAGCTACTGGATGTTTGGATGTCTACTGTCTAGTGTTTTTCCTTCTGGATGAATCTAGGAAACTCCTGGTTGGTAAGTACTACCTCATTGATTAGAAGTTTACAACACCTTGAATGTATTCCATTTCCAGTATAGGCAAATAAGAATCATCAATGTTTTCATAGCTTTCTAGAATCTAGACCAGAGCTTTCACTTGTTTCATGGCCTATGATTTTTTGATCCGGAGACTCTGGAGTCTAGACATGTCAAAATGTCAAATACTCTCGAAGTCTCAAACTTACAGTGCTGAACCAGGTAAACACGGGCCTTGCAAGTCACAAAACAAGGCAAAAAAAATATTTTGCAAACCTGAACTAAGTAACCGGATCATCTGGTGCCGTGGCTAATGTAGATGAAGTAAAAACCAATACGACTGACTCTCTTTCAATATATGAATTAGAAGTCACTATTATTAACACATGCATGAATCTAAGTTTAATTAAATCTTTCTTAACTATTTTGCAGGTTGGTATAGTTGCACCATCTAATACGAATTTGGTCATCACTATGGAAGTGATTTGTATCTTGTCGATTTGTAGTCAATAAAATGCCCCAATTGATTGTATTTCTGAACATGCACTAACTCTAGCAATAGAATTATGTCAAACATTCTTGTTTTAATCTTTTACATATGTTGAGTATATATTACAATGTACATAAACGAAAAGAGAAAAATATCAAGCATTCCTTTTTTTAGTCATTCGTCTACTGTTGAGCGTATAAAATGATGTATTAAGCTATTGCCACGAAATGTAAATCGTGGAAATATGATGTTTTGCAATGTTTTCTATTCGTGGTAATAGAATGCTATTGCAACAGTATAATCGTGGCAATATGATAATTTATTACTACGATTTATTTTTTGCTGCAATGAGCTATTACCATAGGGTTTATTGTAATGCTTGGCAACGATTTTAATTTCATTACAAAATGTGCATATTGCAATGATTTTAGTCTTAATGTAACAATTAATTTTGTTACAACAATCGTGTTTCCTTGTAGTGCACCTTGGCTGCACGGTGGCCGGGTGGCAGGCCCCCGCTGCACGGCCACGGGGCACCGCTGGCCACGTGTCAGCTCGACAGCGCTGCCACCAGGTCACCATGTGGTAGAAGTGATATTTTTGCACTTCTTGTACGACTACAGCTATTTTTACAAATACAAGTTCAAAATATGCCAAAAATGCCTAAAAAATCCATCAATCGATCCTGTTTTGGCTTGGCATCATCAATGCTTCTATGTACGCGTTAAGTACATTTCTTTTTTTTACGATTACAAATAAAACATACATATACTGATGAACACACCACCATATACACACATAGGTAAATATGCTTCCTTAGCGCACGTCTAAAATGACGGAGATTGTAGTTTTAAAGATCATGGTTTAATTGTGGCCTAAGAGCAACTCCAAGAGTCTTGTTAAAATAGAGACACCCATAATGTATTTTGAAGAGTCATCCCAACCCCTTTTTTTATATTTTGTTCCTCCAACTCTAGTAGACTCTCTATTTTAGCTATCTTTGAATACAGGGGCACATATATGTGCCGTGAATTGTCATCGCGGCACATAGCATGTGCCGGCTTTCATTAGGAAATAAAGGCATATATAACTGTCGTGGTTATCTATGTGCCCTCGAAAAGCATTCCAAGGCACTTACTTAGATAAAGGGCAAAATATATGTGCCGTTTATATTGGTCTGTACTGTAGTGTTTTACACATCACAAGCTTGCGGAGCAAACGAATGTCAGTGGAGCAAACAAAGAATGGGATGCGACCCGCCGGGAGCTTGCGGGGCCGGCCGGGCACCGCCGGGCGCGCGGGGAGGGCCGGGCGCCGCCGGGACCACGCAGAGGCGTGCGGGCGCCTCCAATCCTGCGCCCGCAGGGGGAGGGGGGAAAGGGCGCCGCGGGAGGCTTCGACGCGGGGGAGGTCCGCGCGGGAGGGGGCGCGAGAGGGAGGGATTCCGCGTGGGAAGACGACCGACTAGCGCGGGAAAATGGAAAAATGAGCGGGAGGAAAGCAGCTAGCGAGCCGCGATGCCTCGCCAGGTTTCGCGAGCGAGACGGTGGAATTCGGCTCCACTGCAAAATAGATAACAGGATAAAAGAGCTGTTGGAGGGTGTTTTTTTTCCTTAGGTCATCTAATTTGGAGAAAAAGTGCAAGATAAAGAGTCTCTTGGAGATGCTCTAACTGGGTTGGCTAGCCATCATGTATTCATGTGTATAGATTTTGAAAATATAGGTCCCTTTCCGCTTTCATTCGGGTGACAAACTGCGTAGAGTAGACGGAAGGTATGAAAAAGAAGAAAAAAGCACATCGATAACACAGCTCAACACGTAGTTAGCGACGGTTCACGTATCAAGACAACGTTGTCGTAGGATATTTGCACGAACAAAAACACACTACAAATTAAAGAGCATACCTATTCTGCCAGTTGCAACATATAATGAAGTCAACGCCAATGTTGATCTAACAGTATATATTATGTTCTGCATCCATACAATTCCATTATGAAGTCACGCATACGCATGAAGGCAAAGATGGATGCAATCAATCCAATTCGTTGGCAGTTCAATCAAGTCCAAATTCCTGACCAAGTCAGTGTGAGCTCTCGCGTGCATTCCCGAGTTACCCGGATTTTTTTTTTGTTCTATATATTATGTCATTCCCATGTTAACCGTTGACTACGATTATACTTGCGAGTCATTCGCTAGGTAAAGCATGTAACGTTGATCGTGCAATGTATTTATTTATGGGCAACCTATCTAGCGCTAATAGCTAATTGAGTGTTAATATGTTAATGCGAAACAGGATGTCGGATCTAGCCTAGACAACTCGGATCAAAATGTGTTGGAAGCCCCATCTCACTTATGCAGTTTTATAATAGCCCCTGCACAATTAATTTTTTATTGCAAAGTGGTCCCTATCTCTACCCCCTCCATCCCCCATTGCTCCCCTCTCTCCCCCGTTCGTCGCTACATCAGCCAGCGCCATCATCGCTTGGCCCATATTCTGGTGCCCAACTTGGCGTAGCTCCCCCTAACCTTCCCGAGCTCCATGATCTCCAACTCGTTGGATTTCATCCTGGAGTCCTCTTCCTTGACCTCCTTCGGCCCCTTACCACAGTTGTTCTCCTCATTCTTGTCCTCTTTGCCTGAGAATCCGGTGGCCTTGGACTCCTCTTACGACAGAGCAGTAGCTTCTGTAAGGTCAAGCTCTTCCTTGTGGGATCCCGTTGCCGCCAGCTCTTCTGCCATTGGATTGTCATTCTCATCTCATCTTATTGTTGTCTTCCTTGTTGCCACGTGCAGATCCGGTGTTGCTCGTCATCGTCGGGCTCATTCCTAGCTAGATCGAGGTCAGATTCATCGCCATCGCTCGCCAATTCGTTAGATCCAAGCTCGCATTCGCCATCTCCTACGAGAATCGCTCGCTGGGGGTCATCACCGGGCACGCCTCACGTGGATTTGGTGACCTTAGGGCAAGGAGACGGCTGCTCAATTGATCAGGCAACGACGATGCTGGTTGATCCAGAGATGAATGGGAGAGAGAGAGAGAGTAATAGGGGAGGGAGGGGTAAAGACAAGGACCTTTTCAAGATAAAATTTTATCACATAGAGGGTTCTTTGTGGACACAGGTAATACAAGAAAATACAAGATTGAACATAGAGAGAGATAGAGGAACTCCTTCTTTCTTTATTAATTTCTTCTTTTAATGTAAACTTTATAATGATTGAGAGCCCTATTTATAGATTAAGTGGAGAATGCCTACCAATCGGTTAGGCTTGCAGACTTAGACACAGGTTTCCTAGCACTAACTAGTGCATTAGGGAAAAACAAGAATAAACTTTTTTAAGAAAATGGATTAGAAATATGAACATGATTTAGTTTTCTTGTCCCATCAATGTGTACTATACGAAGTGTGCTGGTTGCACATTCAGTTGAAAAACGGAAGCATTTTCTTCTTGCCAATTGCCATCCAATTGCCAGCCAGCCCTTTTCCCGTTGGCATTCTTAAACCCCGGACTTGCCGCGTCCTTTGACCACTCCCTCCCATTTCCCCTCGCCCCTCTCCTCTCCACAGGTACACAGCACAAGAAAGGACAGCCATGACGGTCGGCGGTGAGGGCGACGGCGCCGGGGGCGTGAGGCAGCGGCAGCGCGGGTGCTCGTGCACGAAGGCGGACTTCTTCCCGGAGGAGTCGTTCTCGAGCTGGGCCGCGTACGGGCGCGCGCTGCGGAGCACGGGGTCTCGCCTGGCCGACCGGCTGACGTCGCGGTCTTTGGAAGCGACGGAGCTGCACGAGGTGCGCGCCCGGAGCGGCGCCGACATGAAGCGGGACCTCACGTGGTGGGACCTCGCCTGGTTCGGCGTCGGCGCCGTCATCGGCGCCGGCATCTTCGTGCTCACCGGCCAGGAGGCCAGGGACGCCGTCGGCCCCGCCGTCGTCATCTCCTATGTCGTCTCCGGCGTCTCCGCCATGCTCTCCGTCTTCTGCTACACCGAGTTCGCCGTCGAGATCCCCGTCGCAGGTACGTAATACTCATTCCTGCTGTCCTGCATGCATACTGCTATATGCGCATGAATACATAAAAATCGATCACAAGCGTATGATATTGCTTGAAAGACATGGGCGAGCATTAGATATTTCAATATTTCTCTCATTGTCTCAAGATCAAATG
Organism: Dendrocalamus latiflorus; assembly: GCA_017311315.1. Lineage (NCBI taxonomy): Eukaryota > Viridiplantae > Streptophyta > Magnoliopsida > Poales > Poaceae > Dendrocalamus > Dendrocalamus latiflorus. The sequence goes on from CM029631.1 coordinate 9,685,495, forward strand.
ACTCTTTTCTTAAGAACAAGTGTATCGATCACAGTATATATCTTCATTAATTCCTTGATGGAAAAGTAGTGCTTTCTTTTTGCGGAGATTAAAAAGATGATGACTTGATGAGCCTAGCAGCCTGATGGATAAGCAGCTACTGAAATTTTGGAAAGATTATTCTGTCTCTCAAAAACAAATGTGAATATTCTCTTCATTAATACGCTGCAACTTCTAAGAGCAAGTACAATAGTATAGCCAACTAGTGGCTATAATACTTGTCCATTTCATCTATAGTCTTCAAAAAAATAGTTCATACAATAAGGTAGCTATTACAATAACTATTTGGCCCCACGTGTAAGAGAGTGAAATGCATATTTTTACGTGCTATAGCTAGCTGTAATTTAGTAGTCAGCTTCCTTCTCTCTCTTCCTTTCTCTCTCTGCCACGTAAGATTTGGTTGATATTATATTTGCTATAGCCTGCTGACTAAGCCTTATTGTACCTGCTCTAAGGAAGTCCAAACAGGGAGCAGCGTAGTGTGATGCTAATCTCAATCACATCGAAGAAAACAAGGTGATACGGCTGGTATAGAGTATATTTGTTTGAAGGATGACTATGGCAGTTGATCTCATCTGCATATATTGATGTGTTACTCTCTCTGTCCAAGTTTATAAGACATATTTTCTCTTGATATATATATCAAAAATATATTAAAAATGACTAGACTATCTATAATTATTATATCTAAATACTATATTTAATGTATGCATATAAAGCTAGATATTTATTAGGGATATAGATGGAACATATCATTAAATTAGTATTGAAATATGAAATATACCTTATATTTGTAGACAAAATTGTTAAAAAATATGTCCCATAAATTTAGACATGGTAGGGCTTTCTCTCAGTTGAATCTAAACAACACGTCACTACCAGTAGGTCCAGTACCATGTGACAAGGTTTATACTAGTCTTCACACTATAGAAGTACAGCTACGTGTTCGTTTTCTTATGGATTAGTCAACGGCGAGAGCAAGTGTAGCCCTCTTTATGTCCATATCTCCATGACGTTTTCTAGTTGATCAGACTCGGGACTCCCCCACATGGATTCTTGAACCTTGCACACCTGATAATTATTGCTTATTTTATTTTCTCATTTGCAAACCTGATATTTCAATATTTCTCTCATTGTCTCAACATGGTCGAGCATTAGATGTTCTGCGATGATTTTTTTCTTTTGACTAGATGTCGTATTTCTTGAAGTGTGTGTGTGTATGGAGGAAAGTTATGGACTTGTGACTGCATAATTAGTAGCATTGAGGTTACATGCATGAGTACGTGTACACTAGTGCTTTTAACAGGCTATATGTTATTAGGCAGCTAAATTGACAAATTATATAATTAGACACTGAACAATAAGGCCAAATGCATGTTGAAAATCTTTTACAGTACTCCTAATGCCCCGATTGGAATGTGGGGATTTGATAAGAATCCTGCTAGAATTGTATTGTTTACTGTAAAATTTATGCATTCCAAATGGAGATAATACAACTCATACCTTTTAAGTGCTAGACGAAATAAATGTGAATTGGCATAGATGGATCCCTGATGAAAACATGGATGATGCATTGCAGGCGGTTCGTTTGCGTACCTCCGCGTGGAGCTCGGAGACTTCATGGCATTCGTGGCGGCGGGCAACATCCTCCTCGAGTACTGCATCGGCGGCGCAGCGGTGGCGCGCGCGTGGACGTCCTACTTCGCGACGCTGCTCAACCACCACCCCAACGACTTTCGCATCCACGCCACCTCCCTCTCCGCCGACTACTCGCGGCTGGACCCCATCGCCGTCGTCGTCATCACGCTTGTCTGCGCCTTCGCAGTGCTCAGCACCAAGGGCTCCTCCCGCTTCAACTACGTCCTCTCCATCGTCCACATCGCCGTCATCATCTTCATCATCGTCGCGGGGCTCACCAAGGCCGACACCGCCAACATGCGCGACTTCATGCCCTACGGCCCCCGGGGCATCTTCGCCGCGTCGGCGGTGCTCTTCTTCGCCTACATAGGCTTCGACGCCGTCAGCACCATGGCCGAGGAGACCAAGAACCCTGCGCGCGACATCCCCATCGGCCTCGTCGGCGCCATGGCGCTCACCACCGCGCTCTACTGCGTCCTCGCCGTCACGCTCTGCCTCATGCAGCCCTACCGCGCCATCGACCCGGACGCGCCCTTCTCCGTCGCCTTCGCCGACAGGGGCATGGACTGGGCCAAGTACATCGTCGCCTTCGGCGCGCTCAAGGGGATGACCACCGTGCTGCTAGTCAGCGCTGTCGGCCAGGCGCGGTACCTCACGCACATAGCCCGGACGCACATGATGCCGCCGTGGCTCGCGCAGGTGCACCCCAGGACGGGCACGCCGGTGAACGCCACCGTCGCCATGCTCTTCGCCACCGCCGTCATCGCCTTCTTCACCGACCTCAACATCCTCTCCAACCTCCTGTCCATCTCCACGCTCTTCATCTTCATGCTCGTCGCCGTCGCGCTCCTCGTCCGCCGGTACTACGTCTCCGGCGAGACGACCAGAGCGAACCGCAACATGCTCGTGGCCTGCTTGGCCGCCATCCTGGCATCGTCGGTGGCGACGGCGACGTACTGGGGGCTGAACGCCAAGGGGTGGGTGGCGTACGCGGTGACGGTGCCGGCGTGGTTCGCGGCGACGGCGTGCCTGTGGGCGTTCGTGCCGCAGGCGAGGAAGCCGAAGCTGTGGGGGGTGCCGCTGGTGCCGTGGCTGCCGTCGGCGTCCATCGCCATCAACATCTTCCTGCTGGGCTCCATCGACTCCAAGTCGTTCATGCGGTTCGGGATATGGACTGCGGCGCTGCTCGTGTATTACCTCTTCGTTGGGCTGCACGCGTCCTACGACACGGCCAAGGAGCTCGCCGCCGACGCGGACGCCGGCAAGGTGGAGGACGGCGACGGCAAGCCGATGGCGTGGTCCAACTGCAACTGATTGATTAATTTGAGCCGTTCGTTGTATGCAACTCAGCGCGGCTCGATCGATCGGTGGAGCTTTATATATGTGATGTGAATTGTGATGGTGTAGTGTAGGGTGTATGTGCAAGTGAGTTAGTGTTGGGTGGCAAGTGGTTTAGGATGTGACTATGAGAGAGATAAGTACCCCAATAAGCTTGTACATTGATTTTCTGTTGGTGTCTTTAATATTTGTATGTTGTGTTTGTTTTAGATCATGCTGTTGTGTTGTACTCCCATCTTGAGCCAGCTCTTCTATAGAGGGAAAAAACATCAGAGATTCAAAAGGGAAAAAAACCAGAATTACTATACATCACTTGATCAAAAAATTTACGAAATCAATCAAATTTGTTTCATACTTTCATCTCCAATTTGACTCTGCTCCGACAACGATGAATTGCAATGGCCCTCACGGCCTCACGCACTCACGCGAAGGGGTGAGTGGGGTATACACCACAAGGTTAAAGTATCTAAGCATTCAACTTTTATACGGAAGGCATTGGATGAACATGGTACCATTAAGTCCTTGAGAGAGTGCTGAACTTATTTATCTTCCCCGCCGAAGACTGAAATATTGGATGAACATGTTCGACTTCATGCCCTACGGCGTCGGTGGCATCTTCTCTACATCTGTTATGAGATTGATGAGGTCTAATAAGGCCCTGTTTGGAATGCGGGAATTTTTCCCGATTCCTGCAGGAATTGAACTGTTTCCTGCAAAATTCCTGTGAAATTCCTCTGTTCCAAACAGGCCCTAAGGGTTGAAATGTAAGGAGATCTCATATGGTTCTCTCCTGCGCGGGACCTGGCATCCTCGTCAATACGTGGTGCCCAAACAAAAGTAAGATGAGACCCACCCCGGCCGAAATCCCAGCGAAGCCCATTTGCAAGGCGAGATCCATCCGGGCCCAATCAAACCCCAAGGAGACGCCGCCGACCCGTTAAGCCCTCCCCACCTCCCCGCTTGTTAAACCCTCGCCCTCCACCTCCCGCCGCTTCCTTTCATCCCGTTCCTCGCTTCCCAAGCCCTCGTGCTGCGACGCCGCCGCCGAAGCCGCCTCCAAAAACACCGCTCGCCTCTCGGGAAACCCTAACCCTAGCGCGCGCTCCCCCCATGGCGCCGCGCGCCCGCAAGCGGGCCTCGCGCCCGAACCCCCGCCCCCGTGGCGGCGGCGATGAGGACCCCTTCTTCGAGTCCGAGCCCAAGCGCCGCCGCGGCGACCGCGACGAGGACATCGAGAGCGGCGACAGCGAAGAGGACGACCTTGCGGCTGGCGGCGTCGATGAGGATGGGGAGGAGGAGGAGGAGGAGACAGCTGGGGAGAAGAGGATGCGGATCGCCAAGGAGTGGCTGAAGAGGGTGACGGAGGCGGCGAAGAGGGGGGAGGATGAAGACGAGGAGGAAGGCGGGGACGGGGAGGCCGGGGGGAGGCGGGTGGCCGAGATCCTGCAGAGAAAGCAGCTCGAGGAGAGCGGCAGGAAGCGGAGGGAGATCGCCGCGAGGTGAGCAACTTTTGTTTTGGCCATTGTTTCTCCATATGGTGGACGTGATTTCCAAGCTGCCTCTGGTTCTACGTCTATGCTACTTTAGTACCCTGACGCTCTCTATGGCCATGAATTATACACACGGCGATTGTGAGGAATCACAATTCGTATTTTGAAATGTAGAGAAGAGGAACCTCATCTGTTTTGGGATAGCAATTGGAGCAGTTGTTGCACTGTATGTATTAATTAATTCCTCACAAAAGAAATCCCTTTTCTGGCATGAGCTTTGGTGTTGACGGTTGGAGGGGGTTGTAAATCAGGTGGTAAGATTAGGAACAACAATGCTGCCAAATGTTGGTAATTGAAGGTAGCGGTAGAATCACATCTGTGTCCATGGATAAAAAAAAAACTAGTTGGCCCTATTGGCTCTCACACTAATTTTAATGGGATCATCATGTTAATGCTTATACAAGACCAGACAAATACATACTTTGAGGAAAAAGTATGAAAACGATTAAAACAAATAGCAAACCGGAGTAGACCAGAAACCAGCCATAACAGCCCGGTTACTGATTACCGACCTTGATCCAGGAAATTTTCATAATCCGTTTTTTATCCTTGCATGCACCCTCACCCATAAATTGTTGCTGTACACTCGTATGAGACTGGTTTTACTTATAACATGAGAAAGCTGCCTGGCAGACACTGTTTGCATGGAGGGGAAGGATCACCTCCATTCCCCTTATGGACCAACGAGTAGTTGATGCGTAGACGGTCCAATCTTTCACAGTACCGAAACGACCAGCAGTGCCCTCCTTCCACGTGTGATCAGCCAACAGCACAGCAGCAAATTAGGGTTAGGGTGTAACCCTAGTTTGTCCTCCTCACGTGCCAATGAGTCTTCTTGTCCCAAAACAATCTCGATAACTATCTTGGGTTTAACCAGCTTGACCAAAAATAGTCGTGGATGCAATCCAGAGAACCGGGAGGTGCAAACAGATCTAGATGTGACTGAGTTGCAACTTGGGACCTCAAGAATCCACGGAGATTAGAGTACCAAAGCCTCCAATCCTCCGCGGCCACGGCCGCCAAAGCCAACATGCGATTTTCTGATTTTTTTTTCTCAATGCAAAAAGGTTATAGGGTTATATGGCACTTGGCCTCCCCTTTTATATGGGCGCACCAAAACATATACGCACCCAACTTGGCCCACAACTCGCAGACCACCTAGACCACAACTCTTGACTCAAATATGTTTACAAATTACAACCCCGACCCTGACCAGACTTATCTGAATCAAAAGAAGATTCCTGTTCGGAAGAAAATAAACTGACGGAAAGCAAAAACTAACATAGGACTTGGACTAACTCATTTAGATAAGAAAGTTAAATATGATTCGGACTAGGAGTACTAGGCCGACTTTGATGTTGATTCGGAGCAAAATTGAACTGATGTAGACGTGCATTGCCTTCTCCTTTTCTGGCTCACATGCTCTTGGCTCCTTTTCTTTTTGGCTCCTCCCCAGGCTAGTTTCTTCCTGGCTCAATCTGCCCATTATTTATGTCTCGCACGCATGGCCTGGTTCCACGCTTGGCTTCCAATGGGCATGTCTTTTATTTGGCTTGAGTTGCACACACATAACACATGCATGTGCTGCTTTCTCCCCGTGTAACAATTCCATGCACTAGACCATCTCCATCGCTACTCCTGGTACTTTCCCACACAAAATAGCACCAAGTTAAAACCAGTACTAACCTTTGGTGAAGTATGTGTAGTAATGGTTTTAGGGTTCATGGCCGCATCACCTTCTTTCACTCACTGTTGATTTTTCTTTTGCCACCTATCCATTTCCTTTGTATTTGGTCATATTTTTTATTCACATCGGCCTGTCTGGACACTAGTCCAAAACTAGGATGCTGAAAATAGAGGAAATGTGGTTTGAAGGATGTACATTTTGACTGCTTGGAGATGCATCTGTTTTCACCATGAAAATACAAGGTGCTACACTTGTCAGTATGAGTCATCAATTATCTGAACTGGAGTATGGTAATGGTTTCCATCATTTTTAAGCTATGATAGCCTTTTAATTGAATCCAACAAGTATTCCATAAGATTTACTCAAGGATGTGATATAAGAATGTCAGTGTTATTTATATTTGACTCCTATTTGTACGGCTGCTCATAAATTCTTTGAGTTTGATCTTGTAAATATGACTAAACTTTGCAAAATCATTGCAGGGTATTACCACCAGACCCCAAGGATGGCTTTAAGCTTCTCGTGAAGCACCGACAACCAGTTACTGCCATTGCTTTATCCAAGGATAGTGATAAGGGTTTTTCAGCATCAAAAGATGGAGTCATTCTACATTGGGATGTTGAAACTGGAAAAAGTGAAAAGTATTTATGGCCAAGTGAACACGTATTGGTTTCTCATCATGCTAAACCACCTCTGTCTGCTAAAAGAAGTAAACAAGTGCTAGCTTTAGCTGTCAGTTCAGATGGTCGTTACTTGGCAAGTGGTGGCTTGGATCGCCATATCCATTTATGGGATGTTCGGTCACAGGAGCACATACAGGTAGTCAATGATAACAGTTGAGTTACACTTTGCAATTTTGAGACATACTAGTTGAAAAGGCAATTTTATTGGATTAGTCAAGAGAAGCTATAAATCATCTATATTCTGCGTGTGTGATGTAACTGTCTGGTTGTGTTAAGCGTCTATATTGATGAATGCATTGTCACTTCTAATTCTCTCTCGAAAGGTCTGAAAACTTATGTTGCCTCTCTGGTCTCTATATTATAGTGTAGGCAAATATTAACTTGTAATCAAATGCTAATTGCGAATCAACTATGGAAAGACTAATTAAATATACTCATTTTTCACATTTGCATTTGGTTTTGATTATTATAGTTGACGCCAGGGTTGTTGCAAGCAAGCTGTAACAGCAAAAATATCGAACCAATTGCTAGCTTGTTTATGGTCAGTGTCTCGGTGAAATTTGTAACAGAACACCTTGGCCAATGTATATCAGTTAAGATTCACAACAATTTCCTTAATGTGTCATAATTGTCTAGAAATGTACACTAGAAATATTCATACAAAGAGAACCCTGGAAGATTAAAGGAACTTTACTTGCAGTTAAGCTGGGCTCCTTGTACCATCTACCTTTCAACATTGTAACTGGTTGTTGTTTTGTTTGTTTTTCACAGGCATTTAGCGGCCATCGAGGACCGATATCATGCCTTGCTTTTGGGCTGGACTCCTCAGAGCTATTCTCTGGTTCTTTTGATCGTTCAATAATGCAGTGGAATGCAGAAGACAGAACATACATGAACTGCCTATACGGCCATCAGAATGAAATTTTGACAATGGATGCACTCAGTAAAGATAGGCTTTTGACTGTAGCACGGGACCGAACAATGCATCTTTGGAAGGTAAATATTTTCATTAAGCATAAACATATAAGATTACCTAGCTGCCCAATTAAACAGTTAGTTTTCTTATGATGAATGGGAAGGAATTATCTAATTGAAAAACATTGTTCGAGGATTAATATACATTAAAATATTTACTTGTTGTTCTTCATTCTATTGCATGACTTGCCAAAATTTAGATATAGCTTCTTTCTATGTATTCCATTTTGTGGTTAGAATTGTGGACTTGGCACTATTGCAATGTCCATGCACATAAAGGGCAACAACTTGGTAAGCCTTTGTAAATTCAAGAGATTGGTATCCTCAAGGGACTTGATCAGGTTGATTGCATTGGTAATTGACGGGGATATTTACTAAATGAATGTAAGCTAGTCATTATAGAACAATGCGGAGTATAACTTTCAATTCCCTGTCCTATGTTCAATAAAAGGTAGGGTTATTATCACCTGACACACATCAGCAGAGTGACTAGACTTGTCATGTTAACTTGTTAATATGCTTTAATATTGTAGAAGATGTGTCATTGTACCTCCCAGCTCTAAGTGATAGTTCAAGCGAAATATTGTTAGATAAATGGACGTCATTTCTTGCTGTTGGTGGACACCAGGATTTCATGCTGTGGGTGGGAGGCAGTTGCAGCCAGGCAAAGGGTGGAAGGGTACAATGACTGTGGAGTAGAAAGGCGGAAGGAGATTGGGAGTGGGGTACTTGTTAGGGGTAGGGAGGTGGGAATGGAGGTAGTGCAAGTAGGGGTGAAAACGGATGGGATAGTTTCTGACCGAGCTAGACAATTTTCGAATACAGAATGTTTCGGCTCGGATTTTTGTTGGATAGTCTCGGATCGGAAACGAATACGGTTTTTTTTTTGTCGGAAATGAATACAAATGCGGTAGCCTACTATCCTTCGAATATGAATATGGATTCAGACTATCCGGTGATTACGGAGTCCGGATATCCGGCCCACTGGCCATAAGACCATAGCGGCTAGTCACCCTGCCCACTGGGCCACTCCGCCACTAGTGTAATGCAATGAAGACTGAAGACTCGCTGCACCAGTCAGTGACCAATTCGAAGTGTCAGTGCCCCCTCACTCTCTCATAGCCACAGTGCAACAGGAACTAGGCCATGCCTCCCCCAGGCCCCCACTATAGAGAGGTAGTTTCAGAGAGGGGAAGGACAAGGTGTTCAAATGGACACAGATGTTGCACAGAGCCTCTCTCTATTTTTCCTTTGTGCTGCAGCTTGCTTGCTTCCCTTTTTTTATTCCTTCCCCTTATAATTATTTTCCTCTTCTTCTCTTCTCTCTCTCTCTCTCTTGTGACAGGCTGAGAGCTAACTTAATCACCTTTTATTCACTTGTCTATCTTAATTGTACTGTTGATCTGTCCATAAGTAAGAACGAACTGCTGCATGATGTACTGGTCAAATTTCTTGAATGTTTTGCCAAGATAAACTATTTATGTGTTTTCATTGATTTTGGATGTACAGTTTAAAGGGCTTTTATGTTTTGGTAAATATTCGTGGCTATATTCATTTCGATTCATATTCGCTCTATATTTGTATTCAACATTATTCGTATTTGTATTCGCATCCGCATCCGAGAAAAAAATAAAAACAAATATGGTAGAGGCATCATCTGTCCGTATTCGATCCGTTTTCACCCCTAAGTGCAAGAGTTTTTTTTATTGGGCGTGGGGGGTTGGGGTGGGTTATGATTGTGGCTCCAAAAGGTTCACCAGTCTCAGGTAGAGCATTTTTCATAACAGATATATTGGTAAATGTTCTCTCTAGCTAACTAACTATAATATTATGTAAGTATGTTTCGAGGCAAATCTACTCATCATTTCAATCTACACATCCCATCAAAGTTAAAATAGTTTGACTGCCTGTACTATTGGGTGTGTAATGTGAACCATGTTGCAGATGCTGAGATTTACCCTGACCTTTCGAAAACTCTCTTGCTCTGTGGACAGATTCCAGAAGAGTCACAGTTAGTGTTCCGTGCTCCTGCTGCTGCATCTTTGGAGTGTTGCTGCTTTATTGATGACAAGGAATTTTTGTCTGGATCTGATGATGGAAGCATTGAGCTTTGGAGCATAATGAGAAAGAAGCCTACTCACATAATAAGAAATGCTCATCCAGTATTGCGTGATAACCTTAATTCACTTGGCAATAATGATGAGGATTTAACTAAAGGTAGGAGGCTATCTGAAAAATTGTCTCTTTACTTAATGCAAAATTTTGCCACTCAATGCATTTGGATGTGATTTCTGTTCACCCTTTTCCTCTTTTTGTTGTTATTATGTACACTTTTGCCATTGAGATGTCAGTCGATTTAAATATAAATCTTCGTCATGATTGCACTATTTTTTATTCCTTGTATTTATGGAATCTTTATTTATTGCTTTATACATCATTTCACTATGCAGAAAATGGGATACATAAACGTGAGTGTGTCTCATCAGCCCAGTCATGGGTTAGTGCAGTTGCTGCAAGAAAAGGTTCTGATCTTGCTGCATCAGGAGCAGCAAATGGTTTTGTTCGTCTTTGGGGTATCCAATCTGATTCTAAGGGAATTCGACCATTATTTAATTTGGCACTGGTATGGTACTCTTGTTACTCAATTAACATCATTTGAATGTAATTCTGAACAAAAAAAAAATATCCACTGTAGATAAGCAAACCAATGCACTTGCTTCTCGTTCTGTTGTTGAGACTCGACACTATTGGAATTTCTTTCAGTTCTAGGTCCTTTGAGAGTTTTGAGTTGGTCATAGTATGTAAATGGTCTCTGCTTTGTGAAGGTCCAAGGGCATGCTACAATACTAGCTGTACAGATTGATAGTAATTGTTGTTTCAGCATGTTGATTAGTTGGCATTCCGTAGGTTGTAATTCAGCACTGACATTTTTCCGAACTTGCCAATATATTGTCAACTTTTCACCTCCTTAACAAATCTATTGTCGTAACCGTTATTTTTTATTACTTTGGGTAATTGCCTTAGCCTGTAGTTTCAGTTGTGCATAGATGTGGTGTTTGTTGGTCCTATGAGTGTTTCCAAGCAGCTTGGCTATTGGCAGAGGCCATGCCATGGTTCGTTTGGGTTGTCAACTATTTGTGAACATGGGCATTGGTATATAGGCAATAGTTGTCATTGTCAAAACAAAAGGGAGTTTTAGAAAGCTATTTTATAGAACTCCTTAGACCATGCACAATATGCAGATATAATTAAGTCAACTTTTTTTTGTTCATCCTTCTTCAGTTCCATTCACTAGCACTTCTTACATCCTAGGAGAGCAGAGATGCTTTGGGCCTGATAATTTGTAAGGTAATTATAAGATGGTCATTACATCTTAAACAACAACATTTTCTGACTCCTTAGACCTAGTCACCTAGATGATCCCTTGGCAGAATTTGTCTATTTATTTAATGAGGGAAAATCTCTTCCAAACAAGAGGCTGTACAAAAACCCCTACCTAGTGCAAAGGGATTCAAAAACACACTCCGACACTCCGTGAAGGATCCAACTTGGTGACTCGAATCTCATCACCTCTTTTCCAGATATCTCAAACATCATTCCTTTCTCTCCACTGATGGTTGCCATGTTCGATGGTGAGATACATCTGTACCAACATGCATCATGTCGATGATCTGAGTTGTGATTGTTCTGCTTCGATTTGTTACATCTGAATGTTTGTGTAAACTGAGTATTTCATCGCCTTGGGGGATGGCTTTCCTGTGGTCGGATCTGCATGATACTTGGTGAACTAGCCCTCTGAATCATAAACAGACAGAACTCCACAAGTTGAAGTCAAGTTGCCTGTTGATCACCGAGTTGTGGGTGTTTTGCTTCAGTGTATCAGATCTCAAATCTGTACATGCTAGGTACCTTTTTGATATGGATTATTTAAAGGCTTCCCTACAAGTCTTATGCATGACACATCGCGCAGGTGGAATAGGGCGAGGCAGACAAGGCAACTTGCGGGTGAGAAAATCCCAAAGATGCTGACCACATATATGGAGACGCATGTGCTGAAACCAGTTATTAATAATTGAGACCATCAAAGATTACTGGGCAACGAGGAACAGAAATAGTGCCCGAAGAGGATGATATTTTTTCTTTTCTTTTTCTTTTTTTCTTGAACCGAAGGCTTTGCTTATCAGATGCCTAGGTTTGTTGTGTATTTGCTTTGAACCAAAACCGTATCCGAGAGAGTGTCTCAGTACCTTGCAACGATGGAGGCGGCTTGCCGGCGGTGATGGCGGTGGCGGTGCGGATCTAGGCAGCACTGAGCGACTCTGGATCGGGAGGCGACCTCACAACGGAAGACGAAGCGACCAAATGCTGGAACTGACAAGTGGAAGAGGAGACAACCTCACTGCGGATCGAGGCGGCATCGATTGGGGCAACGCCGAGCAAACTCGGGGCAACGAATCGAGGCAGCATCGATCGGGGCAACGTTGGGCGAAGAGAATGCCGGTAGATCGAGGCGGTGCTGATCGGGGCGATGCGGGTGAAGGAGACGCAAGGTGCGATGGATCCAGGCGGCCCGAGATGGCAGCGGCCTAGATGGAAGACGGCGATGTCGGCAAGCAACAAGGCAGGAGGCGAACCCACCGGTGGCCACGGGCAAGCGACGGGTGGAAGACAGCGGGTGGTGACGGGCGGAGAGTGGCAAACACGGTGGAGATGGCAAAGCTTGGTGGTGGCTGGAAGATGAAGCAACGACGGCTTGACGAAAACAAACCCTAGGTTTACTCTAATATCATAGTATGAATATCGCTTGTATTCATCATGAGGTCAATGGACTAATAGATATACAAATATAGGTATGTCATATATGCAGGTAACCCCTTATACAACAGGGAAAATACATAGCTAATAATACACATCTAACGCACTACCGATGCATAGAAAGATGAGTACTATACTGGTGCCTTACTGTGGGATGCAAATATTTATTGATATACTTGTTCTCTCTTATGGCCAGGATGGATTTGTTAATTCTCTTGCCATCGCTAAATCTGGACGCTTTATTGTTGCTGGTGTTGGCCAGGTCAGTATATCAAACTCCCCCTTTGTTACTACAGTTCAGATACTTGACAGTCCAATTTCTTTGACTTTTACTGCAATGTTTTCTCAATATTATCTTGAGAATAGAAAAAGAAAGAAAACTTATTTTCAATATAGCTTCCTGTTTAGCGTGAACTTGTTTCATAAGTCCTATTAACTAGGTGTCCATTGCATCAAGTTCTTGGTTTCTGTGATACTTCCGCATGCTGAACAACGCGCAAAGATACCATATCTGTTCATTCTTCATGTAGACTCCACTACTCTTGAAACACCATGCTCTTATCAGTGCAAGTTTCAGAAGCTCAACTTTGGTATCGATTTCTTTCTTTCATCAGGAGCCTCGCCTTGGAAGATGGGGCCGTGTTCGATCAGCTCAAAATGGAGTTGCAATCCATCCGATCCAACTAAAAGACGAAAACGAGGACTTGTAGGGTAGATGATTGATACGTCGACAAGCCCCTGGAATAAGTAGAAGTTCACAAAAGGAGCATTACAGTTTTGACATCCGTCCACCCTGCATTTTGGCAACCATTCCCGCAGAAGAAATTCAATGCGAGAAGCTGAACGAATTACCTTTGCAAGCGCTGGGAATTTGGAGGGTGCTACGGATGATTTGAGCTCAAAAGATGGATTCTGTTTGGGAAAGATCCTTCTGGATATCCTAACCGTTATATTTATGTGAGGTAATTTTGTAACACTGCTGCCTTCTAAAGAGTAAAGACGGAGAGATTAATGTTTATCAAACAATTAGGATACGGTATGCTTGTTGTTCCCCGAGTTCTTGTAATCTTGTTCACTACTACATATTTGTGTATTGGCTGCCGAACGCCGATCTGCTCGAGTGTGGTTTCTCCTCTCTAATGCTCAGCGCGCACAAACAATTGCAGACATGTGTTTAACTCGTGCACGGTTTACTTTGGGAACAGCAAAGCTCGAGCATGTAAACATTACTGTATCATGACGCTTGGGGCTTGTGACACAAGAGATGTTCAAGATATTCACCCCTTAACAACAAATTCGTACACTTTACTCCCTTCCACTATTGGAACCGCTGCAAATCAAACCCCTCACCCTAAACCACACTAGTTTTTTTTTTCGGACAGCCACTCAATTCCTTCCAAGGCTTTGGCTGCATCCGAGATGGCAACATCGCACACCATGATCGGTTATCACAATTCACAGGAATCTAATAGCAACTGGTGAGAAGGAATTGCATGAACATTACGCAAGCATCGTCTGTACAATAGCTAAATCTGGACCTTTCGAGCCACGTTACAAGCAACCTGGAAGCTCTGGCAGAGAATACACGCACTGGTAACAAAATTTGACAAGTTCAAGCTCCCGCATAACAAGTGTCGCCTTCAAACAAGATTGAAAATAATTGCACGCATTTTTTTTAGATCGTTACTTCGCAGTCGACGAAGCATTCTTCTTCTTCTTCGTCTTCCTCCTCCTCCTCCTTTTCTTGTCATTCATAGATTTCCTCCCGTGCTTCGCAGAGTCAATTGTCCTTCACAGCTGAAGGTTGCTGCGTTGATACGAGGTGCTGATTAATTGCAACGAATGGGTCGAGCTGGAACTGACGATTGTTCAATACAGCGTTCAGTTGAGCAGTCTCCCGTTGCCTGAAAAACAGAGCAGGTATCAAGACCACCGATGGAAAAAGCAAAGAACGCAAGCAAGGAAGCAGATATAAAGAGAGGATTACACTAGAGCCTGCTTTGATTTGTAGTTCAGCTTTGCTTCAGTCTGCTGCTTCGAGGCAGCCGTTTCTGGAAGGAACTCAGAGAGCGCCGAGAGATCATATGCTTTCAGTTTCCTCTGGCGGCTCGTCTGTTTCTTTTTCTGCAGAATAAGAAAATTAAAATGAATCACCCAGCATCTTAAAATGATGAGAACTGCATGCAAGCTTCTGTATTGGATCGATTGCTGATGCATATAGGGGACCCAACAGCAACAAAAACCTAAAAAAATGTTAGTTGTGAAGCCTTACTTCTTTCTTGGCTACAAATGTTACACGAAGGTCAGGTCAATTCAGCTACTGTCTGTGCATGTTACCCAGTAATTAGTCGTGAAGCGTAACATGATCCTTCAGAATAGAGAAATGCAATAGATGACAACGCTAACCAAACCTAACCTAACAAATGTGATCGTCGGTTAATAACCAGCATGCCCACTACGTGTAGGAAGTCGCTTGAACAACTGTAACAGAAAGGACAGGATATAGTACTTGGCAGATCATATTGTTAAAAACTAGCTTGCCTTTTGTTCTGGCAAGATAGTATAGAATAAGATTTTTTTCAGATGGCAGTTAACACAAAAAATTCACAACGCCCAAAAGAACACTATGCTAAACGGGCCGGGGGTGGGGGGGGGGGGGGGGGGGGGGGGGGGTTAGAAGCACCTTACTGACAGTTCTTTTAGCATTTAGGGGGTAACCACATCTTCCGGAGTCCTTTGGAAGGCAGGATTAAAAACACACAAATGGAGAAAAAAAACATAGGAATAGAAAAGAATGTATATACAAAACAGAGGATTGGAAAATATAAGAAAAAAAATCCTAAGCAGCTGTTGGACGAGGCATATGAAGAACACCGGAAACAACAATGGGAGATGTAAGACTAAAGTGCACTTAAGAGGTAATAAAATGATTAAACTAGTTGAGAATTAGACAACATAATACTGGAACATGTTTCTGGCTGTCATCAAGAGACGTTTAAGTTCTTTTCCTCGTTCCTCATGCATTTGAAAATTACAAAACTTTGAGTAGATATTTTTTTCCTATGCTATTCCTATGGAATCAAAGGGAAAGTGGAATTCCCCGATGTTTTTCCTATAGGCAATCCTTTGAACCAAAGAGGTGAACAGTACACATTCCTCGAATATTTTATATGAACAATCTATTTTTATTCGAAATTACAGAAATATATCCGCGGGATTTTTTTTACAAAAATAGGCTCCAGTCGCCCCCCATTGGGCGACTGGAGCCAGTCGCCCAATCGGGAGGCGACACGTGGGCAGTTTGGTAACGGTTGGACGAATTATTGTTGTCGCCCGGGCGTTGGACGGTTGGAGGTCCAGTCGCCATACGGTTGGGTGATAGCAATTCCAGCCGCCCAACGGCCGGGCAACAGGGGATTAAAAAGGCAGCGTGCTCGACAATCGCCGCCGCTGCCTCATTTGTTTCCATCGTTCGGCATCGCGAGAGAAGAAAGGAGAGGAGAAAGAAGAGAAAGGAGAGAAGCGGAGGAAGGAGGGGAAGAAGAGGAGAGGGAGAGGAGGAGAGGGTCAGATCCAGATATTTTTTTAGTATATTGCATTTGTAGTATATTTTGTATGAAATGTTAGTGGTAGTAAAAATTGTAGATGTAGAAAATTTAATATGGAAAATTTAGTACAATTTTTAGTATAGAAATTTTAGTATAGAAAATTTATAGTATACATTTTTTAGTATGGAACATTTTTGAGCTTCTGGACTTCTGACAAGTACTGAGACATGGTCGAACTCGAGCATTGATACTCTTTGACGACCTGATTCACAACTAGTTGAGAGTCTCCTCTCACGAGTAGTTGACGAATCCCGAGTGCTTTAACGGCTCGTATGCCAGCCAACAAACCTTCATACTCAGCCACGTTATTAGTGGCCAAAAAGAGTAATTGAATGGTATACTTTAAGGTCTCTCCCTCGAGAGATTCCAAGATCACCCCAGCCCCTGAGCCACTTAGCGTAAACGACCCATCAAAGTACATCGTCCACTGGTCATGGGCATCGTACTGTTAGGGATCCTGAACAACTTCAGGGTTTGTCCATTCGGCGACAAAGTCTATCAAGATCTGAGATTTAATGGCCATTCAGGACATGAAATGGAGGTCGAACTCCCCAAGTTCTACCGACCATTTTACCATGCGCCCCGCTATTTCCCTATTCTGGAGGACCTCTCTCAAGGAAAATGTAGACGACACAATAATTTTGTGCACATAAAAATAGTGCCCCAACTTCGTTGAAGACATGAGGAGGGCATAGAAAAGTCTTTGGACCTGAGGGTAGCGCTCCTTAGGACCGTGTCACTTACATAGTATACTGGTCGTTGGACGCCAGGCCTTTCTCTCCTAGACACGTGATGAAATGACTTAGAGTGACTATGCACCCGGTGAGTTTCTGGACTTCTTTCTTCATGGTCGGAGGGTGCATCTGTTTGGTAGCCTTGATCTTTTCAGGATTTGCTTTGATACCTCTTGCCAAAATAAGGAATCTAAGTAATTTTCCTGAGGGGACTCCAAACACACACTTCTCAGGGTTGAGCTTAAAGCAATGCTTTCTAAGATTGTCGAAGGTCTCCTGCAAGGTTGAAACATGATTAAGTCATTTGACACTTTTTACAACCAAATCATCAACGCAGGCTTCCAAGTTTTAGCTCATTTGATGTATAAAGGTCAATTGCATTAAATGCTAAAAAGTTGGACCAGCATTTTCAAGCCGAATGGCATCTTGACAAAGCAAAATACTCTAAATGACGTGATAAATGCGGTCTTCTCTTCATCTTATGAAGACATATTAATCTGGTGATAACCAAAGTATGCATCTAGGAAACTTAATATTTCACAACCAGCAGTATAATAAATCAACTGATCAATACGAGGAAGCAAAAAATCATCTTTTCGACAAGCTTTATTCAAGTCAGTATAGTCTATACACATACGCCACGTACAATTGGACTTCTTAACCATTACAGAGTTAGCCAACCACTCTGAGTGATCAACCTTTCTTATAAAGCCCATTTTTAATTACCTGTCCAATTATAATATGATAACTTCTCGCTGATCTAATGCAAATCTCTGTAATTTCTATTTTAGGGCTTCTTATCAGGCCGTAAAACTAGCATGTGCTTGATCACCTCCATAGGGACCCAGGGCATGTCGGATGGTTGTCACGCAAATGCATCTGTATTTGCCTGGAGGAAGGAGATGAGGGCGTCTTGCTATGCGGGGTCGAAAGTAACCCTGATGCGAACTGTCTTCGAAGGCTCCGCTGGGTCCAGAGGAACTTCTTTGACTTCTTCGTTCGGCTTCAACGCGGCTTTAGGCTTCGAGTGCTTGCTCGAAAGTTGCACCTTGTTAACTTCTTGAGTTGGTAGCTGGCCAACCATCTCGAGATACTTACGATCGCACATCAACGCCATTTTTGTCACAGCGAACTGTGATGACTCTTTTGGGACCTGGAAACTTAAGACATTGATATGCATAATAAGCAACTATCAAAAAATGTGCCAGTGTTGGTCGCCTGAGTATGGCATTATACGCCGTGTTGAAGTCGACCACATCAAAGGATACTTTCTCTGTCCTAAAGTTGCTCGGATAACTGAATGTAACAGGTAGAGAAACTTGGTCAATAGGTTTGGCCGAGGAACCCAGTACGATTATATGAAATGAATATCATACATGCTTTATTCTGGTATGAGGAACTTGCATCTCATCCAGAGCACTAACAAATAAAATATTTAAAGGAATACCACCATCAACAAACATGCGATTCACTCGACAGTTGTTGATGGTGGGCTCGACCAAGATCGAAAATCGACTAGTTGAGTTGAAGGGATTGAGCAGTCACTCTTCTCAAAAGAAATAGTGACCTCCGATCACTTAGGTAAATTATTAACAGGGGTAGGGTCGATAGAGTTTACCTCATGTTCGACAGCCTTATACTGCTACTTTGACTCGTACACGGATGATCCACCGTATATATGCTCGATGGTGTGCTCTGGATCCTGGAATGGCATGTCCTCGTCCTCGTTGGAGTGCTTTCGACCACTCGACTGTCCCACCTCCTTGAGCGTACAAAGTGGTCCCTTGCCCGAATAATAATCCTCGAGTTTCCGCTAGAAAACTCAGTAATTGTGAAGATCGTGTCCCTCTTTCTTGTGATGTGGGCACCATCTAGACATGTTGTCCTTTTGTGCAGGTGCTTTGCCTTTGCCCCGGTCGGAGTATTTCTTGGAGTTGCGTGGCTCTTTATCACCCATGGCCAAGACTTCCTTCGGATTTTTGGCATGAGGCTTCTGACCAGTAGTCTTGTTCTTAGATTTCTTGGCTTTCTCCTTCTCCCCACTGCCTTCACCTTGCTCTTTGGAATCTCGGTTGACCTGGTCAATAGACTTAGTCCATTCAACTACTTCAACAGCTGTTGCATAACGGTCCTTGCTCTTTGGAATCTCGGTTGACCTGGTCAATAGACTTAGTCCATTCAACTACTTCAACAGCTGTTGCATAACGGTCCGCCATTTCAAAGAGCTCGGCGACGGTGGTCGGAGGATTCAAGGCGATGTCCTCTGTGAACCTCCTGTTACGTATGCCCTGCTTGAATGTCCGGATGACAGAAGTGTCATAGATGTCTGGAATCGAGTTACGAACTTGACTAAAGCATCGGATGAACTATCGTAAGGTCTCGTCGCTACCTTGGCGCATTCAATGCATATCGTCCTCCTTCTCAGGTTGGTTGTATGTACCTTAGAAGTTGGCCAGTAGAAGGCCGCAGAGGTGTTGCCATGAGCAGATCGACTCGAATGGCTGGTTAAACAACCAAGACCGAGCAGATCCTTTGAGTACCATCGGAAGATAGTTTTCCATGACATGCTCGCCTCCTCCTACTGCTCGAACTACAGTCGTGTAAATCTAAAGGAACTTGATGGGATTCTAGGACCCATCAAATTTCTCCATATTCACTGGTCAAAAAGGAGGCGACTAGCGCACTGCTCGGAGTTTGGGCATGAATGCTCGGCATCTGGTAATGATTTCTTGACATCTCCTTTGCGGGAAAGGGTAGTTGACATCGCCGGACGATCGTACTCGGTGATGCCCAACAGTCGGTGGACCTGACCTATAATAGGCCTCGTCCATACGAGGGTAGCACTCCTCGTCCTCCATCTATTGCTACAGGTTCCTTGCTTGCAGCGGTGACCAAGGATCAACTTGCCGATCCATAACCATTCGAGGTATTCTCCTCCGACTAGTATTGCAATCGAGAGTCCAACGCGCCTTGTCATCATGCCGAACCCAACTAGATGAATTTCATGATCAACTAGATGCGGTCTTACCTTGCCAATTCCCGTAGTTATGTTGGTGAGGGTGCTCGAGTCTGGCCATCAGATCGCGGAGTCTTTGCGCAATCCCTTCAGCGAAGTGGTTGCAGCCCGGTGCCTAAGCAAGCTCGAGTCAGATTCTTGAGCAACTCATTGATCTATTGAAGCTCTCGAGCCTCTTCGGACTGGTACTGGACACGCCCAGGCAAAGACCTCTGGGTTGCTAGTCGCCTTCTTCGAGCGGTTTTGGGATCCTCGATCCCTAATGCTGGTTGGGGCTACCTCACAAGAGAGCGATTATTTCTAAGATTTCTCTCACGCTCGTCAAAGTACTGATCGGGCTCATCACTGGAGGTCTCCTTACCATCCTTACGAAAGGTGGGAGAGTGTGATCGGTGGAGAGCAGCCTCAGGCCTTCCTCCAAGAGGGTGATGAGGATCTGTAGGCAGGGCAAAGATCTTCTGTCTAGAATCTCCACTTTTAAGGAGACCCCCTCGTTTGAAGAATAATCAAGCGAGATTGTCTCGTGATTTAGAGTAAACCCCGCCACGACTGATGCATTTGTGCGTTTGCACTATACTGAATTTTGCTGCAGAAGAGCAGTATTCCAACGTTATTCAAATGTTTGCCTATCTGTAAACACGAAACAGAATAACCACTTCTTCTCTATAAACAGATATTTACAATCTTGGCTTCTTTCATCTATTCTAGATGGGAGCTGAAACTTTACTGTGGTTCTTTACGTTTGATGCATTTAGCTTGCTAATCATAGGTTTCCAAAGTAACCCGCCTCTACTGGCTGTTTATCTTGTGTTCGTTGCTGTTGGGTACCCTATATGCATTTTCGATTGATCCAATACGGAAGAAGTTCACATGCAGTTCTCATCATTTTAGGTGTCATGCTTTATGTGATTCATTTTCAATTTCTTGTCTACAAAAAAAAAAAAGAGAAAGAAACAGAGGAGCCGTCAGAAGAAACTGAAAGCATATGATGATCTTTCTGCGCTCTTCTGAGTTCCTTCCAGAAACATTTGCCTCGAAGAAGCAGACTGAATGAAAGCTTAAATGCAAATTAAAGTAGGCTCTAGTGTAATCCTCTCTTTATATCTGCGCTTGATTGTGTTATTTGCGTTTTCCATCGGTGATTTTTTATGAATCATATACATCGGTGACATTTTTATGCACCATATACATCTGCAATGTTCATATGCTTGTTATATTTTTATGAGTCATATACATTTGTCAGGCATAGTAATCCGATGGCTAGTCATATGCTTGTTGTCCAGGCTCGGTTGGTTGCTTGATGTATGTGTGGGTGTGATGCCAAGCCATGGCAATCATGAAAGCTGGCATGGGCTTCCCCGACGCTCCGGTTCGCACGCCTGGATGTCTTATTGGCATCAAAGAGAAGTACACGGGCCCTGCATCTTGGGCTTGATCTAGCTACAGCTAGCAGTACCATTTCAGTCCATTCCTCCATTCATGCAGAAGGCTAGCTTCAGGTCTATTTGAAACTCCATTTTTTAAATAGCCCACTGTTTTATTAATATTATAAAAAATAAATAGTCAAAAAATAATACTCTGTCTCTAATTTATTTGGAGACAGGCTGAGAAGGCACTTTTTGTCGGACGATAGAGGCCAGTCAATTGAAAAATGTAGGCCAAACATGTCGACTTATTGCTCTGTCATTAAATGAATTGGCGACAAAGATTGTCGGTCAATTGTGATATAGGCTATGTAAATCAACTGCAAGGCTTCTGTCAGCCAATTAAGCTGTCATCAAATAAATGGGTGACATGCCCAATTGCCAAATGAATTGGCTACAGGAGCTGCCACGTCAGCATATCGCCGACTCATTTGATTCATTTGGCGAGAGGAGATTATTTTTGTTAATTCTTTTTTGACTATTTATTTTTATAGTATTAATAAAGAAATGTATTGTTTAAAAAACCTTTGAAACTCCTGCCATGGCGGCAAGGTCAATAATCTTTAGTTCTGTTGTGCTCAAAAGCAGCGATCGAGGCGTGCACGTATCATGGCGTGCGTTTGTGCCTTCTAGCATCGACCAGAGGCTGGCTGTTGATTGGACAGCCATGGATTAACAAGAGCAAAGCAACCATTACCAAGGAGAATATATTTCTCTTTCCTCCTTTCTTGGGAACAGCACGAGCATGTTCCCCTCCATCGTTTGCTCGCACCAACACAAAGCACACCTCGCGAATCGCTCACGGCGGCCGGACATGGATACGTTTCGCAACCAACAAAATCGTTGGGCAAAAAAGAGGGGTTACCATGTAGCCTCTTGGGAATGACAGAAACCAAGAGTTCCACATAAGTTTTGCAGGACTCAAGCATGGTGGTGATTATTTGGGCTTATTTTTGATGACTTATGTCTGAAAAGCACTGTAGCTGACTGAAAAAATACTGTAGTTGACAGAGGCTTATTTAGCATAATTAAATTTAAAAAAAATTAAAAAATATGTTAGCCCATTACGTATAATACAAACAAATATGGGAAAAAGAACCGGCAAAAAGCTCAACAAAAAGCCAAAAGTTCAGAAAAAATAAAATTTATAAATAGTAAAAAATAAATCAAAAACTAAAAACTGAACCCAAAACGATTACAGCCAGGTAAGTACAAACAGCTACTGCGTACCGGTCGATCTGCCAGCTTAGGATTCTCCTGAGAATTAGAATGATCAAATAATTTTAATCATGAGTTGCTCCCAAGATTATCCAGACATACAGTGACCCACCGGATTATCTTATAAGAGCTGTAGAGGAATGTGATTAATTACGTGGTGTGTTCACCAAAGGTGAGACACACTGCCACACATGGCATACCCTGCCTAACAGTACCTTTCCCTTGGCTCGCAAGTTACTGAAAAGCAAATCATATCTACTACTTCTCGTAATTAAATCCCTCGTAACCACTTGTGTTGTGTGCATTGTGGTGCAAACACGATCCTCCAAACTGACGTCTGTTATTATTTTGTCCCAAATGATTTTCCGCCTAGAGCAATGGAGTATTGGAAAGATAGTTTTTATGATTATACATGACCTGGCAATGTTAGAAAGAAATATGAGTTACTGTGGCCGTTTGTAGGCATGAGCTCTGTGAACTTTGAAATTAAGCACATATATATTAACTTAACACTATGTTGGCCCAGCCAAAAGTCAATATTAACTCATTGATATAAACATGTTAGTTGTCATGGTAAATAGGGACAAATATACAGGCTAGTTAGGGCTGGACAAAAAGCTTGAGGCTCGCAAGCCGCTCGGGCTCGAAATCGGCTCGGCTCGGCTCGAGCTCGGCTAATATACAAGCGAGCCAAGCTTCAATCCTAGCTCGTTCAATTTTCGAGCCGAGCCCGAGCGGGCTCGCGAGCCGCTCGTTGGCTCGCTCATTTTATTTCTCCACGAATCATCCCCCACCCACCAGACATCCAGACCAGAGTCCATCCAACCTCCCGTCATCTCTCACGAGCCATTTTGGCTCGTCATCTCCCGTCTCCCTTTCACGAGCTATTTTGGCTCGTCGCTCGTGCCCCGGTCAATGCGGTCACATCTGCATCTCCACTCCCATCTCCCTCCCGAAGTCCCGAGTTCCCATTCGGCCATTCCCCACTCACATCTGCATCTCCAGCT
Source organism: Dendrocalamus latiflorus (assembly GCA_017311315.1). Taxonomy (NCBI): domain Eukaryota; kingdom Viridiplantae; phylum Streptophyta; class Magnoliopsida; order Poales; family Poaceae; genus Dendrocalamus; species Dendrocalamus latiflorus. Next base: position 9,709,227 of record CM029631.1, read on the forward strand.
CTCCACTCCCATCTCCCAATTTCCCCACTCGCGTCGCATCGACCGTCGGCGTTGCTCCCTCCGCCGCCGTGTGCCCCCTCGCCGCCTTGTGCCCCCCTCGCCGCCATGTGCTTCGCAGCCCCTCACCATGTGCTCCCGGCTCCCCCCTGCGGCCCTGCCCCCTTCCCGTCATGTGCCCCCTCGGCCCTCGCCGTGTGCTCCCCCCACTGGGTGATGAGCCCCCCTCCATGGCCTTAATCTCAATCTGGCATCCCCCATCCTCTCCATCTCCGGCTCCTGTCCCGCCCCGATCCGGCGATCCCCTTCCCCTCCCGGCCCGCCCACCGCGCCGCACGCCCTACGGCCCTACCCATGGACCTCCCCGTGGTGGATCTTACGTCGTGCCTGCAGATCGCTGGAGGCCTGGCACTGACGGCGGATAGTACCTTACTATTTCTAATAAGACGTTTGTGTACCTTTCTATTAAATACACTTGAATACACAAATTAACGTCTTATTAGAAATAGTAAGGTACTATCCGCCTCATCTCGGCCTCATCGTCGCAAGATTATTTGTTTATAAAAATAGCAAGATTATTTAGGATACACCAACATGCAATTAGCAACAACAAGATACTATTCGCCTCACCCGCGCCTCATCCTCCTCCTTGCCTGTGCGAACCAGCGTGTGGTGGCTGCTCCATGATTAGTGATCCGCATATAATATTCTTCATAAATTCCAATCACCGATTCATCTTGCCTCGTCTGAGAGAGACTCTCTGTATGACTGTATATACATAGATATCCTGAATTGCAGTGCGCTGTGGAGAACTTCCAATGCATGCTTTCATGTTGTTGTCGGACCCTTTTGAAACACGGGATTTTTTTTCTTTCTAAATTCCTACAGAGAATTGAACTATTTCATGTAAATTTTCTATGTTCCAAATAGGACTGTGATTTTTTTTTTTGTTGCCCTTCGTTGAATTGCTGGTCTCTAGCTATATTTGATCGCAATACATCATATCAATTCAGCTGCATTACATATCCACTTCAAGTCATATCAGCCATGCACGTATGCATGATAGTAGGCATAGTTCTGTATCATGCATGCAAGTTCTTGACGGTCCAGTTCACCATGTTGTCCTCTTTCTCGCCGCACTGAACAACCGTCAGGCAGTGGTACAGCTCCGTCCTGTAGTCGCCGGTGAGCACGCCCTCCAGTAAGTAGCTCTTTTTTTAATAACATTAAGTGGCCTTTATGGTTTAATTTTAATTATACCCTCTAATCAAGGGTCGAATATTTTTTCTTTTTTATGAGAATTTCTAGAATATTTATCTTTTTTCTTAGTAGTTATAAATAGATTGTCATGAGCTTTTATTATATACTTAATAGATTTCTTTTTTTGTACGGGAAACAAATATATCTCGGCTCGGCTGGTTTATACACGCAGAAAGCGAAACTATTAGTGTGTTTAATTGGGCCCTGCCCTGAATTATGAGTGAAGCATGCCTACCTACGTAGCGCGCAAGATAGCTAGCTGCTAGTACCATGCATATATATCTTTCCATCAATGCCTTTCTTTCCTAATCGATGCCTTTTTAAATTAATAAATGTTAACGGATTTACCTGATATATATATTATGGTGAGTGCCCTTCATGTACCGGCACTGCTTAATCATGCATGCACCCACCCTAGTTAGCATGAATGAAATATATATTTAGGCTAGCCCAAACTGACTGATTAATTGAACTCGTTCATCAATCATGTGATTGCATGCAAGTCTCCATACAGATCTGATAGATACATCGATCCATCACAACGGATGCTACTTGAAAACCAATTTTACATGACAATTATGAGGCTAGCAAAAGTTTGCACAATTGATTTCTGTTTCTTTAAAGTTGATTTTCACAAGTAGTATAGAGTTGCTGAGTACTGTTTGAGGAGCAGTATGTGTTCCTGTTCTCTCCGACAAAAAAGAAAAGGAAATTTGAAAAAACTCACAGATCTTAAAAGCAATTAATCGCCAAGCCTTTAGTTTTGGTTCTTATAACATGAAGCGAACTAGTAGTAGTTTCTTAATTTTAATTTTTTTCCCAAAAAGTGTGAGGAGCTCTACCTATTCACTAAGATAGGAAAAATGCATGAGAATTATGTGGGGATACTCTCTCTAGTCATAAATGAATGTTGTTTTGGATATTGACATAGTTCCCGAAATACAACTTTAACCACTAATTTCTATTGTAACATATTTATAAAACCTAATACAATTATACTTTTATGACTCAAGACAAATCTATATATGCTATTTTTTTGTGTTCAATCTAAATATTAAAAAAGACATCGATAACTAAAGTTTAGAAGGTTTGACGGCACGTATCATAAAATAACCTCTTTTGTGACTGGAGAGGGAAATTAATAAGATTCCGGGCGTCCGCAAGAGGCCATAAGCCCATAATTTTACTCCTTTGCGGTACCGGGCGGCACATCGATCGATCGATCGATCGCATGAAAGCAATCAGACGGTTCAAAGTAAGTTGCATCTCGCAAGCAACACGTACGTACGTACTCTGATCACATGCACTGATCCACTGATCTCTTGTCCTGGTCGCGAACATGCATGCCACTGATCAAGGGACATGTGAATGACAAATCTGGAGTACCGTTGTCCGTGTGCCACAAACTTTCTACGCACGCATGTACACGAACGAATAATTAGAGCAACGAGTTAGCTAGGGTGGGTGTCTATCGATGAGCTAGCCGATCGAGTTCAAGCGGCTTGTCGAACGACTGGAGCTATATATTTTGACAGCCCTAGCTAGCAACGAACCATGGATGCATGGATCGATGCCGGGAATGCACGTACGTACGATCGATCCATGCTAGTTTCAGCGAGGAGTAGAGCGTTAATTTCCTCGATCGATCCAGACGGCCGCATCAGAACTCAAGAAACAAAGAAGAAACATTTTCGATCTGATCGCCAGTATCCACACAAGAGATCGAGTGGCTTACCTGTTTAATTAGTTGTTGGTTAGAAACTAGAATTCCATCGAGCCACAGTCGCGCACCGTCACGCGAGCACATCACATGCGGCCCCAATGCATCACGCCCTAGCGAGTGCGCACAAACAGCGGCGCCTTTCGTTCGTTCGGACCCATACATGCGTCTCCATCTACACGTACGTACTCATCACTGTCATGGCTTAGGCCTACACACACAAAGAGTCTTACTTTCTATCTCCTTAATTAATTTGCATTGTGTGCTCTCTGCTCACGTATAAGCTTAGCTAGGGACATGCATGCATACATGCATGCTGAGGGCATCTACAATGTATAGACAATTGTTGTCTATAGTATTCTTTCATGTTATTTGTAGACAGTACTAAAATCAACTCATATAATAAGTTATCTTTTTATATATCTCTATAAATAACTTTTTTTGATATAATTTATTATGTTTTTCATGTTACAGTCAATTACTACATAATAGACGATTCCTTTCTATCTCATCCTTCTCTCTTCTATCTCGTAAAAATCTGATGTGGCATCTAACGGACCATTGTAATGGCTGGCTCCTCAAACAGGGAAAGATATTTTGCAGCAATAGAGAGAAGTGAATTATATATATAACTAGCTTTTGGCTTTGGTTATGCCAGGGAGTTATAGGGGGTGGGGTGTTTTGGGCTTATGGCTTAGCTTTCTACAATAACTAGTTTTCAATCGAAGGGGTTTATAAATCAATTGTAGTAGACATTGTCCTAACTTCATCTATATTAGCTAAAATTGCATACGAATATCTCTCTCCATACCCCCCTTGCGAAAACCCACTCTTGGTGGTGACTTTGACGCCCGCATTCGGCATGCTTTGCTTGCACTACAATGCCAGGGCCCCATGCCTCCTCCAAGGACTCCCTTTCTCTGTCTCATTTCTTTCTTTCTTGTGAAGGACATTGATGAGAAGGCATGGGGAAAGTGACATGAGCCCTCATCATGCCGTGCCAGGCCAGGGCAAGGGACAAGGGAGGCCGGCCGGCACACACAGCATTGGTGCATGGTGTGTTGCATATATGTAAACTCTTTATGCACGAGCCCCAGCATTGGCCTATCTCTCTCTCTCTCTCTCTCACTACTCCCTCTCCGGCTCCATCATAACCCATTAATTGTGCTGTTATGCACGTTTGGTTGGTACTTGGTGCTCGCAGTAGTTGCCATTGTTGTTCTTTTCTTGTTGCATTCCCTGCACGAGATAAAAGGGAAGTGGCCAGCTTTCTCTTGTGCGTGCCACGTTCTTGCACAGTCGCACACCTAGCCAGCATATATACATCACAAACAAGATCAAGCCCAAAACAGTGTCTAATGTCTACATGATCATCATTATGTTTTTTACACCAAAGCTAGCTATATATGTGCCAATTTATCTGCAATTAGCATCGATCAATATTTCATAATGCCAAACTTTGCATCTTGTGATAATATGACTTGATGCAGATACCTGCATATATTGTAGCCTTTGTACATACTAACTAAAGCGTGAGACTAGCTAGCTACGTACGACAACGCAAGTCTTATCAATCTTTAATTATGAGATATACCATGCATATATTCTCCAGTGTTCTTGTGGTTAGCTTTTGTTCCGTTCTTGCATGCACACACATTGCGTGCATAAAGTGACATGACATACGAGTATGTCTTGTACATGGAAGGGCATGTATGATTGTTCCCAGCTTTGAAAGAGGAGAAGAAAATGAAAATGTTGCGAGTATGGGGTATGAAAAGCACAAAAAGCTATGCCATGTTGTGCATGTCAAACCTTAGATATACTCAAAAGGAAAGCAGAAGTCTAGCGCTTTTGTTCTCCATCTCACGTTCACATTCTCTCTCTCCTCCTTTTGAGTGTATAAAGCTAATGTGTGAGACCATGTGGAGATCATTCTATATTGTGTGATGAGTATTTGACTTTACTTGTACTTCGTTGTCAAAGTTTAAGTTTGACTTGTGTCATTTGCTCTCTAGCTTTTGCTGTCAGGTGAATAGCGATATGACAGGCCAGCAGTGGCGGTTTGACCGTTGTGCGTGTGTGGTGTGACCGGTGTAAAAGCGATTCGATCGAAAAAGCAGTGTGATCAATTTATAGTTGATGGTATGTTTATTTCAGAGAGGTGCTCGTTGCGTTGCGTGGGGTTTTTGAGAGCGGTATGACCAGCCATGTAATGGCGGTCCAACTAGAGGTCATCGGGCGATCTAATTGGCATGGTTGTCACAGTCAGAACAGTCCCCTATTACTGGGAGGTTTTAAGTCGGTTCTCGGTGGTTAGACCAGCTATTGGTTGGCGGTCAGGCTGACCTTTAGTGAATTGAGTGAGTTGAGTTAGTTTTTGATTGTGCTAGTTATGGAGGGAGTTTAGGCAAGTGTTAGTCATGACAAGAGTCCACGTATTGCGGGAATCTTGACATGTGGGTCAAGTGATATATGTTTTCATCGATTTTGTTGATGAGAGTCAAATACATGTCACTTTTGCTCAGGACGGTTGCTTGTTCTTTGATTTGTATGGCGCTTAGTGATTGTTGTGGTCAACGGCAAAACCGAGGCTAGGGAGAGGCGCCCTGAAGCTATGGAGGGTTGTGTAAGTCCATGTGGAGCATCATCTCAAGCAGAGAAGCATAAAAGAAAGATAAGGATCGTGATAATGCAAGTGCATGCATGTCGTATGCCATTAGACTTGAGTGTTTCAAGTGGTGACGGTCCTCAGGAGCATACGTACGATCTTGACGACAAGTCATTGGGCATCACAAACTTCGTTGTGATGGTTGCTTCAACGAAAAGCACAGTTAAAACTGATGAGTGGCAATTGAGGAAATTATCCGATAATGGGTGGAGAGGCAGTTTGCAAACTACGATAGTAGCATAAGTGGTTTAGGTCACGTCTTAGTGGATGGAGCATCTTATCGGTCTATTGGAGCCATGTGGAAGTCATGCTTTGAAAAACATGCAAATGTGTATGAATGTAAAACACATTTGTACATGGGTTACCATGTTCCCCATTTGTAGGTGGTTGTATCTACTAAGTGTGGGTTGCTTGTTAAGGTTTGGTGGTAGGTGAGGAGTCTACACTATATAAACCCTTGTATGTGTTGAGAGAGGTAGCTCTCTTATGTGTGCTTAGAAAGAGATGTTAGGGTTTTCTTGTGTGGGAAGCTTTGTATATGTGCTCTAGGCTTAGAACTTTATCCTCTATGTGGGAATTGTTGTAAAACATTTATCTCAAAGTGAAATGAATATCTATATTTTATCCAAGTGAGTTGTGCCATGGATTTCTCCTTGTACTTTTGATTTGTTTGGTTTTCTTATTTGGATTTTATCTCATCTTGATCTTTCTTGGTGCTAAGGATGTGTAAGGAGTGGAGATATCTCTTGGAGATCAAATCTTATCCATCTAGGCACTTTATGTGAAAAGTTCTTATGATTGCCAAGTTTTGCTCAAGAGATGGGTGATTTTAGAGTCTTGATCTTGAGGGCATTTTGAATCCATCTAAAACCATGTAAACCATGTTTTCGTTGCGTGGAGTTGTTGATACTTAAAGAATAATTTTGAAAGAGTCATTCACTGTCAGACCCAGATTTTACAATCCGGAATCTTCTGTGATTCCCGCACTATTCCCTAGATCAGTAGATAGTGCTCACAGATTACAGTTCTGAATATTAAAGTACATATCATGCGGAAGCGTAAATGTAATAGTAAACTTACACATGGGCCGATTAGGCCGGAATCATTAAATTGCAGCAGCGGAAGAACGAAGCACACAGGTGGGACCTTCAGGACAAGCCCACAGGCAGCCAACTGGAGGTGCGCGACCTAGCCCTTGACATCTTCATCTTTTCTGCCAGCTTGTCCAATCTTGTTGCTGAGGCGAGGTGATTTGATTCCTGATGCTGAATTTTGTCGCAAAAGCGAGTGTGAGCACTCTAACCCCGTGCTCCGCGAGCCAATACACAGAATGCAAATAAATAGTATGCATGGCTTAACAACGGAGAGGCTCGGATTATTTTATTTGCCAAAAATCGCTTTTAGTAGCATTGTTATTATTTAATCATAGTGTTATTGTTACTACCTATACTCCACCTAGCGACTACCATAATCGACTTAATCCACCAAAATACACTTTCTTTATTGATTGTTGTCTAAGACTCCAAATAGCGATTATCATCAATTATGCAATCCACCAATCATACCTTCATTGCTGCCTAAATCCCCAAATAGCGAGTATCATAACTTATATAATCCACTGAGCAATTACTGCCTAAAACTCCAAACTGCTAGCGACATCATTTATCTAATATCATTTATTTATTCCACCAGTATCTTTTGCATTCTAAATTCTTAACAATCCAATCCTTTCGTTATTGATCCACAACCATAACTTACTTCTTCAATAATCAATCTTATTTTTCCATTATCTATCTCTAACTAATTCATGAGTATACTCCAGGAATTGTTATCATACTCCAACTCCCAAGATCAATTCATCATTCCAGAACTTGTTCAAATTCTATTAATCCCAATATTATCAACATCTCCCAAGAATTTATATCAAATATCAGTGTTGTAATCCAACCAATACCCTTGCACTTCCTAATACTCCAAAAATCATATAAATCATCTATCTAGTCTATAAATCCATTTGGGCTCCACCAATTTATCCCAGAATCCACACTATCGTTTTATTTTTATAATCGACATGAGTCCACCAATATATTTATGTTTTTACCACAAACTTCCATCTTCATTACTCCCGACTCTACTTATTTCCTCATATATTTTACTTTGCGAGAGGAGAAAATATTTTACTTTTGCAATACGATACATAAAAATTTTCTGAGACCTAGCAGTTTTGAACAAAAACATAATGTTCAAGAAAATGAAATAATAATAGCGATACAGATTCCATCCACCGTTACATGGCATCCGCACCATATAGCATCTTTCAGCGTTATAGCCGCTTAACTTACCACTAGGACGACACCCAGGACAATTCAAATCAGGGCTTTCCACTGCCCTCCACCTTTTCCATTCCCACCCACAAAGTTGTTTTTGAAATAGAACTATATCTGGTTAAGTTCCCATGTCCGCCCTTGACCGTGGGCACGGCTATTCGAATAGTTTTGACTCTACAGAGTTTGTACACTTTCACCACAAGAGACAATCAACTCGTTGCCCTACACGATTCCTTAGAAGTGTGGTTGAGCAGACCATCACAATGACTTTTCAAAGTATCTAGTCCCTTTTATCATCTCACTTTTTGGGCTTCTCCCACTTGCGGTGGGTCCCATCTATGCGCGGAATGTTCCCCACAGTTACTAACGCAGACGGGCTTCTCAACTCCCCGCAACGATTAGAACAGCTGGGCAAACTTCACCCTCCACTGGTATCCCTTCAGGCCCCCTTGCCATAGCTTAACACTTCTATCCTCTACCGGTGAGATGAGTCCGGGAATTTCGATAAATTTACTTAGCCAAGTTGTATTTTACAGACTTGTAGTTGTACTGTTTTACACCGGAGGTCATGACAAGATTCAGTCCTTATTGGTATCTGGGCGGAGTGGCGAAGCTATATACTGATTTGTGGATGCGGATGCACCCATGAAAAAATAGAATACCATTGAGTAGATCAATTTTTCACCATAGCTACGGCTCAAGTCTACCGATCTATAAAGTAGGCGCACCCCCCTCTGATTTGCTCTAGCTTCGCCACTGCTGGGCGGCCTACCATAGCCCACTTTGTGCATCCACTGCACCACACTCATATCCTCGAACGAATCCGCCCAGATATTTAAGCAAGTTGGGATTTTTGGGAGCATAAAATAATTATGTCAAAATATACCAGTCATTCCCACCATGACTGTCCAAACCAGTTTCTCATGATTAAAAATGATAATGAGGTTTGGGGCATTTCAGCGCCCTGAGTATCAATGCAATACTAAGCATAGCGTATACTTACGGACTTATTTTCGAAAGTTTACTGTTATAATTTTGCTAGGGTGACAAGGTTCACATAATCAAATATCCAAAGGAGGTGTAATATTAATCAAGTCAATAATGGGCCTATAACTAGAACATTGAATTTATCATGTATTTGCATATAAAATAACAGCATGCAATTTGATAATTTAAACCAAAGTAATTTGCAGAAAATGTAGGTTCAACATGATCAAAGTATTGACTCGCCTTGCGCGGTTTATCGCGGCCTTAATCTCACTCAATGCTTTATCTTGAGCTTCCGGTCTTTATCTTCACTTCGAGCTTGATCTCGCTTGACCCACTGGATCTTCACGACTCCCGATTCTAATTACGCGACAAACGACTGAATCCAAATAAAAGCAAATAAACTCAAAAGATCCAAATAAATCCGAATAAACTCAATTTTATTTTATTATGAGTTAATGGGTGATTCGGGTGATTTGAGGCAAGGTCGATGGTAGAATACGATAACTCATTCTGTTTATTAATACCTTTCTTTTATTATTTTTATATTTATTTAGGAAATTCCATGAGTTATGTTAGACCTATGAATCGGTGCACGAGTCTGGTTTAGTATCATTTTGTCGAGCATTAATGTTCCGGGCATATGGTATACATATACGAGTGACAGTTGCAAATCTTAGTTTACCGAGTTAAACTTATAGCCTACGTTTATAACCTTTTGTGGTATGATATTTTATGTACCTACATTTACCACTAAGCTAGTTTAATTTGAGTTGGGGTGTTTTTACATGGGTTCCAGCTTGCTATATATACAATTATGCTCCATATTACTACGCACTAAAGCTAGTGTTAAGATTTGGTTAATGGCACTATTTTTATCATGCCTATAGTTTAGCTACTGTTAGGTTTAGATTTATTTCAAATCTTAGTTTATACTTAGCTATCCGAGCAAAGCTCGGTGTGTATCATTTTATGTGACTCTACTTTAAGGGTTTCATGTTTACTTTAGAGTATCTATATGTCTGTGAGATTAGTTTGTTACTTGATGACCTGTTATCAAAATATGTCACCGAGGTTTGTTTATTGATGGCATGATAACTATTGGGCATATATGCTTACATGTTAATTGAGGGCCATTTTTATTAATTATACACATTTATCCAAAGGCTGCTTCTCCTTATTAATGCCTTAATATATAATTAGATTTACAATGTAAATATTAAAGTTACACTAATTATTTATCATGACATCTAATCCGAATTTAAATCATACATAAACTCCCTAAATCCTTATTTCAATTTTATTAGCTTCCTTAGATTATCCCTAATTTTTCCTAAGCCTTTACTTTATTGTAGGATCATATTTAAAATGGATGCTATAGGCATACTAGTCATACATATATGTTAATAACTAATCCGTAATTAGACATGTATTAAGCTCATGTGTATCTTAATAAATTTTGTACCTTCTATGGATGTATTTTTAATTATGACTAAGGGTATTTTTACTAAATTTGGAACTTCTAACCAAAGCCACTTTTCTTTATGAGATTTGAGACAATTTAACCAAAGTCATCTCTTATTAATATCTTTAATTAAAACTTAGCCTTTTGTTCCAATTACATTAGCTACTTATATATATTTACTCTATTATTAAATCTCAAATAATCTTATTTTATATCCTAATTAAATTTATTAACTTCTCTAAATTAGTTCCTAATTTTTCCACAATTTTCACTAATTAAAATGTGGTACAAAAACTGAAATCACACAAAGTGGAAAAGGTGATGTCGGTGGGATCGAACCCGGGACCTCACCGTGCAAGTGGTAGGCGACAGGCGCTAGTGACAAGTGGGCTGCGGCCATTTAGTGATTTTTGGGGTGGAATCAATTTAGAAGAGGAGCGACAGTTTGCTGTGGCCAAGAAGAGGAAGAACAGAGGAGACATCGGGCGGAGCTCCGTCGACGGCATTGCCGACGGGTGGCGGACGGGGTGGGCCGGTGACTGCTAAAATGGGTACCCCAAGGGGTAGGGAACCTTTGGGTGGCGGCGCGTCGGCCGGAGCGGCGACAAGGTGGGCGGGCGGTGGAGCTAGGCGGCCGGCGGGAAGGTGGAAAGGAGGCGCCGGTGGCCGGGAGGGATAGGGAAGAGGGCGGCGCGCACATGAGTATGAGGGAGGGTAGGGGAGGCTTACCGACGAGCTACCCGAGCCGGAGAAGGCCTAGGACGGGCTGGCGGCGCTGACCGACGGTGGCGGGGGTGGAGCTCACGACACCGGCGGTCTGTAGTGGGGGAGAAGGTCCGGCGACCGTCGGCGGAGGTCCGGGCCGTCGAGGGGATGCTCTCCGAGTGGGGAATCGGGCTGGGAGTCACCGAGAAAAGCACGGCGCGGGCGGCGGCGGTTTTTGGCCGGCGGCGGGGAGGATGGCCTTGTGGCGAGCTACGGTGCGTGAGATTTCAATTCACTTGGAGGGAGGGTTGGTGGGGAGTGGTGACACGTCGTGGTGCGGTCTCCTTGGTCAGGGCTTCACCGGAGATCCGAAACGGCAAGGTGGCGACAATGGCAGCTCACGGCGCTGGGCGAGAGCAGAGACAGGGGAGGAAGAGGAGCACGGGCGGCAGTTGTGGGGGCTAATGCAAGCGCAAAGGAGCCCTCTTATAGCTCGAAGAGTTGCTGGGGCACTGCAGGTGGGGGAGAAAACCGTGGGCGACGGTGCTGTCCCTGTGAGCGGCGGCGGGCTGACTGCGACAGGGCCTAGCGGAGGAGACGTGTCGGGGCGGCGTGATGATGGTGACGGGGCAGGCGCGGCACAGAGAGCGGAGCCGGGCGGCGCTGCGCATGGCTGCCACGGGGAGGGAGGCGCGCTGCGGGGTCAGAAGAAGCTGCGCACGAGGAGGAAAGAGAGAAGACAGGGAAGACGTAGAGAGGGAGGGAGAAGGAGGGCCCGCTGGCCAGAGAAACAGTCGGGAGGGAAGAAGAAAAAGAAAGGGAGAAAAGAAAAGAGGAGTGGGGCCCACCTGTAAGTGAGAGAGGAAAATAGGGAAAGAAAAGGAAGAGAGGCCCAATCATTTTTCTGGATTTTGGATTTTATTTTTATTTTTAAATTTTAATTTGCATTAGGTCCTATTGATTTTTGGAGTTTGCATGTTTGGCTCAATTATCTTGATACAAAATATAATAGTCCTCTATTTTGATTTTATTAAATTTTTGCTATAAATTGTATATATAAATTTTTGAATGCCCAAATTTTGGTTTTGTATGCTTTTTATGCTAGCCTTTCCAAAATGAGATTTTATATTTCCGCTCGGGTTTCTCTCTCTTGATGCTGGATCATCTTTTCAGATTCATATTTTAAATCTTGATTTTCTATTATCTAAACATGTTTGTTTTCTTCTTGAACCTCTTAACTCTTTAGAACTTCATCCAAACTTTCAGAAAAATATCATAACTCCAAATTCAAATAAATTATGTTGCAAAATAATTCAAAAACTTCACACTTTTCAAATTTAAATTTTTAGGATGTTACATTCACCCTTCTAACTCGCCATACCGATCCTACAATATCTTAATCCAGTGCTCTTTCCATAAATCAAATTTGACCTCCACATGTTAACCACTGAACTCCTCGAAGAAAAAAAAAAGTTAACCATCGAACCACCACATCATTTTTTTATCATGTAAACACTAAGTGATTGGTTCATATCTTGTTTATTCTATACCTAAGTTCTTAAGCTACTCCATTCTATTCAGCTATATGTATATATGATTACCTTTTGACTAGCAATATGTGGCTAAGCAATTCAACTCAAGTTACTGAACGGCTTGCATGGTCAAGATCATTAATCAAACCTAAACTTTTATAGATAGTTTGGACCATCGAATTAACTTCCATATATTCAGTATGATTAACTCCTAATTGTAGTACATGCATGATTCAATGCTTTCAGCTAGCAATAACAACCAACCAAAAGTAGCGGTAGAGCAGTGCAGGCAGCAGGCCAACTACTCAATGCATTGAACCTGTCAGGTCGATCGATATATATCTATACCTCTCAAGCCTCAACCAAGTTTTGCATTTGCTAACCCAGCACGCCGAGGGGCAGCACTTAATTGCATTGAACATTTGCGCTGCGCTGCCTCCATTCATTTCATTCATCCAATTGCTAATCTAATGAAAGATCTTGCATCCTGTCAGCCTTTATGCAACCCCCTGCCTGCAGCTCTGAAGCAACAAAGACACGAGCATGAAGGCATCATGCACTTTTCCCTGAATTATTTCGTCTTTGATGCATCGAGCGTTTCTGTTCCAAGAAATCCTTTTCTGCGTGCGTGTCTGCGTGATGGTGATGCAAGAACTGATCTTGATCTATAGAAAAATGGCAACATTTGAAAAGCTTCTGAATTCACCAACTTTTGCAGATGTCAAAGGTGAAAGATGGCACATTGCAAGACTTTCTTTATTGGGGAGAAATCTGATTGAAAATATCACATTTTTTGGCCTTGAATTAACTATTTCTCTTACATCGCTTCTAATGCAAGCTTGGATATATAAATCCGCTATAGAAAATATACAAGCTAAACTATGATTGTGGTAATTGATGCCCAAATTCAATTCAGTAACTACATATGTAGTATTTGTATGAGAAATGTCTGGTGGAAGTTTTATTAACTTATGCCGTGTACAAGCTAGCACAAACGGAGTTCTTCCCAAATAGATATATTATATGCTGCTTCGACATATATAGCTCAATTATCTAGCTTGCTAGCTGGATGATGTCTTTTACCGTGTAGAGTTTCAGCATGGACGTCTAACATATATCTGTGCAGATGCACAACATCAAGATCAAATAAGCAGTAAAGAGTAAAAAAAATGCCTGTTTACAATCTGAAACTTCATCTGAAGAATTTACTGTTTAATTTAGAGCAATGTTGTCAATATCAATCCAAGGCTCACAATCTTCGAAAGTGAATAAACTGCTCACCGACCTATATAAACTGGAGGGGAAATTAAATGTTCTTTTAAATGATGATCAGCAGGCATGAACACATCATATTTCGATGAGTGTTTCCTTAACACCTTAAATTCTCACCTTTCCACACACATTTTCCGCCGGAAACTTTTTATCCTCTTTTCCACGGGCACAATATGTGATCACGAGCTAAAGCCTGCATTTGTGGGGCTTAGTGGAATTGGCATCCCTTTGGATGCAAGGCACATCACCAAAGCCCAAGGAAAAGATGCAGACTTTTTTTCTTGGCTCATTCATGCTTTGCCCCCTAACACTAGGGCTCAGTGCTCCCAACGCAATGTGCTAATAAAACTAACATATCTGAGGTACCCCACTAAGTACTCTCTCTAATGGAACTTGAGGCCCTAAAAGTTTCTTTAGTTTGTTCTTAGAATTTGTCGGTCCAAATGATATACTTTATTAGTTGTGTTAGTTTTTTTAAGTGTGGTAGTAACATTCTTTTGCACTTCTATATGTTCCAATTTAGTCACATTGGATTTGGAATATGAAGGTTTTTTAAAGTAAGAATTCTTAGTTTATGTGGGTAATATATCAGCATGTGTAGCTTCTAACAACATACAGACCAGTTTGTCAGACATAGGGAGCCTTTTCTTTGACCATTTTAGCGAGGATGCAAAGACCAAATGTCCCAACAATCTCTGCAAAAAGGGTTGGTGCTAGTTAATTAACAGCTAGCTTTCATGTTCTACTAGCTCCTTTAGTACGTACTTCCTCATCTTCTCGATTAGGGGTGAATGTGGCCGTTTTTTCTGCTGTAGAAAAAATTGTATCGATCATAACTCGTAAATGAAAAATGAAAGTGAGATCAAAACTAGGGCAGCTAGCTCGTGCCTGCATTACAAGTAAGACAGTCTTCTATCAATCCAAAACCCAGTCAATTACAATTTCCTTTTCCATGTCAATGCATAAGATGCTGACAAGATTCAAACAGCATGCATATACACAGAAGATCGACACAAAATTAACCAAACAGAAAAGAAAAGGAACACTCATATCCAAAAGGGACCATGATGATCCAAATCCAAATATTCCCCTGGCCCTCTCAGAGATATGAACTTTGTATCAGTAACCAGCAAACATTTTTGCCACATGACATCGATCACCAGCTGGTAATGGTATATATCACACTGTCGCACAGCTCGCTAAAAATGCATATCAGCATATATGGTGTGGGCGTGGGGGGGGGGGCTTGGCGTGCGCTGCGCCGGGCGGTGTCGGCTGCGGCCGCGGCAAAGCCTGACGACGATCGAGCACGCACATCTTTGCGCCCGGACCCCGATGCCCGCGCTCATGCGGCTGGCTACGATCGAGTATGGAGCATATATATCCTTTTTCGTGTGCTTTGCAAAGCCTCCCTTTCAAGGTTTCAACCTGCATGCCGATTTCTAGAACCGTCTAACTGTCTAGGGAGCTAACCAGAGGGATCGATCGATACAGCTAGCTAGGCTATTGAGCTCCTGATCGAACGATCGCGATTATGCATAGTATGTACCTACGTGTATCAATCGTCGTTCTGGAATTCAGGGTTTGTAAGATGTGGTTGGTGTTATCTTTGGTGTTGCAATCGTCTAGAGAGAGCGAAGTAGTCATTTTTTTCCCCTCAAATTTGATTGTCAAGCGTTCGTTTTTATAAATCGAGCTCTTTTTTTAAGCTCGACAAGATAACACGACGAGCCCGCCGGCGCGACAATGATTAATTAGTGCTAATCAGACTTAATTAGTGTTGATCATGCAATATGACGCTTAATTAGTGCTAATCATGACTTAATTAACCTGTCGATGCGTAGATGCTCGGCAGCTCGTCCTGTTGAGCTACTGCCGATGCTATTGAGCTCCAGTGGCTCGACAGGATCTACCGAGCTGCTATAGCACGACAGGTAATACGTGTCATCTGTCGAGCTTAGGAAGGAGCTAAATTTGTAAAAACAGGAGTTCGGGTTCAAATTTGAAAGGAAAAAAAAAGCTACAGTGCTAGATATACGAAGGATTCTCTCCTCTTGTACCCTGTCCGTCTAATATGTCTCCTCTAACCATCATCTATGTTGAAAACGTAGGCAATATTTTAATTTTAAATTTTATTAAGAGGCAAATACAGTAAAAAAATAATGATGCAATAAACAAATCTAACAGTAGGCTACTCATTGTACTTCAGAAAATATACAATAAAAATATTATAACAAAGTTGATCGGTTGTACGAACGACTTACAGTTGGGTTTGATGTGTTTGACGCGAGAAATCGCTTTCGAGATTTCTTGCCTTGAGGTGTAAGGTGAAGGCGTGCCAGTGTACCAAGGTACACAAAAATAGATAAATATAAAAAAGATAGGGAAAACATGTATTTTATTCTTTTATTTGAGAATAATAAAATTACAATTTCCCTTCATGTATATACGCTCCATAGCCTGCTATGCATAGCAGATCTGACATAGGCGTTGTGTTCTCCTGATTCCCAGAGCCTCAGAAGGCTCTCGCTTAATTATGTCCGGGGGGTAAGCCCATAGAATACCTCCGATTAAGCTACGCATTAGTCGCCGTCTTCAGTCTTCGCTTCACGTTCTCCATGCATGTGATGAATGGTTGATGTAGATGTGGACGTTGGCATTATCTATAGCCTCGTTGGTCTATGGGGCCATTGACAACGTAGCCTTTACATTGGCCGTGCCCACTCGTGCCGCTCAACCTCGTCGGTATTAAACTACACATAAAATTAAAGTGGTTAAAAGTGCATGATTCACGTTTAGCATGACTGATCTGATGACACAATAGCAGAATCAGTGTAGTAGACATACTTAATTTGGGCGGTGAGGCTGGCAGAGTAGAACACCTAGATCAGATGTCGAAGGGGTCAAAAGTGACCAACGGGAAGGACCCCTCTGCAGCACATGCTCACTTAGGCGAACTCCAAAGTTGTAAAGGCAAACAATCCTTACTGTTAACAGGGCAGGACGCCAGGGTCTAGTATTGAAGTGATCGAAAGTGATCGTTGGAAAAGACTCCTCAAAAGCCGGAAAGCCATCTGCACTTGGTAGTGATTGATAGTTGAAAGCCGGAAACCATTGGCAGAAACCATCAGCTATCGGATGTAGTCAGTAGTTGAAGCCGGAAGCCATAGGTGATTGGAAATAGTCGAAGGTCAAAAGTCGGAAGTCATCAACCATTGAACATAATTGGCAGTCGAAAGCTGGGAACAATCAGCAACCAAAAATAGGATGGTTGGTGTCAATGATGATTGATGCGCTGGGCCGATTGATTGATAGGCTGGGCCGGTTGAGGTACTAACTTGCTTATCGGATAGTTTCCAGTTTATCATTTACCGATGCTATTCGGTCGGATTTTAGCTCTCATGTTTTCGCTACCGTATCTGGCAACAACTATCCGGTACCAATTAATTCGGTACCAGATACTAAATTACCTTCCCGTATTCGCTACCGATTGGATTCGGTACCAGATCAGTCGGGATTAACCCATACCATTTGCACCCCTACAAGGCACACATGGTCCTTGATGCCCTTATTGCATCAAATAGTATTGTGGATGAGGACAGGCCTGAAAAACACCTTATAACAAAGTACTAGGAGGTTCACGCAAAAACTCGCGCCTGCAAGAGGAGTAGGACATATGTACGTAAGCCTGACTTGTTTTTCATCCGCCAAGTGTTTTAGATCCCAAAAGGCACACATGTATCTTAGTTGTAGTTCGGGTTCATGGTTTGTATATATTGCCATTTATATCATAAAAGTAGCAAGGCAAACATATGCACATAATCAAACCCTGCACGCTATGTAATTCGCATCTTCATTATTAAGTGTTATGTCGGGTTTGAAATCTTAACTTCCATTCTCTATACTCCCTCAAATTGAAGCTTACAAAATATCAGTCCAATTGTTCACGTAGTAAAAAAAACCTAGCTAATTTTGATGGTTCTAATTTCCTGTACCTACCATATGGTCATGCTTCTAACATGTGTCTCCGATAGTCCAAATTATATCTAATAGACAAACATTATAATCGTCCAAACCATGTAAAATACTTAAACAAATAGAAAGGAAAATAGTTTCTATCATCATTTCAAACATCGACAATATCTCTATTGCCATTTCAAACAGTGAGAAACGGTGATAGAGACCTGCTTCGTGCCACTGCGGAGCCAAGCAGGATCCACATCATCTTATCACCGTTTTGAATAGCAACAACATGCAATCACCATTTCAAATGACGACAGCGGTATGTTTTGTGATTTTTATTCTAGCATTTTTGTAATATAAATTAAAAAGTATTATTAAAGAAATTCATCTAAGGTGCACCCATAACATGTGTGAGCGGGGGGAGAAGTAAATCCATAAACATTGGAATTTTACGATAATTTTGCATGCATTTCATAGAAAATAATTTTATTGTCATAGGAACCAGAGAGCATTTCTCATATGCGATAACACGCATGCATGCCCATCTTTTTTTTTGAAGTGAGGACAATAAGGATGTACTCACGCACATACGCGCACACACCCCACACCACACTCACACACCCATGTGGGTGCGTCCAATGCATATGTTTGAGACAAGACGGAGATGTAAAGGTCTCATAGAGCGCAGACACGCGCTTTAACCACTAAAAGCGCTCACGTACGCGCGACAACAAAATGTCTCCGACATCCGCTATATATCCTGTCAATTCCTCCCCATGATGCAATTATAGTTAACATGGTCATGATCTAACAACACATGATAAAAAAAAGGTGGGATTATATGTAAGCAGCACATGGCCTCAAACTTTGTTGCCGTTTGATTGGGCTGAAATAAATTGGCCTATGGCTGAAATTATACTGTAGCTGACTGAAATTATACTATAGCTGATAGTGGCTTATTTGGCGTAACTAAATTTAAAAATAGAAAAAACAGGTTAACCCATCACGGGCAATGGAAACGAATACGGGAAAAAAGAACCAGCAAAAAAGCTTAAAAAAACAAAAAGTCATAGAAAAACAAACTTTATAAATAATAAAAATAAGCCAAAAATCAGAAATTCAACCTGAAATGAACAAGACCTTTATCAACAGATTTGATCATTCATCGAGCACATTTAAGGCCTCGCTCGGTTAAGCTGAAAGATAGTGGCTTATGGCTGAAATTACACTGTAGCAAAAGGTGGCTTATTTGGCATAATTAAATTTAAAAAAATTTAAAATAAAAAAATATGTTAGCTCATCGCGCAAATGAATACGTGAAAAAAAGAACCGGCAAAAAAACTAAAAAAGCCAAAAGTTCATAAAAAACAAAAAATTATGAATAATAAAAAATAAACTAAAAGTTCAAGCTAAAATGAATGTGGCGTAAATCATGAAAACAAGGATCCATAGTTTTGTAACATGAGAATATGAGATCGACACCTAGTTAGCTGGCCACCGATTACCATGCAGCAACACAACCTACAAAAAAAAATGAACCCAGTACGAACCCTATCTATTTATATAGCACTGGAAGAACAGATGCCTAGCTATAAATCTATGATACATCTATGGGCGCCGGATGAACTCTTGCAGCTAGGCTTGCAGCTCATCCATGCATTGAATGGGATACAGGAGGCAAGAGCGATGGAAGGGAGCGTGCATGAAACGAGCTAAAGTGATGCGATTCCTCTCTTGCCATCTCCTGGTCTCCCGCCGGAAAAAAATTGAATTCCCGGCAGCAAAATTCTACTGTTCTGTTTTCTCCGGCGAACAAGATTCTCTTGTTGCAATGCAAATTTTTGCCGGTGTAAGCATTGGGCCAAGCTAGCCAACATTTTTTTAAAAAACTTTGTTCAATCTAGAATGCTACTGTTATGTTTCAAATAGGTTTTGAGTTCATATAAAAACAGTTCATTTCTCATAGGAATCATTGTAAGTTTCACTGCTACAAAAAAAGGTCTTCACAGATGGTTTGAAACTATCATCACAGATGGTTTTCTGAACCGTCTGAATTTATAGGCCAGTGATAATCGGAGGTTATCATAGACGGCTTATGAGCCGTCTGTGATAAATATAACACAGACGGTTTGTTACTAGAACCATCTGTGATACTCTAACATCACAGACGGGTCGAATTAAAAACCGTCTGTGATACTCTAATATCATAGACGGTTCTAGCCACCAATCGTTTGTGATGGGTGAGTACCATAGACGATTATAATTTAGAACCATCTGTGGTCCTTCATAGACAATTTATACCACAAAATCGTCTGTAATAGTTCATTCTATACCTAAAATTATTTTATTAGCCTCAAGAAATATTAGCTATGCCATTTGAAAACAAGCAAATACAGCAGCACATTCCATTAGAATCCACCATTACATCATCATAAGATAACGAGTAGGTTACTCATCTAACATAGCAAGAACATGGCAAGAACACATCTCCTAATTCTACGAACCCAACTCTTAAACATGGCAAGAACACATCTCTTAATCCTACAAACCCATGGCAAAAAAATAGAAGAAGGAGAGATTCTAGCAGCGTGTGAGCTGGATGTCTTTGACGCTGACTTGAGCACCGTCTTGGTAGCCAGCTACTTCCGCGGTGCCTTGCAATGAAAGAGAGGTGGCGGTAGCGTCACCTTTGTGTCACGATGGTGACATTACATAAGACACTCTTACGATACTTACGACAAGAGTGTCTTGTGTAGTGGACCGTGGTGTCACAATAGAGGCACTAGCTCATGGTGGTAGTCGGCGTTGTAGAGGAACAAACTAAGAGTGGATGAAGTAGGAGCAGCCGGTAGACCTCACGAATCTTAGAGTGAAATTAGGGAAAAATGAGAGGAGTAATTAATAAGGGGTGAGAGGTGAGAGGAACCGTTGCCTGCCATTCAATGCGGAGAGAATAGACGGGTGAGATCAGAATCCTAGGGGAGATGCCACGGATCAGTGTCGTGGCATTATCAGAGACGGTTTGTTATACGAACCGTCTGTGATAATGCACATATCAGAGATGATTTTTTTATACAAATCATCTATGATAATGCAATTAGAGACAGTTTGAAATACGAACAGTCTGTGATAATGCTTAAAAATGTGCGCCCTACTCCCGCATGTTAATATTCCGATGCAAGCGACTAAACTTCCACACAATTGGCTTTATGTGCAGCGCAGTGTACAATTCGTTGATACTACAAACTCAATCTCTTCTAAACTGTCATCTCACTCATCTTCTTCACCAGATTTCTCAATAATGGCATCTAGTATTCTTTTGATCTCCTTCCTTTCATATATCCATTATGAGTTGTTTGGCCGTAACCTTACACAGGCTGCCAACAACTTACATTTGGAGTAGCTCCTCCGCTTATGCTTTGCTCTCCTTACTCGAGTCATTTCCATCTGTCACCTGGACCTCATCATCCGTCGTCGACAGAGGTGTCTCCTTGCCGCTCAAGAAAGGGAAACCGTCCTCAGCCTTTTCTTCTCTTCAATGTGCGCAAAGCGGAAGAAGCTTTTGCGGCAGTGGAGAGACACATGAATAACCTTGCTGATCAAGCAGAAACAGCTGATTATGAGGAAGCTTATCATAGTATCCTCTTTGAAATTATGGACCATGCTAATGATTTGCCGAGGCTAGAGGAGGAAGTGGAGAGGGCAAGTACAATCTTCATGGCATTCAAGAACTCAACCGCTGATCCTTCGACTTCAAAAGTAGAAAAGGAAGCATATGAAGCCTAGAAGACCAAGATCTGGGAATCCTTTTTTTGACTTTTGTAATAAATTTGACTTAAATTTGTCTTTTGTAAAAGTGACTGGTCACACTTGTTTGTTCTAACTGATCGATCAGTAACTTCTGTAGTTCATATGACAAAAGATAAAATACAGACAGTTCTATTTAAAAGTTGTCTGTGATAATTGACATCATGGACGGTTTTAATCCGAACCGTCTGTGATAATTCACATACGGTTCTTAATAAGAACCGAACTGTCTATGATATTATGTCTTCACTGACGGTTTTGGGAACCATCTCTAATGTGACGTTTAATATTAGATTTTTTATAGTAGTGTTTATACATTTTAAATTGGGCATGAACATGCGAAAGGCTTTTTGTCACTATTGTAGTTGTGTAGCATTGATGTATATATCATTTCTAGAACATCTCTTGTGTGTATGTTTAACTGCATGCCAGTTGAGACTCTGACGGTGTTGGCGAAAGAAACATGTATAAACATTGTCAAAAGTTAAACTATTTTTCATTGGTTTTGAATTAACTAACCCTGCACAGGTTCACTTGTATCGATCAGCTAACACAGTTGTGCACATAGATGAGGGTATCACACACAGGCAAGGCATACGTGCAGTGAGTGCGCTCGCATAGTCACATGCTCCAATGGAATCGGATCAGTACACAGTATATATGAACAGTTTATACAGTCAAAGCCACACACCCCCCTTTCTCTCTCTCTCTCTCTCTCATGAGCTGATTACTGTTTGCTTGCTTGTTTTGTAGCAGTGTTTTATTTCACTTTACTACTGTTTCCAAAGATCTGTTAAAGCAGGGGGATGCTGTTAACTGTTTGGGTTTTTAATAGCAGGCTAGAGCAACAGTCAATGTGAAATCCAAAAGCCTTTCATCATTGCTTGCCTTGGTTTGGCTCACCAGTTCTGTTAAAAAATGCCCCACCAAATTCATGTGCCTTTCGAGTAACAACTAGTTCGCCATGTTCAACTTCAACTCAAGCATTACACAGGATAATTACCACTCCTCCTCACTAGCTACAGCACAGTGTTTTATTTAAAAGAAACAAAATCTAGGCCTCCTTGTGGTACGCAGTTCTATGGAAACCCGTGTCTCAAACGAGACCTAAGAAGTAGATCAGCATTGGACACAAACTCATTCGTAGTTAGCTGATTCCACAGCGTGTCCAGTGAGCAAAACTCAGGAGCTTATGGTATATGGGCAAACGACGCATCAAAATTAGCAATGGGTACAGCTTTATGGCCATGATCGATGGTGGGTGTGTGTGTGTGTTTGTGTTTCCGTTCACTCCAAAAGCCCGGCACTGTGAGGGCCCTTGCTACCATTTACCCACCACAAAGAGCATGCATGCTTCTGCAAGGGGCATGTGCACGCCATGAAAAGCATAACGCCACCAACACACACACACACAGCTCCCAAGCCCTGGAAATGGATTAAAATGACTCCTCCAAAGGAGAGAACAAGGTCCATTGAACCTCACAAAACCATGGGTGGAGGTTCCTAGCAGGAATGTCATAAATCAAAACCCAGCATGTATGGTTTGGTATCTAGAGAAAAACACACAACTACAAATTGAAATACATATTTAACCTCTCTTCTTTTTCTGTTCTTGTCTAACCTGCAGCAGCTACGTACGTTGCCGCGTAGCTACCTCACCCCCTTCGCCTTGCCACCCTTCTTCTATCGCCCAGAGCCTCCTTCGCATAGCCATTGTCTCTACTATTGCCAATCATCGTTTATAAATAGGCAACAAGTAACTGTTGAAAATATAAGCACATGTAGATTTAATTTATTCCATAAATTAATCATGACATCATGCACGCACAATAACAGAACCATCACAGGCATAAAAGATCTAGACATGTAAACCAGGAAACTGTACATGAACAGATCTAATACGGAGAACATTACTGTTACGTACCGATGGTTCTGTTCTGATCGGTTTGCCGATGTAGACGCCGCAGGCACGGTGAGGATGACACGAAGTCGATGACGATTCGCCGAAGCCGAACGACGAGGAAGACGAGCCAGAGCTACAGCGAGCAGTCGCGCAGAGCGCTTCCCAAAAACCTTATTCGCTCTCTCCCGGTGCAGGACTTCGAAGGCGACGGTTCCGGATACCTGCTCTCCCGAACGACAGTGCACGCCGGCGGACGGGACGGAGTAGACTACGTGGGACGGCGCAGCACAATGGATGGAGGAGGCAAAACCCTAGATTGATTTTCGCATATTCTGTATGAAGGCGGCGGCTCCGTATTTATAGAAGACCAGGACGCGTGATCAAGACGCCTGCACGTTCTCCATAACTCGTAACCGAACCGGATTAGCAACCGTAACCGATCCGGATTCACCGCCACTCAAAACAGCAAAAGGAAGCCGCGTCTGCGCAAGCACCTGGAGCGAATTTTGGCGGACCATTCACGCAGGTGCCGTGCGCCGGCCCGGCCCGGCCCGGCGAGGCGAGCGAGCGCGCGCGTGTTATCCTCTAGTTCTCTCCCACACATGCCTCAAGTGGCTAGGAGTGCACCATCCCTTTTAAGGTGGTCTTCCTCTCCTAGAACTAGCAATATGGTACTAAAGGTCACATGCATGCCTCCTTTGCATGAATGGGCCTTTGAGATTTAATAGGAATTATTCTTATTATATGGGTTTGGCCCACATATAATCCAACAGTAACACCATTACCATCGTGCCATAATTCTTCTTTTATTTGTCTTGCCTCCCTTGTTTCCCTTCAAATTGGCGATGAAGCAATCGTCGCTCTAAGATAATGGGGTGCAAAAGAGTTGAAGGCTAGTGAGCCTCGCTACGCAAATCCTTAGCAGAGAACATTACCTGTCAAATTTAGGGCAGCAAATTTGAGGAGACAACTTGCCCACCAACTATTTATAATTCTGCAAAGGAATAAGTCTATTTTGCCCTTCTCAACTCTTACCTGAGTCTAAAAACTAATCCTAAACTCTGAAACCGGGTAAAACACCCCCTTCACCCGAAATCACCATGGTATTGACTCATGTGGAACCTATATGTCTGCCACATCATCTCCTTCCTCCTAATGATGTCCACTCACAGCCCTTACCGTCGACCAAGAACTGCGCTAGGTGGAATTCCTGCACCACAGTCCACACTATCTCATCACAATGATCCAGAACTTGAGCTGTTTGCTCTTAGGCATGCAGAATCATGTAGCCATCGATCGAGAACCTCACCGAAGAGCATGGAGGGCAGGACGAATTGTGCTGGTGCGTACAGGCGGAGCCCTTTCATCAGGACAAAGTGCGTGCAGGTCGTCTTCCTCAATCTCCTCCTTAGCACTCACTTCCTTGTACAAATGAGAAGCAAGAATCTCTCAAGTTAGAAGATGCATGAGAATCCGAGTCTGTGCAAATGGCGCTTATGTACGTATCTTGGCTTGCATCTCCTCATAAAGCTACACTGTCATCTGTATCATCCAAGGCTATGCAGCGCAAGTGCCAAGACTGGATCATCGAGATGACGAGCCGAAGCTCATGAGCACCAGCAGCCCAAACACGACACGCCACAGTAGCGACTTAGCCTGGGCGTTGAGGAGGTTTGCCGCGACGCGAGCACGTCTAGAGCGTTCCCCCACACCGTCGTGAAGGGCCTGTGCCGCATCGGGAGCAGCGTCTCGCCCACGAAGTTGTGGCCAAGATCTCTTCTTCGGTGGAGCTGATGTCGGCGTTGTTGCACATGAAGAGAGGGAGAGAGACGACGAATTGGAGGAGATGAATAAATGATATGGCAGACATGTGCCTTTGAGATCATCAGGATTTTGATACACAAGTGCCTAGTCAACCAAAACTATGGTATTCTAGGATAAGGGGGTGATTTGCCCGTTTTGAGAGTTGGAGGATGTTAAATGTCGATTTTCGAACTCAAACAATGGTGATAATGTTAAATATCTAAGTTTATAGTTGATGGTCGATTTTCGAACGCAGACCAATGGTGATGGGCGTGAAATGGACATATCCTTCGCAAATGACAAAGATATGTTTTTCCCCCATAAAAAAGCACCTCCCTGATCGCAACAGATTTCACTCACTTTTGCCTAAACCAAAAAAAAATGAAAGAAAAAAAGGAAACTCATATTACCAAAACACCCCTCTCTATATTTACTCCCTCGTATCTTCACACTACACGGCTAGCAGTAAGCGTCGTGCTACAAGATCACGGAGCGCTCTGCTTTCCCCTCCTGCCCTCATTTCCTCACTGCTGCCTTTTCCCTTTCCTCCCCTTCCTCAGCTCGCCTGCGCAACAACTCTCCCAAGAAACCACCACCACCACCATGGCGTCCGGCGGCTGCGATCTCGTCCTGAGGCCATGACTTGGCGGCGCCCGTGGCCGTGGCTCCCCCTCTTCTTACGACTCGGTCGGCGGTGGTCCTGGTAGCAGGGTCGGGATGGCGGCGGCGATGGTGACGGCGGTGCACGGGGGCAAGGACAGGTCGTCGCCTGGCGGCGGTGGGGCGCCGCAGGTGGACACAGGCAAGTACGTGCGCTACACCCCGGAGCAGGTGGAGGCGCTCGAGCGGGTCTACAGCGAGTGCCCCAAGCCCAGCTCGCTGCGCCGCCAGCAGCTCATCAGGGAGTGCCCCATACTCAGCAACATCGAGCCCAAGCAAATGAAGGTCTGGTTCCAGAACCGCAGGTTCGTCATATATTGCTGCTATGCCTCTCGATCTGACGCTCACTGGACGCTTTGGTTCATCATGGGGTTCTTGCGGCTAAAATTTGGCCTTTTTCGGGGGCGTCTCTTGGGATTTTGAAGTCCTAGCGGCTAAAAATCTGGTTTTGTTTCTTACCTTTTGATTTTTAGGGAGTCTCATTCGGTCTGTTTTTCGTCAGTTTCTGGGATATGTTTGGTTTAGTTTGTGGAAGCAGGCGCCTAGTAGTTATGTCATACCCAAATTTGAGTTTGGTTTTGGCTCGATTTGTCAAAAAAAAAAAAGAGCTCCGGTTTTGTAATTGATCCTTGTCAATACGCAAAATCGAGTGTTTGTGTGTTGCTCTAAATGCCTTTCTTGAGATTTTTGCCATTTATGGCGTGGTGGGGGAGGAGCGGATGCGTCTTTTTTTGCTGGTTTCATATCCTGGATTCTTTACGCTGGTTTGCGTTTAGTAAACCCTTCTAAACTGGTGTAATTCTCTCTCCTGTTCTGTTCTTCCTTTTAGGGACCTATCTTTACATTCAGACAGGATGAGTAATCTTTTGCAAGATCTTGTTCTTGGCGATGATACTGTTACATATTACTAATACCATGTAAGGGGATCTAACCAAGAATCCCTTACCCAACACAGTGTTCAGATTTATACCGGATTTAAAAGTAGCAGTGAACATCATTTTCAGCTGGAACAATAATTAACATGCATGAGTTATTAGTCATTAGTTGCGTTCATGCCATAACAATGTGTAGCTGGAATGCCTTTACGTAATACACTTGGTGCTCACCTGGGATGTGATATGCCAATGTGAGCAATAGCACAGGAATCTTGTGCATTAGCGATCGCTGTCTCGGTTTTCTTCATGTGCAAGTGACATTTTGTAACTCTTGTTTTAATGTGGCTGGCGTTTGATGATCCTTGTGATTGCCTGATTACTAGATGCCGCGAGAAGCAACGGAAGGAGGCTTCTCGCCTGCAAACTGTGAACCGGAAGCTGACTGCGATGAACAAGCTGTTGATGGAGGAGAATGACAGGCTGCAGAAGCAGGTGTCCCGTCTCGTCTACGAGAACGGGTACATGCGGCAGCAGATTCATAATGTGAGATTCATCTCCGTTAATCCCATCACATATTACTCACTTAGTGAACGTTAGCATAGACTATTTTAGAGATAATTTGAGAACCATTGGATACTGCCATGTGCTTAGCTGCTGATATAAAACTATAAAACTATATAGCTAATGAGCTGAATGCTCCTAGCATCTTCTAGAAACAAATTCCAGTTTGTGTTGGATTTATGTAGATTCTGCTGTTCATCTTGCTGGTTCCTGCTTCTAATGTCCTGTGTTATGATGTTTGCAGCCTTCTGTAGCGACTACAGACACGAGCTGTGAGTCTGTGGTTACTAGTGGTCAGCACCACCAACAGCAAAACCCAGCAGCTCCGTGTCCGCAAAGGGACGCGAACAACCCAGCTGGGTAATTGCAGTACTAGTGGCCTTCACTTTTCTAATACCATTTTCATGCGTGCACGCATGCGCACACTTGCTTGTTAATCTGTATAATTTTGATGGAATTCATTTTGTTTGTTGCAGTCTACTCGCTATTGCTGAGGAGACCTTGGCAGAGTTCCTGTCCAAGGCAACGGGAACTGCTGTTGATTGGGTGCAGATGGTTGGGATGAAGGTAACGTAGTTATTAAAAGGCAGAATTTGGACGCGTTGATTGTTTCAATTCCTTTTTTGGCCAATTAATTAAAGTGGGAATTTCCTTACAGCCTGGTCCGGATTCCATTGGAATCATTGCTGTTTCACACAATTGTAGTGGTGTAGCAGCACGAGCTTGCGGCCTTGTGAGCCTTGAGCCCACAAAGGTGTGTTGTTGTTCATCATCACAGAGCTTTATGTTTCCATCCAGCAGACATTTCCTAATAGACTACTCCATAGGTCGCTGAGATCCTCAAGGATCGCCCCTCTTGGTACCGCGACTGCCGGTGTGTGGATGTGCTCCATGTTATTCCTACGGGTAATGGTGGAACTATTGAGCTTATGTACATGCAGGTATGCATCATCTTGCAAAGTTGTAGTTAGACTTTACTTGGATACTGTTTTCTTTGTTGCCTGTAACATGATTGTTACTTTCTTCCGATTCTTTAGACTTATGCACCAACAACTTTGGCGGCACCGCGTGAATTTTGGACACTCCGTTACACCAGTGGTCTTGAAGATGGCAGTCTTGTGGTATTGCTGCGTTTGTTTTCTTGTTATGATGCTGTCATTTATGTTGGTTCTGCCAGTTTTCTGTTGTCAATTTTTCTGTTGATCTTGCTATGTTTGGATCAAACAGCTTTCTTGTGACTTTCCACTGTATTATTTGCAGTGTTGTATTAAATGAGACTTGATTGCCTCCTCTGAATATTGTTTGTGCTCACAGTTGGTAACTATTGTTCACTGCTTTGTTCTGTAGATCTGTGAGAGATCATTGACTCAATCCACTGGTGGTCCATCAGGACCTAACACTCCAAATTTTGTCAGAGCCGAGGTGCTTCCTAGTGGCTATTTAATCCGCCCTTGTGAGGGGGGTGGTTCCATGATTCACATTGTGGATCATGTTGATTTGGATGTAAGCATAAACAATGTTTTCCAGTCCCTTTTTGGATAGTTGATCAAATTTGTAAACTTGCATATTTTTGTACATGCATCTTAGCAATCCTGCCTTATTGCAGGCTTGGAGTGTGCCTGAGGTCCTTAGACCACTTTATGAATCTCCAAAGATTATTGCACAGAAGATGACTATTGCGGTATGTTTTACCATTTCATTTGCCTTAAGATTTCATTTGCACTAAGCATTCGATTGTTCTTGTGCCACTAATATATCAATGATAAAGAGTGACAAGTGCTGATTCATTTTTTACAGGCACTGCGTCACATTAGGCAAATTGCGCATGAATCAAGTGGGGAAATGCCCTATGGAGGGGGACACCAGCCAGCAGTTCTAAGAACATTTAGTCAGAGGCTGAGCAGGTTTATAGCAATGCTCCTCTGTTCCTACATACATTCACAGTTCTGCAATTCGTATCGAGTCCTACTCCTAGTGCATGCCATGACTAAGGTCCTCAACATAATTTGCAGAGGCTTTAATGATGCTGTTAATGGATTTCCGGATGATGGTTGGTCACTGATGAGCAGCGACGGTGCTGAGGATGTTACAATTGCTATCAACTCATCGCCAAACAAACTTGTTGGATCTCATGTCAACTCCTCCCAACTGTTTTCTGCGATCGGAGGTGGCATCTTATGTGCAAAGGCATCAATGCTGCTACAGGTTTTTACTCATAAGCCATCTATGTTTTTATTAAACATAACTAGATGAGTTGCTGATTTTTATGTGACCTGACCATAATTAAGACTGGGTAAACTTGTTTTCATGATGTAGAATGTACCACCGGCTCTACTAGTGCGATTTCTGAGGGAGCACCGCTCTGAATGGGCTGATCCTGGCATCGATGCTTACTCTGCTGCTGCTTTGAGGGCTAGTCCATATGCAGTTCCTGGTCTGCGAGCTAGTGGGTTTATGGGCAGCCAGGTTATATTGCCACTTGCACACACCTTAGAGCATGAAGAGGTAATTCAAGCTAGCTTAAGTTCTTATAATTGCCTTGTACTAATTATCGACCAATCTTTGTTCATCAAATTAACCTTTTAAATTGCAGTTCTTAGAGGTTATTAGGCTCGAGGGACACAGTCTCTGCCATGATGAAGCTGTTCTATCAAGAGATATGTATCTTCTGCAGGTATGTTTTAAGACAGCATTAGTTTGCACATTTATCATTTTATTTGTTGCATTGGCCTGACAGCATAGTATCTTCTATGGCAGTTATGCAGCGGCGTTGATGAGAATGCTGCAGGTGCATGTGCACAGCTTGTCTTTGCACCCATTGATGAATCTTTCGCTGATGATGCACCACTATTACCCTCGGGCTTCCGTGTGATACCACTGGATGCGAAGACGGTTTGTTTAATTGCTTTTGCTCTGGTAGCATCGGTCTTTCGCATTGTCTAAACTAACAATGGCTTGGTATTATGCACTGAACTGCAGGATGCACCATCTGCAACACGTACACTTGACCTAGCATCTACTCTTGAGGTTGGATCTGGTGGGACTACACGTGCTTCCAATGATACATCCAGCACCTGCAACACAAGATCCGTCCTGACCATTGCTTTCCAGTTTTCATACGAAAATCACCTTCGAGAAAGTGTTGCAGCAATGGCCAGGCAGTATGTCAGAACTGTGGTGGCATCGGTGCAGAGAGTGGCCATGGCAATAGCTCCTTCCCGTCTCGGTGGACAGATTGAAATGAAGAACCCTCTAGGATCTCCTGAGGCTCATACACTTGCAAGGTGGATTGGCAGGAGCTACAGGTAATGCTGTCTTTGTTCTGGTTGGCATTTCTTCGTTTGTCTTACTAGCACAACCATGCTAATTCTGGAATAGCACATTTAGATAAGTGACAGCATTCATTCATTCATCAGTTTAATCGATGTTAATAGGGTTGCTTTGTTTCAGTTTTGCAATGTAGTAATTTGGTTGCATTGAATTTCAGGTTTCATACTGGAGCGGAACTCCTTCACACAGACTCCGAAAGCACGGATTCTTCCTTGAAAGCACTGTGGCGACACTCAGATTCAATCATGTGCTGTTCCCTGAAGGTCAGTAGTGTGATTGCTCATGCTGTCAATTCATACTTACATTGGTGTTTCCTGGGCCTAATGAAAATTTTGTGAACCTACAATTTTAGGCTGCACCTGTATTCACCTTTGCCAATCAAGCCGGCCTCGACATGCTGGAGACAACGCTGATTGCTCTCCAGGACATTTCACTTGAGAAGATCCTTGACGATGATGGCCGGAAGGCTCTGTGTTCTGAGTTCCCCAAGATTATGCAGCAGGTACGTAGCCACCGCCGTTCTTAATGGCGACTTCCTAGGTCCAGTTTGTGCCAGCCGTTTCTGATGGTAGTAACAATACGGAACTCTTCCTCACCAGGGCTTCGCATACCTCCCTGGTGGCGTCTGCGTGTCGAGCATGGGGCGGCCTGTGTCGTTCGAGCAGGCGGTGGCATGGAAGGTCCTGAGCAACGACGACACTCCGCACTGCCTCGCCTTCATGTTTGTGAACTGGTCCTTCGTGTGAGACGCCCTAGTATTCACAGCTGTCTGTTTCTTAAAACCTTATGTACCGGTACTCTGTCGCTTTTGCCGCGTCTTGACACAGATCAAGAAACCCTATCCAGTTTGTCACCCTGTGGAGCGAACTGCTAGTACTGCCTATCAATCTATGATGGACCATGGTTTGCCTATCAATCTACCGGTACTCTCAGCGTGCGTACGTTGCTGCCTGATTGCTTGCATGCTTTGGCTATTATTAGGGGTTTCTGGTGTGAAACGCGATGTGGCCGACCTCGTAGGCCGGCCAACAATGGCGCGGATGCGACCACCCGCGGCGGCTTGCATCCCAACCGATCTACTGATCTGGTTCGCTTTGTGGTTTGGGTTCGGGTCGTCGTGAGAGAGTGAAAGCAAGGCAGGAAAGCCACGTTCCGGGACACACCTGGGGATGGCGGCGAACGCCGGCCGACGAGGGCGCGTCGCCAGCTTCGCCGTGTGTCAAAACCGGAAGCTGGACAATTTTGCGTCCGTTCAGCTAGCGAATGTGTCTTCTGAACGAACGGGGCTCGTGTTGGATGCCACAAGTTGAATCCCAGCAAGGTCGCTCTCATCCGTCCTATCCTTGAGGAGATCAGGAAGACGTACAGGCGAGCGTCTCGTGATGTGTGCTGTGTTCGGCGAGCGAGCTGGCAAAACCCACGACAGATCGTACACGTACAAGCAGGTTGGCGCAATGAAGTGGCATGGACAAAAGCCGTGTACCGATTGGCTGGGAGCCCCGCCGATCCGTGAGTATCGTACCGTGCGACGCGACGACCGTAGCAAGTTGAACCGGTTTGATTTGGTGTTGCCGGGGTTCATCTCACGTGAGGCACAGGGTGGCTACGAGGGCCCCATTTGGAACGTTCTTCTGATTTCCTAAGGAGTCGCGTCGTCTTCTGCGAGATTCCAGTAAAATTCGTGTGCTCCGAACCATGCAGGTAGCAAACATATAGAATCCCGGTCGAAAGCAATGGAGTGTGGCATGGCATCGATTCCCATTCGGACGAGCAACACTTGTAGACGATTGCTCCGGTGCTATGCCGCTGCGCGCGCAATCGTGGGAAGACGGAATAGCTGGGACGGACGGCAATGCGATTGCGAGCGCGCATGCGCCGTCTCCGGTTTATCCGTGTCTTCCCGAGATCTGGCTAACCCGGCACGGTCCAAGTACGGTACAGGCATACCATGTGACAGGCTAGGCCAGACTTAGAATGCAGGCCCGTTGGACGAACTGGCACGACACGGAGATCATCGCCTCACGCCTAGGATGGTGGAGGCAATCACATGCGTCAAAGATTGGGAATTTGCTAAAGAGCGGTAACGACATCAGTTGGATGATCCTGGAATCGTACAGGCGTACGCTAACCTTGAACGTATGAATTATCTAGACATTGATAAATAGATACTATGTACATATGTTGTTATAGTTAGTATGCATATATATTGTTACTGTACTATTTCCTTACTCGGGGAACCTCACTCTGAGGCGTAAGTTTTTTAACGAGGCAGTAACATTGTATTTTTAAAATATCAAAGAAATTTTACTTTTCTCCGAATATTTACGTCATTACGTACTCATATTTTTATGCAATTAATTCAATTTTTACTTGTTTTTAACGAGGCAGTTACGAGAGAAAGGAAGATGGCAGCCGCGGCCACTATCGTCACCGCTGTCTTCGTCGTGTATAAATACTTTGTACTAGGCTTGGGCTGGCATGACACGAAAATCGGCACAACGGTTTTGTGCAGTGCTTAGGCCTAGCTAGAGACGAGGCGGACCAACATGCACGACACGGTACGACAGTTTTGATTGAGCTGAGTCGGCACGGTATGAAATGGTTCAAAGCACGGTGGACCGGGCCGTGACGGCCCATGCCCACCTCTACGTCAACACACGTACGCCCTAAAATATCAAAATATTTTAAAATATCAAAGAAACACGAGGGGGTGATCGGTTGGGCTTCAGCTTTTAGCTTCCGGCTTATTTTTCACTATTCATAAATTTCGTCTTTTTCCGAACTTTTGGCTTTTTGTTGATCTTTTTTGCTGGTTCTTTTTTCCCCGTATTTGTTTGTATTATATGTAATGGGCTAACATATTTTTTTTATATTTTTTTAAATTTAATTATGCTAAATAAGCCTCTGTTAGCTACAGTGTTTTTTCAACCAGTTACAGTGCTTTTCAGCCATAAGCCACCAAAAATAAGTCCAAATGATCACCACATGTGGTGCTTAGGTTTAGACAAAGACGGATCGACACAGCATAATACAATACGACAGATTAACTGAGCCGAGCCGGCACAGCACGAAACGATCCAAGCACGGTGGATCCGAGCCGTGACGGCCCGGTGCCCATCTCTACGCCGACGTACGTACGTACGGCCGTGCCAGCCAGGCCGGTTTGTGTGCGGCAGTTGCGAGTGGGGCCCACGCCGCGGATGATCGGCGAGAGCCCGTGTCTTGTCAAGGACTGCGTCTCTCTCTCTCTCTACCGCTCCATCCGTTTTGTCTGCAGTCTGCCGGCCACCTTTTACTGCGGCTTTGCTACCTCTGCATCAACAGTCTGCTCTCTCCTGTCTCTGTCTCTCTCCTTCGCGACAACTCCCATCACCCCCGTCTACTCGCTCGGCTGCTCCTCAACGCGAAAACCCATGCATGTTGCCGCCACTAGTCTTGGGATTAGCACGCGTGGCGAGGATATCTGTTGGTATCCTACGGGGGACAGACCGAGGTGGCCTCGCTGTTCGCGAGTGGTATGCCCGTCGCCTTTACATTCCTGGGGTTCTGTGCGATCTCACACGCAGATTTGGCGAGCACGCGGCTGACGAACCAAACAGCCAAGCTGGTCTATGAGATGCAGCTACGACTATGAGTGACGGGCCATTACTTATATATAAGCACTGTATTGTATTAGATGAAGCCGCTTTAGGGTGTTATCATTTTAGCTTATTTTGAGTGGTTTATGACTGAAAAGCACTGTAACTGACTAAAAAACACTATAGCTGACAGAGCCTTATTTAGCATAATTAAATTTAAAAAAATTAAAAAACATATGTTAGCCCATTACATATAATACAAACAAATACGGGAAAAAAGAACCGGCAAAAAGCTCAACAAAAAGCCAAAAGTTCAGAAAAAGACGAAATTTATGGATAGTGAAAAATAAGTCGGAAGCTAAAAGCTGAAGCCGAATTGATCAAAATAATTGGGACGGTTTTTTGAAATAAACTCTTGAAATAACTTTAATTATGAGCGTTAATCGCGTGGGCGTATTTATCATCTCAAAAACGTAAATAAAAATCAAATGCACGGTGAGTGAGTGTCGCGCGGCGGGGAGTAAATGGCGACGTGTCCAAGCTTAAGGTAGCAGCTATCTCTATGGACGACGACGCACGCGCGCAGGCTATATGATGGCACGTTGGCTGCGCATATCAATGTATGTATCCTACTTGCGACGTACGGACATGCAGTACTAGTACTGGCTAGCTTGGTTCAAGGCTGCGCTGGGCTAAGCTTTGTTCCAGGCTTTAAAGTTTAAACTCTGATGTGATCAGAGAGGCCAGCAGCGAGTTTTAATTGCGTTGCAGCCAGCTTTTTGTTGGGAGTAGGATTTGACCCATCTCTGTGCGTGCCTGCCTGCCACTCACCACCGCGGGGACCTTCCATGGGGGCAAAACGAATGCTCTGCATGCTTCGTCTGGTCGTCTGCGTACAGGCCCTGATTAAAATACAGAAAATTTTACATAGTTTTTGTATGGATTTTACAAGAAACAGTCCGACTCTTCATATAAATGGAAGGAAATTCCCACATCCAAACAGGGCACCAGAGCTACTTTGGTAATACCGTAGCGCTCAAAAAAATAATAATTAAAATACCCTATTCTTTTCCGTGCACAGCCTTTTTCCAAATCCAGATCCTTTTCCCATCTCCTATCTCTCTCCTCCTGTGCGAGTAAGAAGAAAGTCGAGAATAACCAAGCACGGTATATAAAAGATTTCTTCTCCTACCATCACAATTTAAATTTTCGTGTCAATAGATGAGCAGATCATGTTTTGTTTTTGTTCCGGATCTTTTATTTTTTATCTGTCTTGCTTTTCCTGATGCAAATGTTGTGCCTGCAGGAATTTGGCTCCCGCAAGAAATGTGGCGCCTGAATCCTCTGCTGAAGTTGACGACCTGGAGAGGAGACTGGCGTCTCTTCGCCGCATCTGAGCTGCAGAAAAGGATATTACAGTGCATCTATATGTTAATTTTTTTACTGATGACATGGCTTGTCTGCAAATGTGCTGGTAGCTTATTGTTGTAGGCAAAGAACAAGCTACAAGTGACATAATTGAACCTGGACTTTCTATCCTTCAGGGAAAACAAGCATTTGATGCAACCTACATGCTAACGGATTTCTTGCATTTACCAACATAGGAAGTATTGTGTCGCTCTTGGCAACGAAGTGCATTTTTCTCCTGAGTTCGTTTTGGAGCGGTCTTGATTGATTAAGCAAACCATTGATTAACGTAGACTTTCCTTTACTGTTTGGAGCTCGTTTCCAAATAGTTTTGGGTTTAGTGTTAGGGAAATACAGATCAAGTTATACGGAACAAGCAAATTGTCGAAACATCGTTGGATTCATAACAGTGTGTACTTTCTTTTGCTTAGCCAATATGTTGGGCAGACATTGCAGGCAAATACGATCACGAATCACCCAAAAATATTGAACAAGTTGACAGAAATTCCAGCTTCATTAATCAGGAAATATCAATGTCATTTTTTGTTACACCAAATCCCTTCCGCCAATGGTGGTACAATGCCGCTGTGCCAACTATTGAACGCTTGATTAGGTTTAGTGAAGAAGGGCCACTTCTAGTCTCGTCTTTCGCCCGGGGGACCAAAACGATCGAGATTGTGGTGCTAGATGGCTAAGCATCTATTCAACTTCAGAACTTGATGCATCATCCATCACTCATCGTATACTCGTTCTTCGGTTGACGATGACTGCCCGAAAGCTAGCAGGCTCATATGCCTCGTTCCCTCTGATATCATGGCTCGAACCGCCTGCAGGTGCATCAAGCATGTCTAAGGAAAATGTATGGATAGAGACACTAGAATTCACACAGGTACTCCAAAGAAAAGCAAATTGCTCACTAAACAATCTATCTCTGCACGATCCAAAAGTATTATCTATGTCAAGGAAACAAGTTCGACTAATCAAAATAACAGGCATGTACAAATGGCGAGTAGCAGATAGATGACTTCAATCTAGAACGTATATATGATGTGTAAGCAGATTAAGAACACAAGATAAATGTTTAAAAATGATAATATCATGATACGACGGGATCAATATAATTTAAAGTCTCAAGTTTGGAAATGTAAAGCTGTGAAAATTGGTGAGTTCCATACTTGTCGGATGTAGAAGACTGTCTACAAGACAAATACACAATGAGTGCAGGTATAATCAAACAAACCTTTTCTATCTCATTGCAGATGGTCGGGCTCTCTCGGAGATACTGCAATGCCTTTTCTCTGCCTTGACCCAATCTGTAAGAAAAAAAATAAAACACGTGAAAGCTAAAGCTATCCAGCAGATAATTTAGATAATTTGACCGTGATCTCAATCCCTACTAAACTATCCACGGAAAGCTAAAGGTCAAATAGAATAAATACTCGTAAGGAGAATGTCATTCCTGAATTTGAATTAAGTTACATAAGTATGATAATGTTGGATTAATTAAAGAACGTTTTCAATTTTGGAATGTACAGATCCGCAACCTGAATTCTGAAGCAGTATATTGAACCAACCATTAATCACAAGGCAATTACGTGAGATGACCAACTAGAAGTTCTCTGGCTACTTGCCTGAACAGATATGCAACAAAAGCTCAGATATGCATTTAATCTATACAGTTGCAATAGAATAGATCATCAAAGTTAAGCAACTAGCATGAAGCAAAAATTCGGACCTTATAGTTATACCTACCATTTTAAGTTACTGTAAGCCCCACCAAAAATCAGTAACTGTAGGCAAATCTAGGTATCCTTATGTAGAAGGTCTTTCCGAGGGTCTCATCTAGCCAGCCCAAACTAATGAAGTTCACATGGAAATGGGACTGAGGAGGATCACTTATATTTGTAATATTGCTTTCAATTCCCGAATGGCGTGAAAGGAGAGCTACTAGCCAGCTACTAGGTCACATTTTGCTAACACATTCACAAGTCACAGTGTAAACTCTTCTAAAGCTGTTGGCATACCTTGTATCTTTGTAGCTATACCATGAACCCTTCTTCGCCACAACTTCCATCAGCTCAGCACAATCAAGAACGCACCCCTGAGTAAAAATTCTGTTTAGCCCAAGATCCAATGAGATCAAATGCCTAAAGCTGAAAAGTTTGTACACTGACCAATTTACTAACGCCCTCCCCAAAGATGATTTCAAATTCAGCTTGCTTGTAGGGCCTGGAAACCTTGCAAACAACAAGAGAAAAGTAATTCATGCCTACTGTACAAAGTGTGGAGCATAATTCTGAGCAAGAACTTGACATACTTTACTCTTCTGCACTCTGACACGAACCTTCACACCAACATCTTCATCTCCCTTGGTCTTGGCAAAAGAACAACGAATATATTCTCAAGTCAAGCCTTAGGGAAGATGAAATTTACTTCATTGATCTTACAGATTTTATCTTCCCGATGGGCCGTATCTCTAGGCGAACTGATGCAAAGAATTTCAAAGCTATCCCTCCACTAGTGACTTCTGGATTCCCGTAGAATACTCCAATCTAGGACATAGGGGATTCATCAAGAGACAGAATAAGATGGAAATGAAGAGTCAGCTGAAAGCTAATGAACCACACCTTGTATCTTATTTGATTCAAGAACATAAGAGTACAACCAGCCTTTGACGCATTGCCTGACATCTTTCTCAATGCTTGACTCATCAGACGTGCTTGTAAACCCATCTGCTGCATCCCTATCTCACCCTAACATAACAAATATATGAATCATCTTGTTAATGCAGAGTTTTGAATAGAATTTGAGCAAAATACCAAAAAAAAGGAAAGAGAGGCATACTTCAATTTCTGCACGTGGAGTGAGAGCTGACACTGAATCAATACAGATGAGATCTATTGCTCCAGATCTGCACATGCGGTCCGCAACTGATATAAAACAGAGACATATAAGTCAAATAATCATGAAAATAAATGAGGAAGAAAGTCTTGCTGAAAATGTATATGGTGTTACCTTTTGAGTTTGTTTTGATCCCTTTATCTACCTGATATGATTCGTAAAGAAACCAAGATACTGGCTACTAATGAAATTTCAATACCATTCATCATAAAAATTCTAAAATGGAGAGCACAATGAGAAACTGTCTCCAAGCACAATAACACTTCTTTTCAATTATATTGTGCCCCTACGATAGAGGGTGTGTGTTTTGTCAGTTGGAGGCTTGGAGCTACATACCAATATATGTAACTAACTAACTAACTATGCCTTCCAGCCTAGCAGTTGTTTGAAATATTGTATGCATTTTCCAACTTTTTAATTAAAAACAATATGTAGTTATGTACGCATATTAGAGTACAATCCTAGAATGTATAGTTATCAACACAAAGTAACAGCTCCAAAATAGACAAAAATATAGTTCAGTTCAGAATGGCTTAATAAACCATAGCAAAGAATGGTAAAATATAATTGATCTCTCAAATGACAAATAAGAAAAGGTTGCAATGTCATTAATTACTGTTACATGAAGAACCACTATTCACATGTTTGTAGTTGAAATGACTCACAAAAAAAACCATCAAAAACAGAAGAATACGATTTGCAAAAAGAAAATCAGATTCTTCCACTATGTAACCCTCCTTTACAAGTCAAGTAGACCAATACTAGAACAAATGAGAGAATAAACATTAGAAAAGAAATGGAAAATGTATAACAAATGAGAGAATAAACATTAGAAAAGAAATGGAAAATGTATTACTTTCTAGTGCCATCTCTCCATTGTCAGGCTGGCAGACAATCAGATTTTCAATATCTACCCCGAGCGCTTTTGAATAAGCTGGATCAAAAGCATGCTCTGCATCAACAAGCATGGCATTTCCTCCTAGCTTCTGCATATTGGATGTAGAAAGTCTTTTAGCATCTCAAATGTTTATCACAATTTCATAAAGGGTACAATGGTGTGATACTGTAATTTCACAAAACACAAACCTGTACTTCAGCAATTGCATGCAGAGCTAGGGTAGTCTTTCCACTGCTTTCTGGACCATATACCTGCAAGTTGTTTACAGCTATATCAAATCTTGTAAGAAGTTAGTAAGTTACTATAGAGGAGGTCACAGCTCCTAGCTGCACAAGCAAGAATGCAAGACCATTCTCTTTTTTTTCCAGAAATTAGAGCAAATGGTGACCCAACGCCCAAAGGTGCCAAAATCAAAGCAAACAAAATGAACAATCCCTTGCTAATTGGAGCTAGAAAAACAAGAAGTTACCTCTACTACTCTTCCTTTTGGAAGGCCACCACCCAGAGCAAAATCTAGTGTTAGACAGCCACTCGGAAAAGTCTCACTGGAAATACAAAGTAACAATCAGTATGAATAACATGAATGTAATTTATAACAAAAATTTCATGTAAGGAATCAAGCAATTACAAACATACACACAAGCACCACCAGCACTGCCTAATCTTGTAACACTTCCTTTACCAAAAGAGTTGTTTATGTCATTCATGGCTGCATCAAGAGATTTTTGCTGCAGATGAAATTGTAAAGAGTATGTCTTAATAAAAAGCAAAGTAATAATCTGTTCTTTTAAAAGAAAAGGCATCACAATTTCACATAAGTATGTCATCAAAAAAAAAAAAGTAAAGTCATACAACATGCCTTTACAATTTCAACAATGTAAAGCTGAGATAGGATGCCTATCTTAACTTAAGGCAATATCTATACTGAAGAAAATCGTGAATGGAACATCCAAACAGAATTAAAACATAAGCTAACAAAGTATTGTATCTAACTGCAGTACTGTACAAACTTTTGTTCCAGTTAATTATGCAGCAGAGGGGTGCCTTATTGGCGATGAAATATAGTGTTTATCCTGACCAGATCCTTCAGGTTGCACTCCACTACCCTAAATTATATATCACTTGATTCGTGTATGTCATTGTGGCTTGAAAGGTCTGTGACTAATATGACAGCAAGCGATGTGATATATTTTGGTGAGATGTACTTACATGCCTATCTCTATTTCAAACTTTTAAGTTCACACATCATAATCTAATCTTGTAAAGTAAAACCTAGCATAACTACACCAGTTATGATATAGAACAGTAGGATGGAAATTAAATGCCTAATGATAAGACAAGCATTTCCCTGAAGCGTGGCGTGAATCAAGTGCAGTCAGGGTCATGCTTGTGTATACACAGACTCAGATGTTCAAAAAAATTTTTTGAAAGGTGACTCAGATGTTCACTTCATTTGTCACAAGCTATTCGATACCATTCGTGCCCCACTGACACGGATACATAGAAGCAGAAGCAGAAGCAGAAGCAGCAACAGCAACAGCATAAGCACACTTCAGTTAGCGCAATGGCACTTCGTACGCCATGTATTCGATAGAATGCTCAACCCAAGAACAAGAATACAGGCAATGCTCCGGGCGCAGCAAAAGCTACGATCTGTCCTTGCTTTCTGCACCACCGTGCCGCG
Source organism: Dendrocalamus latiflorus (assembly GCA_017311315.1). NCBI lineage: Eukaryota > Viridiplantae > Streptophyta > Magnoliopsida > Poales > Poaceae > Dendrocalamus > Dendrocalamus latiflorus. The sequence goes on from CM029631.1 coordinate 9,750,530, forward strand.
CTCCTGGTTCTCTACGCGACGACACGGAGTCACGGACAGGGCGCCGAGTTGTTGTTGCATGACAGCATGAGCGCGCATCACTTGTTCGACCAAATGGCAGCAAAAGGAACAAAAAAAGGAAAGAAAGAACGAAAAGGACGAGAGGAACAAGAACCAAGTAAGCGGTAAGTTTCTTACGCGGTCGATGAGTCGAGGGTCGTCCTCGCCGGAGAGCGCGCCGTTCCCGCCGCCGGCGACGAACTCGCAGCGCAGCCGCCGGCCGCGCCCTGCGAGACCGCCCGCCGATGCGCGCGGCGCAGGGGCTCTCCGGCGGGGACGGGGCAAGAGTGCAGGGGCGAGGCGCGCGGAGGCGGCGGTGGCCATTGGAAGCGTGGCGCCGAGCTCCACGGCGGGCGGCCGCGAGCGAGACGGTTCGATGGGTCTGCGGGGGAGAGTGGAACGGGAGAGGTGTCGGAAGAAACGGAAGTGTGGTGGATCGTCCGCCTCGAGATTCGTGCGATGATCGGATGTGTTGCTTTCGCTCGCAGATGTGATATTTTCACTTTTGGCGCGTTGGTTTTTGTTTGATACAGTAATTAGCTTTTAAATGATATATTTTTAAAATAAAGTCTATAGATAGAATTTAGTATAAATTATATCAAATTTAATTGTACTTATCAAAATCTTATACGATTATTTTTATCTATATACTACCTCTTATGAACAATCCAGAATTCAAGATTTTCAGTCATAAATCATAACCCACAGCTTGAGCTTGAGCTTCTGGCTTATTTTTCACTATTCATAAATTTCATCTTTTTCTGAACTTTTGGCTTTTTATTGAGTTTTTTTGCCGGTTCTTTTTTCCCGTATTCGTTTGTATTATACATATTGGGCTAACATATTTTTTATATTTTTAAATTTTTTAAAATTTAATTATGCTAAATAAGCATCTGTCATCTACAGTGTTTTTTTCAGTCATGAGCTTTTAAGCCTAACTGATCACCAACTCATTCGCTTGCTTGTAGATGTGACTTCCCTTTGTGGATGTGACTTCGCTTGCTGTTATGCTCCCGCTGACTTGCTGTCGCTACTGTTTATCTTCATGCAGAATTTTCAGACAGCCATTGTAACAGTAAGAAAAAGATTGCTCTTGTATGTGATAAGAATAGTTTTGAACTAGGGTTTCTTGCATGATTGTGTTCAGCGTTCATTGGTCAACTAATTATCCCTTGACTGTTTTGTACATGTCCTGATCAGTGTACTCCAGATAATAACATGCTAGGCTAGTTTTTTTTCGATGAGATGCTAATTAAGCTAGTCGTTGAACAAGAGGCCAGGCATTCCAAACCGAGCAGGCTAGCTAGCTTCGCAGTGCAGGAGTTGGGATGGGAATATGGGATTGGTTTTCTAAAGGGAACGAGTTCATTTTAGGGCCTGCAACTATTAATTGAGTCCAAAAATTAACTTGAAACTATAAAACCATTTACTTTATACCCTTGAACTACCAAAATTAGTCCACTTAACCCCTACAACCAATCCAACCCGATTTCTAGCTAATGTGGTGGCGGTTTTGAGTCCACGACACCAAAATGGACATATAAGGGCTTAGTCAGTAGACAAAGTAGCAGCCGATGATCAAGTTAAAGAAAAAAAATCATCCATTATCTCTTCTTCTTTATCTTCTCCCTACCATACCCAAGCAGCGGGCTTGGGCTTGTTGGTCGACGTCATTCTAACACTGCAACCAGACGAGCGCCAGGGTGGCCACGGCGGCGGCGAGGCCACCATCACTGGTCATGCTAGCCATTGCACATACCATTCTGTTTACCACTTTGTCGAGTTCATCATAGCAAGAGCTTCTCTGCGCAGTCCCATCCATCCAACTCATGAACTCCCGTATCCAGCCCCAAGAAAAACACTGACCACATGTGAACTTCCCTAGTATGTTGACTCAGCTTCAGACGAAAACTCACACATTACAAATAAACAGAGATAATACAATATAATTGCCTTGGCCACAACTGTGTAACTAAGTTTTCTAAATCTCTATTCTTTTCTTTTCTTGGTCACAAAATTGGTTACAAATCTTCTTATTATATAGGCTAATACTCATCGACTAATATACGTACTCGATATTCAAGTTGGTCACAACTTCAACTTAAGTAACATACAAAGACATACTCTACTTTCAAATTCTGAAATGATATTATTTCCAACATTCTTTCCCCTAATCTTAACTCGATATACTCCTAGTTTAGTCTCAACGCATTATAAACTACCAGCTACACTTCCACATGAAGCGATACACATGCAAGCTAAATATATAGCTATATGTAGAAACTCAAATCAACTGGTACAGATCCATCCAGATGTAAGACTCTAACTTGATGAGACAATTGGTCTCAACTACAACTTACTTAACTCATACTCGACACAGAACGTTGACACATCTCCTCAACGTTCCAGACTCAACTCTATATACTCGAGTTAGGACGGTGAACATATCTTCTCAACATCCCAGACTCATCTCAACATTAGAGCAGTGTTGGTTCATTATCACTGAGAGTTTTAGTAAGAAGCGATTTCTCCTTCTTCGGCTCGCAGCATTCTGAAGCAAGGTACACATAATTGTTACAATTATATCACCTCACTTTTGCCTTATCAAGCTTCTGATTTTGGCAGCCTCGACCACCCCACTAGAAGTGTTTTTGCCTTCACGCTTCGATGATCGGACCTCCCACTTAGCTTGAGCCCTCGTATACACCTACATCTTGATTGCTCAGGCTGCATAATTACTCATTGTGAGTATTGCATAATGCAGCGAGATGGTGAAACTCTCATTCGCCATTATACCTGATGTCGGTGATACTACTTTCTGAAAAACGCGACATGATATTACGCGCAGATCAAGAACTCAGACTAGCAAGAAATAATCTCTTGCAATGCTTCTGTTATAGGCCAACAGTTGTTGTGCTTTGAGCTCTGCTTTTCTACTTAGACTAAAGAACTACAATAAAACAATATTTTTCCATGTTGTCAGCTGAACTACTATATTTCTAACTTGGACCGAAGCTCAGACCGAATTGGCTCCAGTTTCCTTCCCTGGAGCATACCTTCTCCTAGTCGCTTCAAAACCGAAGAATCCAAAAACTAATATTTTCTTCTTTCCTCAGGCTGCGTGCCCCTTTTTGACCAAGAGAAAGCCAACCTGTGGACGTCTCATGCCAGAGGTTCCTATTGCCGACAGCTGCTGCTATCCACGCACAAGGAAAACATCTTGTCTCTATCACCTCCTCTGATGATCCCTCAATTCTGATATCAATTGTTGGCCTAGCCTTAAAGGAAAACTTACATATTGCAAAATAAACAGAGAACTCAGGAGAATTATCTTGGCCATAACTGCATAGTTGAGTTTTCTAAATCTCTATTCTCTTTCTTTTCTTGCTCACAAAATTAGTTACAAGTCTTCTCATTATATAGCCTAATACTCACCGATTAACATATGTATTCAATATTCAAGTTGGCCATGATTTCAATTTGAGTAATACACTGAGACGGAATTCAAATTATAAATCAAGATTATTTCCAACATTGTGGAAATCAAACATCGCGAGCTCTACTCAAGCCTTGGCTCTCAATTGGGATTTCTCTCACAGTGACATCGTCTGTCTCTTCCCTTGTGAAGCTGCGACCCATCTTGCTCCATTCAGATCAATTGAGGACAACCATCACCCCCAGATAGCCACATTCCTACTCCGTTTAGATATGGGCATTAGAGGAGAACTAGTGTTGTCCATCGGTTGATCTCCAACTTCGCGATGGCATGCCATTTCACGCGCCCACCACCGTCCTCCACATCCACCGCGGCTGCACCTCCGCCATGGTGTTAGGGTTACAAGTAGTAGAAAGATGGAGAGAGTGAGGCGACGACTGTGAGCAACGAATAGAAGTGGCAACGCTGGTAGAAGCATGGAGACATCGGTGTCCATCGACACTAGGGAAGAGAAGAGTGTGAGAGAAGACTAGAGGAAGAAGGTAGGGATGGGGAGAGAGGAATAAGAAGGTAAGGACGGACTGACTTGTGGGCCTGCTCTATTGTTTATTTTATTTGTTAACTCCTTGCCAAATAGGATACCATATTGGTGAAAGCATCTAGGCCTCTAAAAATTATTTTAGTAACTAATGATAATAAGTGAATATGGGACTAACATATTTATTGAGTGTTTAAAAAGTTTAGTCCCGATGATGAATGTGACAGCATAGAAATGCATGCTATGGATCAACATAAAGATCAATATGGCTCAAGACAAAAGTATAAGTAGTCTATAATCTCTTTTTGATTTTACCAGGCTTAGGAGAAAATGTTGGAAGACCGGATTTTAGATTAAATACCGTACTATTAAGAGGGGTCATCACTAGCAGCTTGATAACATGTTCGTGTGACATTTGAATCAATTTAGAATCATATATGTACTTAGAATTTAAATTGAAAGCCAACTATACATTCCCAGAAAAAATCGATAGTACCAAAGTTTATACGGTGGTACTACCACTATGTGGTATGATCGGGAAGGTAGTTAGGTACTGCTGTAACCTGGAAGTACCGAACTTTAGTTGGTGGTACGTTTTTTTCAGAGAAACACTTTAAAGACATGTTTGCTCTCTTGGAAAAATGGTAGTACTACAACCGCATCGTGGTCGCTTGCTCCTTTCTAAAGATAGTTCAGGCAGGTTGCTGTGTAGCTTGCAGTTCTAGAAATCTTATCTGGTTATCTTAATCCGGATCCTTTTAGTCTATACTTGAAAAGACACAAGCGAGACATTTGGGTAAATTTGACAAGTATCGTTGCATCACTATTTTTTCCTATGTATGGTCTGGACATGAGAATGTTCCGGAAATTCTGTTAGATAGAGATCATATTAAGACATATGCACTAAAATAACCACAAGTTTAAAAATTTAGGGGATTTTTTTGGACCACTCTCGTCTGCTCATGTGCTTGCTAGATGATAGCATACAGCACAAGGTCGTATTTGCTTTTCTTAGGGTGAAGAAGGCGCATTATTTTTTGAAGGAAAAAAAAACAATAGGTCCTGGTATATTCCGTTTGAACCGTCGGGAATATTGGTTACTTCTACCTTTTGGTCTTCCATATATTCCGTTTTCCTTTCCTTTCTTTTTCTTTTTTTAAAGCTGCGTATTAGTTGTTGATAAGGAAAAGACATGTCCTTTTTGCTTGCCCCGTAAGGCTACGACTACGATATTGTCAACGCTGATATGTATGATTTGAATAAGTGTCGCCCATCTTAATCGAGAAACTGTGTATGTAGGCCACCAATGGTCATGTATGTAAGAAGATGACGTGGAGTTTGAAATTAGGAAAAATTTTATACATGCCACTGCTAAGTTTTCGAATATCTAAAATGGCATTGCAAAATCGGCGTTCTTTTATTTGCCACTCCTTTTGCAAAACAATCCCGTCCATACCATTGACATCAGGTCAATTAGATTTTGCCGTTAACAGTGCTCCTTAATGCTTGAAATGCTCCTTTCCCTCTCTCCTCTCCTCATTCCTCCTTATCCCGTTTCTTCTCTTTGATACTGCCATCGTTGGATCTGACGCAGTGCTAGCGCAGCTGACCGAGCCATCGTCGTTGGTCGCGCCCCGTCCCCCACCTCTCACGCCCTGTCCCGTCGCCGCACTTCGTCGTTGGCCCAACGACTGCTGCTGGGCCTCGTTCACTGCCCTGGGGATCGAGGTGCTGGTCCGGACGTGGATGACAGCGAGGCACATGAGCACGACCTATGCCTCTTGGCTTGGAGTAGCCCGGAGGACGTGCTGCCGATGTGTCCACGGCAGTGTCGATGACCCCGGAGAACGTCGCACCAACGAGGAGCATGCTAGCGACGAGCTTCGCGACAGCCTTGGAGAGTGACGCAATGTCGGTTGGCACTAGGGGTGGCAACAAGGTGGGGGGGCATGGGAGATGTTCCTACGCCGCCGCCTCAATCCTCGCTAGCACGGTCCTGCATTCGGCCCCATTAGGCCTCTTGATCCTGAGGGAAGATGACCCTCGGTCACTGCGGGGATCCAACCCCTACCGGGATCCCCACGGGCAGGGGCGGAACTGGGCCTCGGGCTGGGTAGGCTATAGCCCGAGGCCCAGCAATATTACTCATACTACCCCTCTCTAATATATCCTAAAAAAATCAGCATACAGCCCAGCCCGAGGCCCAGCATTGGTAGCCCACAGCCCACACAACAATCCAGCACAGCCCACACAACAATCTAGCCCAGAGCGGCACAGCCCACAGCAAAGTAAAGTCAGCAGACCTCAAGACCTGCATAGAGACATCATAGACCAAACCCAAACCCTAATTCCCCAACCCGTCAATCCCCCAGCCCCAGCCGCCCATCGCCCCTTCAGATCTGATTTCAGCATCCCTCTCCTGCGCACCGGCCGCGAGCGCCGAGCCGCCGGCCGCAAGCGCAGCCCGGAGCAGGGAGGACTGGACGAGGACGGCGAGCGCAGGCGCAGCCCGTAGCATAAAATATTATTTAAAAAAATTGACTTTCGCTATATGTAATGTAATTCCGCGTGATAAAACCAAACATTTCCGTTACTCCTCCCTCTTCCTTCCTTCCTTCCCTCCCCGCGTGTCTCCTCCCAAATAAATCCAACCCAAAACCAACCTCTCTCTCTCTCTCTCTAACCCTCCTCCTCCCTTCCCCTGCCACCTTCGCCGGCGAGAAGCACCGCCGCGCCCGGCGCCCGTCGCTAGGAGTCCTTCGCCTCCATCCCGCGTCAACCCCTTCCGGAACCACCGCAGCCGGAGACGAGCGGCTAGGCTAGTCTCGCCTGGAGCCGGTATGTAGCCTAATCCACTTGCTCCTCCTCCATAATCTCGAGATCTCGGGGGAAGCTCAGATCCGCACGGGTAGCAAACGTTTCATTTCTCTTGGTAGGGTTGGTAAGCGTTGATTGGTTGATCGATCGATCTCGCTTTTCCCCAATCCAATTCAGAATTTTGGGGGGGGGGGGGGGGGGGGGGGGGGGACGAGGTCCCGGCGACGTGTCTCGAATCATCCGATGATTAGATTGCCCTGTAGATTTTGCTCGCTGTTGGAGTCGTATTGTTACAACCTGTAATGCGCTCATGGCTCATTCCACTGTTCCCCCCCCCCCCCCCCCCCTCTCTTCTCTATTTCGATTGCAGGTATGCAGAGCCAGATCGTGTGCCGTGGCTGTCAGAGCGTTCTACTCTACCCGAGAGGGGCGCCCAGCGTGTGCTGCACGCTGTGCCAAGCCATCACCACCGTGCCGACCCCAGGTACTGCTGGATGCAGCATGGTTTAGATCGTTTTTGCATGTTTTGTGTTGTTGGAATCGACAATCATCACCTCTGAACGTGTATAACACTATAAACCATTGTGATCCAGTCCTCAAGTTCAACTTTGGCATTCTCGCTTTAATAGTCTGCACACCTAGTTTTACTTCTGATGCTTGGAGAGTACTTTGGACCTTTAGTATTCCAGTGCGAATCATTTCAATCTCATGGATAAATATTATGTTTCACTCTGTCAATTGTTCTCAAATGGGCAAAATTCCTGAACAACACACAAAAGTCATGGCCTCCTCGAAGAAACATAGAGAAGTAACATAGAATTATATTGAACTTACTGGAAAAGAATAAAACCATTTTTAATTTAGAACACTAACAATTTACAGTTTCTAATGCGCATTGGATCAGTATCACACACAGCTGAGTACTGGAGACATGCTTTCTGTTTTCCAGTTGCTGAGTGTTTCAGATACAACATATTGAGTTGTTACTGCTTATGTGGTATCCCAATTACATGTATTCTGTTGACAACTCTATGTTCCTCGCATTGAAACTACGATGAAACCCAAAATTGCGCTTCGTCTCCATCCTCTCGACTAAATTGTGCTCTCTGTTTTTTCATTCGTAACACGATGTGTCATGTGTTATTTGAAAAGTATTCTAATTGACACATCTCTGCTGCCCCCTGCACACCAATACGCTAATTAGAAAATAAACATGTTGTGCCACTTTTTGCACCACTACATTAACATGTTTTGATCCCTCAGTTATCTTCTCACTCTGCCTCTGTTGTAAGGTGGGTAAGTAAAAAGGAACATCTGCATTAAAAAAAATCTTACCTTGTGTCTATTGCAAAAAGCTCAACTAGCTACATAAGTGGCACAAACTTCTTTTTTTTTCTCGAACGCGCAGGAGAACTGCGCATCTTTATATAATATAGAGAAGAAAAAACAGCCCAAACAAACCAACAACACCACCCTTAACCCACGAGGCAGTCAAGAGTTTATACCAACCACCCCTTAACCCAACAGAATGTCAAGGGCAGGAAGCCACAAAACGCCTAAAACTAATTTAGGCCGACCAACTCTTGTAGCTTTCGTGCTCCAGCTAGACTCCAGATCCTCATCTCTTCCTCAAAATATTGTTGAGCATTTCTGAGAGAAGGAGAGGCACCATCAAAGACACACTTGTTCCTCTGAATCCAAAGTGTCCAAGCACCCAAGATCACAGCAATGTTAAACCCCTTTTTCTTTGTCTTATCCATCTTCCGACTTGCCTTCCTCCACCAATCCGCAAAGCTCAATTCATTGAGTCGAGAAGCAACTCTTTCAAAACCAAGGCGAACTAACAGATTGTACCAGAATTGTCGAGCAAAGACACAAGTGGAGAGGATGTGCTGGATTGATTCTTATTCTTGGTCACATAGCACACACTTCTCTAGATGAGGGAGGCCTCTTTGAGCTAATCTATCCGCTGTCCAGCATATATTTTGAATGGCAAGCCATAAGAAAATCTTGCATTTAGGCGGAGCCCAGGATTTCCACAATCTTTTCCAAGGCTCGAATGAAATCGACCCATAGAAGAATGCTTTATAAGCAGATTTGGCAGAGAAGGACCCACTTGCCTCATGCCTCCAAATAAAACTATCCTCCTCTTGTGATAAGGTCACATTTTCTAAAGTCTCCCAAATCACAAACTTCTGAAGGATCACCACTCAGTTGCGTTAGTAGAAAGCTTCATGTTGAGGCGCTACCTTATCTTCTTCACAAGTTACCAAAGTTGTGTATCCTCTCTTTGGTCATATTTGTTTGCTCTTTGCTACCCACTATCCTCTACTCTTCAGGCATGTCTGCGACCACCATGTAGCCTGCACAGTGCTGGTTTTATTGATTGTTGGTTATTGAAATGAGTGAAATCTTATAATATCTTTCAATTAGTACAAATTTCCTTCTCTGCTTCCAATATTTCTGAAGGTGTTACCATTCTAAGGTTTATGGTTCATAGTGTTTGATCATTTATACATCAATTTGATATGCTTATAGAAGTTATGGAAATTGATAATGCAGCACTGGAAATGGCTCAGCTTATATGTGGTGGTTGCCGAACTTTGCTGATGTATACTCGCAATGCAGATACCGTGAGATGTTCATGTTGCAATACAGTCAATCTTGTCAGACCTGGTACTACTAATTCTGTTTTCTATCCTTTTTCCTCTTTGAGCTTTATACTCTACTACTTTTGACTTGTCAGCGTGTTGTATGAGAAATGTGAAATTTTGGCATTATATTGCTGGTAAATAATTGGATCATGTGTGGAACCTTAGGTGTGAATCAATTGTCGTACCCCTAAATGAATTTGAGTAAGTAGCCATGCAAAACCTGACAGTGGCATATAATATACTAATATAGTATTGCACTATGTAGAACGATAGCTGTTGTGGACTTATACTGGGGGAAGCATTATACTCACCGTCAGCGGCACCAGCTTCAGGATGGCCAGTTGGCGATACCAGCCAGTAGCAGCGGCAACAAAGTCTGATGGGCTACAGTCGGTCGGCTGGGTTAATTGGCATCAACAGCAGCTTGGAAAGGATGTCTATCTATTAGGAAAGAATAAGTAGCTTCAGATAGTACTTAGCATATTAGAGATAGAGATCAAGTTGCTTTCACCTCGGTTAAGATATGATATAGTTGGTGTGTCTGTCTCATATAAGGGGGTGTCGTCGGTAGTCAGAGTGAAGCAATAAAGAAAAGAACTTTACCCCATTGCGCCTCAGAGCCTTAGCCCTGGCTGGCGAGAATCCTGGCCGAAGGCCAAAGGGCGAGCGCTCTCCACCTCGTTATCCTTTCCGTTCGCAGTTAGATTCACAGCAGCACCTGAAGGAAGATATAGTTGGGTGGAATTGGATATATTCCATGCGAGTAATTTATGTATTGGAGTTGGAAAAAAAGGAAGAACCAGCTGTGGAACAGGGATTGGAAATTTCGCTTCATGCCCTTACAGGGGTACGAGCTGGCCGAACCATGCAGCTGCAGGTTGTCGTGGTTGGTCACACCATCCGAGCACTTGTGGATACTGGATCAACACATACTTTCCTTGATGTGAAGATTGCACAGCAGCTACACCTGCGTATATTGCCGCGCCTAGGCATGAAGGTAGCGGTAGCAAATGGGGATCGCGTGGAGTGTGCAGGAGTATGTCCGCAAGTGTCATTGAGAGTTGATCAAGAAGCTTTTTCAGTCGATTGCTATGCAATTCCCTTGAGTGGATTTGATCTTGTCCTAGGTGTCCAGTGGCTCCGCACTCTCGGACCCATTGTGTGGGACTTTGAGTTACTATGTCTTTTTGGCGGACAGATCGTAGCGTTACTTGGCAAGGGGTCGGAGTAGCAATACATCAACAGCCGAGACTGCACATGGTGGGATAGGAATTGATGCCCGAATTGCTTGAAGAATTTACAGATATTTTTGAGCCGCCTCGTGGTTTACCACCAGCACGTCGGTACGACCACAAGATCCGTCTTCTTCCAGGAGCGACAGCGGTGGCTGTAAGGACGTATCGTTACCCGCATCTCTTAAAAGATGAGATTGAGCGACAATGTGCGGATATGATGGCATAAGGCATAATTCGCCCCAGCACATCGGCATTCTCTTCTCCGGTTTTGCTAGTCAAGAAGCATGATGACACATGGCGGTTTTGTGTGGATTATCGTGCCTTGAATGCACAGATAATAAAGAACAAATTTCCAATTCTAGTGGTCGATGAGCTTTTGGATGAGTTGCAAGGTGCATGCTACTTCACTAAGTTGGATTTGCGTAGCGGGTACCATTAGGTACGCATGAATGAAGACGATATCGAGAAGACAATGTTCAGGACACACCATAGGCATTTTGAATTTTTGGTGATGTCCTTTGGTCTTACCAATGCTCCGGCTACGTTTCAGGCGCTGATGAATGATATTTTGCCGGGCCACCGTCTGTTGGACCGAAATGTAATGGGCCAAAACATATCGATGTCATATCACCGCGTATCGGGACATTTACTATTTATATTTTGGCTGAAATGCACCGATACTTAGCCGATACCATATCGCCACATATCGATACGTATCGCCGTATCGGATACGTATCAAGCATGGGTACGGCACCTTTGCGACGTATCGGTGCTTCCTAGATAGTAAGTTACTGTCTTTGTGTTAAATGTTACGCTGTAGTGAGAAGCCAAGTGCTCTCCCTTCCTGCAGAGACCCGGCTGTTTCTGGATCTCCCTTTTTACTTGTGAGTTTTCACTTTTGTTCTTTATGCAGTGAATAATATAGCTCACGTAAACTGTGGCCAGTGCCGGACAACTTTGATGTATCCATATGGAGCACCTTCTGTCAAATGTGCCATATGCAATTATATCACAAATATTGGAGTACGTTAAGGCTCATTCTACACCAACTTGTGATGCAAGCACACTTCATGTTTACGACAAAAGTTACTGATGTTGAACCATCTTTGCTCTGAATGAATCTCAGATAAATACCGTGGCACCCACTCCAAGACCCGCATCAAATGGATCATCATATAATGGCCCATCAACTTCTATTGTATGTGGACATCCATGTATTTTATGGTCTAACAAATTGTTCTTGAAGATGAGTGATTTATCTCATTTTGATTTCATCTGCTGGCAGCCCACATCTCAACCCCAGAATGTCACCGTTGTTGTCGAGAACCCTGCGACAGTTGATGAAAAGGGTAAACTGGTAAGACCTTTATTTTCCTCAAATCTACTCGACTGTGTCTTTTCCAATGCTGATTGAACTTGGGAGTGCTAAAGTACGTTTGTTCACTTGACACAGGTTAGCAACGTTGTAGTTGGAGTTACAACTGGGAAAAAGTGACGTGTTGTCTGTCACTTGGTACGTCCTTGTTTTGTGTTCTACTGTTCTATATCAGAAGCTGGAAATACCATGTATTACACTGCTATTTGCTGATTGGTTGCTTGGTTGACCTTGAAGAAGAAAAATACAGCAAGTGATTTTGGAATCTCGCAAAGGAAAACATGAATGTTGAAAGCTGTATTTTGAATCTGTTGATTCTTTTGTATGTAGAGCTCTGTTAGACTTCAATGTGTGATCAAATAGTCAATGGGAATGAAAGTAGTTTCATGTAGTTATACATACTGTGATACATGATTTGTTAGTTTGTGTTCTTTCCTGCTGACAGTGTGTTGCTGTTACTCGTGTACCCTGTTCATTTTAAAAGAAATTTACTGCATTGAAGTTAATGGCAGAACAAACAGAGAACTAACTCGGGATTGAATATATACTTGTGCAAAATGCTTAAATGCCTACAGGATCGGCTGGCAGGTGCGCAAAGTTTATGGGGACTTGGGATTATGAGTCTCAACAGGTATGAATGCATGATTGACGTGTTGTTCGGTTTCTTGTATCTGTATTTTGTAAACTTAATATGAAGTATTTTGTTTAGAGAAACTTAATATGAAAATGTTGTATGGATGATTATCGTGTGGCTAGATATGCTAATGATTAACGACATAACGCCGTAGATGCCTTCATTACAAGAATCTAGAATTTGCATGGCTGCGCTGTAAGCGTGTAGTTTTATCACCGCGAATTGTCCGACCGCTAAACCTAGATGTGTGTCTGCCAAATTAGTAATCTTTTCTCCCCGCGGCACCGCTGCGGGGCCGATCGTCTCGCGGCTCTCCAGGAGCTAATACCATCTTATATAGTCCTTCCACGTCTGCTAAGATGGTACGTCTATGTAATAGAGAAGCTTGTAATAATTTGATGTGGACTTCGCAGACTTTGTATAGGATCGTAGAAATATATGACTTTATGGGTTCACACTATTTAGCCGCTGTTTGGTCGGGCTCAGATTTAGTTTTCTAGGCTTCGAAACCGTTTTCCTGGCCAAACGTTCGGGCTTCGAAGCTTAAAAATAAACTAAAAGTTTGAAGGTGAGCCTAAAATGAACTGTAAATTTAGAGCCCGAATTTCGTAGTTTCTCTTATAGCCTAACTTTAAAACCAAAAAGAAAGAAGTCGAGCCCGGCCAAACAGCACCTTAGTTTGGTGCTGCTCTTTACTCATATTGGCCAGTATTTGTGGCTCTATTAGATCTTCCCCCAAACAAGCTTTTGAGTTCAGAATATATACTCTTTGCCCTTGTTATCCTTGGTCCCGAGCATCTAGGAAATAAATTAAATATTCTAATGCAACTTGTAGTTGACAAACTTATAAGTTCTGGGAGGGGGTAGAAACATGGGATTCTTCATGAAGCAAAACTTTACAATGCGGGTAGTATATCTATGGTTGGTCCATGATTTCCCTGCATATGATAGTTTTGCTGATTGGAGCACACATGATTTGTTTGCTTGTCCAGAATGCTTGTGTGAAGGCAAAGCATTTCAACCCCGTAATGATCGCAAGGCTTGCTAGTCTAATTGTCATAGACGCTTTCTACCTAGAGACCATGAATTCAGAACCGAAGCTAATACATTTCGGAAGAACACAACAGTGTTTGAGGAGGCCCCTAGGCATTTAACAGGAGAGACAGTCAAAGCCCAAATAAATAAATTTGTAGCTGATATAAAAAACTTTAGAAGTAATGCTTTCTGCACCAAATATTTAGACGTAATCTTTTGACTTGTGAATCAATTGATATTGGGTTTGAACTGATGCATACTTCTTACTGTGGTCTTTCTGGAAGTGAACTTATTTGTTTCTGGAGTGATGCATGGATGTGTACTGTGGATCATATATGATGATGGACATTGGATTATATATGATGAAGGATGTGTATGAATCAAGTATTATTGTGGTCATCTAATTGTAATTTCTGCTAGCATTGCTAAAATCCGGGTTGCTAGAATTACTCCTCATTAGTACAATTTTCTGATGGTAAGGGCGGTCAGGTTTTGTTTTCTTGAAAGCAATGCTTAAATCTGGGCTGCTAATTTTCTGGGCGCCAATGCAAATCTGGGCTGCTAGTTTTCTAGACGGCAACGCATATGTCAACCAAATTCTTTTTATTGACGTGCAAGAAAACCATCAGTATAATTTTTATTGACAGTGAATAGCTAAACCGTTAGAATAATTTTTATTGAAGGTGAATACCCGTCAGCCAAATTCTTTTTATCAACGTGCAAGAAATCATCAGATTAATTTTATTGATGGTAGATAACCATCAACCACTAATTTTTATCGACGAGCAAGAAACCGTTAGAATAATTTTTATTGGTGGTGAACCAAATTCTTTTTAAGGACGGGTTAAAATCCGTCAGGTTAATTTCTATTGACGGTGGGTACCCGTCGGGCAAATAATTTTTATGGACTGGTTAATTTCTATTGACGGTGAGGCATGCGTGCCACTGGACGGTGAACTTGCATCAGCGACGCCTCTTCCAGCTGTGAGGAATTCGATAAGGTTATGGTTAGAACTGTACCTTGGAGACATCGGATGGTTTAAAACATGAGTTATTCGATAAGGGAAAGAGTATGAATTTCGGTGCGTGCTTGTTACTTCCATTTTACTGGGATATACTAGTATAGGAGTACGTGACAAAAAGCAGCAATGATAGAAAATGGTTCATGATCCAATTATATATATAGGAGGGCACAGATGGCTAGCTAGCTGTGAATGATGTGGTCCTTGCGAGAAATGCCATGGAGATTGCCTGCACCTTGGGAGTTGATGCAATGCCATTGTTGCATTGCATGCACGCACCCTGAGTCCTGACCTTTTTCTTTACCGCACTCGTGAACTCTCCATGTAGAGTTAAGATTCAACCTGAGAGTCCAAGCTAGACCAGTGTCCATTTGCGGCTAGCTGCAGCATGGATACATATTGTCATGCATATTAGATTGTAGTATGATAGATGTATATGTCCGGCGAGCCTGGAACAACTAACCACTCGCTGATCCCTTGTACTGATGCTGTCGGTCAATTGTGACGCGACCACTTGTGGTCGGTGCATATTCTCACTACGCACAGGAAAGTAGCTGTTTTTGTCGTGCCAAACTAATTGGCTCAAATATTATATCTTGGCAAAGCGAGGCGCTGTCCTCTTGATCAGCCACACGTACGATCGATTCATCGTGACGGACGCGTGGCAGGGCCACCGCCTGTAACAGGAATTGAACTTGTCGCTTCATATTATAGCCTATGAGCACTAAACATCGAAATCGACATGGCCACACAAGATGCGTGCTTTATGTATGATATGTACCATCAATGACGACGAACTCGTTCCAAATGAGAGGCCAGAGAGCTAGCTAGTGATCCAAACCTTCCGACCAGACGTCCCGTTCAACCAGAATCCAGAACACGCCAAACAAACCTATTTTTTTAAGGTGGTTTTTCAGCCACGGCCTATAATTTTTTATTTTAACGTAAGCATTTGTTTGAAAAAACACTTTGTTTAAAAACTAATTACTGTGAAAAGTCAAGCCATAAGTTTAAAAGAACTCACCAATCATTTCAAAATATATTTCGAATATTTCCCCTTTTTCCAATTCGTATAGGCCAATCAGTTGGGCATGACGTCCAACTCATTCGTTTTTCCTATTCCTCTGTTTGCTATGTTGAATGTTCCAAGTAGACCCTAAGTATCTTCTCTGCTAGAAAATGTTGAGCCTTATGTTTACATAAAATAGCTTGAGTAATTTACAGGGCAGAATGAAGCGGGGCCACCCCCTTGAGTGGGCCCCAACACCCAGCCTAACGAGCCAAACAGAGAGAGAAACAAGCGGCTCAATCGATAGCGTGGTCCCGCTTGTGTGGTGGTCCATGCATTGCATGCATCAATCTAGGGTAGCTGGCAGCAGCAATGTCGCTGGGCCTCCTGCCCTGGCCATGCTGCCTACGAGTCAGAGCTCATCCTGACAGTACTGCTGTTCAGAAATCTCTAGGATTCCGCTCGTTTCGGCTTTAGTTTCTGACTTCTGATTTATTTTTCACTATTTATAAATTTTATTTTTTTTTCTGAATTTTTGGCTTTTTAAGATTTTTTTTGCCGGTTCTTTTTTTTCCGTATTTGTTTGCATTATCCGTGATGAGCTAGCATATTTTTTCTATTTGTAATTTTTTAAATTTAATTACGTCAAATAAGACATCTTCAGCTACAGTGAAATTTCAATTGCTACAGTGCAATTTTAAGCCACAGCTTTTCAGCCTAACTGAGCGGAGCCTAAGTGAGTGTGATTGCTCTCTCACAGTACATATGAGCAAACAGGCGCTGGCGAGCAGCTGGCTGGCTAGGCCAATCCGGTTATCCATGACGAATCAGGCTCGAGCTGGAGCTCAATTACACTGGCCGGCTGGCACTAGCTAGCTCGAGTCTCGTTGAGCTAGTTTTCTCTGTGACTGCCCACATCTTGTGTACACAGAATTAATTTTACTATGTAAACTTTGTAAGGTTATTAGCATTTGGCTTCTCTCATTCATGGTTGAGCAAAGTACATGAATGGGTGAGCTAATTGTGTACTTACTACCTTGTCACTCACCAGCAAACATGCAGCAGTTTCTGACGGATTTGCATCGATACGCAGCAGGCAGGCAGGTCCAGATCTCGGCAAGGGATTAAGCATGGGTCCTAGGCATGGTTTTTCTTTTCGGCCAAAAACCGGTTAGTAACTGGTATTACCGGGTTTACTAGTGACTCCTGATAAAAGTCCAAACTAGATCTAAAAAATTCGTTTTGCATAAATTTTGTCAAATCTAGAAGGAATTTTTACCAAAATGTGTTTAAAAATTTTCGAACGATATTTTCAACAGATTTTCGGCCGGTTATCGGCGATAACCGGCCAGCATGAATCTAAATTTCAAATTTTGTTTGAATTTTTCGTACCGAATTGCTCTGAAAAACCATAAATCAGCTAAATCGGACTTACCGGTCCCCTCTGGTTAAAATAAAAACCGGTAAAAAAAAACCTTGTCCTAGGTAGTCCATATACAGCTAGTACAAGATCCATACTTGTTGCTGTTGTCCGAATAATTTTTCTCCTCTTTTGAAAAGAAAGAAAAAAAAACCCAGTGATATATACAGTTATGAAGAAGCTAGCTGGCCGCAATGAATTGATCGAGCTGCTGCTTCTCGATCGGGTCGCGCCCACACAGACAAGGCGATAAGATGAGAATATTCCTCTCGCCTTTTCCAATGGTTTGGAACAATATTTGTTCCTGATTGCGGAAAAGATCTCCAGAATTTATTTTCTGTTGCCTTGTGGTACCACACGACGAAAAGAGGGGGAAATAGCTATTTCAACTAAAATCTTTAGCATATATGTACTATCTCGAGTCAAATGCTATGTATGATTGGGTTTATTATGAGGAGAAATAACAAACCGTTGACTAGTCTAACCAATATGTTACGTATCCACCAGTTACATGCTAATTAGTTATCAGGGGAAAAGTATACGGTGCTGCAAAACATGGTATATATGACAGGATGTCGCTCACCTTCTCACACAGTGCTTAAAACACCAACAATTACAATTACGTTTGGTGTTTAATAGCTGCCGAATTCCACGTTTGCTTTGGATCTAAATAGCTTCTTTTCAATGAAAATAGAAGCAGCAAATCTGATCGATTTCGACTCTTAATTGAGAAAAAGAAATGAAAATATTAGTAAGGGCAGGGTGAATACCCAAATCAATAGACAACAATCTCATGTACTCTCTCCGTTCTTTTTTACTTGGCTTCCTAGAATCTGTGCCATCAAACTTTCTAAACTTTGACCATCAATAAATTTAAAACTATCTAGTTTGTCTATATAAAAATTATATCATTAGATTTATCATTAAAAATACTTTCATAATATTACAATTATATTAGTACATCTTCGTGTAAAATTATAAAAAGTAGCGGTCAAAGTCACATCTTGAAGACCGTAAAAAATAAAAAACATCGAATAAAAAAGAACGGATGGAGTATCAACCGAAGAAAAATCAAGACTATATTAATACAATCAGTTAGAGATCCGCATGCTAAAATTTCCTGCACAGTTCTCAAAAGGGGGGGAAAATGAAAGAAAACGTCCCTTGTTATTTCACCACCGTTTCCTCCGCTCCATCCTGCTGTGCAGCTCCTTTTTTTATTGTCATACTCCTTACAAGATCAGTGCAGCCATGTATTTTTTTACCCCTTTTTTTTGGGTTATTTACCCTGCCAAGAATGAGAAGGAAATTACGTAAAATCCTAGGCTGCTAAAAACCATGAACAGATGATGACACAAGAGATATGTACGTATGTAACCACTAACCACTGACGAGCATACTGATGGCAACAAATTAAGATTAGTGCAAACGATTGACATGGCTAGGTACCTGCCCAAGAGCTAGCTACAAAGACCTAATTTTTGGTTTATGTAAAAATTGTCCGAAAACGACGGATTCTGGCACCACCAATTAAATCAGATATTTCTTTTATTGAAAGGAATTTTGTTTGCAAAGAAAAAAAAGAATCACTTGGTAATTGTCAGACGACATATAGTTTTCATATGATAGTAACAGTAGAACACACATATTTACCTATGACATAGTTTAGGACCACGAGTGCCTAAAAGAAAGAAAGTGTTTATCAGGGTGATGAAGTTTCCACTGTATTTGGAACTTTGGATTGCATGTTAAAGTAGTAGACTAACTGAAACCTTTTCAGGCCCTGTTGAGACTCAAGTGCTCTGTTTGCTTTCTAATGTACCAACTCCACTACTAATAATACTGTGGAGAATCTCAACACAGAACCTTCCTCTCCGGCATGCTACTAATCATTGGGCTCTGAAAAGTCAGGCTTCTTTTCTAGTCCCTCCTCTATTTTCCTTTTTTCTTGTCCACACACCTTTATCCTTTGTTCCATGGAGTCAGAAACCTAGCTTCGATCCCCTTTGTTGCAGGGATCAAGTGGTTTCATTTCATCTTCAAAATCGACCTCTCTGTCAATCGTTGGTGTAATTATCATTTCATTTGGCTTGGCCCGTATGGAGCCCACGGATACAGTGCTAGAATAAACCCACCGCAAATCATATATGTGACACCCAGCCGACAGGAACATACGGGTTTTCGTCCACGCTTAGTCCGAAAGTGTTAACTCAGCTGACACTGTTACTAGTTTAGAGGGATTTTACTTCTAGCACTTGCTTTTTTTCCGAGAACGATAATGCCCCATTTAGAACGTAGAAATTAAGTAGCATTTCTAGCTGCGAAAAGGCAACACCTGTGTAATCTTGCGTTTCAAACTAGGCCTAGATGGTTACTAGTTTCAAACTATTGGTTCTCTTCGTATTGGCTTTTAAAATCTGTTTTTCCACAGTATCTACTTTTCAAACGAAGTGTTTTTTAAGACGGAGTCTACTAATAGATCGTAATACACGCTGTATTTATATCGGCCGAAATCACACATGAGTTTCTCTTTCTCCGTATAACTTTTTATAAATTATTATTATTTATAAACTAAAGATAAAAGCTATCAATAAAAGTTAATATGTACGGCTCATAGTTTACTCAGAGGAGAGAGGCGGCAAACCTGATCTTGTGTTTGGGGCGTCTTCCGCGCCCGGCGTGGTGGCTGCAGCAGGCATGCTTCCACTCGGCACGTGAAGGTTTGGATTTTGGTGCACCGCCTTAGCTCCTAGTGGATAGTAGCTCACCCCCTGCGCATAATGCTGCCGAAACGTCTCAGAAAACGGCAGAGAAAAAAATAAAATGTAAACAAACATAGGCGAATAACACCGCAAGGCGGTGCTTAGAGCACATGAATTTCGCAGCGAATTTGCAGAAATAAAAGCATTTGTCAAGAGAAAAATGCTAAATTTCCTCGGAAATTCTCGTTTTTCAAACAGCTGTGACGGCCTAGATGATTTCGGCAGCGGGCACCGAGCGCGGCGAACCTGAGAGGATGGCTGCAGGTGATTGACGCCGAGGTAGTGCGCGTAGGGCTCCGGCAGGCTCACCGCGGGCATGTGGGTCCGGTAGCCCGACGGGCCGTGGCTCTGCGGCGCGCAGAGAGGTCCCGGGTTCACCGCCGTGTTGGGCACGATCGGCTGCGGGGTCATGAACGGCATCCGTGGCATGGACGTCATCGCCGCCGCGGCGCCCATCCGCGGCAGGTACTGGTGCACGCCCGGGAACATCATCGGCGGCGCGATGCCGCTGCCCATCCACATCATCTGCGTCATCAAATTTCACGGCAAAAACATTCAGTAGTACATCGTGCTGCGGCCTATGATTGGACGTGAACGACGCGCGCTGCCACTGACCTGCACCTGCAGCTGTAGAGACTTCAAGTACTCGATGGCCTCGTCCAGCATTGACGCCTTGTCAGTCTGGCAATGGGGAGGTAGCAGATTGGTTAGTAGGTGAATTTCTGCAGATTTACGAGGAGAAAATGGTGTGGGTTTGTGTGCGTTTGGCACCTTGTTACAGTGAGGTATGAGCTCTTGCAGGGCTCTCATCTTCTCGTTAATCCTGTCTCGTCTCCTCTGCATCATCAGAAACAGCACAAAATGTCAGAGGGGAAGAAGATGTAATGACCATCGTGCAAGAATCGATGACAAGAATCACACACCCTCTCGGAGAGGTTGTGCACTTCGGCGGCGCGGCTCCTCCGCGCCGTCGTCAGCTTCTGCGGCGGCTTTTGCGCAAGGGCGGCGGACTCCGACTCAGCGTCCTGCATTGAATGGTCGATCACATTTTGTTCTTAATAAGAAAGCAAGGATTGGATGGAGAACGAATGACATTTTTGGGAAGTGTAATGCGGTAGACATACCTCGCTGGGGCTCTCGGAGTCCTCGGTGTCGAGCCGCTTGCGCTTGCTGCTCCGGTTGCTGGTGCTCGTCGGCTCGGTGGTGGTGGTGCCGAAGCAGCAGTTGGACCGCCCAGACGAGGAGGCGACGGTGGCCTCGTTGCCCCTGCCGCTGGCGTCGGCATTTGCGCTCCCAACGGCAGAGGGCAGCGCGCTGCCGGAGTCGCCACCGCCACGGGCAGTGTCGGACACGCGGCCGGCGCTCCCCGGCTCGTTCAGCGCGCGCTGCACCTGCACCTGGTTGCTCCCGCAAATGCTCGAGCCGATCGCGCTCAGCATCGACGACGCGCCGGCCTCCATCGCGGCCTTCCCCGACGCGCTGGCCGTCCTCGTCCGGACAAGGTCCGACAGGTCGCCGGCGTTGTCGTCGCCGTCCGCGAGGCTGATCGTCTGCTGCCTGGAGCAGGACATGTGAGTCGACTTGGGCGGAGGCATGAGGTCGCGCGGCGGCGCCTCGGACACCGCGCTCGCCCCGCCGCGCTTGTCGTCCCCCAGTGGGGCGTCCCTGCAGGTCTTGCCGCCGTCGACACCTTCTCCGGTGCCCGCAGCCGCCGCCCCCGGTGCTTCGCAGAAGAGCTCCGAGAAGATGTCCTTGTCAAGCGAGTCGGCGAGCGCGAACGGGAACCACAGACCCGCCTCATCTTCTTGCGCTGCCGCTGCAGCGGCGGCGGCGGCGGCGGCCGCCTTCTCGGGCCTTGGCGGCAGCTTCCGGTGAGTCTGGCTCTGCATGACGACATGGCCGTTGCACCACAGCAGCTCAATGAGGTCATCGTCTTCTCTGCAAGAAACACAAACCATGCAAGAAGCATCAGAATCTTTAGCCTCTCGCACAGAGACCGGATCATTGGACGCGGAGATTTACGCTCCACTATATATTTTGATGAATTGAGCGATCAAGCGCGAACCCCAGTAGCCTGGAGGTGTCTCCCATGTTGCCCCAGTCAGGGGCGAATTGGTTCATGGCTCAGATCCCCACAACCATCGATGACGATGATGATTTCCTTCAGTTCACTGCAGAAGCAGAGGAATCGGAAAGAAAGAAGCACAAAAGAAATTCAGCTCCAAGAATCAAAACAAACTCCATGGGAACTTGGGGTGAATACAAGACAAGACAGCTCTTCTTCTAGCAATTTTTTTTTATGCCAGTAACGGTATCGATAACTGTAAACAATGGTGTCTCTTGTCTAGGATCTTGCAGCACAGCTTGCTTTGGCTTGAAATGGAGCAAGAAGGCATGTGTCACAAGACATGGCAAAAGAAGGGAAATATTAGTGCTCTAGTACATGCAGATATGAGAAAAGATGCAGACCCAATAAAAATACATAAATTTGCAAAAGCAACGCATGTGGATTCTGGACTCTGGAGTACTGCAAGAAAGATGCACAGGGAAGAGTGGGGAAAAAAAGGAGGGAAAAAGGATGAGAGATGTAGCATGGAGCACCACAAAACCTACCAGTCATGTAAACCTGCCGGGGGGAAGCACCTGGAGAGCTTGAGCAGCTAGCAATCAACAGACACAATGAAAAGGCTGCAGAAAAGGTCCTTTTTTAGCTTACTAATCAATCAAGCAGAGAACACTAGCTAGCTAGATATCAAATAAGTTATACTGCTGAAAAAATAGCAAGAGGATTTTCTCAGCAGTAAAATTAAGATTATCCTGTTAAAATGAATGGATGAGGGTGAAAGTACCATATCGGATCTTTTTTAAGTATTAAAAAAGCATGCATCTTGGCCACACGGGGGTATAACAGCACAAGAAAAGCAAACATAACTGGTGAATTAAAAACCATAGGAGAAGACAGAAAAAAAAGGAAACAATTTAGAAACAAGAACTAACCTATCTACCTAGTTCCAAGATTTGCTGCCCAGATAGCTTCCTTCCTCTCCAAAGCCTCCAATTAATCTTGCTTTGAGGAGCACACAGCCACACACTCGCAGTTCTTGTTTCTAAATTGTGAAGAAGACTAGAGAGCAGAGCAGGGGCTTCCACGCCAGCAGCAGAAAGCAGTGGGAAGGAGGAAGAGGCAAGCAGAGGGGACCTTGGCAACCACAGTGGCTTTTAAACAGCAGTACAACATTCTGGTTGAATTGAACTGGATTCCTACAGACAGGGATGGAGAGAGAGAGAGAAACGGAGAGAGATGGAAGAGGAGAGAGAGAGAGAGAGTGATGGAAGAGGGGAAGAGAGAGAAAGGGAGGGGGTCCAGGCAGGGGGGATGATTAGGGGAGCAGGAGCTGAGTACACCTTGCAGATGACTGAGCAGCAGCAGCAGCAAAGCAACATGGGGAGGGTGCATGCATGCCGTTTGTGCATCGCCCAGGAGACCATGGGATTTACCATTTCGAGTAACCTAGTAATCTTAGTAGGTCGCAACGGTAGCTAGTCTGCACGTACCGTGGTTGCAGGTTCTTCGCTGCAGGCGTCTGATTGGAGGAAGCTGCCTTTCTTCACTGTTCAGTAGCGAGATTCCCGTAGTACTTCTGTATAAACGTCGTTTCAATGACAGCGGGGCCCAACTGCCCCAGTGGCAGTTGTGCTAGTTCTTTCAATACCACGGTGTTTAGAGTTGCTTCGTGCGCATTCCATCACCAGAACACAGATCAACCGTGTGCTAGTTCGAGTAAGTGTGCATCAAGGCCTGTGTGTTTTGCAGCTAAAAGCTTCTCTTTTCAGTGCCATAAGATTGCCATAAGAATGGGAGAAACACAGGAAACACCCTCTCAAACAACCGAAGATAAGACCCATGCCCAACAGTGACATGTGTAGCAGAGGCTACCAACTAACGAGAGGGTGTTTGAAATCCGGATCCCCCTATTCAGGCCCTAAATAATAACCCTATGCTTTGAGCCCCTTTCATTTGCCTCAGACCTTCAACTGGAGAAGTAGTTACAGAGAGTTCATCCCTCTAGAAAGGCATGAAAAGAGAAACGATGCAGAGAGTTTGGGCAATACAAAAGTGTTGTCGAGGAAATATCATATGTCGCTCTAGCGTCTCAGCGGAAAATACGGATCAATCAAATACCACCGTGGCTTGCCTTGCGTGTCCGGTGGCGGTGTGTACAGAGCCCAACAGAACAAGGTAGATAGCGAACCCCTACGAGCGTGGGATACTAGAAACCAGAAGCCAAAGGCTTTTAAGCTGTTTGGATCAGAGCTAAGCCACGATAAATTTGGTCTCCAAGATCAACGGGACCTAGAACAAACTCTAACCATATAATTTATGTCCTTAGGTGAAAAACCCTTTTCTACACTAGTCTTTTGTGTTTGCTTTTAGCTTTGCATATCTATTTGGGATCATTAGCTTTGTTTCAACATTTTTACCTTTTATTTTGATGTTGCCAAAAATACATTTTTGTCTCTATTTCTCATTTTTGCATTGCCAAAAATATCTTTTCGCAAAAGACATTTTCTCATACTTTGCTATAATTCCTAATTTTTAACTCAAAAGAAATTATTGAGGCTGTTTTGGCACTTTGACGATCAAATCACTGGCATCACAGTACCCCGTTCATGATTAAGCATGCTAGTATATCATATTTGTATTTTCTAGTTAAATTTTTAAAGTGTCTAAAATCTCGTGTGGTTGTGTGCCGTATAGACTTGTAAGTAATTTATAAACTATAAGTAATGTATAATAAAAATATTTTACAACATGCATATACATACATACACACACACATATATCAAATAAGTGTTCTGTCAATTATAAAGTTTTGATATGTACATAGTCAATCTATACCTTTTACAAATCTTTCTTTTTGCGAGAACCTTTAAATAAATCTTAAAAATGTGCTGTTTGAACTGGTCTCGTATTCTTTGCATGTTTTCACCGTTACAAATCTTGCCTACTTTTATTCTGCAACATAAACATAAATATTGAACGAATCTTCATTTGGCACAAAATTTGTAATGCATAATTACATATATCAAATCATATAGCCGAAATCGAGAATACATGTGCTGCCAAAATTAGCATAGTGCTTTTACATTAATATCACATTTGCCTCTAAATATATATTGCTTTCAATGGGTGAATAACCAGTTTTTTTCCCGAAAGGCGTGCAGGATTCTGGGAGCACTTGCTATTAGTGGGTCGACTCCTTTATTCTAATAACAACGACACGATCGAAGTTATTTGCATGTCCTGACAAAATTACTCTTTATTTGTCGTGTTTTATTTTGCCGCATATTCATTTTTTTACTGTGTAATTATTTCTATATACAATGTGATTCAGTCCAGAAAGTTTAATTTTAATATATTTTTTGAAACCAAAATTGAATTTTAATAGTGGAGGAGAAGAAGAACGTTCAACACGCGGCAATGATTCATGCTCTGCTTGAATGGGTGACGTAATTTGGCTCTTCCATCAAGACAATCAAAGCAAGGATTTCCAGTATTCACACCCTCGACCATTGTATGGTAAGGACATCGTGCCATTCACAATCTTTTTTTAATATATAAAAAACAATATCATATATTTATTTGGTATTTTATATCTTTTTAATTTATAACATTAGGGCGCTGTTTCACTTTATTATATCAGTTATTCTACTAATACATTGATCATTCGATCAGATGATAATATTTGAAGAAATGGTCTAATACAATTGTTATCTACCGTTACCATGAAATGGTAAAGGATTTTCCACGCAAAAACATGAAATAGTCTGACCTGGCGGAGGATTGGTTGAAGCAAAAACATCTCCGCAACATTGTATTTCATTTTGCCTCAAATGCACCTCTAAAATATATAAATTATTATCAACATAATTTCTCCTCCTACATATTAAAATAATTATAAAAATAAAATTAGCAAAAAAGTACTCCTCTAAAAAATTTATATATAGGGTACACTAATTCTAAATTAGAGTACAAGAGATTTAACAATCAAGAAACATTTACAAACAAGGAAACATTTAATTAATACATTTATTTTTAAGAACAACTTTACAATTTATTGAAGATATAGATCTGCAAATTTTGTTGTACACAGAAGTCTGTTTCACTAAAAAAAGAGGAAATAAAAAACAGAAATCTCCTACTAATAATTAATATAATCGTCCAACTACAATTCGTGTCACTACAACATAAATACGATCCTTTTGGAAGCCATAATTCCAACTGTTTCTCAAGATCTAAGAAATCCGTGCCACACTTCCGAGGTTAATGTCACGTCCAAGTTACTCGCAGGACATTCATTGCAATATTTGACAACCTTAGAGCAACTCCGTCCCATTAGTCATTTCTCCCTCTCTATTTCCTAGGATGAAGAGGCTAGCTATTATTTTCAGCTCTCTATTTGAGTTAGCATTCCAATGGCCTAGCTATTTGATAAGCGAGTGAGGAGGCGCTCGCCAAATCTAGCTAGCGGCCGGGAGAAAATAGCGACTCGATAAAAATGAAGAGGAGGATAAAAAACCGGTTGGAGTCCATTTCTTGAGTCATATTAGGTAAATATACAATGAAGAGCGGGATAAAGAACCGGTTGGAGTTGCTCGAGGCAACTTATTATTTTCGTATGTGACCAGAAACCTTTAGGGCACGTACAATGGTATGAGCTAGTTACTAGCTCTAAGATAACTTCTCCAATGATATTAACTTTTAGCACATAGCTCATAACATGAATAGTCCCACATGACATCCTTATATAATCTTGGAATGTGTGTATGAGACTAGCTCTTGATCAAGAGCTAGCTTTTCTCTCTCTTCTATTAAAATATGAAATAATATGTTTAGAGCTAGCTCATAAATCACCATTGGACATGCCCTAATCATTGTACAGTACAAGGGGAAAAAATATGTTGGTCTATTACAAATTAAATTTATGTCAACGTTGGAGGGTCTACAAGAAAGCAAGACCATCTAGTACAGAATAATTTCATTAAGTCTGGTGATGTGACCGAGAATTATGTTTGCCTTATTATTTGGCAGCTCGTACTGTCAAATTTGATTCGGCCGCTGAAGGGTTTATTTTCCTGTCATTTGTCTTTTAGTTGTGCCCCTAACATATATAATTTGTCAATTAGGTGTGCTCTTGCAGTAAAAATTTCATCAGACATTTACAACCTTCATTTTGAGAGCCAACGTGACACCAGACCCAGTTAGATTAAGCACAAATGAGGGCCATGTGGGGCATCAATGTAGCACGGATGAGATAGTCTTATGCTGCTTATTGAAGATGAGAGAAAACAACATATTAGCCTAGGTGTCAAATGCATTTCAACTCTGGATTAATTCTTTTACACTAAGCAACGACGAAATTTGTAAACGGAATTGCTGCAAACGTTTTAATTTGTTTATCCTGTGCGGGTAAGCTGAAGCCTATTTCGGACATGAAGCGATGCAAAGGGCATCTTTATTATAGCACGTATAGCCTCAGGTTCTTTTGGAGACACCCAACAAAATTGGAGTAATTAACCTCATGCATGCTTCTATATATAGTGTTAACTGCAACTAATAAACCTAGTAAACCGGGTTACAAACTCTTTGAGGTAATTTGTCACATAAAAATTGAAAATTACTTAGGTGCTTCAACGCTCTCCAAAAACTACATCGTACTGTTTTCACATCCTTAGCTAGCTTATCTGCATTGGTTGTCTAGCTAAATGTCAAGATTTGATTCTCTCTAACAAAATGATAGATCCCATGATCTTTTGAGTTCTTTGAATCTTAAGATTGTGCTCTATTGGGCTTAAAGCTTAAGCTTTTGGTTTATTTGGCTATGTTGGGGCATTTTGCACTGTAGTTACTGTTAGTTTTTCAGTATAATTAAATTTAAAAAATTACAAAAAATTTATATCATCACAGACAATGCAAAGGAATAAAAGAAAAGAAGAAAAGGTAAAAAGCCAAAAAAAAAGTAAGAAAAAGATAAAATTAAAAAGATAGAAACTAAAAACTAGAAGCTAAAATTAAAAAGATAGAAACTAAATACTAGAAGCTTAATCCTAATAGAACAGCCTTAGAAAAGATTGACAGCTATACTAAAATAATCACCGCCATTATGAATGGACCACTTAAGCGGATATAAAATCTGATTGTCTGAAACGGCTCTGCTTGAAATTAGAACAAGCAAAGCGCTTTTTCCCCCAGAAATCTCTTAGGAAAGATTGACGGTGATACATAACATGAGAATGGGTGTAGAAAAAAATGACATGAAATTAATGCAGGAGATGTTGAGAGTACGAATGGCGCCGACTATAATAATAAATCTGAAAGAAAAATAGCTGTGCCGACTAACCAACCACTGTGCCCACAATACATACGGGGACGCAGCAATCAAATCAATTAATTTGACTACCAGGTGGGAGGCTCGTAGTTTAATTATCTTTTCCTTCTGATGTTGATAATAAAACGTTGACAATTATTTGATGGATTCCCAATATGCATGGTTAGTTGTTCATGCATAACTGTTCTCAAACAAATAAAGAAAAATAAATTAGGGGGTACTTGAACTCCTTTTGTGCTCATATATGCATTTGGGTTTTTGCGTGGAGAAAGTATATCTTTAATTGCCCATGTGTCAAGAATTCACATGTTTCTTTCTAGAAAAGGTCAGATGTTTGTCTAGTTTACATCTTTTTTTTAAGAAACAATGAATGTACGTTATATATATATATATGTATGTATGTATATATATATATATATATATATATATATATATATATATATATAAGCTTAGATATACAAGGTGATAATTTTATCTTAATACCCATACTTAGGCAGTAGTGGGACCACATATAAAATCGTGGAAAATCCACATTCAACATGTAGTTAGTGGGAAAAATTCTATTGTATCACGGTGGCACAGCCTAGGATATGTAACAAGCCAACCAATGTTTGACATGTG
The DNA here is from genome assembly GCA_017311315.1 of Dendrocalamus latiflorus. Lineage (NCBI taxonomy): Eukaryota > Viridiplantae > Streptophyta > Magnoliopsida > Poales > Poaceae > Dendrocalamus > Dendrocalamus latiflorus. The sequence goes on from CM029631.1 coordinate 9,779,517, forward strand.
ACACATACGCATTGCAGCGCGCACTGTAGCAACGCTGTAGCATGCGCAGAACGGCACAAAAACGCGTCTGCTACAGTGCACGCTATAGTGTTACTACAGTGCATATGTGCCACATGTCAGACATTGGTTGACTTGTTACATATCCTGGGCTGTGCCACCGTGATACAATAGAATTTTTCTAGTTGGTGGAGACGTAGTCCTATCGGGTAGGCTAGCTAGTAGCTCGAATGGCGTACCAATTCGACAAATCCATTGGTTGCTTAAAACACAACAGATTATCAAACACCATGTTAAGGCCATGATTAGAACACAAGAATTTTACTCAACTCTTATGAAAATTGAACTATTTTCTTAAAATTCGAAGATCCTAAAATGTCGATCCCTCTATGAATTTCCTCAGTTTGTGATGGATTCTCTCTAGCCAAGTTGGTTTATCCACATCATCAAAGCAGCCTTGACCACAAAACAGATCCTCCACATCCTGGCCACATCTCATATTGAGGCCATCGTGACCTGTGAGCCCCCCCTGAGGCAGGGGAACGGCCAATGGCATGTGGATGAGATTTCTCGCTAGCCACAGCTCGCGAGTCACGACACATCCTCTCTAACTTCATTAAATCAAATACAATTTGTGGCTTGCTTCTCACATGCCATGCAGGCCGAAGCTGCTCATGAAGCCAACCAGTTGGCAGGAGCTCGCCGTCCATACGATTGATGACGGCCAGTGGGTGCATGCAATTGTTTTGGAGAAAATAGTTCTCCGAAATTATTGCTTGTATTTATGAGAAACTATTGACAAATTCTCATATCATCACTTCCATCGGTAACCAGGCATGCATCAACACAATTGGCATATCCCATTGTTTAATTTGGAAGAGTTTAACTTCATTTTTTAGTGGCCTAGGATTTGGCTTAATCCCAGCCCGTCCAAAGGAGGCCTCAAGAAACTGGCTTGAAGCCCGAGAAACTACACTCCATGTTAGGGCTTAGGGGTGAAAATGAGTCAAGCCAAACTGGCTCGAGGCAGGCTCAGTCGAGCTCACCTGAAGTTTCTCGGCTAATTTAAGAAACGAGCTAGAAGCCCGGCTCGACTTGGCTCGAGCCAGCTTGAACTGGCTAGCGAGCCACACATTGTTTTTCAGCCGCCAGCAGCAAGAATTAGCTCTGCAAGACTCCAACAGCCATGAGCTCAACACTTTAATAGCATGCTACCTTTTGATGAAACAAATGAAGGCAACTTCCCATCACAAGCATGTTTTAGCTTATCAGGCCAGAACAAAATGTATTTGCAAACACCAAGATCTCCAACAAGATTTCTAAAGGCAAATCTTGTAAGCCATATGTACAGCTAAAGGCAGAAACAAGTTTCTACACTAGGTAAAAGCTTCAAAGATCAGCAACATGCTAACATCCATGTCCCCCAATCGCCATCTTATGGGTCTGATCCCTTACATGATAACTAGGAATAAAGCAATAAGTTAAATTAGAATATAATGGTCATTATCTGGGTCTGAACATGCAGGGGCTTTTACAAGTCTCATGTTGCAGATGATGGGCATTAGCTAATATGAAAATGCATATATTGTTAGGTGTATTTTTACTTAGGAGCCAAAATTTCCAAGAAAATGGTGAATCATATACAAAGCTAGCTAAGATTTAAAAAAAATGTAAAGCTATTTTGGGAACGACTTATGAACATATGAATATGTAAGAACAACTAATATGATTTATGAACATATGAATATGTTGTCCTCATCGTCGCTTTCAGAATCATCATCATTCAAAACAATCTCATCAAGTGCTAAAATTATCTTGTTGACTGCCCTACGATAATTGTGTTTCTTGTTGGATCAATCTTGAATTGAGAGCGACGAATTTGAGCCTTGTCATTCTTATCCTCCTTGCTCCTCAGTTTGGGGCAATTCATCTTAATGTGGTTTAGCTCACCACATTCATAGCATTGGATTGGAGCTCCTCTCCGCCTTGATCTGATATTGTTAATTGCCTTGGTCACCCTGTTGGAGAGAAGTACGAGCTGCTCTTCTGGAATTTCCTCTAATTGTTCATCTGAAATCGAACACAATGCAGATAAAGAAACAATAGAAGAACTGTCAGCTTGGTTAGTCACTAAGCCCAAAGAATTAGTCTTGTTTATCCTGACCAAAACATCAATCTCATGTGTTTTCATTTTAGAATAAAGATCATTTAAAATGAGTGTTTCCAAATTAACAGAATGATTGATAGCAGTGACTAACACATTCCAAACAGTCATATCTAAACCATTTAAAATTTGACGAGCAATATTAAAATCAGAATATGTGACATCAACAGATTTCAAATCACTAATAATTTTATTGAAGTGATCAAAAAGAGCATTTACTGATTCTCCAGGTTTCATCTCAAATTTTAAATACTCCTTTTTAAATTGATTCTAACGCACATCTTTAACAGATTTAGATCCTTCATGATAATCCGCTAGAGTAGTCCAAATTTTATTTGCAGATTTAAGGTGAGCCATTCTGACAAACTCATTTCTTCTTAAACCTTACAACAAGATATTTCTATCTTTAGCATTAGCTTCAATATCAAAGGAATTTTCAGTTGTAACAACAAGACGCACTTCATATGTGTTTTCAACTTTTTGCCAAATAGAATTACCTTGTGCTTGAACAAAAACCTCCATGTGTGTTTTCCAATAGAGATAATCTGTTCTATTAAAAAACGGTGGCTTACCTGAAAAGCGATCCCGATTTGATGCCATTGCAACCTGCTCTGATACCACTTATAGGATCATCGATGGCAATCAGAGGGGGGTGAATGATTGTAATCCCCAGCAAAAGCTTTTTCTCTTTTTTTCTGTCTCTCACAAGTTTTTTTTTCTATCCCTAAAAAACTGCTGCCGCATGTTCCACGTTTTATTCCTTTTTATCCCTTACTTTTTCTTTCTTCCTACTCAAAACCCTAATACAACTCATTCAACTAGGCCCGGGCCTTTTGACCTCAACTAGGCTTTTGGCCTACTAATTTTCAAGGGACCCGATATCCTTCCTAACACGGATTTTTCACACTTCCGACTTTTCAACTCATCACGTGTCAAAGCCTCCAGGACTACACCTCCCGTAGCTTCTCCACACACCATCTACCTTTGATCTCCATGCGCCCAAGCATGAGCCTGACCATCTCGTGATATCCTTGACCGTCCGAACCTTGGATCTCCCCATCCTAGTCCCGATCCACCTCGTCACCGACCATGATCGCCTTCATGCTCAATCTGCAATGCAAAGATCAAAGTACATTTTTCTAGCACAAGTTTGTTCCAACTTGACCACGATCAGTCCACACACGCCACACGTCTCGCATAACATCAATAAGCAATATTATCAAATATTCATCATCATAAATTAATTATTGTCAATTATTCATCACCAAAAAATTCTAGACCTAGCCACATGATCTAACAAATGACCATAAATGTTATCGTCAGTCTAACAGATTTTATATCATTGAGAATATACAAAAATCATAAAAGGACCAACCAACCTTTTCTGCCCTTTTATTTAAAAAAATAACTAACAAACAAGATTTGCTACATGTATTACATACAAAACTTGCTCTTTATCCCCCATAATATTTTCATTGGATCAATGAAAAAAATATTATTATTATGTATTTCCATAATAAAAAAACCTACAAACAAGATTTGATACATGTATTACCGGGCGCGCCAGTCCTCCTTGAGCAAAATTCATAATGGATACAATTCGCAAAAAAAAGAAGACAATTAGGTCGACTATGTCAGAAGCTTGCACAAAAAATTTTGTAATTTTTTGAGCTTGTTTACTATATGTAACAACTCCTATGGACAACATAATCGTATGAATTTTTAAGCAATATTCAGAGTGAATAAAATTATTAAAAAATTACATAATCAAGTACGTTATGTTAGGATGCTGCATATAAAATTTCATAATTTTTTGAACTCATTTGCTATATTTAATAGTTTATACAAACAGTAAATATAAACTACTAATTAAAACATGTAATTAAGCCAGCTGGGTGGTAGGCGCAAGGCCACACGATGGCCGGGCGGCGGGCCCTTGCTGCACAGCTAGAGATGGCAATGGGTACCCGAATACCCGACGGGTTTTACCCGATAAAGAGACGGGTATGGAAAATTTTATGTACCCATGGGTACGTTATTGGGCGAAATCCTCTACTCGCCGGGTAGGCGGGTGCGGGTGTGGGTATATACTACCCATACCCGCCTACCCGCGGGTAATGAATACCCGCATTAGACAACTAGACATCCCACTCAGATGTTAATTTTATTATCTACTTGTTGATTGTTTATTTGTTTGTCATATGTTGATATGGTCATGTCAAGTATGTTTATGTGATGTACTAATTTTGATCATTAGACGCTTTTGTGCTTGGCATGTATGATTAATGAATGTCTAAATTGATGATATTCTTATGTGTTGAACCGGGTATGCTTGCGGGTACGGGTTACCCGTCGGGTAGTAATACCCGCGCGGGTACGGGTAAATTTTCCTACCCGCGTGCGGATACGGGTAACCCGACGGGTAAATTTACACCTAGCGGGTACGGGTATGGAATGGCAATACCCGATGGGTATTTACCCGTTGCCATCTCTATGCACAGCTACGGAGTACCGTTGACCATGTGTTAGCTCCATGGCGCTGCCGCTGATTACCATGCAATAAAAATAGTATTTTTGCATTTATTACATGACTACGACTATTTTTATAAATACAAAATTAAAATGTACGAAAATACCAAAAACTCCACATTCACCGGCGACCGCAGATAGAGATAGGACACAAATAGCTATAGAAACTAGAAAGTACTACTAGTAACCGGCGACCGCAGATAGGACACGAATAGCTATACACAATCTCCTGTTTACGATTCCAATCAAGTCTAGTAGCTCCGGCAACTTGGCAAGTCCAACTCAACTGGTAAAATGCAGGACAGCAATCAATCGGTTAAACAAGAGGGAGAAAAAGAAGCATGACTTTAGAGGGAATAAAATCTGTAACAGCCAACGCTCGCTTAACTCTTTTTTCTCATAAGATATATATAAAAAAAAAGAAGCCATGGCACGCTTAGACCCTGTATAAAAGTGTTATAATTTTTGTTTTTTTCGTTGTGACTTTTAGCTGATTATGATAGATATTGAAGGAGTAAGAGATATTCGTATTGAGAAGCTACTACGTTTAAAACGGTTTTATAATAACTCTTATAAGCAGTTTATAAAAATCACTTTATTCAAAAACTAACTTTTAAAAATTAAAAATACAACCTGTTTGGAACAAAACCTTAAGCTAAATCTTGCGATGGTAACGAAGGTTCCTGTCCTATTCAACTCGTCACCTTTTTTCTTCTCTCGAGACGTTAATTTCGATGGCATTCGCTTGGGAAACATACGGCTCGATCGGATTAACTAAATATAGAGATTGAGTAGATGGTTGAGACTCGAGAGAGATACGAGATTGAGTAGATGGTTGAGACTTGAGAGAGATACGTCGATCGATCCAGGCCGTACGATTTCTAACCGGCGCAGGCCTTACAACCACGGAGAGGCCAACATTATATGCCAAAGCAAAAAATGATTCCATGCAACTCCTTCCACATATGGCAGGTCGATTGATCGATGCATGGTATGCTCTTTTATTTATTCCTCCGTGGAAAAGTCATGAGGTTTCAGGTTTTCCAACTCGATCGATCACACATTCGTTTCTGGGTGGCCAACGAATCAGCTAGCCCAGCCGGGGCATTGCATATTTGCATCATTGCATGCGCAACTGGGAGTTAGATAGATATATGCCTGATGTATGATGGGCATCGTGTATATATAGCCATACCTAGCTAGCACCACCCTACATCTGATGATCCTATATATCATTAGTCGTCTGAATTAGCAATCAAGGTATATAATTCGTTGCCGAGCTACTTGATTAATTCGATTACTGACTGTTTGGGAGGATCGAGTTGGCTTTCTCCAGGAGCTGGCTGGCTGATTATCAGAAAAGCTAGTGGAGAAGGGTGTCAGATTTTCAATATAATATAGTCGATTAAGTTTACAAAAAAAACAGCCGGCGTATAAATTAAGATAATTAGTTTGGAAGAAGACTGACAAGACTGAACATTGATCTTTTTTTAGAGGAAGACAGAATATTGATCTGTTTTTAGAGGAAGACTGAATTTTGATCTGAAAGAGAAAAGGCAAGGGCCTAGTGCGTCCGGCTGGAGTGCTCGACCACGCATGGCAACTCTTGCCCGGACAGATTGGGCCTATTCATGGCTACTAATGCAACTTGAGGTGGATCCACCGTGCTTAAATCTTGGACCAAACTAGCAGGTCGGTTGGGCTGTGCTGGCCCAAAAATGCTTTTGTTTTGTTTTCCTTAATCTTTTTTCTTTTTTTTTTTTTGGGAAAGGACCAAAGACAGAGCAAGTTTGTTCATCTTTACTACTACTTATATACTTAACTAGTTATGTGCCTGTGTATTGCAACTAGAAATCAAATTTGACGACTAATTAATATCCATGCTACATGCATTCATCCCGTGGGTATACAAATATAACTTCGTATTGTTGAATTCTAAAAATGTTTGAAACCATCGCTTCCCTGAATAGAAGACATTTTGCCTAAAGTAGTCAAAAGTGCGAGAACAATCTTCAGTTATTGTAAAGATCCTAGAATAGCATTTGGAAAGATAAGTGAGAAATGAAGATAGCACATAATCAAAGACAATCACATGTGATGAGAAGATGAAACGATCGAAACCAGTAATGAGTTAAATCCAAAATCAAAAGAACAGATTAAATAATTTTCTGTTCCTAGAGGAAACTTGAATGACTCTTATTAGTAGTGGTGTTGCAAGGGAACTTGAATCAGCTTGGATTGCTAAATCTTCCACAGATTCATCTACCAAAATCAAGATCTGTATTTTGCTTTTAAGCATCAGTCAGATCAAAGAAACAATCAATTGTATTAATAGGAAATTAAAACGGTACATGTTTTCTCCAGGAATTACAATCTTATTTTCGTAGAACTTATATAATCAAACAATTCTAAAGGGAGGCTCTCCAAGTGACGGTGAATAACAACATTTCCTTCACGATGAACCAAAATGGTATTTTTTTTATATGACTGAAGTCCAGACCTCCATCAATCAGCTTTCTTTCTTTGTCCATCTCAGGGACATCATTGAACATCCACAACTCTGACCTTGGCACTAGGAAAGCATCCAGTACCTAAATATACAAAACCAAGTTACAATATGTTGTTCTAGACAAAAACAATACACCATGCGAGGAATTGAAACAAAAATGGTCATGTGTTGCAACTTGCATACCATACATAGTTTGATAATGCTATGTTGGATTAAAGTGAATTTTTTCTAAGAAGCAAATGCCTTAAATCGCACCAATAGAAGAACGGCCCACCGAAGTTGATGAATCGATGATAAGGACTGGAAACGGCTGGTTTCAGAAAAATCTCGATTCTCATTGCTTGACTAAACCAAACGCTTAGAAAGACGGTGTTTGGAAGCTCTAGAAAGTTTGTAAAAGTGTGAAAGGGAAGCAACAGAGTTACGGGAACTCAATTTGAAGATTTGGGTGATGGGAAACACCGACGAGTAATCAAAGGATTCAGGAACGATGGTTTTTGGTCATTTAATTTTGAAACTGCCAAGTAAAAGGAAATGGCAGAATAAATGGAAAATAAATAGCTGAGAATTGATGCTTGCGTAATTTGGGTCATTTGTAGTTTTGCACGAGGTGGAGATGAGGCTTGGTTTGAAAATTAGCTTGGAGAAGTAAAGAGTACAGAGGCTAAAGGTGAATTGTTCAATCAAATGAAAGAAAAATGCACCATGGCATCATACCTTGAAAAAACTTTGATATTAAGCAAGCTCGGGTGAGAGAAGAGCTAGGATGGGTGGCCTCTAGGAAGCTAGATGAATTTTATGGATGTTAGGATAAAAAACATCATAAAACATATCTGCTCGGAGCCTACCTAGCAGGGCAAGCCTAGAAATCTATGACAAAATGGCACACTTACATGACGTTTAGCAAAACATGCATGAAGATTATAAACATCACTAATTGTTACATTCTATGACAATAATATTTTTCATTGTTGAGTTTATGACGAAAATGCTTTGCCATGTCACTAGATAAATCTGACACACTTTTTGTGATGATGGCCATGACGCCTCATTTTTGTCGTAAAATATTTTTTACGACAAAAATGTGATCTTCCATGATGATTTCTAATTATCATTGAAGCCCATATTTGTTGTAGTGTCGACCGCCCAAGCTCCAGCCCCGACCGTCATCGAGGTAGCCATCAATGGATCCATCATCTCTGGCCACAGTGCCACCGCGTATCATCATTCTCGACCGTGGTGCTGCCAGATGCGGTCATCCCTTGGCAGGAGCGAGGTTGACCGGTTGTCCAAGCTCCAGCCTTGATGGTACGCCATTCGCTCCAGCGCTCTAATCCACTCCCTCCTACCTTCTCGAGCTCCGGCAAGAGGAGCGATGGCACCATAGCCACCGATAGGTTTACCACGCCTCGGATGTACAGGGAGGCAGTGGTCCGGCAGTAGGCGACGACGAAGGGCGTCGGGTGGTGGCGGAGGGAGGCACAACAAGGTGGTGGTGCAATGAATATTAGGTTGGGTGGGGTGGGGCTACGAGGGAGGGAGAGATGGCAGAGCAGCGAAGTCGTCGCTGGTCGTCGGTGGGGGAGGGGGCGGTGGAGGGGCATGGAGCTGCAGCCGACGTCGGGGAAGAATGCGGGGAGGTGGAACGATGGAGAAGGGGGAGAGGGAAGAGAGACGAAACTTAGTAAAACTCTATACCGTTAGGAACATTCCTAACGGTATATCGTCTTATAGCAGCTCTATTTGAATGTAGGTATTTCATATAGGTGTTATCAGAACTTTGCAAAAGGTACTATAATTCCTCTAAATTTTTTTTATGGAAATTACCCCTAACCAAGTACAGCCTAATCTAGGAACCAATAAATCGTAAACGAGGTTGCATCATGAACCAATTATGTATGTATACATAACATTCAGCAAACCTCTCAGTAATATTTCCCCAAAACTTCAAGTGCAGTTTTGAATGCAGGTATTTCACATAGAATTACTAAAACTTTGCGGAAAGCAGTATAATTCCTCCAAAAATTTCAGTGTAAGCCCTCTATTAGGGCATCTCCAATGGTTATAGCTAGCAACTAACTATAAGACTTCCACATCATCTATATAGTATACACTAAAGCTAGCATTCTAAAGAACTATCTATAAGGATAGCTATTTGATGCTTACATGCACACACAGAATTTATAGAGGCTGCCTCGTTTGGCGTTATAGACTAGTGCTTAAGGAAGAGCTGGCTCGATTTTTTTTTGCATACTCTCTTTCCTCCACATAGGATATATGCTGATGTGTACATGCATATAGCTAGCTGACTCAGATCATTGGAGATGCCCTTAGCTAGGGCATAAGCTAGGTACCCTCAAATTGTAAAGAGGGTCATCCATATATTTTAAACCCAATCTTATTCCGGAAAAAGTACAGTATTGTTTTTGGCCATAAACTATGCACGTGTAAATAATATTTAGCACAAAAAATTTCTTGGTAATACGTCTCGTATTTTTATTTGTACCCTTTAAAGCGTTATAACAGTTCCCATTTTCATTCACACAAAACTATCGTAGAACACAGGAATTACACCATGTGGGCGGCAAACCCCCACTAGCTAATTAACCCTCCAGGAATACTCTGGTAAAAAAAAAACCCTTCAGCCTTTCAGGAAACAAGGACACATCCAGACGGTAGCAAGCTCAAGTACTTGGAAAGTGATCCCAGAGCTGCGTCCATTCGATCCTGTCATCGCATCAACCAAATATGCCCGTCCAAAAAGGCGTCTCGTCCAATCAACTGCTCGCGCATCGATCATTTTACCTTCGCCTCCAAGCGACAATATAGTTACTCCCTGGCCTGCACTCTCTCTCTCTCTCTCTCTCTCTCTCTCTCGCGGTCACAACGGCTCCAAGGAAAAAAAGAAGGGGACACTGAAAGGATCAAAACCTCCCAATGATATACTTTTTCACTGTGCTGCCGTGGCGATAGATTTGTTGTACTTAGCTCTCAAAACCTTTCCAAAAAGGAAATTGCTTGGACACGCCAGGAAGAGGTTAAAGAAAGGCCTGCATCGTATCACCTTTAATTTTCTGGCTCCAGGGGTTTGATGGCAACCACACATGGCTGCTGCAAGGTTGTTGCACAATCTACAGTGCTGATTAGCTCTTTTTTTTTTTTGCAAAGGACGATCGATCTCCTCTTTTTGAGAGAGCTGAGGAATCCATTTCGCTGCACAGTTGATGGCGTTTTTAGTTTGATGCAAGCCACAGTTCAGCATGGTAAAAACCCTGGCCCAATCCGGCCTATATACAAGCGGTGTGGGAATAGGCTTAGCTACGGCTGTGTGATTTTTAACTAAAAATAAATAAGTAGCATTTGAAAGAAGTGATTTTTAGAAGAAGAAATGAGCGGTGGGGAAAATGGAAAAGAGATGCGTGTGCGAGACGGGAACAAGATTGGTAGGGTGCATAACACACCCGTAACCATTTAACTTATTCCTGGAGCGAGACAGGAACGAGAAAAATAGAGAAGTCGCTTCAAAACACTAAATATTTATATTAACTTTTAACTTTATCAAATAAAAGTTAGAAATAGAAGCCTATGTGGATAGGGCCTAACTGCATGCTTGGTACCATTCGCATCAACTGGGGTAAGCATGTTATGCAAAGCAACCAATTACGTAACAGTTGGTGTAGATTAGACTGCTTGAAGTGTTACGGATGGTTGTTAATAAGTAATCAGTAATTTACTTAAATTTTAATGTTTTAAAATACATGAGGATGCAAATTAATATGTGTGTACAGGTAAACGTCACACCACATAATAAGGTGAATATTTTGATACTTCAAATTTGCACATCGATCAAAAGTACAAGAGATTTTTCTCAGAAAACGGTACAAGGAATTTTTGTTTCTAAAAAAATACAAGGGATTTTAATTTACATAATTGCCGCTATCAGCAGGGCTTCAATTTGCACAAATAAAATCTTGTCATCACTAATCGGATGGATCATGCCAGCCCATAACGAATGAAAACTCGATTTTTAATTTAGTGTTCTCCAAAAGAAAAAAAACAGCGATCAGCCAATCAGCAGGTTGAAACCTCTAAAAAACATGCATGATTGACTCGTCCCATAGCTATCTCTCTCTCTAGCGAGAACTGTTTACATATCTAGACCTGCAGCAACATATCTTTTCAGAAAATGATTCTGATTGCTCGTTTTTACAAAAATAAACATCTTCCTAAGCTCATAAGACGTGACAAACGATATGTGTCACATATCACGTCACCATAGCTCGGCAGGCTGGGTGGTGCGCGACAGGGGGCTCGGGGTCAGCACGGTAGGCCGGCTCCTACCAAGCCGGACACGTGTAGCAGGTGAGCCGACGCGGCTGACCGACTCCTACCGAGCCGTTGTTTTGCGGCAAGCACTGTAGCAATACTATGCAGCACTGTTCAGCCATTAATTAGCATTAAGCCAATTAATTAGTACTAATCATAATAGATTAATATTAATAGTAATTAATTATCACTAATTAAAGCACTACATTAATAGTATTTTATTTAGTGCTAATCATATTTAATTAGCACTAATCATATAGTGCTATTAAGCATACACGATATTTTATTACACTTACAATTAATTAGTGCTAATTAAAATTAAAAGTCTTCACGGGATAAAATTCAGGATTTACTCCTCTTTCTACTGTTTTGTTCCGAGGATAATACCCTGGTCATAAGTGCATTACACATTCTACTCCTCTCGCTCCCGTCACGCGCACACATCTTTCCCTTATTTTTTTTCACCGCTCACCCCCTCCTTTTAAAAGACACTAGTTTTAGTCATTACTATTTATTTCAGCCAAAAGCCATAAATCACAGCCTATATCTAAAAGCCATCACTATTCAATTAACATGATCAACCATTGGCTTTTACTGTAGCATTGTTATTTGTAAGATCGAGTATGGCGACTAGAGGGGGTGAATAGGAGCCCAAATTTAATTCGAGACTTTTCAAAATCTTTTCCTTTGAGAGAAAGTAAAATTCTTCACTCCAGTAGCTATGAAAGATATGAAGATCATGGACAAATAATCACAAGGAAAGATCCGATCAAAATCAAGCAAAATGCGCTTCGAAAACCCCCAGTAGTCTGACCTATACATATATGGCGGTCTGACCTCCAGGCCGGTCAGACCTATATTTCAATGGCGGTTAGACCGGTACAAACAGTAAAATCAGGCAAAGCTACAGTAACCCCAGTCAAACCGTTGCTATAGTACTGGTCAAACCACTGCTACAATAGTTTCAGTGCAATTTCAAATGTGAAAAATCTATGTAACTTTTGATCGGTTGATCCAATGACTTGAAACTTTGCATGCATCTCTAGGATGTCAGAAACATATTTCAATCAACGATTAAGAAAATCATCACTAAAGTTCTAACATTTTTCCATTCAAAGGAAGGGTGCATCCTAAAACATGATCAACTCATTGCTAAATGCACATGTGAGAGGAGAACCATCTAGAATCTCCGGTCATGTGTTGAGAACACCCGAAATCAACAAGTCATGTATCCTCCTTCCTCGCACACTGAACCTACAGGGCATAAGTAGGAAACATCTGTGCCTTAGTACTAGGGTTAGTGATAAAAGACTTGGGAATCTAATACTAAGCCACATGATGTCTAGGAATAGTAACAGAAGTATGAATAAAATGGTTAGCATGAAAAACATGAGGATGCATATGGGAACCACCTGTCTAGATGCTACTCGTAGTCTACCCTCATAATATCTTAACCCAAAATGCTACCTAGAGCTTCCAAAGGAGTCAAAGAAGTCATCTATAAACTTAGGCCTATGTCTAGAAGAAAAGATAGGTTGTCTGGCTCCAGGACACTAATAGGTAGAAAAGATAGGTTGTCTGGCTCTAGAGACACTAATAGGTGAAGAACTCGTCAGCTATTATGATCTTACTCTGATTCAAGTGCTAGCAGCTCCTTCTTCAACTCTTGGTCTGGCAAGATCCAACACTCCTCTAATGGACCTCAAAGCACGCACCCTCTCTTTTCTCTCAACCTTAGCTCTACGGAAGTAAAACTTAACTATGTGGCCGCCCTTCTTGTAGATTGTGCAATGATATTTGACCTTTTGAGGGGTCTGATCTGCTAAAGTAGAAGCACTTGTCTTGCTAGAAGGGGTTTGAGAAAAACTTATAGATTTAAAGGCAGTCTTAGATGACTCAAGAAGTTTTACCTCAAACTTGACACTCTCAACAACTTTCATAACCTTAGATGGATGGTTCTTGGAATGCTCTAGGAAGCTAAATCCTAAGCCTCTCTTATTCACACTCACCATAGATTGGTCATAGATCATGTTAAGATTTTTCTTCCCACTAGAAAATCTCTTAAGGGTCTTTTTGAGGTTGTCATTTTTTGGGCTAGGTTCTCATATGAGGCACGCTCATTTGTCTTAGTTACTCTAGCATATCGCTCTTTATGGATAGCTATCTTAAACTTCAAAGCGTCACAAGACACACAAGGGAAATTCCTAATTCTATCCAACTACTCCTTATACTTGACTCTAAAAGTCTCATGCATCTCATCTAAATCAGTTCCAATTCCAGCACAAAATGCACAACAGATAGAATCAATAACTTTCTTAGATGCAGTTATGGACATGAATTTGTCTATTTTACATTTATTCCCTAATGTCTTGTTAAGAGCATCATTATCGATTGTGAGCTTAAAACAATTTTCACAAGATTAAGTTATAGAATGATGAACCATTTCAGTCATTTCTTTTATTTTAATCTTACTACCCTCACAATGAGAGTAAGTATGATCAGGATTAAATTTTAACAATTCTTTAGTAGCACTATCCAATTTTAATTCAACAAAGCACAATTTGAGCAACATGAAACAATAGCATATACAGGAATCACATTTAAAGCAATGGCATCCAAGCATCATGATCATGACTAGATTTGAGAGATTCTAGTTCATCTAGAGCATTCTTAAGTTGACCAACAATAGAGGAATGAACAATTATTAAATTTGCCATTTTATCATGCAAGCACAATCAAGATTCACAATTATCATCAGAATTAATGGATTTAAGCCTAACAACTTCTACTATCTTAATTCCTAATCATTTTAGCTTATTTCTTTAACTATTGTTCAGCAGCGACAAGTTCACATTTTATCTCTTTGCAGGATGGACATACCTCGTCGGGATCACTATAGGGCTCATCATCAGAGGAGTCGACGTCGGTGCTGTCCTTAGCCATGAAGCACATCCTGGTGAAGTCCTGGGTCTTTTCCTTATCATGGGAGTCATTCTTGTTGCCTTTTGTTCATGAGTCCACATTGTTCATGTCGATGTTCTCAAAGAGTAGAAAGGACCCGGTTGATGAACTTGCGGTAGTTGGACTTCTTGGCCTTCGCGTCTCAAGCTTGAGGACGCCTTGGATGTCTTTCTCCTCCTTGCCCTTCAGTTTGTTGGCACTTGGGCTGAATCACATTCAGCCCACCACACTTAAAGCTTGTGACAAGGCCACCTCTCCTCTTATTTCTCACCTTGTTGTAGGCTCTCTTGAATTTTGTGGATCAAAGGGCTAGCTCATTCCCAAGGAACCTCTCTAGCTGCTCATCACTCAAAGGGTGCAAGCTAGATATTGAAAATCCAAAAGAGCCAAAGTCCAAGGAATCTAAAGAGCTACTATGAGAAGGGTCAAGTGCATAAAAAAACTAGCGTGTATTCTTAGATTTAGCAAATACAAGACTAACATCACGCAAATCATGAATGACTTGGAAATCTTACCCACATCTCATTCAAAGACCCACCAGGTTGCTGCTCGATTTTTGAGTAGTCTTTCTTTAGTTGATTTTGTCTCACTTCTTTAATTACAGTAGAGCCTTCATGGTAGTTAGTGAGGGTCTTCCAGATCTCGTGAGTAGACCTTAAATAAGCGACATGCTCAAACTCAGATTGACTAAACCCTTGAAACAGAAAATTACAAGCCTTGCTATTTACCTCTATATTAGGTGTGATCACTACATTATTGGCCAACACCGCATAAGGATTCTTGACTTTAATCCAAATTGCATACCCTTGAGTCTCAATGTAGGATTGCATACAAGCATTCCAATAAGAGAAATCGACTCCATCGAAAATGGATAGCTTAGTTGAATACCTGTCTGATATCAAGGCTTCTAAGACCGGTTAAAATCTATGAGAAGAGCTAACCGGACTCTAATATCACTTGTAGAATTGGTATGGCAACAGAGGGGTGAATGACACCTTCAAATTTTCCTCCAAGTATTTACTAATTTTTCTCTGCAATAATTATGAGAAGCTATGAAGATTAACAACTCAAAATTCCAAAAAAAATCTTGATGCTACAGTAATTTCAACCCATGAACATTAAAAACAGAACTATTTTACATCCAATAACTCATGAAACTTTTGATCTGTAAATCCAAAAGATTTAAAACTTGAACCAAGACTAGATCATGACTTTAAGAACTTATCTCAACCAAACATATTGAAAGAACTTAAAAGAATTAGAATCTTTTGGTTCGTGTAGTTCTGTTGCACCAAAACTGAGTCAAAAACTAAAATTGAGCTAACTCTCAAACCAAAACTGCAAATCACATGGAATTTGGTATGCACCTTCTCTAGGATGTCAAGTATCTATTCCAATCAGCGATTAAGAAAATTATTACCAAAGTTCTGGCTTTTTTCTATTTGAAGAAAGGTTGCATCAAAATCAGACAAAAATAAAAAACTATGAATATGACTTGCTCGTCGGTGGATAATAACTAAGATAATTCTAGATGTGTTCTCATATGTCACAGCAAGTAAGAACACCAAAGAAATCGAGACAAAACAGCTGGATTAAGAAATCACTTAGAGAGGCCAAAAAGTGCAAAAGTCTAGTTTCTTCATGAATTTACCAACCAAATGCCTAAATGTGTGGAGATTGATTTCCAAAGGTCATATCTATCTCTTACATGTTCTTGGCATAGCAAGACCAAGAAGGAGAGAGAGAAGAGCAAAAACCAACCAAATTAAGAGCAAAGCAATCAACATAAGATGAATTCGCGGGAGATGAACAAATATTGATATATTACTACTTAAGGACAAAAGTTTTACAGCCACTTCACATGGAGCGCAAGAGAGCACACCATAGCACTTAACTTCTTTCAAACCGTAACCTTAGAACTCATGAACTTAATGAGAGGATGGTTGAATAGATAATTAGCAAGTCTCCATCTCAACCCATTAAATAGATAGGCTAGCCAGCCCATCTGACCTTTAGTAGATATTATTCAGTTAGCATATATGAAGAAACCCTGATAACCCCACATACGTGGGTTTTAACTCACACACTCCACTTATGCATGCTTTTCAAAGCATATAAACTCGAATTTGCTAAGTCCTTAGTCTTGATCTAACTTAATCTTCTCAACTTCTCTTTGACCTAAACCGCTCTCCCAAGCACTGCTCAAGCGTCACGGTTTTGATCCAAGATAGTTTTCAGTATTTTGGTCAACTTACAAAAATACTCTTTCTTGACCCGATCTTCATTTTTCATTGTAAGCAATCGCCATGTTTGTCATGTGTAGATGCACCACTGGCTTGCCACGCATCGGCAAGTCTCTTTCGTTCCAGTTCCATCGGACCACGCCTCACTTGGACCGAGCAAGCCATATGGTGCATCCCGTCGGTCTAACTTTTCTTTAATATTTCCACCTTTCTTGTATTATGCTTGAGCTCATTCATTTCACCTGACATCTTTGATCATTCTAGGTCTCGGCTCCTCCGTGAGTATAACATCTATCCTCACCATTGACCATGGTTGACTCTAAATGACTCTACACATTTTCGGTTATAAGTTCTTCACAATTTGACCCGTGTTAGCCGTAACATGTATCATATAACACATATGCACTTATCTAGGTCAAACCAAATTATTTTATGACTCAAATTTCTAAAAAATGACTCTGCACATTTTCGGTTATAAGTTCTTCACAATTTAACTCGTGTTAGCCGTAATATGTATCATGTAACACATATGCACTTATAGGTCAAACCAAATTATTTTATGACTCAAATTTTTAAAAACCATAATTCAGCCGAAATGAAAACGATTGTGTTGGTCAAACCATCATAACTGCAGCAAAACTGAAATTTTTTTTTGTAAAATTTAAATATCAAAATCTTCAATAATTCATTGTAACGGAAACTTAGACCCTTCTTGCGTGGTCCTTCTAGATTCTTCCGGAATCTGTTGCTTGTGATCGAGAGTTCTGACAAGATTATATACCATATTTTGGTACGAAATGCATGGGGCGACAAAAATCTACACCTCCAAGTCTACACGTGTGTCATTCGTATTCGTAACGAACAAGTTTTTTAGCTTCTAGAAAGGCGTACATGGTGATCACAAATTACGTGTCATATTCAAATGGTTGGTTAACAGTATATGCTTGTTTTGATTTGGATTGACATGGGGAAGAAAACGACCGAGCTATATATGACACTCTCTACAAAACAAATTAGGAGATTCGAGCGGGCCTAGAGCTGCAATATCATATTGCCAAAGAGCTCAGGGGCTAATAATTTACACTCTCCGTCTAAATTTATAAAGTACATTTTCTTTTAATTCATAGATCAAGAAAATAATAAAATAGCTAAATTACCCGTACTTATTATCTCTAAACACTATATTTAATATATGTATGTAGAGAATAGCAAACAAAGCTGTATATTTATTAGGAGGTATAAAGAGAACATCACACTCATTTTATATTGAAATATAAAATACGTCCTATATTTATAGATAAAATTATTTTTAAAATACATCTTATAAATTTGGAATGATAAGTAATTGTTATCCAAATTTCTCGTCGAACAGACGTGCGTTGGCCGTTGGACAAATTTGACAAATCCATATGCATTGTTCACGATAAATCATGTGCAAGATGGGCCATAGTAGCTAGGAGCCTAGGAGCATAGAATATTCATTTGTTGGAGAAATTTATTTGGTGCGGGATCCATGTTCTCCGGGTGTGTTTGGTTTGTGGATGGAGGTTGTATCGTATATCCTGACTGAGTGGATGCAGACTGAGTGGAATCGTATTTCAGAAAAAGAAGATGTTTGGTGAGGTTGCATGAGCGGATGCAAAAAAAAACTGAGATGCTGTTTGGTTGCCTGTATGAGCGGATGCAGTCTACCAAACCTGAGAGGCTGACACGTGGGACCGCATAAGATACACTGCATCAACCCATCCAGGATGGCCAGTGAAGCTCATTTTGAGCGTATCCACCCATCCAGGATGAGGGCGTATTTTTGCATCCGCTCATGCAGGCTGCATCCACTCATACAGGCAACCAAACAGGCTCTTTCTCATATTATACGGATCCACCCAGCCAGAACGAAGGAGATTCAGGCAACCAAACACACCCTAACAAAATGCCCAAGTCGATTTTCTAGAAAGTATAGGTGTTCTAGATGTTTAGGTCTCCCATTTGGTCAAGCAACAATGATCTTATATATATAAAAAAAGGCTTTTTGACTTTGAGTGTCGTCTGGAAAAATGGCTACAAGTTGTTGTAATTAATATGTGTTAAAATAGATAACTGGAGGTGATCAACTCAAATAGAAACCTTGAAAAACATGCATTCCTCTCTTTCCTGAGCTATTTACTGTTGACACCTATCTTGAATTTCGCCCCTTCTACAGGCATTTGCTCATTGTTGGCAGTCGAATCACATGAAGAAGTAAAAAAAAAAAGAAGAAGAAGTCTGATAAAACAATAAAAAAACGTCATGTTTCAAGAAAAACTTTATGTAGCTACCGAAAACAGCATGCTTCAGAGTAAATTTTTCCTAAAGGCGGATTTGCACGCCTTCTCAAAATCGATGTATCTAAAGCAGGTCATTGCGTTGAAACAAATTAATCATCAAAATACTCAGGAACATTAGGTGTTTTATCTTGTCTCAATCTGTCTCCTATTCCCTTTTTCCTCGCGCGTGCTTAATGTTAGTTTCTCAACCAACTAACTCAATCTGTCTCATATTCCCTTTTTCCTCGCGCGTGCTTAATGTTAGTTTCTCAACCAACCAGTTTGTACTTCCAATGTTACAGGAAATAATTTAGGTAAACTATATGCTTCGAAACAAATCCCTAGCCTATTTAGGTCGAGTTTGATCTAAAGATTTCTTCACCAATTTGGACCGAGTTTGATCTAAAGATTTTGCGGATAGAACCTTCTCAAATATAACTGAAAAAAAGCTTTACATGCATTTTTTAAATCATAAAAGGTTAATCAGTTAAGTGTAACAATTGGAAGCTCAACTAAAGAACATTGCAAGTCGAGAAACTAACAACTCCCTCTGTTTCATAATAGAAAGCCTTCTTTCTACCTAGACAGCAAGACTTGTTTTTTCTCGTAGTACAAGGCAATAATTTCTGGCTATGTTTTTGGCATATATATAGCGTCTTTTGTACCCGTATTTATAAAAACTAACTTTATACGGATGAGAATGACAAAAATAACGCTTCTACCGCCTGATCACGGGCAGTAGCACCCTGTAGGTAACACGTGGCGTACCAGACATAGTCGATCTATTTTTGTAATTTTATAGGAATTTTATATACTCAGAATTTGCTATATTAATTTAATCATGAAATTAGCGATATACGATGCTCATTTAATTAGCCTAGCCCGCTCCATCCTTCGGACATATGTTAGCTCAACCATGCTGGCCCCTCTCGCCTACACAATGTCAGTCTATCCATATCGTCCCGCCTCGCCCACTCCCTCATACGTATATATGTCACTCTTACCATGTTGTCCCTCGTCGCCCGTGGTGCTATGTGTCGACAACGCGTTTGTAATTTTCGATGGCAACACACTGGGTTCGCTTTTCGCTTGATTTCAAATATGGAGCTCTCACAATTGGTCATCGCTCATCTAAACTGCATTTCGCTTCTTGTAGGAAACCATGAATGCATTCTAAATCAACTTGAGGGTTTCATTTGCAATCACCTACTACATCCTCCACTGCTAAAAGCGGTGCTTTAAGATTTGTGCAATTCGATTTTGTGAAGAGCTCGGAAACACGTACTAACCAACCACCTCTATCGACATGAGTACACGAATTCCACCATTTTCTTCTCGGTCCTAAAGCGTGCACAAGTCCACGAGGGCCTCATATGCTTTGAAATGGAAAGACCAATATGAACTCAACAAAACGATCATTTCACTTGACCGATCACTAGATCTACCTACGCCAACTAAGTTTGGACCATTGCGACCTTAGGTTCCGTTCTTTTTTTACTGTAGATGATAGCTTTTAATCTTATTGTGAATGCTTATACGAACGAATATAATATCTATAAGCTACTTTGAAACGGTAGCGGAAAAACCACCCTGTTTGTTTGTTTATTCACGAGAAACTATAGTCATAAACTATAAACTGTCTTTGCTCGCGGCCCTAATTTTCTCTACTATGAGCAGGAGAATTCAACAAAGG
The DNA here is from genome assembly GCA_017311315.1 of Dendrocalamus latiflorus. Lineage (NCBI taxonomy): Eukaryota > Viridiplantae > Streptophyta > Magnoliopsida > Poales > Poaceae > Dendrocalamus > Dendrocalamus latiflorus. The sequence continues at coordinate 9,800,242 of CM029631.1, forward strand.
CTTCAAACATTTTGCTTTCTCAAGTATACTAGCTGCATATAAGCGCGGCGCACGCCGCGCTAGCTACCGTGTGGACCAAAATAAAAGAGGCGATAATTCGCAGAGAGTTTCATAAAAAAAATCAAGGACAAATACGTAATTTCGGGAAAATCAAAGGGTTTTTTTTGAAAAAAATCGAGGACTTGTAAGGACTTGTACGTAAGTAAATAAGGACCTATACGTAATTTCGGAAACCCGCCGGGCACAATCCAAAATTTTTTTGCAAAGAAAAAACTTGCAGGGACCTTTTCGTGAGGAAAAAGGACCTATACGTAATTTTTGCAAAACCGGAGGAAAATGCCTCTGCCGGCCGTACGCGAATTGCGCCGACACGCGCCGGCCGGCCGAGCGTGGGGGGGCGACGTGGATAGCCTGGGGGGCCGGAACCCCAGGTTTGTATAGTTGATGATACCTGCACCTACCATGGTCCATGGAGGAGAGCTAGGTCCATGATTTGCTTCTTAATTCGAAACGTCCAGCTCGGGTAAGGTTTGTGCAACAGTACGATCAGGAAATTATACTTGGTAGATGGAGAAAAACAGAGCAGTTTGGTAAACAAGTTTAAGTTCCAAGCCAATAAGCTCTAACTCGAAAATTGACCGGCGCTGGAATCTTTAGTCCAGTTTCCTTGAAGAATGGAAGGCCATTTGCAGGTGTCTTTTCTTAGACCATCTCGTGGTAGTTTGCTTGGACTCTCTGCAGTGGTAGTTGATTGCCCATCGCGACCTTGTGGTGTGAAAATGGCTCCTGCAATGATGCAGAACCGAATCTATGCGTTCATACATATATCTTTGGCCCAAGCTAGCTAGCATTGTGTATACTTTCAACTACTCTTAGCTACTTCGAAGTTTTTCAATGCTGTGCCACTAGTTTGATGTTTTGTTAAACATGTTTGGGTGGTAATGTATCATCAATTATATGCACCATGGGTGGCACTCTCTAGTTCCAATAAGATTGATGGGAAAAATAAGTTCCCCGTGTGTACAAAATAAGTTTGTTTTGCGACGAAACATTAGGGTATGTACAGTACAAGATGTTTATATATGAATGCTTAAAGAGAGAGAATATAGCTACATCATTAAGCATTCATGCAAAAGTTATTTCCTCCAATGCAAGCATCTCTTCCGTGGGTGCTTAGATGATATATTATCTATTAATAGATATAGTTATACACATAAGCACCTACTAAGCACCGATACTTATTTAAGCATCGATGTTTCAAAATAAGCACCTTATCTATCCTATATGGTAAAAAAAATCAATTTTTTATTGTTAAATATCGCACTAAGCACTTGTATTGCACATGCTCTTGTAAGTAATTCGGTTACGATAAAAGCGTGTTGTTACATGACTTATTGACAGATATACCCTCCGGTGTCCACATACTCTTGTAACAGCTCGTTTCAACTTAAATGATGCTACGTACGCGTACGCCAGCCATGATCTCAAATCAACAAGAAAAGAAGTGGCTTGTACGGTACGACGGACATATCAACATATATACTAACTCGACCCATCCGGAACGTATAAAATCCCACTACTAACGTTGTAACACGACTCTATGCACCCATCATCGTCACCCCCGAGCTCTGGTCCCCATCCAGATCCAGTTGTCTCCGTCAAGATTGAAGCCAACCATCGATCCACCAGTCCAAGCGTCGATCAAGCGCAATGCTACTCTCGAGTTTTTCTAGAGTGGAATGGTATTGTACCACCTTAATTCTATAATAGCCTATCAGTTCAAAATCGGAGAATCAATGTACCCTGGCACGTTCGCCGGCCGGCCGGCGAGGGTTATGCTTCCTTGCGACGGCAGCCGGCGTTCCACGACAATGGTAAAAGAGAGAATGTAGGACCGGTAATAGTAATAGAGGGGGTAAGCCCTCTAAAATTTTTCTTTAAATATCTAGAAATATTTCACTATAGAGCTAAGAAAATCATATTTGATAGTCTAAATCCACACCACAACCCAAAATGACAAAGCCTCACAAAATCAGCATCTAATCGATCTGATTGCCATTGGGATGTGGTCTGACTGGCTATAAATCACCGGTTTGACCAACTAACAGTCTAGCCGGATCTAGGAGCGGTCTGACTGATTCCTGCTTCCATAACAAAAAAAAATCAGTCTAGGACAAAACCACTTTTGGTGAAAACTTCAAAATCCATTATCAAATGATATAAAACTTTACACACCTTGTTGAGGGTCTTAGGAATCTATTCCATTCAAGGATCGTATGGATTTTGGACAAAATTCTGACATTTGCTCAAAACATGCAATGTTACACCAAAACTATGCAAATCTCAAAAACTTGATAAACAACTTGCTCGTGGGTTAAGAACAGCTAAAATGGCTCTAGATAAGTTTTCACATGTCATAGCAAACAAGACCATCTAAAAAATCGAAACCAAAACCCTCGGATCAAGATTCCTTTAGAAGGACTCCAAATCAAGAAAGAACCGGACAACTTTGAAATCTTGCAAACCACAATGTCTAGATGGATGAGATCTACATGAGTCGTGTTTATTACTTACACATCTTGGACATGTAGTAAGAATAAGAAGAGGGAGAAGAGGCAAAAAAACCCAACAAGAACAAAATTAAATCAACCTAAACAAGAATACTTGATGAGAGTTAAGCAAAATCGATCTATTGCTACATGAAGATGAAGATTTCATAATCACCCTATAAAGAGGACAAGAAAACACACCACAACACTTATTCTTCTATCTCAAACACCAACCCTAAAACTTAGGTATGAAATGATTATATGGTTGGCTTGCAAGTTTCCATCTCCAACCATTAATTAGATGGGGCAACAGGGCCATATTTAACCCTAATGGATACTATCCATTAACACAATTGAGGAAAACCTGTTAATCCCACATAATACGAGTTTTACACTCACACTTAATTCATACATTCCTTTCAAAACACATGAGTTTGAACCCGCGGTTTTGATCTAACAAAGTTTTTGGTATTTGGTCAACTACCGAAATACCTTTGCCTTAACCCAATCTTTTTCTTCCCTTGCAAACAATTGACATGCTTGCCACGTGTAAGTGCATCAATGGTTACGACGCATTGGTAAGTCTCTTCCGCTCCACTTTTCATTGGACCACGCATCACTTAGACCGACCAAGTTACTTGGTTTAACCCGTTATTTGAACTTTTCTTCAATATTTTCTGCTTTCCTTGTGCCATACTTGAGCATAACCATCTTTTCCAGCATTCTTAACCGTTCTAGACCTCTGCTCCTTTGTAAGTGTAGTTTCGATCCTCGTCATTAATCATAGTTAACTCCAAACTTCACTGCACATTTAGAAAATAAGAAATCATTTTCGGTCATAAATTCTTCACAACTTGACCCATGTTAGCTTAAGTATGCATCATGCAACATGAATGCTCTGATCTATGACCAATTGACCCAATCCATAATCAAATTCCCAAATTTCAGAAATCTCAGCCAAAATTCAAAAAATAGTCTATCTCACCGCCAGCAAGTGGCAGATCAGAAAACTACGCAGGGCCAGTTAGACCGTCAAGTTGAAACTAACGAACTAAAAATTCGATTCTTTTATAAATTTAAATTTCAACTTAACACATAGTCGTATTCATAGTAACACATTCATAGTTGTCTATCACAAATATGCGTGTACATTCCCACGTGATCCTCCAAAGAAAACAAAGGTCGGAAGCTTCCACTCCCTCTATAAAAGACCTCTCTTTCCATCTCTCTCAGATCAATCCCATTAAAGTCGCACGATTAAACACCTCCCCGAACACCATTATTCTCGCTCGCTGCTCGCACCAAAACCGCCCGCCTCCATGAGCTCCTCCCCAGGAGCCAGGCTGGCCATGGGGGTGGGGGAGGAGGAGAGGAGCGCGCCGCCGGCGTGGGGGGAGATGGAGACGGACTGCCTCGTGCACGTCTTCCGGCGGCTGGAGCTCGAGGATCTGGCCGCGGCCGCGCCGCTCGTGTGCCGCGAGTGGCGCCGCGCCGCTGCGGACCCGTCGCTGTGGCGCGCGCTCGAACTGCGCCACGACCACCTCGCGCGCTTCATGCCCTGGGGCGCGCTCGCCGTCGCCTTCGCGCGCCGCTACGGCGTTGCCCGCTTCGCCTTCGCAGGCTTCCTCAGGCTCTGCGCCGCCCGCGCCCGCGGCTACGCCGAAGAGCTCGCTCTCCCGCCGCTCCTCGCCTCGCCGGCCGCCGAGCTCGACCACGTCGCCGCGGAGTGCCCGAGGCTGCGGCGGCTCGCGCTCCCCAAGATCTCCTCCGGCGACGAGGCGCGCCTGCCGGAGCTCATCCCCCGGTGGCGTTTCCTCGAGCACCTCGAGCTCGACTCCAAGCCGTCCTCCTTCCCCGCCGTTGCCGCGCAGCTCGCGCTGCACTGTCCGGGCTTCTCCGGCCTCAAGACCTCCGGGTCAATCAAGCCGGAGGACGCCGCGGCCATGGCGGCCTCGCTGCCCAGGCTTCGGTCGCTGTGCCTGGACAAGTCCTACCTTCCCAAGCAGGAGCTGCTCGCCATCCTCGCCGGCTGCAAGGAGCTCAGGGAGTTCAGCGCGAGGAGCTGCGTCGGGTTCGACCAGAAGGACGAGGAGGTGATCAGGCGAGGCGCCAGGATCGAGCGGTTCGAGATCGGAGGGTCCAGATTGGTCGACGAGCCCGACAGCGAGTGGCTGATCGGTGATGAGTTCTGCCACTCCTACGTCGATGTCATCTGATTTTTTTTTTTTTTTGACTCGATGTGGCCTGACCTTGGTGTACTCATCGTGTACGTGTAGTGGGAGAGTGTAAGATCTTTATACTTATTGTTAATTTGGAGAGAGTAATTAAGTATTTAATTTATTGGTGTCTTCCTGGTACCTTGTGTTTAATTGGCTTCTAGAGTAGTTTACGGGGTCGATACTTAGTGTCTTTCTTTCGGAAGGAATTTTTTTCGTGTTTACATCTTGATGTAGCTGCGTTGCATGGTGCACGCCAAACGCACAACTGACAGCCCAACGTACTGTTTAGCACAACTAAAAGATGAAGTCTTTGAAAACTATTCCTTCGTGAAGTTTGCATCAAGAGTGGATGCCATATTATATCACCTTGATCGCTTTCACTTTTATTTCTGCAATGCCTTAATAAAACAAATTAAAATTACTCGATCCCTTCATTTCGTAAGTGCACTCTTGACCTAAAAACTAAAATGGGTGAATGCACACACACAAGAGCATATCTAATGCTAATAGATAATTTAGTGATAATGTGCTAATGCAAACGCTAGCCATCGGATCTAGCTCGAATGGCCTAGATCAAGATGGGTGGAAACCCAATCCTCTTAAACGTTATTCTGAAAAACCCCCTGCGCAATCACAACCTCTTGCAAATAAACCCCTCCACCTCTCCATCGCTCCTCTCTCTTCCTCTTTCCTATCTTTCCTCGAAGGTGGTTGTGGTCATGATGGCCGTGGTCGAAGACAGTTGTGGTCAAAGGCGGCTACGGTCATGGGTCCCACCTCTCCTCCACTGTCGCTGCCTTCACTCTCCTCCTTCACCGCCAGCGAGACCAGATCTGGGCCACATTGGGCCCAGATCTAGAGGGGCAGAGAGGCGGTGTCGTGGCTGTGGGGAGGGGGAAGGGAGGACTATGGCGGTTGGGTGCAGGCGGCACGAGAGGGAGGGCAGCGCCCAGGTACAGGCTGCGTGCGTGAGGAACAAAAGGCGAGGAGGGAGAGAGAAGGGGGCGAGGACTAACACGTGGAGGGCTTTTTATGCAAAAAATGTATAAGTGGCTGGATGCTTTCCACCCGCCTTGATCCAAGCCGTTTGGGCTAGATCTGATGGCCAGCATTCGCATTAGCACCTTATCACTAAATTGTCTATTAGCACTTATACACACACACACTTATTAACATATGTTAACATAAAGATAACTTATCTACTAGGAAATCATTGTAATTAAATATTATTAAATGGATGAAAACTATTTAAGATTACGGTGATTTTTCCAGGAAAGGAGGAAAAACAAAAACAAAAGCCTGAAATGATTTAAATCATTTGGAACAGAGGGAGTTATAACTATACCAATCTTTGACACATAAAGTATCTATATAAGCATCATCGTTTTGCATCAACTACTATATACTTGTTTCTAAGGCAACATATATAGTAGGTGTTTGGACAAGCAGATTCATTTGGGATTCTTGAGAATTTATTCAAATCCAAATCCATCCTATCCAAATAGGCCCTTCAAGTTTTAATAAGATGAATAAGATGTAACTAGATACACAACTGAAGTATTGTCGCTAATCATGGGAAACAAAGAATTTTGCTGCGCGACTTTTTATTTCCAGTTGAACACTCGATCGAGAAAAATCATGGACAGTTGCAGATTTCCAAAAAAAAAAAGTAGTGTTGATTTGCCTCCTGAACACAATAAAGCTTTAAAAAAGCAATGGTGTCTGCGTCACAGACGGCGAGCGCATTTTGTAGTCAACGCCGACCCATTATCTTATCATATAAATTGTTCTGGCGCCATTTGTTCATGAATATTGGATCATATTTTGGAAATTTTTGTACTTATTTGTTTTTATGGCGAAGGAATTTGTGTACAACTTTGATTCAACGAATGCTACCAAAACCGATTTTTTTTTTCTGCGTGAATTGCGTAGGAATTAGTACGTTTTTTAATAGCATGTAGTAGAACTTACTAATTTTTTCTAAGAAAAAATTGTTTATAACATCCATGTATCGCTTTCAGATCTGGTTATTGAACAGGACAAACAGTACGTAAATCTTAGCAGTGACGTCCCCACCTGCTGACTGTATTTGAGAAATTTTGTCAAAGCTAGCGCACATTGAACTACCACCGCCGGATACTAAATTGGAATATCCTATGTTTAACAAGATTGACACGCCTGCTTAGGAACTACTCCCTCCATTTGCAAATATAGGCTGTGATATCGTTACAATCGTGTGACAAATCTAGATTCTCTCTACGTTAATCAGTATTTAGGACGACTTTAATTGATTGAAATGTAAAAGTGAACTTATATTTTCAATCACAAGAAGTATTAATTGAAGTAGAATTTGTTTCCCTTTTCTTGAGTGATCCTAACAGCAAGTTCTGGAAGAGATCACTTCTGGACTAGTCTATTATACAATGAATGCATGTGCTGATATAGCAACTACAGTAATTGGTCGAATCAGGATGGATAAGGCAGTGGTGATATGAGACGATCCAAACAAAATGCATGTGCTGATACAGCACCTACAGTAATTGGTCGAATCAGGATGGATAAGGCAGTGGTGATATGAGAGCAGGTACAATAAGCTGAGTAGGCAGGCTACAAGCTCATGTCATGTCAGCAAATGCCTAGTTGGAAGGGAGAGAAGAGAGGAGAGAGAGCGTACCTGCCGATAAAATTGTCGCCGGGCGATATCATGCGAAAACATGAGTTGTAGCCTTTGTGTCGCCTGCGTTGGCGATAAGGCTGGCGTTTGGCGTACCATCGACCCTCTCCCGCTTGCCGCCAACCCTTGCGCGCCAAAGACCCGGCCGGCCGCCGGGCCCGGAGGGTGAAGAACCGGAGGCCGAACTGCCGGAGTGAGTCGCAGAGTCGGCAGTCGCCACAGCCCGCAACCCGACCCGACAGAGGGGGAGCCGCCGCAGGCCGCAGCCCGACGCAGCGGAGGGGGAGCCGCCGAGCCGGGAAGGGGGAGGCGGTCGCCGGTCGGCGACTCGGCGCGGAGCAGCGGAGGGGGAGGCCGAGGGCGGTCGGTGGCCCGGCACGGAGGGCGGCTCGACGAGGAGGCGGAGGACGGAGCGGAGCTGCGGAGGGGCCGAGCCGCCGAGGGGGAGGCCGGGCGCGGGCGAGGCCGAGCAGCGGAACGGGGCTAGCGAGGCCGAGCCCGAGCGGGAGAGGTGGAGCGGAGCGGCGCGGCGATCGGCGGACGAGGCGACGTCGCCCTGGCGCCCGGCTATTTTCCCCATTCGCCCTGGAGCCCGGCTATTTTGTGGCGTGTGCGTGACTACGTGTCGGCAGTTGGCGTTAGCCGCGTGCATGCGTGACCGTGACCGTGACCGCGTGCGTGCGTAAGTGATCTGGTGAATGGTTGAATACACTAGCAACATACATGACCACAGAGATGATGATTACTAGTGATCTGCTGTCCATACTTGCTTCGAATAATTATGTGTTTCAATATAGCCAATGTAATAGCTATCTTGTTGTATCAAACTTTCTCCAGCTAGCTATATATGAGGTGGAGAAGTATTGTAGCTAATAGCTAGCTATATTATTGTACTTGCTCTGAGACAATCCTAACAAAATGCATGTGCTGATATAGCAAATATAGTAATCGGTCGTATCAGGATGGATATGGCAGGGACTACTAAATTAAAGTCGCGACTTTGAGGGGTTTTTTATATGGCTTCAGTTTCTAGATTCAAATCAAATACTCGGTTTTTAAAAGCGGCTTTTAAAAGCCATTGCCTCCCTTACCTGCACCACCACGCCATACGGTCCGTCGCCACGTGGTCCGCTATCACCCGACAACAATGCCACGAGCTTCCCCTCTGCCTCGACGGTGACACCATGTGCCTCGCCGCTGCCCCTCGTCCCTGCCATGTGCTCCGATGCTGGCCAACGGTGCCACCACGAGCTCCATATCTGTCACGGCCCGGATGTCCTCCTCCTCTGCGTCAGCCTCCTACACTAGATCTGATGGCATTCACGCTAGATCCGGCAAGGATGAGGCTAATCTATCATCCCAACAGCCTAGGAGGACATGGAGAGCACGCACCAAGCAATAATACCAGCGATACATGTTGTGATTTTCTTTTTTTTCTTCGTGCACCTTGGCTATTTTCTTTTTTTCTGCACTAATTACTAGTGTAATAATAAAATTGATTAGTTGTGTAATAATGTGATGTAATAATTATTGTTAAGATTTTATACAGGTTCGGCCCTTCTCTTGAAAGAATAACAATCCTACTCCTGTGTGGCTATTGTTCAATAAACTAATTACAAATGAGAAAATAATGCGGAATGTCTTATTCTACCTCTATTCTCTCTTGGGTCTCTCCCTTCTTCTCCCTGACGCCAACCCTTGTATAGCTTGTGAAGCGGCGATGGTTTTTTCATGCCAATAGACGTCTTAATGTTTTGGATGATAACCATCCGACGGGAGTTATTGTTAGAGAGACATGCTACCTCACTCATCATGCAGCGATTACTATCGTAGAGAAATTATGCGTAGTTATTTCAGAGAATAAATGCACATGCTAACTGTGTCGTTAAACAAACCTATGATGCAATGGATTGTCGTAGGCAAGGTGGTCACAGGATAACTTACGATTATGTCATGGTTGCAGGAGAACTTACGACTATGAAGTGGTCATAGGAAAGACTTACGACCAGAGAGTGGTCGTAGAGGGACTTACGATCATGCAGCGATCATGGAAAGATTTACGACCAAAGAGTGGCCGTAGAAGAGCTTATGACCACTTAACTAAATTTCTCCCTTATGTGTAAGGGATATACTCAAGAAGTATAATGGCATAACAATATCATTTATAGATAAATAATAAATTGAGAATTGTTATATCCTTGTCACGACCATTTTAAACGCTCCATTTAGCAACTCAGCTTAGCTTACATGAACAATTTGAAGTTTCTGACGTCGCTGAATTAAGGGTCTGTTTTTTTTTTGGCTTATGGTTTTGAACTGTTCGTGTGAGAAAGTTCGGAGTAACAGAAACTCGTATGTGGTTTTGGCCGATATAAATAAAGTTATTATAGTGTATACTATAATTAATTTGTAGATCTCGTCTTAAAAATACTCTATTTAAAATCTAGTTAAAAAGTTAAAAAATAACTTTTGAAAGCTAAGCTTTTTAAGCTGAAAAGAAGCGCCAGGGATTCTCTGACTTACCCGAAGGTAAGTCACGGCGTGACTTTGGCGGATCTCGGCCGTCCATCTTTAGATGGACGGTCTAAATTATTTCTATTTTTTTTAGATTTTGATTTTTTTTATTTTTAGTTTTTTTACTTTTATCTTTTTCTAGCTAAAAAGATGAAAGTAAAAAACTAAAAATCAAAATCTAAAAAAAAAAGCTAGAAATAATTTAGACCGTCCATCTAAAGATGGACGGGGAGATCCGTCAAAGTCACCGTGACTTACCTACCTTCGGGTAAGTCAGAGAATACGCGCCGGAAAAGAAGACGTCTAATCCTTTTGGAGATGCTTTGCTGCCAAACGCGCACGACGCATGCATGTGCTCCTGCCTCTTAACTACTGCTGCTGCTGCGTTAAAAGTTTCTTCTCTTCACACCTGCTGTCTCTAGTAGTTATTTGGGCTTTTGGTACATTGAGAATTCGTAAGTGAGTGTGTCAGTCCAAAACTACATAGCTAAGGTGCCGTTTATTTGGACTAAAAATGATAACTTATAACTAAAATTATATTGTAGCTAAATAAAATTATACTGTAGACGAATGTGGTTTATTTGATATAATTAAATATAAAAAATTTAAAAATAAAAAAATAGATAAGTAAATCACAGGGAATGTAAATGAATAAAAAAGAACCGACAAAAAACTAAAAAAGATGAACTTTATAAATAATAAAAATAAATTAGAAAGTAAAAGCTCAAATTGAAATGAGTGGAACCTAAAGAATACGGAATTAAAAGTCGCACAATCATTTGGTTGTTCATCGATCCTCTGGATGTTTGCGAGCAAAGGCGTTATGGTTGTTGTACTAGTATCGGTGCGGATGGTAGTTATAAATTGGGTAAATTAATTAACAAGCATCAGATATCTGAAATCTGATGCCTCACCTGCAATGGTTTGTGCAATGTTCGGTAAATTACGGATTGTTATGTGGATGGTTAATAGTCGTAATGAGGTTTTCACACAATGAATAGGACTAGTGAAAACAGCCGGTATAGGTCCCGTTTGGCACAGCTCTAGCTCCGAGATCTATGCTGGATCTGTAGTTTGTTGACTAAATTAAAGTGATTTAAATATTTTTATTTAATATATAATATAAATGAAATGAGTTATGTAAATGTACTTAACATGCCTGCAACTCTAGATCCAGGATTTCCTAGAGTTAGAGCTCTGCCAAACGGGGCCTAGTACTCGGATCTTGTCAACTAGCTGTTTGTACCTCTCCGTGTGCGCAGTTAAGGCCGGTATCAGAATAGCGGCACTGTAGCAGTGACCACGTCTGATACGGATCGACGCAGAGTTTATCATGTATACGAAGATTATTCCAATCATAACCTCCTATCAATTTACATGTTTCTTAATCGAACTCTTCAAGTAATTAAAAAGATCAGCAATGATTGAATCTGACTAAATGTGATCGGACTTGACCAAATTGAGACCACAAAATACAACAGAAATCAGCCGCAAAGTCTGCACCGTTTATTTTGACAAGGAATTGTAGCATCCAGTTTATGGCTTTTATCCTCTCCCATGATAGTGCCAGCCACAAGCTTTACGCGGCAAAAACGCGCCGACTGCCGAGGCTGCAATCAATCAACTGGTCACAACCACTAAACTGATTCTGTAAGGACATACTTCCGTACATACGTATCCAACACCACATCTACCTTGACACATATTTATATAGGTGCATTTAATACACACGCCTAAAAGTAAACGAAGACCCGATATCTCCGAAAGTATAGACACGAGCTTTAACTACTAAATACACTCATATGTGTACTCAGAGGTACTATTCATTTAAATAGTACCTACTATTTGAATGAACAGTGCCGGTGGGGCCGCATGCCCACTGGCATGCATGCCATCCGAGCAAACGCTCGGTCGCCACTAGACAGTGATTTGATAATATTACTTTTACTATAAACACATCTTTCCCATGGAGACTAATTTATGCAGTGTACGTGTTGTGTATAAACTTCAGAGATTATTGGAACTTAAAGGATTGGGTATGACGAGTTAGAGGTGGTAAATGAATTTTTAGAATCTTGTCCTTGGTATTAGCAACACAATGTAGTAGAAAACTCAAGCCTACAAGCTATACCAAAGCCTGGAGAATAGTTAGATAGTAATATAGGTCAATTATGATGCCATTAATATTGGTTTTAGAAACTCATATGTCAATTTGAGAACCTATTAAAATATAATCTCTATATAAATGATATTAAAGTTATTTGCATACTTCTAGCACTAAATTATAAATACAAATTTAATTAAAATGATATTGAAATATAATTGTCTATAGAGCCCCAGGTCATGAATCATGCGCTTGCAATATGTACTCCGGTAATAGGTGTATAACAAGCTAGGCCCCCATATAATTAGATTTTTACTAAAATTAATTTGTGCCAGATGATAATTGAGGATAATTAGAGTATCAATGGCATTTAATTTAAAGTGCAACATTATAAAAGGGAGCTAAGCTAAAATACAACTCCATTACAAATATATATTTAATTTCATTTGCAGATTATGAGTACTTAGTGCCCTAACTAAAGTTAGCTACCAAATAGCGATTAGGAGTATAACATGTCAACCACTTAAGTGCGCCTTGCATATAAACTGTAATATTCTGAAATTTACCCTCTCAAGGAGCTGTACGTAATTAGAGGAAAGAGTATACGTGAAAACGGGATGTTTGAACACAGGAGAGGGCGTTGTTTTCTATACCGATTCGTACGGGAGAAGTTTGAAATTGACTCAGAGTCGTGCCATGATAAAAGGGAACATGGGAGGAGAAGGACCCAAATACTAGGCACCTCTCTTTCCTCTCCCAGCCACCCTGCTCCTGGCGCCGCCACTTCCTGACGCCTTCGCCCGGCGCCTCCCGCTTGTTAAGCCGATGTCGTTGTGTCTGCCCGCACGCATGCATGGTTGCATGCCCACTGGCTGTGTTGAGCTTTGCTACCATGACTGGTTAAGCTGGTCATGCCATGCATTGTACAAGATTCTTGTCGATATTTTAATATCGATCTTACTTATGATTTGTTTGGATTTGAGAATTCTCTCAATAGATCTAGAGTATACACATGCAGAGTAAAGACATGAGAATCTTTATCCAGGTTTGGGCCTTCTCCTGAGAGAATAATTACCCTACGTCCTATGTAATTGCTAATTGCTAGAAAAAGAATTACAACAGAGAATCATGCAAGTGGCTCACCCTCTCTCCCCCCCTCTTTGACGTTAACCTTTATATAGCCAATGAAGCAACGGCCGTTGTCCCGTGCCAGAAAATGCCTCAATGCTTCGGATGATAACCGCTTGACGGAAGTTACTGTCAGATAGACATAAAAGGCCGTTCACCATGTAGCGGTTGTTGTCAGAGAGAAATTGTGTGCGGTTAGTAGATAAACGCATGTTCTAACCACCTTGGCAGATGAACCGATAATATAGTTCATCGTCGTAGACAGGTTGGTTGGAGATAGACTTGTCATAGGAATTCCTACGATCAAAGAGTAATCACAGTAAGACTTGCGACTACATGGTCTTCGAAGGACTTACGACCAGAGGAGTAGTCACAATAGGACTTTCGACTATTTGGTCATAGAAGGACTTACGACCAAGGAGGTAGTTACAGTAAGACTTATTTCTACGTGGTCGTAAAATGACTTATGACCAAGGGATAATCGCAGTAATATATATATATATATATATATATATATATATATATATATATATATATATATATATATATATATACATATATATACATACATATATATATAGATACATATATACACACACATATACATACACACACATGTATGTATGTATGTATGTATGTATGTATGTATGTATGTATGTATGTATGTATGTATGTATGTATGTATGTATAGTGGTGTGGGGTGCTCCATTAGTCGCCGATGCGAGAGTTGTAAGAATGCTTTTGGAATAAGAAAGGGTGAGTTTGATCTTTTCTTGGTGATTTTCTTAGGAAGGTGCAATTAACCAGTTCATATGCTACTCAATTTAATCTATCATAAAATGTTTAATAAACTGTATGCTTGCCATTTATTGCCAATGTTTTTTTCCACAGCATAGTTTTAGGTCAAAAAGGGTTGTGTTCAGTAAGCTCTTCAGTTCCATATTGGAAAAGTGATGTCAATTTCTTAGAATGTTTGAAGTTAGGACCCTACGATTGAGGCCAAATGGCAGAGTATCATAACATCACATGAATAGATGATGTGAAATTGGAGGGTCAAGATGTAAGTAGGTTGTCTCGAAAGAAAAAAAAAAGAGATGCAAGTAGGTGACAAACTGAGAGTGCAATTTAATGACAGGGTAACGATAGATTTGTGCTTACATAACACTCGATCTTTAGTCTTTGAATGGTAGGAACAGCGAACAGTCCATGGCATCATCTAGTTAACTGAGCTGCATAGCAGCGGATATGGATCCAAATACTTTATGCCCCTATGCGTTATTTATACACTCCCATAGCATGGTTTGTCAAAACAGTTATACCATTATAGAACACCAAAAGGTTGGATGGCTCTCCACTCTGCTCAAATTGGATCTTGACATGCTGAAAACAATTTTTATTTAATTTGAGGTTAAATAGAAGCTTTATGTAACAAGCATTCACTATGCCATTGACTAAATGATGAGAAACGAAATCGGGTACTTCACACAAATTACTTATCTCCTTGTTCACATGAAACCAAAATAGCAATTTCATGGATCACAAGATTATTTTCTCTGGGACTGTTCTTCACCTGAAGCCAGTTGAACATTGAGATCACCGCTATCTTGACCCTTTTATTTGTTTATTGTTTATGGCATGCCTGAGGTCTTCTACCCCTGGCTATCAAGATTGACCATACTAGGTTGTTAGAATATTTAACAGAGGAGCGACATCTCATATTGATTAAATGATATTAAATATCATTTTTCTACAAAAATGAAGTAAACTGAAAGTATAATTTGATCATATAGATTTTTAGAATGTATTGTCATTACTTTGTTCTGTAACCATCTTAATATGTTTCATGTAAAAATATCCTACAATTTACCCTTTTTATGGCCTTATCCAGTTATCCTTATTAGTTTCCAGATTTAAATGTTCTAACTTCCCTTGAAGGAGTTCAACTATTAGCTACTGACGAAATTGAGCGAGTGGACAAAGAAAACAATGCTCATGCGAATGAAGAACAGCCTGAGGTGGACAAACAGCATGTAATTGGCCAAACTGGCGATCTTCCATCCAGTGAGAATCTACTCACAACACCTTCGATAGAGTCTTGCAGGTTTGTGTACCTTGTTCACATATGTTAGCATGATTTCTTACCTCCCTTTCAAAACCCCATAATACTTTGATGTGTTCTCCCTTACAGATCTTTGGCCCTACTTCCATCTACATGCTCCAAGCCGCCACTATCATCGTCCTGATATTATTTGTATTACCCCAAATTGCATAAAGGGAAACATTAGAGGTAAATAAAGGGGAGAGTATAGTTTTGCCGTCAGACCCATCGATTTTTAGAGTATCGATTTAGTGTCGCTCGCAGAGGTTCCCAGACCACCCCAGGACAGTCGGCACCGTCTAGAGAGCCGAGTAGCGCCCTCAGAGGTTCCCAGACCGCCTAGGGGTAGTCGGCACCATCTCGCGACATAGGTTTTCTTCATCCGGCAATTCTAACCTTACCTTTCACTGTATTACCGCTGCAGTAAAAGAAATCCCAAAACCAGCACAGTATTGGACCAAAATGCCCTTGAGCAATCAGTTGTATGGGAAAGGAAGGGAAGGGCATGCCAGTCATTTCAATGCAAAGGGCAGCCCAACCATGCCTTTATAAAGCTACCGTAGCAAGCCTTATCTGCTCATCTCTTTCTCAGTTCGGATAAGAACGAAGCCAGTAGAAACACTCTCCATTCTTTTCACAGCCAAACCGAGAGAACCAAGCTCCTTCATCAACCAAGAGTAAGCTAGCCAAATAAGAGCCTAAGGAGAGGAGCGTGAAGACGAAGGAGTCAAGCGACGGCCATCGACATGGAGCCCGAAGGAGAGGGAGCTCGGAAGGCTTGAACGTGAGGACGGCGCCAACGACAATCGAGGACGTCGGTGACCTCCGAGCACGCGCCAAGCCGCCACTGAGTATGTCCATCCCCCAACCCCATGGCACCACACGAACACAGGGAGGAAGAGTCGAGGTGGCGCTCGGTGGCCATGGCTATGACCATGGTCGACCGGAGCAGCATCCTTGGACGGCGAGCCGGAGGGACGAACGGGAGGCATGGCACCGGCCAGCTTTGAGCCGCGGCCGGTGAGCCCGAGGAGGCCCGTACCGAGGGGAGCCCGGGGTGGCCGGCGCCGCCGACTATCGGCGCTAGTCAGGGCCGGATCCGAGGCTAGGGGGAGATGCCGACGTCGTGGGGGCCGGCGAGCTAAGTCGCTGGCGAGCCGCCTCGTCGCCGCGCCGCCGGGGAGGTCGCCCGCACGCGAGGGGAGGAGAAGGCCGGGGGGGCTGGTGGAGGACCGCCGGCGGGAGCTGGGGGCCGGCGACGCCGAGCTGGCCCTGCGCCGTCGCGCCGCCCCTGGCGAGGCCGGCAGGAGGAGAGGCCTGTTCGGCCGAGTGGATTAGGGGAGAAAGAGAGATAGCCAGGTGAGGGAATAGATGGCAAGGCCATTCGGCCAAGACAGGGAAAAGGGGTAAAGGCCATTCGGCCAAACCAGTAGAGAAGGAAGGAAAGAAAAGAAAAAAAAGAGAGGGAAAAAAAGAAAAGAGGAGAAAAAGAAAAGAAAAAAGGGGTGGTTTGGCGCCTGCGTGTCGGGACCTTGACCCCGTACATTCTACGCTCGAGTCGAGTCAGCGCGTAGGATCGTTGATGTTCATTTAAGCTCTGGATTTTTGTTTTGCCGTTGAGTCGGGGTGACATGTACGCAGGTGGAGTTCCCGGGTCGGAGCCGTCCACGCGTCATCCCCGAGGCTAACCAGGCAAGTGCTTTGTAAAGCGGTGAATTCTGATAGTGATTTCGGTTAGATTGAATGATGATGCATGGCTTACCATATTGGGGTAAGTTAAATATTTTGAAATGCATACTGTGAGGTGAGAAATGATGATGGTTGAGACATGCCATGTTGATATGCATAAAGGATCTTGCATTGCATGCATGTCATGAAAAGAGCATGAGTTGGTCCACGTTGAGTGGACGCTCCACGGGAGTGGAGTTGAGGTCCCCGTATGAGAATTACGGGCTACTGAGGTCCCCGTATGAAACAGGACGGGCTTGAGGTCCCCGCATGAAACAGGGCGGGCTTGGGTGAGCATCGACGGGTGTTCACTCTGCTATACCGGTATAGGCTAAAGAGTTGAGAAAGAAATGCATGAGCATGTGCATGTGCATGATGAATAGTTCATCGGAACGTAAAGTGGTTAAATGGAAAAGTGGATATTGAAACTGGAATGATTATGGTCTAATGAATGAACATGTTATTTGCTGTTTTGCTTTGTACTTGCTGAGTCGATGGACTCAGCCTTACTTTGTTGATGTTTTTTTAGGTGACCGATGAGGACGACAGGCGGACGGGATTAGCACATGAATGATTGGCACGAACCAGTAGCACTTTTGGAATACCTTTTGTCAGTGTACTTTAGCTTTTGCTAAGCTAGAGTATCCACTAGAAATGCTATGATGTAACTGAACGCAGCACAATAAATAAATTAGTGTTGGTTTTAAATTCTCCTGTGTTGATGAAATGGTAAGAGTAGCAGAGGTGGTAGCATCTTGGCCCAGAGAGTGGGCGGGGTGTTACAGTTGGTATCAGAGCGGGCGTTAGGTCCGTGGAAATAAAATTTGACAATTTAGCGTGGTTATTCAACTAAAAATTTGACTTAGGCCTAAATAAAAATAGATAAGTAAATAAAATTAAAATTTGACACACTGGTGCACTATAGGTTGGGAATGGGTCTTGCAATGTATTTACGTTTCGTTAGCGTTGATATTAATTCGTGCTGTGAAATAAATGTTTATTTGGCTGTCTGTCGTGAACAGATATGCCGAGAGGTAGAGGACGTGGACGTGGCCGTGGAGGCCGGGGCCGTGGCCGTGGCCGTGGTCATGCCCAAGCGGAGCCACCGCTAGAGGTTCAGCAGGAGGCATCTGATGCCGAGGTTGCCTCTGCTGAACATTCTGTAGCTAGAGATTCGGCAAGGTCTTCAGCCTTGCTGCAGGAGTTCATAGAGGAAGTCCGTGCGCTTCGTCGACAACCGCAAGCAGCCGCTGCTGCGGCTGTACCCGCTGTTGCCCCTGTTGCCGTTCCGGTTGTACAGGAGGCAAGGATGGGCCTTCGTGAGTGGTTGGCCCTGCGACTAGACTCCTTTGATGGTTCGGGCACACCAGTCCAGGCTGCGGATTGGTTGCGCTACATGGAGAGGCAGTTTGAAGCCCTTGAGATGAGCTCTCAGTTGAAAGCTCGCTTTGTGGCTTTCCAATTGAAGGGTCAGGCGGACATCTGGTGGGAAGGGGTTCTTTCAGTCAGGACTCCTGCCCAGGGTCCCGCTACATGGGAAGTCTTCAAAGAACAGTTTAAGGCGAAGTATTACCCAGATTCTTTTGTGGAAAGTATGGAGGTCGCTCTGTCAACCTTCGTACAAGGAAAGATGACCGTAGCTGAGTACGAGGCAGCATTCAACAACCTGATCCGCTTCGTGCCATCGGTCGCGAATAACGACCTTGAGAAGGCCAAAAGGTTCCGCCGAGGACTAAACACTGAGTTTCGGCATGTCATGGGAGCTACTGCACCGCGCGACTTTAGGTCCGTGGTGGAGCAGGCCAGAGGGATGGAGCTGGAGATGCAGCTCACTAAAGGGCTGCAACCCTCTAGTGGTCCGAGCGCTTCTGGTGGTGACCAGAAGAGGAGCTACACTGAAGGGGGTGGGTCATCGCAGCGTCCCGCTCCCAAGAAGTCCAAGTGGGGCCAACGTCCCCCACAATCGTCCAGGTTCAAGACTTCGAGGTTGTCTTCTTCAGCGCCTCGTTCTTCATCGGCGACTCCAGCCTTGCGTCCTGTTCCAGGGCAAGGCATGATCTGTTTTAAGTGCGGAGAGGGACACCGTGCTGCTGAGTGTTCCTGGACTGGGAACTGTCGGCATTGTGGCTTGGCAGGCCACAAAATGTCGGTTTGTCGTCAGAATCCCGCTAGCATCATCAAGTGGGAGCCAGTATCTTCATCTTCGTCGAATTCTACATCGCGGGGTTCAGTCCAGATGATGGCGGCTGCCCCTGTGCTGCAGCCTCCTTTATCTTGGGCTCCACCCGCCGGGTATTATTGGCATCCTGCACCGACTCCTCCATTTCAGCATGCTGCATCACCTCCAGTTCCGTTGCCGCCACAGCAGAGCGGTGGGGCTCTTGTCACCCCGACACCACCCGGAGTCTACTCACTGCCTGCTGCCGAGTCCGCGGGTCGACCTGACGTGGTGACAGGTACCCTGCTAGTGGACTCATGTGAAGCCCTTGTTCTTTTCGACTCTGGTGCTACATATTCTTTTGTGTCTCGGGAGTTTGTTGGGAAGGCCAAGTTGAGTGTCCAACAAATTTCTCAATCAGTTGTGGTTAGTACCCCGAGAGGTATCCTAGCGAGCTCTACAGTATGCCCTGGCTGTGTGGTTGCAATAGATGGAGAGGAATTTGTTGCCAACCTCATGGTTATTCAGTTGGAGCCATTTGATGTTATCCTTGGCATGGATTGGTTGCATCGCTACCAAGCCGTGATTTCCTGCTTCTGGAGGACAGTCACTTTGCAAGCTCCTTCGGGGAAGGAGATAATCTTTCAAGGGAATGCACCTACGTGTTCCCTCTTGGTGTTGGCCAGCCTGTTTCCTGGTCAACGTACAATGAAGTCTGGGTTATTTCTAGCCCTTACGGAGAAGCCAAGTGCGCAGTTGCACATTGAGGATATTCCTGTGGTGTGTGAGTATCCCGATGTGTTTCCTGGAGAGCTTCCGGGTATGCCACCCAAGCGAGATGTGGAGTTCAGAATTGATCTTGTTCCTGGCACAAGACCTATCTCCATGTCTCCCTACCGTTTGGCGCGACCATTGCAAGAGGAGTTGAAAAAGCAGTTGGACGAGTTGCTGTCCAAAGGCATGATTCGTCGCAGTGTGTCACCTTGGGGAGCCCCTGTCCTATTCACTGAGAAAAAGGATGGGAGTTGGCGCATGTGTATAGATTACCGGGCTCTCAATCAGGTGACCATCAAGAATAAATACCCATTGCCTCGCATCGAGGACCTGTTTGATCAACTGAAAGGAGCCAAGGTGTTCTCAAAAATTGATCTGCAGTCTGGGTATAATCAAATCCGAGTGCGCGAGCAAGACATTGAAAAGACAGCTTTCTCCACAAGATATGGGCACTATGAGTTTACAGTTATGTCTTTTGGACTGACAAATGCCCCTGCTATCTTCATGGAGACGATGAACAGTATGCTACACAAGTATTTGGATGACTTTGTAGTGGTGTTCATCGATGATATCTTGATTTATTCCAAGACGGAGGAAGAGCATGAGCAGCATCTGAGACTCGTGCTTGAGACTCTAAGGAAGAATCAGTTCTTTGCTAAATTGAAGAAGTGCGAGTTTTGGATTTCTGAAGTGAGCTTCCTGGGACATGTAATTAACCAGGAAGGCGTTTCAGTTGATCCAAGCAAGATTTCCACTGTCGTGGAGTGGAAGAGGCCATCTAGTGTTAAAGAAGTGAGGAGTTTTCTTGGCCTAGCTAGTTATTACCGGCGTTTCGTGAAAGACTTCTCTCTCATTGCCAAGCCAATGTCTCAACTCACACGGAAAGGTGTGAAATTCCAGTGGACCGATGAATGTGAGTGCAGCTTTAAAACTCTGAAAGAGAAGTTGGTAACTGCTCCTGTTCTCACACTTCCTGAGCCGGGGAAGCGTTTCACGGTCTACTCGGATGCGTCTCGAGTGGGTCTGGGTTGCGTGCTTATGCAAGACAATAAAGTGATCGCGTATGCTTCGCGACAGTTGAAGAAGCATGAGCAGAATTACTCTACCCATGATTTAGAGCTTGCCGCAATGGTTTTCGCTCTAAAAATTTGGAGGCATCATTTGTATGGAGAGTCTTGTGATATTTTCACTGACCACAAAAGCCTCAAATACATTTTCACTCAGAAGGAGCTGAATTTGAGGCAGCGGAGGTGGTTGGAGTTGATTAAAGATTACGATCTTACCCTTCAGTACCATCCGGGCAAAGCAAATGTGGTTGCTGATGCCCTTAGTCGCAAGATGACACCCTCCACTCTGGATTGTCTCGTTGCTGACTTTGAACGGATGGGAATTTCTTATTGTTTTGCTAGCACAGCACAGGCTGAGATGCAGCTGTCGCTGGAATCAGCAATCCCAGAGCGAGTAAAAGAGGCGCAACAGCATGATCGATTGCTACAGCAAGTGAGAAAGCGGCTTGATGAAGGAAAGACGGGGGATTTCAGTCTTGATGAGTCAGGCGCATTGCGGTTTAAAGGCCGCCTTTGCGTGCCGCAGAAGGCTTAGGTCAAGGATGATATTTTGAGAGAGGCCCATCGTACCCCGTACACGGTGCATCCTGGTGAGACCAAGATGTATCGTGATCTCAAAAAGAACTTCTGGTGGAAGAGGATGAAAGTGGATATCGCCAAGTATGTGGCATCTTGCGGGGTTTGCCATCAAGTAAAGGCTGAGCACAAGCGCCCCGCTGGGCTATTGCAGCCTTTGGAGGTTCCTCAGTGGCCATGGGATGATATCACCATGGATTTCGTAGTCGGCTTACCTCGTACCCAGCGAGGTAAGGATGCGATATGGGTAGTGGTGGACCGGTTCAGTAAGTCCGCGCACTTCATCCCCATTCGCACCACGAACTCAGCGAGTGAGTTGGCACCCATATATGTGCGAGAAATAGTGAGGTTGCATGGTGTGCCTAAGACCATAGTTTCGGACAGACACGCCAAGTTTGTCTCCAAGTTTTGGGAAAGCTTACAGGGCGCTCTGGGTACGAAACTCCAGTTCAGCACTGCTTTCCACCCACATACAGATGGACAGTCTGAGCGCACTATTCAGACACTAGAGGACATGTTGAGGTCCTGTGTTCTGTCCTGGAAGGGTAGCTGGGAGGATCATTTGGCACTCGCGGAGTTTGCCTATAACAACAGCTACCACTCCAGTGTTCGAGCAGCGTCGTTTGAGGTGTTGTATGGGCGAAGATGTAGATCGCCAATGTGTTGGGATGCAGTGGGCGAGAAGGCTGTTTTGGGGCCAGATTGGGTCCAGCAAACAGTAGAGCGAGTGACAGAGATTAGACAGAATCTGCTAGCTGCCCAGAGTAGGCAGAAGAGCTATGCAGATGTCAGAAGGCGAGAACTAGAGTTCAAAGTGGGGGATCAGGTGCTCCTGAGAGTATCTCCCACTAAAGGCATAGTACGATTTGGTACCAAAGGGAAGCTTAGCCCGAGGTACATTGGGCCATTTCTAATTCGGGAACGGATTGGAAAGTTGGCATATCGTTTGGATCTCCCTGACTCCATGCGAGGAGTGCATGATGTGTTTCATGTGTCAATGTTGAGAAAGTATTTGCGAGATCCAGAGCATGAGATTGTGTTAGAACCGGTGTCTTTAAAGCAAGACCTCACCTTCGAGTCCCGTCCAGTTCGGATTCTGGAGGAATCAGAGAAGGTGTTGAGGCATAAAACGATAAAGTATGTTAAAGTGCTTTGGACACATCAGTCTGAGCGAGAAGCAACATGGGAGTTGGAATCTTGCATGCGCGAGAAGTACCCGGACTTGTTCTCCATGGGTACGAGTTAATGTTATATTATGTGCAGTTTATTATATTTTGTTCATTCGTGTATATTGTTGAATGCCAGAATTCGGGGTCGAATTCTGTTAAGGGGGGTAGAATGTAATACCCCAAATTGCACAAAGGGAAACATTAGAGGTAAATAAAGGGGAGAGTATAGTTTTGCCGTCAGACCCATCGATTTTTAGAGTATCGATTTAGTGTCGCTCGCAGAGGTTCCCAGACCACCCCAGGACAGTCGGCACCGTCTAGAGAGCCGAGTAGCGCCCTCAGAGGTTCCCAGACCGCCTAGGGGTAGTCGGCACCATCTCGCGACATAGGTTTTCTTCATCCGGCAATTCTAACCTTACCTTTCACTGTATTACCGCTGCAGTAAAAGAAATCCCAAAACCAGCACAGTATTGGACCAAAATGCCCTTGAGCAATCAGTTGTATGGGAAAGGAAGGGAAGGGCATGCCAGTCATTTCAATGCAAAGGGCAGCCCAACCATGCCTTTATAAAGCTACCGTAGCAAGCCTTATCTGCTCATCTCTTTCTCAGTTCGGATAAGAACGAAGCCAGTAGAAACACTCTCCATTCTTTTCACAGCCAAACCGAGAGAACCAAGCTCCTTCATCAACCAAGAGTAAGCTAGCCAAATAAGAGCCTAAGGAGAGGAGCATGAAGACGAAGGAGTCAAGCGACGGCCATCGACATGGAGCCCGAAGGAGAGGGAGCTCGGAAGGCTTGAACGTGAGGACGGCGCCAACGACAATCGAGGACGTCGGTGACCTCCGAGCACGCGCCAAGCCGCCACTGAGTATGTCCATCCCCCAACCCCATGGCACCACACGAACACAGGGAGGAAGAGTCGAGGTGGCGCTCGGTGGCCATGGCTATGACCATGGTCGACCGGAGCAGCATCCTTGGACGGCGAGCCGGAGGGACGAACGGGAGGCATGGCACCGGCCGGCTTTGAGCCGCGGCCGGTGAGCCCGAGGAGGCCCGTACCGAGGGGAGCCCGGGGTGGCCGGCGCCGCCGACTATCGGCGCTAGTCAGGGCCGGATCCGAGGCTAGGGGGAGATGCCGACGTCGTGGGGGCCGGCGAGCTAAGTCGCTGGCGAGCCGCCTCGTCACCGCGCCCGGCCGCGTGCCGCCGCGCCCGGCCGCGCGCCGCCGCGCCGCCGGGGAGGTCGCCCGCACGCGAGGGGAGGAGAAGGCAGGGGGGGCTGGTGGAGGACCGCCGGCGGGAGCTGGGGGCCGGCGACGCCGAGCTGGCCCTGCGCCGTCGCGCCGCCCCTGGCGAGGCCGGCAGGAGGAGAGGCCTGTTCGGCCAGGTGGATTAGGGGAGAAAGAGAGAGGAAAGAAAAGAAAAAAAAGAGAGGGAAGAAAAGAAAAGAGGAGAAAAAGAAAAGAAAAAAAGGGGTGGTTTGGCGCCTGCATGTCGGGACCTTGACCCCGTACATTCTATGCTCGAGTCGAGTCAGCGCGTAGGATCGTTGATGTTCATTTAAGCTCTGGATTTTTGTTTTGCCGTTGAGTCGGGATGACATGTACGCAGGTGGAGTTCCCGAGTCGGAGCCGTCCACGCGTCATCCCCGAGGCTAACCAGGCAAGTGCTTTGTAAAGCGGTGAATTCGGATAGTGATTTCGGTTAGATTGAATGATGATGCATGGCTTACCATATTGGGGTAAGTTAAATATTTTGAAATGCATACTGTGAGGTGAGAAATGATGATGGTTGAGACATGCCATGTTGATATGCATAAAGGATCTTGCATTGCATGCATGTCATGAAAAGAGCATGAGTTGGTCCACGTTGAGTGGACGCTCCACGGGAGTGGAGTTGAGGTCCCCGTATGAGAATTACGGGCTACTGAGGTCCCCGTATGAAACAGGACGGGCTTGAGGTCCCCGCATGAAACAGGGCGGGCTTGGGTGAGCATCGACGGGTGTTCACTCTGCTATACCGGTATAGGCTAAAGAGTTGAGAAAGAAATGCATGAGCATGTGCATGTGCATGATGAATAGTTCATCGGAATGTAAAGTGGTTAAATGGAAAAGTGGATATTGAAACTGGAATGATTATGGTCTAATGAATGAACATGTTATTTGCTGTTTTGCTTTGTACTTGCTGAGTCGATGGACTCAGCCTTGCTTTGTTGATGTTTTTTTAGGTGACCGATGAGGATGACAGGCGGACGGGATTAGCACATGAATGATTGGCACGAACCAGTAGCACTTTTGGAATACCTTTTGTCAGTGTACTTTAGCTTTTGCTAAGCTAGAGTATCCACTAGAAATGCTATGATGTAACTGAACGCAGCACAATAAATAAATTAGTGTTGGTTTTAAATTCTCCTGTGTTGATGAAATGGTAAGAGTAGCAGAGGTGGTAGCATCTTGGCCCAGAGAGTGGGTGGGGTGTTACATTATTCCCGGCTATGTAACTCTGAGCCTCCCATGAAGACAGATGTTTTGACATCTCCTTTTGAAAGCTACGCTGAAATGTTTCTTGGGAACAGCCAGGAAGAGGGCTCATCTTGCACTGCCAGCGTCAAGGTGGTGTGACCTAACACTAACAGAAGAGGGTATCTCCCCTACGCATTGGTACCAGCTTGTCTCCAATCAGTGACAAGAAATTGATTCTGAATTCCATCCCTCCCTTCCCTTCTCTCACTGGTGATGTAAATAATGAGCCCCAGTAACATGAGTTCATCAGCATTTGGCACCTGAGGTATACATCTGATCATTCATTTTTCTGATGTAAATTTGATCTTTAATACGTATTACTCATCAAATTGCATTTGTCAGTCAGGTTCTTGTTGACTGGTTGATCTCCTGGGTCAACTAAACTCCTGGGATGCATCTAAAGCTGATTTTATCTCCTGTGAGGCTTGATGAACGGTCACAGGAACTTAGTTTTAGCTTCTTTTTACCGGTCCAAGTGTCCAACCATATAGAGATAATTATTCTATTTTTTATCTAGAGCCGGATGCTTAATAATTCCGGTACATGCACCATGCTTCGGTTGTCTATTACTCAATTTCGTTTTTCACTACATTTTTTAGTTGCTCTGTTCATGCGATTTTATCAGAGGTCGTTTTGTATATTTCCACGTGCTTGTGGGAGACAAGTGCATATATATGGAAGTGTGTTGAGATTTGAGAAGAGTGTCATATAATACCAACTCAATATATGAGTCATATACCAACTCAATACATTTACATCTGTTCAAACATCAATGCTGCTGTTTGCACTGAATTTACTCCACTCAAAGTTATGCTTTAGTCCAAATCAAACAGTGATTAGAAACAATTTGAGTTTTAATCTATTAAATAATCAAGTACTAACGATCCAAGATGTATTTGGAAACCGATGCTACACAATTAAATAATCAAGTACTAACAATCCAAGATGTATTTGGAAACCGATGTTACACAAATTTAATATACTTGACAAAAATATCTTTGTATATTTTTGCATTTATGATCCGTATCAATCCAGCATTGATCCAGATGTTCTCAGTATACCAAAATAAGTCTAGTAATAACCGGAAGAAATGTCAGTAGCAGAATAATTAGATTGTGCTCAGTTTAACGATAGTTTATGTCTTTTTTTTCACTGCAGCTGTTTTATTTTTCACTGTATATGATGGTGGTTTATTTAGTTTAATTAAATTTAAAAAAATTAAAATGAAAAAATATATTAGCCCATCACGGACAATACGAAGGAATACAGGAAACAAGAAAATGCAAAAAAAAAAAAGTTAAAAAACCAGAAAGAAGCTTAAAAAAACCAGAAAAGACAAAATAAGAAAAATAGTAAATTAAAAGCTAGAAGCTTAAAAGAGCGAGGACTCCATTTCATAGTCCTAGTTTACAGTCTCTGGAGTGGGAACTCCGCAAAAGGATGTCCGACCAGTTTCAGAGCTCCAGAACATATTTTGAGGTATTCGCCATTTCATATCCACTAAAATGTACATATATAGCGACGTGTATACACTATCATGATACCAAAGTGCTTCAATCTTCACTCCATTCCGCGGCCCTTGGTCTCTACAGGGAAGAGAATGCAGGAAACTCCAGCAAAAAACAACACCAGCTCAAACACAACAACGGCCTCCATTTGCTGGCAGTTCCGCAGCATACCGACAGCGACAAGAGGGCAAACAACCCCACCGACCCTACCAATGGCGCTCGCGATTCCAACACCGGTTGAGCGCGCTGATGTTGGATATACCTGCAAAGAAAAAATAGATATATGGAATTAGCACATAGGAAATACTCTGCTGCAAGAAAATAAGTTCCAAAACTTGTCTACAAAACTGCTACATCCAAAGCGAAATTCAGAATTTGAAGACTTGCACAGGCAAACACAGCTGAACCCAATCTGTAGGGAATGAATGTGATTGTGATGGAGAGGACAATGCTTAGGAGCTGTGAATGGATTTGGAGTACTTTCTCCCTACATGGAATCCGATTATCATGGTAGCAAGATATCGGATTGCCGTTCTGAATCCACCAACCCAACCCAAACCTATCCTATGCTAGTGTTCTCAGGGAATTTCCAAGTAAAAAACTCTGCGCTAAACCTTGTAAATCTGATACAAGAAAACTCAGACAACTTGCAAATCAATGAAAACTGATGTTTTAGCTAGGAAAATATCCTTGTCCAGATGCCTATGTTCATGTGCTAGTCTTTCATGGCATTTGTGCCAGCTACAACTAGAAATCAAACCCATTAGTTGTCACTCAACACAAGGAGAATGGTAGTAATGCATACGATAGAGCAACAAGATATGTAACCGGCCGTAAAATTGTTTTTCCCCCAAATTTGATTCAAAACGTCTACAACTTCTATCCAAACAACATATAGGGTACATTTTTTTTTGGCTGCGGCTTTTGGCCCTAACGTGAGCGCTTGTATGAACAAACCAAATGCCGATAAGCTACGGAGAAATCGTTCTGTTTGTTTGTTCGGGGAAAACTATAAGTTGAAAAGAATAGGGCTATAATAATGAATACTACCCAAATCAACCCAAAAATACCCCAAAACAACATATGGGTACAGTAGCTGCAATGATGGTGGTGCCCAAGGAGAGAACCAGTAATTTATGGTAATCAGTCGGTTACCGTTGGGATTTTGAAACCTGGATCCAATAGTATTTTATTTGTAGGTTCTTTCGGCACCAAGGTAATCAACTGCCTTCATTTTGTAACATAATGAAGATCTAACTACTCCTTGAACATGTTTGTTTTCAACCCGTTAATGTAATGAAAGGAAAACCCTGAACAATGGATAATCAAAACTACAAATCGAGTACACTTGCTGTACGGACAAAATATTCAAGTTCACAGCAACACTTTTTTAATAGATGGTATATATTTTTGACATATTAATTAAGTGTAATATAACAACCAAATCGCTATAAATGGCAAAATTATTATATGCCATAAGAAGTCGATACAAACCTCTGGAGCATATAAACATAAAACTGTGAAGCTACCCATGGCACAGGCGCGAGCACCGAATAGAAGAGTAGTTGTCAGCATCTCATTCTGATGAAGCACGAGTGGTCCAAGGAAACCACAGCACGCGAACAGCATGCACCACATTGAAGCTTTTCGGCCAAACCAATCGACAAGAACAGCAGACAAAATTAAGCCTGGAACCTCTGGTAGAGATCGAGAAATAAAGCCAATAAGCCATGGGTTTGTAGGAATTTGCATAGCCAATCATATTGGGAGAAGAAAGGTACTTTGTACCTGCTAAAGTAGTGATAAAAGCATTTCTGTAAAGATTGACATCTTTGTGGTGCACTGCTACTGTCCGCCCAGATGCGCAGCTTCTGTTTGCATCACTCAGTTGCGCTGTCAGCAATACTAGCCCGTAATACGCAAAGGAATTTGCAAAGAAATTAAACCAAAGAAGAAGAGTTGATCTGAGTAATTTGCGTGACAATAGCCTGCGCAACGCGGCGATGCCACCAGATTTGGAGCTCTTGGCATTGTCAACTGTACATTCCTCATCTCTGGCTGGAACATGTTCAGTCTCAGAATTAAGAGTGCTCTGGTCAACATTTCTTTCTCGATGGTATGTGAGAACTCCCGGAGGAAGAGCTGCTCGGTTTGCATTGGCCATTCTCTCCAGGACACGCGTTGCATCAGACATTCTGTTTTGTGCACAGAGATAGCGTGGTGACTCTGGTGTAATTACAAAGAAGAGAAGCAAGATGGAGCATGGAACGGCGGTCAATGCCAGCAACCATCTCCAACTCAATGCCGATATGACAGCCTGCAGTAGGAGCGTAAATGAATAAATTAGTTTTGATAGGAAAAAACATGATAGCATAAAATATAAATTAGAAGCACAAATGTATCAAACCCAAATCTAACTGAACTTCAGCTATTTTAACTTGATGCAGGGAGTTCAGATGGCTACGTATGATTATCAGATGACACACAATTAAGATATTTCTACGGAGATAATAACAACATAGAACACAGAGTATACAAATGATAAATATGGTTGCACGTGTATTCACGACACACGAAACCTGAAGAAACACCATTGTCTCACTCGACAGAGACCTGCTTGAATCACATTCCTCCAAAGAATTAAAGAAGGCAAGCTTCTTTGTGGCACTATACACAGTATCTCTGACTCTGGTGTTTACTCATTTTGTTCTTTGTGGCTCTATACACATATAGCATGCCTATATGCAATAGGGAAACAAATTTAGCGTGAAAAGTGGTAAACTATGAACCGCGGTAAAGGAATAAAAAGTATCATACCCATGCAAGTGAAGCCTCCAAGACCGTGCCAACAGTCCAAAAACAGGAAAAAACTACCATCCATTTGCCACGATTTCGTGCAGGAACAAACTCCAAAAACCAAGATAAAAACACATGCCCACCACTCACTCCTACGCCAACAAGAAACCGAAAAGCCAGCAAGCACGAATAGTTAGGAGATATAGCGCTTAGAAAACCCATTCCAGTAGTAAACAGAGTTGAACCCAATAAAGCCATCCTGAAACAAGAGAAACACAATGTTTATTTCTCATGTATGCTTGCTTGACATACAGGAAGTCGAAACAAAGCAAAGAATGGAATAGAACAACTAGTTACAGGTCCTGTTGTTGCCTCAACTTTGCCATTCAGTTTTAAGTCTGCCGGTGGCTTCATACAAAAGTGCATGCCTTCAGCATTCAGGGGGTAAGTATGTTAGAAATAGTTCTAAAAGAGGAAAGTAAATGTAAATCAATTTCTTAACAACAGAATTGACCTGGTTGAGGCCATAACATAATCAAGAATTAATCAGAAAGGCTTGCACTTTGAAAACCGAAACATGCATGGTAGAACTTTTGTAAGAGTAAATATGATCCTTGCCTTCGTCCATATTTGTCGGAAACAAAGCCCCAGGCACAGCATCCAATCAGCATGCCAGCAAACACTACACTCGAGAGCAGGCTCTCATCCTGGGCAGAGACTTTCCACTCTTGCCGTACCAATGGCCCAAGAAATGACAGTAGCATGAGCTCCATGGCATCCACAACCCAACCCATGCCTGCGTATGCAAGAACAAGTGCTTGGAATCTTCCAAACCCCATGGCTGTAAGCGCATCATCCGTAGTGTATGTCTCCATATTAGCAGCGTCTGCTGATTCAGCAGTGTGAGACATCTCAGAGTATGAGCTTTTGGTCAATCTTCCCTGAAAAAAAACAACTTTTGGTCAACTATTTGATCAATTCAACTTCCTCGTCCAAATAATATGAACCATACAGTAACGAAACCAAACCACAGAATATATTCAGGACATCTGATGCGGTGGTTCAGGATTATACAGCAACAGGAGCATGATGTCCTTGGACGGGATACAGGAAGCAAGCAAACATCTGGGAAAAAAGAGAGTGAACTGCATGTCCATATTGTGCCCGAATTGCATAATTTGAAGTATTTGGTTGGTGCTGTGTTGTGAATGGACCAAATCAGGTCATGTTCAGAGTGAAATGCGTGTTGATTTGCAGAAATAGAAGGAATTCAAATCTTCTAAAGAAAAAAAGGAGAAAGAAATAGAAGGTCGAGAAGCCTGCTTGCTGCCATCCAATCGATTGAAGCAGAGGAACTATAGGCTATGTTTGATGTCTTGCGGGCCTATAGGGTGCCATTATCCGTTGGAGGCTTGGAGCGTCACACGGATGAACATGATTCAAGGTACCAGAGAAGGATATGCATTGGGAAGAAGCTGGATAATTTTTTGGTTTTGTCCACGTCAGGGTGTAATGCCACGTGGAAGCCATGTTGGTGAGCAAATCCGCTTTTCGATAAAAAAAAAGGACTTATAAAATTCAGAGTGAGGGACCATGGTCCAAGAATATTTATGATGAACCTTTGTGAAAGATTTGGATTTTTAGTCTGCTGATTTTTTTCCTGGCGGTCAGATAGGCTTTGCTAAGCGGTCAGACTAGCTTTGCTGAGCGATCAGACTGGCTACGCATGGCAATCAAATCAGTTAATTCTGAATTTGGTTGAGAGGTCTAAGATTTGGGAATTTGATCATGCATCGAGTTAAATTGCACTATTTCAGTGCACTCATGTTGCATGAAACATGTTTAAGATAATGTAGATCGAGTTGTGCAAAACTTTTGCCTGAAAAAAATTATTGGTCTTTGGATGCGTAGCGAATCTTGGAGTCAACTATGGCCAATGGCGAGAACTGGAACTACACTCATGATAAGCTAAAGCCTAGAACAGTTAAGAATGTTGGGTGAGATAGTTGAGTTCAAATATGACACATGGAAGGCAAGGAATATTGAAACGAAGGTTCGAACGATTGGTTGTACCAAGTGATTTCTGGTTGCACCAAGTAATTTGGTCGGTCTAAGTGAAGCGTGGTATGATAGGAACCGAAGCCAGAGAGATTTGCCGATACGTGGTAAGCCATTGGTGCATCTACACATAGCAAACATGATTGCTTACAAGGGACGAGGAAGACCGGGTTAAGACGAGAGTATTTTGGTAGTTGGTCAAATACTGAAAACTTTATTGGATCGAAACTGCGGTGTTTGGGAAAATAGTTTAGGTCAAGGAGATGCTGAGAAGATCAAATGAATCAAAGGCTAAATACTTAGCGATCTGGATGGAATAGATTTGTGACATCCTTAGCTAAGATATGTACAAAGTTTCATATCATTTGAACATAGATTTTAAAGTATATATCAAAAGTGTTTTTGGTCCAGATGGATTTTCTGCGGATAAGCGCAGCACCGACGATGGCTAAGATATGCCTCTAGCTCTAATACAAGCGCCGTGTCTCGTATCCGTACCGACTCGGCTTGACCGGGGGCCGGCATGCCATCGTGCTATGCTGAGCCTCGCTGGTGACTGTGCGTGCTGGCACAACCCGGCCCAGTTTGCTGGCCCGTCGTGCCCAAACGGGCACGGCATGACACGGCCCAGCTCCAAGGAATAGTCCATGCTCCGTACTGGAGCTAGAAACTGAATAATCAAGTGCCCTGCCCTGCCCTGCCACCCACAGGAAGAAAGAACAAGGCGCAGTCGATGCAAACAAGAAAGAAACAAGCAGATAATCGATGAGGGCATGCAAGCGCAGCGAATCAAACCTGCCAGGGCCGGGCAACGAAAGTGTCGAGGAAGGATGATTGATGATGGCCGCCACCAACTGAGGAGGAGGAGGAGGGAATGAGCAGCCGAGCAAGGAAGGATACGAGGAGGAGGAAGGAGCTCAGTAAGGACTTCTTGTGTGGATCCTGCGGTCCTTGGGATGGGATGAGAACGGTGGCAAAGATTGAATGATGGGGACGAGTAGAACAACGGGTCAACAGAGCAGTGCGCCTTGGACTCTGGAGACCATGTGTTGGCCTGGCCTGGTATGCTGGGTCCCACGCCAGCGACATGTGCGGAATCCCCGTTGCACGCGGGTGACAGCAATGCACTTCAAATTATTTCAGTTATATCGTCTACCTATTATTTCGCTATTATAATTTATTCACACAGGAAGTAGAACGGTTTGAAAGATGATATGAAGAGAATATGTGAGACACTCAATCTGAATTACTCTGAAGCTTTCAACCATGTGAAAGATAATCTTTTTCAAGTACTCTGCTTGTACTACAAGTATGGCATCGATGAGATAAGAGTTGTATGTTTCAAAGCACGCGGCACGTTATCCAAAGGAAGCGTGACAGTCCGTTTATGGAAGAGGATGAAAGGCAAGGAATTCAATTCTTCATCTCAGTCATCTATAAGATGGAATCCTAATGTAGAGCTCTATCACTATCTCGTTCACAACTTTGCAACCACCGATCCTACCCTTTCGTCCGGGAAGATCCAACTCCTTGAATGATAGAGAGACAACCATTGCATTTTTTTTTCATGTTGTGCCATTTTGCATAGGATATTTTACTCGTTACAGTGTCAACGATCTCTTCCGATGTGATATTCAGCATGGTCAAAAAAATTATTGAAAAAATGAGATCGTCTCGTACGTCCAAGACAGTGGAGGTCCTAACCTGTCTCAAGGACCGATAGAACGCATATGAGCGGCAGCAGCACCAATTGCATATGGCTAAGGTATACGTCTAGCTCTAACGCAAGTTTGCCTTGCCGGCCCGTCATGCTCAAGCGGGCGCGGTATGCTACGGCCCAACTCGCAGGAATAGTCCAAGCTCAGTACTGGAGAGCTAGAAACTGAATAATCAAGTGCCCTGCCCTGCCACCCACAGGAAGAAAGAACAAGGCGCAGTCGATGCAAACAAGAAAGAAACAAGCAGATAATCCAGGAGGGCATGCAAGCGCAGCGAATCAAACCTGATAGGGCCGGACAACGAAAGCATCCAGGAAGGATGATTCTCGGATAACCTGATGAGTGATGGCCACCACCAACGAAAGCATCCAGGAAGGATGATTCTCGGATATCCTGCGGTCCATGCCACACTACCGGCTCCGTCGGGGCGCTCGGCCGAGCTCCGTGGCGACCGCCTCGCACCCCTGTTGCCATGCTAGGCCCGCGTCACGCTCTCTCTCAGAGTGGCCTCACCGCCACGCCCGACATGCGTTGTCATCCTCGTGTCGCGCCACCGAATTGACTCCCGCCGAGACTGGGAGATGTGGCGTCGCTGAAGAAGATGGGCACAACGGGCAAGGGGTTGTCTACTGCGGCCTAATTCGGTGGCTGCAGCTGACTCCACGGGCGCCGACGAGGCGTCTCTTCAGGCAGACCAACCGCCCCTTCGACGCTATAAGAAGACTGGTCGGACAGAGAGAACAACACAAGCATAATACAATCCACTGCGTTATTGTAATTTCATAGCAGTAGGCTACACTGTAATCTTGTGCATTGATCTATAGTGACACGACAGACGTAGTATTGTTACTCCGCAAGAGAGGCCCGAACCTTCTAGGTACAACCCCCCCCCCCCCCCCCCCACACACACACCCCCCCAAAAAAAACCAGTAATAGCTGCTGGAAGAAATGTCAATAGCAGATACATAGGATCTCTAAGAGAAGATATATATTATTGAATGTATGAAACCCAAACACAAGTGAGGAGATGGATGTCAATCATCTTACGAACCATCATCCATGAGAATAAAAATGATATGGGGATTTATACAAGTTCAAGGGTCCGAGAGGACTGTCCTACTCCTGTCGGTGAGCCAACAGAGGTTACCTCCAGGAAGGGAGCCTCCGAGGGCTCACTAATTTGAATACGCTTTTTTATTGCTCAAATAAGAGATACATGGGGTATTATAGACTTCTAGGCATGTACAAATAATGAGAATACCCTTATTAAGAAAGTTAGTCTATGAGTACAAACGAGGAGTGTGGTTGTCATTTGTGAATGTAATTACATTTCTTCAATCTATGAGATGTCTTCTGTAGAGCGGGTCCTGTCAGTAAAGGGATAGAATTATTCTTCTAACACTAGCCTCCTACCCCTTGGAGTTTAGGAGGAGCGTCCAAAGGGTTAGTTTGTGTCTCACTTGCCATGCCAAAGTTGGCATTTGGGCAGGGTCTGGTGGATCCCAGCCATGGTCGTGCTCAAAATCAAGCTGGTTTTTTTTTTGAAAAAAAATAAAAAAAATCAAGCTGTTGGTCATATAAAAAAAAGGCATATGGATTTCTTGATCTATTGGGCCAGACGTTGGATTGCATGGCATGACTTTTGAGGAGGTTTTGGATCTGTCAGCCATTTGGATTAATACTCTTGTGGCCCAGTCAGCCCAAGTTGATTGCTCTATGGGCCTAAAGCGTGCCGAGCGAGAAGAAGTGACGAACTTACGCTCGTCCGGCGTGTACCACAGGCTGCAGGGGCACGAGCAGTCGGCCAGCTGCTTCATCGGAGGTTGGGCCGGAGTCGCCTCCAAGTTGAGACGCACGTCGGGGCGGGTATGGGCCGCTGCGGTGAGCTGATTTGGCCATTGCATCTGCTCAAGTATTGGTTGAACGCTTATGCACCTAATCATCACTTCATTAACACATCTCAGAGTATGTTTGTCTAGAAAAGCTCATCGCTACAAAAACAAAAAAAGGTAAACTCAAAGATTAGGTTTGCAATTAAGCTCCGCCGGACGCAGCGACAAGTATACTGACGGGATCGACCGGTAATTGACGCTTCTTCACGCGACGATGGACATCACCTAAAAAAACAGATACTACTCCACCCGTACTATGGATGTGCGTTCGTATAGGTGAAGCGATGAGCTCGATCTGCGGTGTTTATGGAGAAGACAGACAGCGCTCCGATCCGTTCGATCTGGCTCCTACTTTTCTACCTGTGAAGTGCAGAGTACGTAGCTTGCACTGTGTACTGTACGAGCTCTTATGATCGTATCATATCTCATAAATACGACATCAGGCAGATGCCGATCGAGCCAAGGGAACCCGCGTATGTACAACCTACAAATGCTAGCTGGTACCAGCGCCCAGCATGTGAGAAACAAGGGAAGAAAAGGATGAAAATATATTTAATAAACCCGCTAATAAAACGTAAATTTCTATGTCAAAATATACAGTCGTGAATAAGATAGTTCATATTATTAAGACATCTACATCTGTAGAGTTCCTTTCGACTGCGGCCGATGGCATTTGATCTTAGCGCGAGCGTTTACATAAACGAAACGAATGCCGATAAGGTTAATAAATCGCTTCGAAAAAACTGTCTTATAAGCCGCTTTGAAAAGAAGACAAAAAAATAGTTCCATTTATTTATTAAAAAATGATAAGGCTTTAAGCAGAAAAAAAAAGAACCGTGTACACAGCGAGGTCCATGGCTATGGGATTAACCTTCACCGTTACACAGTAGCATCGCACACCTGAGCTGCTCTGAGCCGTATGCATTTAGCACGCGTGCAGTGCACTGGACAGGAGTAGCTCGTAATTCGTAAACCACTTGCGAGGACCGGCCTATACATGCAGATGCAGATGCACCGCTTTAGTTAAGGCACTATTAGTTAGTGTTTGGATTAATGGTGGGGCTTTACTGACATCTCAAGTCAACTTCCAATTAGTGAGCCAATGTATTTTTCGGCTCTGTACCATATGCTGTACGGCCGAATTAAGCCAAGCGGCTCCGAATCCGTACGCCATAGCACACAAGGGGCATGCATGATGCCGATGCATGCCCCAGCATTGGTTTTGTGACGATGATCCTTACCTAAGTGAGTAAATTCTGTAGAACCACACATATTTTGGCATGGCTATCGGAAAATAAATGCATTTGACACAATGATGGATTCGTGATCAAAATTTAGAAGAGGTTAATAGAATTTGCTTATTAATTTGTCGAATGCCGAGTTGACTTGAGCAAGCCCTACAGTACCTAGCCGAGCACCTCCGCCATCGCCTTGAGTAGGTCCTACAGCTCAAAGAACTTACCCTAATCATCGTGCACAAGCGTTAGCCGCCCCTCCTCTGCCGCCTTCTGCATTGTGCTGCCTCAGCGGACGTTGCCTCTGCCACCCCCGCTGACACCCCACGGCGCGACGTGTGGATCCATGCGATCATCCTCGTCCTTCGCTCATGGAGGGCCTCGTCGATATATCCAGGTTGAAGTTCTTGATGTTGTACTCCCGCTCAATGGCGGAGCCAGGATTTCTCAGAGCCTCAGGCCCAAAACTAAAGAGAATATAAGTCTATAACCTATGTTGCCCGGATACTCCAATACAGATATGCGATACAGCAATACCGCGATTCACCATTGCTTCCATTCTAACTAACCAAGCAGAAATTTAGTTCATATTTCAGAACATATGAACAAATTAGCTCCACTAATTGACAAATGACAAAAAAACTACTTCCAAAAAATGCTGATCCAAATCCACTCAGCTAATATCAAGAAAACCTCCACTCTTATATGTACATCCATAGACCATAGGTTCTTTTAGAACCAAAAAAACAATTAATGAATTTACCTCAAACCTACACCAAGACTGTAGAGTGCAAACCACAAAGTTATTTACTAATTCACATGACTAATCTTATAGTAAAACATTAAAACCACAAGATGCTCAAGGCCAAACTTCCCATCACAAATTGTCAAAATCAAGCAAAAACCTCTAACACTTAGATATATCAACGATTTCTCTAGCCATGGTTGGTACATTAGCACAGCCGGCCGCCCCGACCCTAAACTTCCTAGTTCTAAACTGTGATACATAAAGTAAATCATACAAAATGATTCAAACAAACAAGTGAAGTCAGATTGTGGAGGCGTCAGATCGGGCTCACCAAGGGGGGCGGCGGGGCGGTGCTGCTGCAGACTGGCGGAAAGGAGGCGGGGGGCGGCGTCGCGGCAAAGAGGAGGCGTGGGGCGGTGCCGCTCCGCTGCGGGCCGTGGCGGAGAGGAGGCGGGGGGGCATCGGGGCGAAGAGGAGGCGTGGGGGCGGCGTTGTGGCGGAGAGCCAGAGAGGAGCTGAGGAGGCAAGGGGCGACGTTGCTGTGGCCGGCGGACTTGGCGGAGAGGAGGCGGGGGCCAGGGGGCAGGGCCACGACTGCGAGGGATGGTGTCGAGACGGAGAGGAGGCGGGGGTGCGGCAGAGCGGAGGCGGGGGCGGCGATGCGGCGTCGCGGGGGAGAGGATGCGGTGGGGGGGTTGGGGCCGGCGGATTCGTGGAGAGGCGTCTGGAGACGTCACGACTGGAGAGGCGTCTGGATTAGCGCAGCTAGGGTTGCCCGGCCGCTGCCGCTCCGCAAGTCCGCATGCACAGCTCCGCTTCGCTCTCTGCTGGGCCGGCTAGTAATAGTCTCGGGCCGGCCGGGAATAGTCTCGGGCCGACCTTAAAGACTCGGGCCTGTCCATTATACAACTTTTTTTAGATATATATACTAAAATTTTCCATTACAATTTTTCTGGGCCTCGGGCCGTTGCCTCACAGGCCCGAGGCCCGTCTCCGCCCCTGCTCCCGCTGCTGCTACAGACGGAGCCTCAAGAGCAAGAAGCGCCATAGCTGCTTCTCGCCAAGCCCGCTGTCTCTTCCCATCATCAAACACCTCCTCTTCAAAAAGCCTCTCCACTGCGCGCTAGCTGCGCTCACGGTGATGTACGTATAGGTGCTCCTTCTCCGCTTTGGCTCCCGCGGGCACGGTGGTTGGGGGGGCCCATGGGCCGGCCAGCGGTAGGAATGCTAACTCTGGCTGACCCTGGTGGGTTTGCCCCTGATTTCACGGAATTCTAGTATTGTTTTATTCTTGTTGAGTTGGTCCACCGGTTGGTGTAATTGACATGTGGGGAGCTGCCTATCGGTTGCCAAATACGTGTTGTTTCTAATAGTTTTGACAGAAACACATACAGTTTTGGGAAATATGGAGTCGGAGCCGGAATCAGAGACGTTGCCTGTGTGCGAACCTTAAAGCAAATATGAACATGATAAAATTCAGCAAAAAAAAGGGTATATGAAAAGTAGCAAATTCAGAAAGATAAATCTTGTTTCCTGATTCGAAATGTCGACCACAACGACTACGATTTCTTTTGTTTGTTGAGCAGATGAAACATATCATTGTTACAGTAACGAACCCTTAAGCAGCGGACCAATACTAACTATTCCATGGTTACACAAAATCTTTCGCTGAATCACAACTAGCTAGTGCACGTAGAAGCTACTGGACTCTGTAGAAGCACCACAAATTACACGAGTTTACTTACTACTACTTGCTTATTATAAGGTAGGTAAGTATAGCAGAACCCAGACAAGCGGCTTTACTGCGGCGGTTGAGTGGGAAGCGGCTTGTGTGGGATTATTTATTTATTGTGGTCCGTTCATCCGCTGTAATTTATGCTCGAGTAATTGCGGAAAATCTGTTCGGCAAATTCGGTCAAAGATCCAATCCCATAGCATTTCAGCAAGGACGAACAATTAAAGCAGGAAGCTTCATGTGTTCAGGCTGCTTGGTCCAAGTTCAGACCTGTGAAACCTATCTACGCCTAGCTAGAGATAACCAAGCGAAGTTCAGGGGACACATGTGCAGCATATTGATCGCAGATGGAGTGAAGGCAGGCAACGACGTGCACCGACCATGTTTACGAGGATGCTCCGTACGCACGCGTTGCCCGCAAAAGTGCTCTTGTAAGCTGTGTATGCATCCTGGGCCTTCTTGGAACGCGGCAATTAGTTGCACATGGAACAGCTCAGTTTCCATAGGAATTTGAGGGGGGAAATCCGCATTGCAAACAGGACTTTCTACTGTCTCCTTACTTCTCGGACGAAACCGACCTGCAAGAGCTCCAAGAGGACGAAGGACACATTTCCGACATTTCAGCCAGAAGATAGCTTCAACTTTAAGCGATCATGTCAAAAGATACATAAAATGATTGACGTAGTCCACTGTATCAACTTGTATAATTTGCTATTGTAGTCTCAAGCTAATATTACCCAGCAAAGTATCAGATCTGAAGAGTTCTTAACCATGGCATACTCCTTTCCAGGGCATGCAACTTTATCCATAACAGAACAGGACAGGACAGAACGTACACTTCTGCTAGTCCCTCATCAGGCTGTTAATTATATTACTACTAGTACACGCCCAAATGCTCATACATTGGATTCCATTCAACTGTCCCCTCCATGTGTGACCTGCTTAAATACATGCCCCTGTGAGATCGACATAATTTTTCAGAGCCTTCGATTTGTATCCTCTCTTGTCTGCCATAAAAAAACAAACATATATACCCATAAGAATCCTGAGTGCCTTTTGTAATGATCATCAAATGCGTGATTGGTTCACCATCACATGGAGAGGCCATTATCTGTCCATACAAAGGTTGCAACAGCTAGAATGCATGTTGACGAATAATTCTTAAATTGTTATGTTACTATATCCACTAGATATACTTTTTATGGATAACGGAGAAGATTCACGAAGTATTCGTAAATCCTTCTACGATTACTCCATGATCGCAAGCTATTCTACGACCATGAAATTGTAACTCCTTCTACGACTACTCCGTGGTCGTAAGCTCTTCTATGGCCATACCCCACCCAATTAGAATTAAAGGAAATAAAACATAAATGGAGAAAATTCTCATCAAAAGATCAGCCAATAGAAGAAAAAAGTCCCTAATTCTGCAGAACATTCTGAGCACGTGAAAAGTCAATAGCCTAAAGATAAAAAAAAAGAAATCGTAAGTCTTTCTACGACTACTCCGTGGTCGTAAGTTCTTCTATGACCATCAAGTCGTAAACTCTTTTACGACCACATAGTCATAAGCAGTTATACGATCACCTTATGATCGTAGACTATTCTGCGGTTTCTATATCCCTAATCGACTTCTCAAACGACATCGTCTTACTATATCGTTGGGGCATTTGATAAGGTGGTTAGAACGTGCGTTTATCTAATAACCGCACACGATATCTCTCTGACAACAACCGCTGTATGGCGAACGGACCACTACGTCTCTTTGACAATAACTTTCGTCAAACGGTTATCACCCGAAACGTTACGATGTCTTCTAGAGCAAAACAACAGTCATCACTTTGTCAGCTAAAGGTTAATGTTAGGGGAAGAAGGGAGGCGAAGCCAGATTAGAGATAGTGCAGACTTTTTTTTTTGCATTACTCTTGTGATCATTTTTCTTTAATTAGTAATAACACAAGACGTAGGGTTATTATTCTACTAAGAGAAGGCCCGAACCTGGATAAAACTTCCGGTGTCCCTGTTCTGTAAGACCATAGTTTAGTCTTCTGAGAAAATTCTGAATCCAAATAAATCATATGTAAGATTGGTATTAAAACGCCAACACATGTCTTTTCATGTTCATCATTATGCTTATGCTCCATAGCTGTGCCAAATTGCAATGTCTGGTTCAGGCAATCTTTTCGGCTGGTAGTGCTAACATGCAGTGGCGGATCTAGAAATTTTAAGATGGGTATTCGAAATTACAAAATATTGTTCAATTGAAAACATAAAAGGTCCACAGTAGTGAAAATTTAAGTACAATTGTTTATATTAGAGACAACATCTCAAATAATATAAAATAATTCTAAAATAATCAAAAATTAACACGATGATGATTCATGCCTTGGAAACGAGATATAATGTCATGCAGACAAGCACAAAAAAGGAAGCAACTTCAGCAATGAGTGAAAAACAGAACTAAAAGACTAGTTTTAACCATGATGATTAGAATTCAAGATGAACTGTTTCCCTAGAACTACTAACCTGAGTCAAAGTTCACATCGGAATAATTCTACAATAGAGTTGTACAATCACAACGAGATACTTTAATTAAGTTAAAAGACAATTCTCTTTG
This sequence comes from Dendrocalamus latiflorus, assembly GCA_017311315.1. NCBI lineage: Eukaryota > Viridiplantae > Streptophyta > Magnoliopsida > Poales > Poaceae > Dendrocalamus > Dendrocalamus latiflorus. The sequence goes on from CM029631.1 coordinate 9,841,829, forward strand.
TTAGATTTTTGTATTCCCAATGGGAAGTTCAAAAGTGCTTTTATCGTGAACATACTTTGTTGAATGGTTTCTAACTAAGCAACTTAAGTAGTATGCTAAAAAACATGGATCAGATAGCCAGACATCAAAGAGGATCAAATCATCCAAGTGTCCAACACATCAAGCTACATGACAAACTTGATAACACTTATATATTTTCTAAATAATTGATGCATAAGTCATCAGAATATAATCAACTACTATGCAAAAACTTTAGAATCATTATAGATACCTCACTTCTTTAAGCAAAATGCAACTCACATCTTTATTTAGATGCATAATTTTGCTTCAAATCAGAGATCGCTAGGGGAGGAGAAGGAGACAGAGGGATTACCGGATTAGAGATATGAGGCCATGACACCATAGGGGTCACTAGATCGGGGAGGGTGAACCTATGTAGATGCACCGCATTGGCGAGTGGCGATGGCAAGGTGACTTGCGTTGCGAAACGACCGCTCCAGTGCTTCTATAAGACCAGAAGCTCTTACACCACCAAATGGAGAGAGACTTGAGTGAGAGAAGAGACTGAGTGAGACATAGAATTTCTACCATATGTCATGTGAATCACGATAGTGGGCCTAGTCCAGTGTTTGACGCTAATTCGGGCTTAGGAGAGGGAAATAGACTAAAAGGATCTAGCGATAATTTAGGCCGACTGAATATGAACAAGACGAATTTGACATAACTACTAATATATATATATTGCACATAGTATTTTTTTTGGTAAAAATTTTGGGTATTCAAGTGAATACCCATGACTTACGGCAGAACCGCCCCTGCTAACATGCCTGTCATTGTTCGAGCTATGGTGCAGTGATGATTAATTACAAATAGAAAACGGAAAGGTCGATCTGATTACCTTGGGACACCTCTTAATTGTAGGAGAACAGGGCAGGAAATTAGCCTGGTGCATTTTTTTGTTATTTCGAAGTGTTGTGACTTGTGACTACCCCAATGACGCAATGACGCAAAGGTTGTCAAGACCAGGATCCTGGGTAGAAATGGGATGCTTTCATGCTCACAGGGTGGAAGATTGTATGATTGAGTATAATCCTTCAAAATCTTCTCCTAAATATCAACAACAATATACAACAAAAACACAAATTCATAAACTTACCAAAACTCAGAGCCAAAGATGGCAAAACTTTAGAAAAGCAAACCAACATCGGTCAGACCTCTAATTGCTAGCGGTCAGACCTCTAGATGATGAACAGTAAAATCAGCATGATTTCAAAACTAATAATTCATATAACTTTTGATCCGATGATCCCAATGACTTAAAACTTGCTATACACCTTCTCTAGGATGTCACAAACCTATTCTAATCAACATTCAAGAGAATAGTTGCCAAAACTATGATATTTTCTATTTGAAGGGATGTTGCATCAACCTAGGCAAATGAGGGAAATCTTGATTTGCTCATTCTCGTGGGTCCTAAATGATCTAGTGACCTTAGATGGGCTCTCACATATCATAGCAAACTAGATTACAGTACGAATTCAATATAAATCACCCAAATAAGCAAAACCCTAAAATCACCTCTCTCTCTCTCTCTTGAGGAAAACTAAGCAAACTCAAAAACTTCTTATAAATCATGTCTAGATGGATGAGATCTTATCTCCATGAGACATCTTTACCTATTACACGTCCTTAACATTAGAAAATATTAAGAAAGAAATCCAAACAAAAAAGCCAAGCAAATAAAAAATATAAGTGGAGATCTATGGCACAACTCACTTAGGTAAATTTTAGATATTCATATCATTTGAAGATGAATATTTTTATAGCCAATCCCTCAGGATAGTGGAGCTCTAAGCCTAGAGCACACACCTAAAAAGCTCTGTACTTAGAAACCCTAACCTAGAAACCTTTAGAGAGACATCCCTCTCACAACTCAACATAAGATTTATATAGTGGAGTTTTCTCACCTCTTACTTAACCATAATCAGCATATATTTAGTGGATCACACCACTTACACATGAGGATACCTGCTAACCTATGCACAAATAGATTTTACTCTCTCACACACTTGCACGCTTTCCAAAGTGCCACTTCTCAAAAGCTCCAATAGTCCGATAAGATATTTCATCCACAAAAACATGACCTAAACCACTTAGACCATTGCTGCGGTTTTGCTGCCCCAAGTCCTATGGCACACCAACATCACACTGTAGTCCGTGATACCCAATGTTTGCCACAAGATCGTATATCTACTCCAAGAACCACTTGAAATGCACAAGATCAATTGGCACATCACATGCACGTATTACATCCTCACGATCCTTGTCTTTCTCTTGTGCTCTTGGCTTGAGATGATATTTTACCCGGACTTATACCACACTTCATAGCCAACAAGTCTTGGTCTTGCCGTTGGCCATAATCTATTATCAAAGTACCTATACGTCAAAGACAAAGTAATTGATGCAAGCACAAATAACATACACTTGACTCTCAATTAGCAAAATATATGCATGGACCTACGCTATGATTAATACATGCATGGACACACCCTGACTAATACCTGTACAAAATCTGTCATGAGTAACACCACAAGAATCAACTCAAAATAAACTCCTTTCAGAAATAGGGACTAGTCTAACTGCAGCACATATGCCAGTTAAACCGCCACTACAGCCAATCAGGCCATAACCTAAACACCAGTTGGACTGCCAGCAACGTTCGATCACACTCCACCAATTAGATTGCCACCTCTGCCTGGTCTGACCGCAACCACACAGCGGTCAGACTGCCACCTTAGACCGATCTGACCGGTGCTACCAAAAAAAGTATATGTCATGATGCAAATTCATAAAAATCAAACTTAATTAATAAAAGTAAAACATAAACAATATTAAATACTCATCACTCTTATAGTACTATCCATATGGTCTTACAGAGATCAATAGTACGGTAACTGAAAATCTTGAATGGCTTTGCTACTGCAAAATGCGCTTCTACTGACGGTGGAACAGACCAGATACGTTACAGTGGTGAAGCCAATGTACCAGTGGCTACAACTTCGATATTTTCTACTCAGGATGTTTTCCTCGAGGGAACTGCTTCAACTTTCTCAATTAATATCCTAAAAGGTTAAGAAAAGAACTCAATTTGTAAAACAGATTAAGCACGTTTGAAGGTTAATATTTCCCCTCAGCACGTTGACCTCAAAAGTTGTTGGACAGCAGGACACACAGTACGCGGCATGACTCGAAATTTGAGAATCTGATTGGAACATCATATGTTTGATTGTTTAAGCACACGTAGGGCTTGTTGTTTTCGACGGAAGCTAGCGGTTTTTATTTTTGTTACAGTATCTAACTTTTAAATATGGTATTTTCTCAAGACGGATTCTACAAGTTAATTGTAGTACACGTTAAAAGACTAACATCTGTATCGCGAACGAGTATCTATCTCTCCGTAATCTCTCTTATAAACAGCTAAAATTCAAAAATTTTAGTCAAAAATTATAAGCTATAGCTGAACCAAACAGGGCCATACAGCGATCCATGCATGCATCATGTATGGCCAGCTGCCCTGAAGAATTGAACCCGCACCAACCTCAAGTTTTTCAACATCTTGGCTGGCAATTTGTCAAAGTGGTAGGCCTGAGTGCCTGACCTGACCTACTCATCACAATCATATTGCACGGACCATTCAACCGACGGGCAACAGTCTCAGCTTGGCTCTCTGCTCTGCACAGTGCTTTGGTTGTTTTGCACAAGCAAAACTCCAGTGGAAGTGTGGAAGCAAAGTTTGTCCGTGCAAAGTGCAACCTATTAATCTAGATGGCCAGATGAGCGAGCTTGCGGGTAAGGAACAATATCTTTTGTCTGTATTTTGTAAAATAGTAATGAATGATAAAAGTATTAAGGTACATACGATTTTAAACTCAGAAAGTTATTTAGAGAAACAGTTTAGAAAAATCGTCCCATTTATTTTGACTTCTCAAGAAGTATGCGAGCTTTTGGCTGAATGAATGATAGCTTTTGGCTGAAAATAAATAGTAGTAGTTGAAAAAAGTATTTTTAGAAAGAGGTGGCGAGCGATGGGGAAAGTAAAACAGATATGTATGCGCGAAATAGGAGTGAGAGGAGTAAAATATATGATGTCTATAATTTATTTTATCTTTAGAGCAAGATAAAATTAAAAGAAACAAAGAAATCATTTTGAAAAATCCGATACTCATATGGGCTACATGAACAGACGCTTTTTGTGTCATGAAATCGCTACGAACAGTCACTGACATTTAGGGTCCATGAATTGAATTACGCCTTTGGATGGACCCATATGTCCCATTACTTCTCTCTTAAATAAGCATACACGTGCTAGCTTGTTTCTAACCTATGCTTTTGTGCAATTATATACTACTTCTACTTAGTAATTAATGCTTTGACAACAAATGAACAGGTGAAGTAACGCTAAGAGCATCTCCAACAGTGACTTATGAGCTAGCTCTAAGCATATTATTTCATATTTTAATAGAAGAGAGAGAAAAGCTATCTCTTGATCAAGAGCTAGTCTCATACACACATTCCAAGATTATGTGAGAGTGTCATGTGAGGCTATTTATGTTATGAGCTATGTGCTAAAGTTAGTACTATTGGAGAAGTTATCTTAGAGCTAGTAACTAGCTCATACTGTTGGAGATGCCCTAAGACTGTCGTTTTTAGCCGGGGAAGAGAGAGAAACATGGCAGGGTGCAGCTTTAGGAAACAGCATCAGCTGCTGGTGTGTGGAAAGAAGGGATGGAAAACTATTCCGGGTCAGAGAAAGGAAGCAGCCACGGCATCATGCATTGGTGGAACCAAAGCAGAGGAGAGAGAGATGAGCAGAAGAGATGCAGCAGCAGCAGCAGCAGCGGAAGAAGAACACTGGGCAATGGCAACTAGCCCCTGATTCTCTCTCGCGCACTCTCTCTCTCTTCACAAGATGACAAGCAAATGGCTACATCCAATAGCCTTGCTGTACATGTACTCATTAGTTGTATTTTGTTTCAGATTCTTTCTATAAGGGCATGTACAATGGTATGAGCTAGTTACTAGCTCTAAAATAACTTCTCCAATGATATTAACTTTTAGCACATAGCTCATAACATGAATAGTATTTACATAGCCTTAACAGCTCACTGAATTTTTAGCAGATTTGGCACTCTTAATCACGATATTTACAAAAGTAGCAATGTGTATATTGTATTTACAGAAATGTTACTTTTGTCTTCCGGTGGACGGACGGCAGCGTCGGCGAGACGACGCGTGGGGGCCGCCGGCGGCAGGCAGCTTGCCTGCCGGTGAAGAGACGGCAGGTGATTAAGCCGACTGATTAGCTGGCCTAATTACCTATCCTAATTTTTTGTTTAGTGTTTATTTGAATTTTTTAATATACAAATGAGCTCAAAATTACAAAAAAAATATGTACATGCACTTGATATTGTAATTTTTGGATAATTTTAACTATTGTGAATGTTGCTCAAATATTCATACAATTTCGATATTGTACAAGTTTTTATATATATCAAACGAGGTCCAAAATTATGAAATTTTATGTAAAACCTCCCGATATGGTCATAGTTATTGCATAGTTTTTTGAAAATTTTATGTGGTCTACAATTATCACATTTATTTGGGTTAATTTAATCATGAATTTACAAATATTTCACGATTTTTTATGATTAAATTCATGATTAAATTAATCCGAATAAACATAGTAAATTCAGACTACATAAAATTTTAAAAAAATTATACAATAACTATGACTATGTCAAGAGGCTTTACATAAAATTTTATAATTTTTGGAGCTCGTTTGCTATATGTAAAAACTCATAAAATATAAAAATTATATAAAATTTTCAGCAATATTCACAATAGATAAAATAACCCAAAAACTACATTATAAAGTACATTGTGTCGGGATATTGTACATAAATTTTTGTAATTTTTTGAGCTCATTTGGTGTGTTTAAAAATTCAAACAAACACTAAGTACAAAAATTAGGACAGATAATTAAACTGGCTAATCAGCCAGCTTAATCACCTGCCATCTCCTCACCAGGTAGCAGGCTGCCTGCCATCTGCTAGTGGAGTGGCAGGGGCCTGCCGCTGGTGCCCCCCACGCATTGCCTCGTCGGCGCTACCGCCTGCCCACCAGACAGCAAAAATGATATTTCTTCAAATACGATGCTCATACTACTACTTTTGTAAATACCATCGCTAAAAGTGTCAATCCGCTAAAAAAGTCCTAGAGAACACAAGGATGTATAAAGATACGGAAAAATGTAATATTACTACGCATTGTCAGAGAAAATGTCGTTGCTTCCAACGAGTTTCTAGCACATATATAGCACTATTGCAGTACGTATTTACAGAAATAGACGTATGCGTCAAGTATTGACAAAAATAGCGTTTCTGCCATCTAGTGGTTAGACGGCAACGCCGGAGGGGTGACACGTGTCCCGGCCGTCCCTGGTAAGTAATGAAGTCGGCTTAATTAACTGCCTTAATTTTTTATATAATATTTATTTAAATTTTAAAATATAGCAAATAAACTCAAAAAATTATGAAATTTTATGTACATTCTCTTGACACAATATAATTTATTGTGAAATTTTTTAACAATTTTATCCGCTCTGAATGTTGTTGAAAAATTCATACAATTCAAATATTTTTAGGAGTTGTTACATATAGCAAACGAGCTTAAAAAATTACAAAATTTTATATGAAACCTTCTGACATAATCATAGTAATTGTATAATTTTTTTGAGAATTTTATTTGCTCTGAATTTGCTACATTAATTTATGTTATTTTAATCGTAAAATTAGCGATGCTCAGGCATCTTTTGCAGTATCTGACGTCTGTCATTCGCACATATGTCAGTCCATTGCTACTATCTTTTATTTCTCGTTGTGTCCTTCGCATATTTGTCACTCTGTCCATATCGCCCCCCATCGCGCGCTCCCTTGTTTGCACTAATGTCGTTATGTTCGTGCCATCCCCTTGCCCGCTTCTTCATCTGTATATTTGTCAGTATTACCATACCGTCCTCCCTCATCCAAAGTGTTGCATGTAAATAAGGAGTTCTTAATTTGCGGGGTAAGTGCATCGGGTTCCCTTTTCGCTCGGCCATAAATACGAACATCTCGTTGTTTATCATCGCTCATCACAGAAGCTCATTCTCGTAGTCATCGTTCAAAATTAAGATTGTGTAGCTTATTATTTTGAAAAGGTAGTACATAGCTCATTAAGGACGTGGTAGAAGGACACGGTAGTGCTGATTTCTTCTCCTGAAAGGTAGGTAATTTTTATTGCGTATTTTCTGAAGGAAGTATGAGATTAGTCATACCAGGGATGAAATGAAATGGGCATGCACCCTCGATAATGTCGCAACATGCATATGCAATAAGCCGAAGCTCCTGCACAAACCATGCTCACATGTGTACAAGGCATGTGCACAAATGAGGCAGATGTCCGAGCCGTACATCTCAGAGTACTATGACATGCAACACCTTTTTAGTACATAGAGTACAGAGTTTCACTCATACGGTTTGGACATGGACGATAGGGATCTTTGGCCAGACATATCGCAATGGGCCCCCAATAAGGAGTTGAAGATAACTACGAAGGGTCGTCAGCAGACGCGACACTTCCAAAACAATATAAAATGTGAGCCAACGTAGCAGCATTACCCGCATAGTGAAATGCAGAATATGTCAGACCTCCAAGCACTCAACGAAGGATTGCCCCAATAGACGGAGCTCATCTGGTCGCCATTCAGTGTCATAATTTCATGTATCTTTTATTGTATTACATTTAATTCACATTTGTACCAATTTGAGATGTAATTGTTAATTAACTAATTGATTACCTAAATGATTAACTCCGTAATCTATTATCGCACATGATGTATGTAATATTGTTGCGTTCTTATTTGTACTCCTTTCTATAATGTACGTTTATTTAATGCATATCGACCCCTCTAGCTTAATGCACATGACGCAGCATTTGAACAGTCCACTCAATAAGTACCAACTACAATGACGCATACACCATTCAATTACATGCTTTACAAGATTGAACATAACTGCTACAAGCTTATCTGTGCGTGCCTACTGGTAGAAAGTGCCTCGCGCTACCCACATGGAGGTTGCAGTAGGGGGCGTCTCGGACGTGGTTGATCGTCATTATAGTGGTACGCACATATACAGTTAAGGTTCGCACAACAGTATATGGGATCATATGAACTTCCTTTATTGACAATCTCCTCGTTACCCCTCTCGTGCTTTATCTATTGGTGGAGGTCATCATTCTTCTTATTGAGACTATTAATTCGTGCCTCCATCTTTAAGATTCACTCCTATAGTGTATTTACGTACCTCACAATATAGCATTCATAGAAAGAATGATCCAACAGACGAAATCGCATTTCACCGTCGGTTAGAAAAGAGAGTTAATATAAAATATACTAGTCACTCTCTCTCGCTCGCTTCCGTACCTACACAGCACAGCCCCTCTCTTGTTCCCACAATAATCCACACCGTAGTCCACACACACTGATTTGACCTCACCATCACCGCCCCCTCCTCCGCCCACTCCACACCCTTCTCTCTCATCACTATTCCCGTCTCTCCCTCTCTCTCTCTAGAGCTTCCCCTGTTCTCCCCCCTCTCTATCTCCTCCACAATTCCAAACCCCTTTTCCACCTTTTCCTCTTCTCTGGTTATATACATTTTTGCGGGTTCAAAAGCATTTGGCAAGTTTGAACTCGCTCCCAGCTGTCCTCCATTCCTTTCCCCCGTTCTCTCTCTCGCACTCGCTATCAACTCCCCCTCGTTCTCCGCCTCTATCTGATCAAATGCCGCGAGATCAGTGCGCGTGAGGTGAGCACCCTCGAACCTTTCTTCTCCTCTTTCATAATCTGGTATCCTCCCTACTCCGTTGCTTGCATTAATTGGCTGGGTTCAGGGAAGCGGTTTTGCTCTCGGGGGAGGCTCTCGAGTGGTTTTCGTGAGTTCTTGGAGTTGGCATTCGCGGTTTCCAAGCTTGGATTTTCTTCTGTGTTTTTTCTTGTCTTTTTCTGGAGTTTCATTTGCTTGTCGTGCGCGGAGTTTCCTATTCGGCGCACACAGTTCCTTGGAGGTTATTGCGGATTTTCCTTTGGTGATTTTGGTATACCCTTGGTATTGTGGGCTTTCATTGGAGTTCTACTGCAGATGAACATGTGAGTCGTAATGAGTTTTCGGAGTTCTTCTTCTTCTTCTTTTGTTACATTTTTTTTGGGCTTCGAGCTGCGTGCTTTGGATTTGGAGCACTAGGAAGCTTTATATTTTCAATGGATTCAATCTCTAGCATTTCAATGTGTTCTTTTGGTTTCGCATTTGGGGTTCAGAGCTCCAATTTTTCTTCTTTGGAGGAGAAAAGTGAGAGAGCTTCAGCATTGTCCGCTATTTTGTCGGAAAGCCCACTGCATTCGTATCACATGGCACTGTTTTCTTTCTTGTGAGCTCACATCCCCCCCCCCCCCCCCCCGCCCCCCGCTCTTCGTTTGCTGCGTCGGCAACCATACCATCTACGGTGAAAATGTGTCGGCGTTAGGGGTTTCACGTTTTATTCTCTGTAAATCTTTTTTTTATGCTAGTGACATGTCGATGGCCGTATCTATTAGTATAACACTGAAGCTGTGGAATGCTTAACTTTTTTAAATTCCTATTTTATCATCCATTAGAACAAAAGCTTGATCTTTGCCGTCTAAGGCTTCCTCGTTCTTGGGTCAATCTTCCTTCTGTTTAGTCCGGCTAGAACAATGGGAGCTAACTCTGGTTTAACTTCTTGTAATTTTTCTCTTCAGGCAGACTGCAAACACCACAGCTATGGATCAATACGAGGTGTTGGAGCAGATCGGCAAAGGAGCATTTGGTTCTGCTCTGCTGGTCAGGCACAAGGTGGAGAAGAAGAAGTGAGATTAGCACCACATTGCTCCCATTTCTTAGAAAAAAATGAAATAAATTCGCTTTTTGGTAGCAGTATCTTTCATCCGTTTTGATCATTTGGAGCCTGTGAACTGTGCAGGTATGTATTGAAAAAGATCCGGCTTGCCAGGCAGACAGACCGCACTCGACGGTCTGCCCACCAGGAGGTAAGCAACCTCTGCAGTTCTGCTTTGTAATGCTACTTTTTTTAGCATTTTGTGCCTAGTTATGATTTCACACAGTGTCTTTTGTTCACCAAGAATGGCTTGTGCAGGTCAACTCTTGGTACACAATGATTAGTTTTGCCAGGTTTTGGTTTCCCAAATAACTAGTGTGGTGTTGTTGTTGTTGACGATGATGATGGCCTTTTCCCCTAGAGATGTCAACTCATCTGAACTAAGACATCTTATGTTCGATGATTACGATGTTGTTTGTATACTTATGTAAGCTGGAATCTCAATGCAGATGCAGCTCATCGCAACAGTGAGGAACCCTTTCATTGTGGAGTATAAGGATTCATGGGTGGAGAAGGTTAGTGGGAGTAAATAGGAAAAAGATCTAATGTAACAAGTAGATCATCACGTTTTATACACGGCATCATGCTGAATGATCTGAGAATCTTGAAATGTTTAACAACCTGTCTTGAAATAAATACTTGCATTATAATTCCCTCAATCTATTAGCTTGAATTTTGGCCCAAACTGATAGTATTAAAAAAAAACAGTTCACTTCATTTTCATTTTATATTTCAATTTCAGGGTTGCTATGTTTGCATCGTCATAGGGTACTGTGAGGGAGGAGACATGTATGTATCTCTCTTGAGGTGAAATGTGATGTTTGCTGATCCATTGTCAAACTTAGTGGGATTTGTTTTATCGCTAACATGACCTTTCTTTGTCCAGGGCTGAAGCTATTAAAAGTGCTAACGATAACCATTTCTCTGAGGAGGTATAATAGTTCATGGCTTTGTTTTCATTTGTACATTTTTAGCTTGTTCCTTGATACCAAAGCATGCACCATCAACTCTTCTCTCGTTTCGCAGAAGCTTTGCAAGTGGCTCGTGCAACTTCTCATGGCCCTTGACTATTTGCATGCAAATCACATTCTTCACCGTGATGTGAAGGTCAGTAATGTTGCTATGTTTGAATAGCACATCTACAACATGGAAATATGTTTGCTGAATTGCTCTTTTATCTGAAATGTTTCAGTGCTCCAATATTTTTCTTACTAGGGATCAAAGTATAAGACTTGGTACGTCACTTTTCATTTACAAGTGCATGCTTCATAACTAGTTAGATAATTTTGGGTGCAATGTAATTTCCATTCTAAACACATGCAGGTGACTTTGGGCTTGCAAAAATATTGACCCCTGATGATCTGGCATCCTCTGTTAGTACTTAAACATTTCATTTCTCTCGTACACATTCCATTATATTGGTAGTAACAACTTTTATGCTCCTGATGAAGGTGGTAGGAACACCAAGTTATATGTGCCCAGAACTTCTTGCTGATATACCTTATGGTACCAAATCTGATATTTGGTCACTAGGTAATGCATCATTCAAATGTAAGAAACCATACGCACTCACTTAGACATATATTCCTTGGATCGTAATGCTTAAATCACTCTGTTTCAGGATGTTGTATATATGAAATGACTGCTCTCAGACCGGCATTTAAAGCTTTTGTAAGTTCTGAGCTTACTTTTATTAGCTTCTTTTGTAGTCAATTATGAACTTGTGCAAGTTGATTGCTGAACTAATAAATGACTTCGTATATGCTTTACTTTTGCTGATTGTACTTAGTTCCTGTTGGTCTTTTCTTTGTCTTACCTTACTGAATTTAATAGCTTTTCCCCAGCAATTGTCACTACTTACACACATGTTTTGTGTTAGTCACTTGACTCATTCAAGTGCACATTTTACTCTCAACTCAATTTGGAAGATAAATTTAGACTGCTGATCTCACCTAATGGCAGGGCACTCTTCAATTGATTTGACAAATTATGATTTCATCATTTTTTATAGGATATGCAAGCTCTTATCAGTAAGATCACCAAGTCAATCGTATCACCATTGCCAACAAGATATTCCGGTGCATTGTGAGTTTCTGAGAGTTACACTTTTGTTGTCCACTTAATTTCGCTTGTAACTTGACTGGAGCATGTTCCTGAAAGCTTTATTCCCTCATGCAGTAGGGGACTTATTAAGAGTATGCTACGAAAAAGTCCAGATCACAGGCCAAGTGTAATTTCTCGATAACCCCGTTATGTAGAATCAATTACTAATTAAATATGTTTTCCCTCCAATAAGAATCTTTGCATCATTGTTTTGTGCAGGCAGCTGAACTACTCAAGCATCCACATCTCCAACCTTATGTGCTGCAAGTCCATTTGAAATCTTCTCCTGCTCGCAATATACTTCCTGCCCATCTGTCTCCTAGTGACAAGGTTAAGAAAATGACGTTTCCCACTGAGTCCATGTGCAGAAGCAAGGGCAGGAGGAACTCTTTGGGTAATGAGAGGATTGTGACCTTCAGCAAACCTTCTCCTGAAAGGAATTCTGTCAGCTCTATTCACAGTATCAAGGATTACACGACTACACAGAGTGTCAAAGAGTTGTCTATTGATGACAGTCAAGCTGAGGAGGTTAGTAGTAAAACCTTTACCACAAGGACCTCAAGAATCATGAAGACTCCCAAGAGTACTTCGGTCAAGACAATAACAACTCCTCATCTAGAACCTCCAAAAGCATCTTACAACAGAACAAATCGGAGTGAGGTATGGCACATTCCTCATATTCTAAATGCTGTTACACTATTAGCAGTACTAAAAAAACTAGCAGTTTCATTTAAACCCTTTTTACAGGATGTTCTGGATGCTGTTACACGACTTGCTCAGTGCATATAATTTATCTTAACGTCCATTTGGTCGATCATCTTTCAATTGAACCTTGGTCTAATAATTTTTTCGAAAGTGGATGGTTATAATAAGTTCCATTGAAGTTTTGATTCAATAAACTGCAAGATTTAATGTTTCATCCTTTTGAATATGTGCTGTTTTAGCATTTTATTTTACACTCCCTGTGTGCTTCCACGACTAATTTACTTGGTTATGTTTTAAGGGAGACAGTGTCACATTTATTATCAAATTTCTATTTTGGATTTCTTTCAGGTGCTTCCAAGAACACCAGTCAACAGAAGTGCTCGACCAGCCCGCAGAGTATCCCTCCCATTGCCAACCTTTGAGACACCCAAGCGCAGCATCAGCATCCTGGACCGGTTGGAATCCCCAGATGTGTCTGTGAATTCACCTCGAATTGACAGAATCGCCGAATTCCCACTAGCTTCGTCTGAGGAGCCATTGTTCTCAATCCGCAAGCCCTCTTCTGCTCATGGCTCGTACTCCACCACACCGCAGCAGTTCATCGACCGGTCAATTACCAAGGACAAGTGCACGGTCCAGATATTCCGCACCGACGGGGACAACGGGAGCGACTCTTCGGGCCGCAACGCCACCGCTGCCTCCAGCCGCGGCTCCTCAGACTCCAGGCAGCGGCGGTTCGACATGTCGTCGTACCAGCAGCGTGCGGAGGCACTGGAAGGCCTGCTCGAGTTCAGCGCGCAGCTGCTGCAGCAGGAGAGGTACGAGGAGCTGGGGATCTTGCTGAAGCCGTTTGGCCCTGAGAAGGTGTCCCCCAGGGAGACGGCCATCTGGCTCACCAAGAGCTTCAAGGAGACAGGGTTGTAGCCTGCTCACCTTGCTTAGGCATGACCGGAACTTTCAGTTTTGTAATGTGCAATGTAGCTCAGGTAGGCTAAGAGGTATTAGCATTCAGTCTAGCTGCTGGGAGTGAACGCCACCTCAGTGTTATCCCAGCTTAAGATTTACCTTGCTACTTTTTTCTAGGCCCCCAGTGTTAACTAGGATGTAGCAGTGGAGTTGTAAGTCTGAGCCAGGAAGTAGTGAAATCCTGTCCTGTAACCATCTAGTGCTTCAAAGGTAATTTGGCCTTCCAAGCCTCTCTTGATCAGGGCTGGAGAGAGTTTCAGTGGATTGAGCAACATCTTAGTTGCTTGCTTATGCATCCATGTGCCAAGATTACATCTTGAAGCCTGTTCGTAAAAAAAAAAAGGATTACAATTTGAACTCACTTGGAATTTGGAAGAATAAGAGCAGAAAAGTTTTTGATCGTTCTGACCTAGGGTGCTTGCATGCGTATGCCTAGCTAGGTTAGGTTTACACCATATCCTGATGGGTAGAGTAAACTGTGCTGCCTTATCCCTAGTAGGCAGCGGTGGCCATGTGAATCAGGATTCAGGAAAGAGGCAAGGACAGGGAACTTGAGAGAGGAGCTTGTGCTAGCCGAATCTGTCCATGTGCTGCCCCTGCTCTCCCTAGGTCATGTCCTGGTATCTGCCTACCCGGGGAGAAAACTACAAACTGTTTGGGTTTCGCGATGCTAGAATCATGGGCAGTGCTGTGCTTTTGGCCTCTTGCAGCTGTCTTCAACTGTTGACAACGCCATGACCGTGTACGAAAAATGCTGTCGTCCTCTGCCCTTCTCATTTCTCTGTGCATGTGTGAACTCATGCTTCTGTTTTTACCATCCAACCTCGCATATGATCTATACGGTTTTGTGTAGAAACTGTGCGCGGATCGATATATGTCCACGTGCGCCGATGAAACGGAGTGTAGTGTACCTTGCGAGCGATTACAGAAGTGATCAGCTCTAGGCTGGAGGTGTACCGACGCACCGACCGATGAACTGGACAAAGGGCTGCTCAGCTCTGTACTGTACATGGTCCAAGCTGCAATGTTCTTCCACGATCTCTCACAATCTTGCTTGTTTTCTTTGTTTCAGATTCTTATCCCCTATTTCCTTCCTGCACTGGTGCGGTGGTCAACACGAGGCGGGTGCAGTGCAACCAAACCCAAGTGTGATGGAGGCTGGAGAGCCACATTATTATGCATCTGTCGCTTTTGGAAGTTGGTAGATGGATTTATTCATCATATACCCTCCTCTTAGATGGAAATTTAAGATTTACCCTCCTGATCCACATGTCAGTGACTTATGATAACCCCATATGTCATTGAGGTGGGAGGGTAAATCCTGAATTCCCAAAATAAAGGGAGGGTATATGATCAACTTTCCCTTGGTAGATGAATAGAATGGGGTCGGTGTTTTTTTTTTGGCTGGGTTTTATAGTTTATATCTTAAATTTTTGAATTCTGGACTTTTTAGTTATTTGCGTGAGAGTGTACAAAGAGAGACTCGCATGCGATTTTGGTTGGTATAGCTGAAATCGGTATAATGTCTATTACAATTAACTTATAGATCAAAACACTCTATTTGAAAGCTAGCATAAGTCATAAATCAGAAACCAAAAAGAACTTGGCAATGTTTGCCACTTTGGCCACTAATCTTTATAATAGATATGCTATGAGAGTGTATTTCATGGTGAATCTTTTCATAGGTGATCCATCTAGCCAATCTCGGTACTATTTGCCAAATCGATGGACAAAGCTAGGATATTCAGCCGTACACATTGTAAGACGACTTATGTTTGGGTTTAAATGGTTTGTTTTAAAAAATCGACTATATTTATTTAAATCAATTAGATTCTAGACCATCAGATGGAGATTCAATGTCCTAGATTGGACCCTAAAATTCTATATAAATATAACCCTGACCTAACTCCTCCCTCCTCCATAGCCGCCGCCACTACCCCCACCCCTCTGCGCGCCACCACCCTCTTGATCAGCGTCCGGCGGTGCCACGGTCGATCCATTACCACCCCGGCATCCCTCTAAGCCCGGTGGCCACTGGTGAACCCTAATCCTAATCGGTGAACGTAAACCTTAACTCGGTGCCTCTGTTGAAGGCGCCGGCACTAGTTACAGGGAGCCTCGCCGGAGATGGAGATGGTGATGGGCGGGAGCACGAATCTTGACACAAATTGAACAAGATGAAATTCAACTAATTTCTAAAAAACTGTCGTACGTTGTATAGCAATTCTAGAGTTAAAAATAAGATGACCTATATTCAGCAGCCAAGGAGTTAGTACTCCCCCCCCCCGGGCGCCAATCCTGGACTCCTGGGCTTTCGGCCCAGCGAGCCGGGCGGTTGCAATCCTTGTTCGGCTCTAGTTCCATGCGCGACCAGAACCATGCAACAAACTCATCGCGATCGAGCTGCTGCTTCACTTACCAGCCCGACCTTGCTGATTTCATCAGAATGCTGCTGCATTGATCCTCGGGTTTGAAGGTTTGAGACGCTGCCTCCTGACCCAAGGGGTGGCAGGGATGCTTGCTGCTCTCAGTTGACACACACACTCGTACTGGGCCCACCCTCGACGCAACAAGGCCGGCCTCGCGAGATCACGTGACCGCATCGGACAGGGACACCCACCGGCCGATTGATTCAAACTTGCGCCTCCAACATCCGATTCCATCTCCGCCTCCGATTCATCCGGTAATAGCCCTTCGTTCGTACTAACTCGGAGGGGATCGATTGTGTAAGAACACATTTTTAGGAATAGGGCCGTCGTATGTCTTGTAATAGCCTAGCAGTTTAGTTGCGGACAGAAATAGTATTATACTGCTCACGAACATTTAAAATGGTTAATTTGATTAAAATATAATCTAAAAATCAACTTTAACAATTATAAGGGCACCTAAGTCTAAAACTAAACTTACAATCAAAAGAACCGAAAAAAAACTCCACAAAAACACTTGAATGCGGTCGTAATCTTAACACGAATACTTATAACATTCTTTCTTCACCAGATCTCTGTGTGGGTAGAAAATAAAGTAAGACTGAGTACAACCAACTGCACTCAATAAGTCATATAGTGAGATGCTATATAACTACTTGCTAGGATTTTCAAGAGATGAGTATATATGGGTCCTATTAAGTATTTGTGGTTGCAGTTTTATTTGTAAACATTTTTAAACACAAAAGAACAATAACTTCTTAAGAAATTGGGATTTCAAAAATTGATTGCCAAACTTCAACATCTCTAAATTATTTCTAAATCTACTTATACTTCACTGTTGGAATCACCCATTAAACACAACTTCATTTACCGGAAGCACGGCGTATTCGAATACCATTAATCACGACTCTATAGAGTTGCCCAACTTTACCCATAAAATCTTTTAACTCCCACGACAGAGTTAAGAAAACAAAGCTTTTCACTACCCAATCCTTTATACAGCCTTTACCCAGTAGGTGTTGTTTTCCAACAAACTCAGGTGGCCCACGGCCTCACCCAATTCGAAGTGGATCTACTGTTGTTAAGTATGGTTTTACCATTTCTATGCCACATACTCCCTCAGTCTCCCTCCACCCTTTACAGATATTCAATCTAATTTAAGTAGCTACTAAACTAGGTTTGACGAATCAATGCTTGTGGTTGAGCGATCACCATGTTCTTTACTTAGCATAAGATTCTAGTCCTTACATTTTCACTGAGTCAATTTCTATCCATAAGCCCTTGTTTCAGTGCCTATCAGCACTACCACCTTTCCGGTCCAAACCTCCACCTTAGGGCAAAGTCATGGACCTGACCGTCCCGTGGTTTCCCATGATATCTCCTTATCCTAGCTCCACTATTTAAAACTCTACTGGCACAATGCCGAATCTCTTATTAGTGTAAACTGTTGAGTTCCTAGTCTACCATGATTATTAAATACTATATTTAATACCACTAAGTCTTGTTAAGGTAAATATGATTATCAAATCAAATAGAGTTTTTTCATATGGTAGAACATAACTAATATCGTATTATTCTAAACATTTATTGTATACAAAATAACAGTGCACAAATAACATAATAAAAATACTGATAATTAAATAATTAAAGGAATGTAGAAACATGATTAAAAATATGTGACTTGCCTCTTTGTCCATAGTATCTAATTGTTCAACTGTAGTCTTCAGGTTGACTTCTTGTGGTTCCTTTCTCAACCAATTTGTTAGGTTCGAGTACTAACGTGGAAAATGAATGCAAATGAGTTCCTACTTTGCAGAGTGCAAGCTGAAAACAAAAAACCATAAATAACCAAATAAATACAAAGAAAATAGGATTAGGTGGTTAGGTTCAGGTGGTGCTTGGTTTGGTTGAACGGAGTTGGGATTGGGCTAGATGGGTCCGAGACGGTTGAAGAAGTATATAGGTGTTATATGGGTTTCTGTGAATAGCTGCGGGTATGGATGGTATTGGGTTTGGGATCAAAATATCATCTAGGTGATTTAGATATCTACCAATGTCTAGGATAGTGAGATGGAGTTGGAAATGGCGTAGATGGGCTCAAGACGATCAAAATGTGTGTGTGTATAGGGTTCCAATGAATGATGACGGCTGACACAGTACCAGTCTACCAGACATAGGTTCGGAACAATATCTGGACTGGTTAGGGTTTCATCAAAGCGTATTTAGGCTAAGCAGAGTTGAAAGGGACTTCATGGCTTAAAATGGTTTAAACAAGTATATTTATACCTAATTGGTTTTGGTGGACGGTACAAGTTCGGACCGTGTTAGGTTTAGCGTTTTGAACAATGTTCCAATAGTTTTGGGTTTTGTTGATAGCTAATATAGGAAAACAGAGCTAGAATTAGGGTAGATGGGCTCGAAACGAACAAAATTCTAGGTTGTTTTAGATTGTTTCATAGCACAAATATATAGGTTGCCTTTCGCCTCCATCAATCAGTCGAGCTATCTGTCCATGTCAAGAGCCATTTCCAACTATGATGTGTGGACACTGCAGTCAAGCACCTAGTCCTGACATCCTAGGGAGGGCTTGTGTCAAATTTCACAGCATTTGGATCAGTGGTTTAGAAGTTAGCTCTTTTCTTGAATCATGTGTAATATTGTTTTGTACTTTCCCTCATTGAGCGGTCAGACCACAAGGATCCGAGCTATTTGATCGGCAGGCAGTCAGATCGGTGCCTGAGCGGTCCAACCGTCGAGCGGTACGACCGGTGAAGCAAGTGGTCCTTCCGAGGCTTGGTAGTCAGATCGCACCTAAACCAGCGATTAGACCAGCTGGGACAAAAACTCTGATGTGAGTTGTGTTCTTTGGCTCTTGGTTTTGGTGAGCTTCACTACGTGTTGATAATACCTAAGATTTCTTTTTTGAAAGAGTCATTCACCCCCTCTAACTCGCCATTCCAATCCTACAGTTATGTTTTTTGTTTACAGGATTGTCTTTCAATGTTGCAAGACATAAACAGTACCAAAGTTCATATACCTTTGCGGTAGACCACAACATCTCTCATTATGTCCCCCATGGGTACAATAAGTTGAGGACAACTCTTCTTAGCAAGAAATGGCTCACATTTAGTGCTTATTGGAGTGGACAAAGAGCACATGGTCTGAAAAGGGAGTGACCATTTGTTCACATAGGTGGTTAGATGTGTAGAGACGCCTGCTCATAAACTTTCTCGTTGTTTCTAAGAGTACACCTGTGTTCTTGCGAGCTATACATGTTGAAGGCAAGGTAAAGACAAACGAGTACATTGCAGAGAAGTTGATTATTGTTATTGAAGAAGTAGGTCCAAAAAATATGGTTTAAGTCATCACTGATAATGTTGCAAATTGTAAAGGTGCGGATTTGATTATTCAACAGAAGTACAATCGGATCTTTCTAGACTCCTTGTGTTGTTCATACTCTGAATCTTGGTATGAAAAGTACTTGTTCTGCTAAAATGCTAAGAATTGATGATGAAGCTATTGTGAAACAAATTGGAGCACATATAGTTTCATCCACAATATGAAGAGAAACAAGCTAACTCCTGAGCATGCTGAAGATTGGGTCTTTGTGCACAGTAATTTGAGACTTCTATCAAGGAGAATGGAAGCTTACAAAAAAAAGAGACAGCAAGGATGTGGGATGTGGGAGGAGATAACTTTGAATCTCTCACTAGTATTGGCATTCTGGAAGTTGCTAATTTCTCTCTTGAAGAACCAGAGTTAGAAAGTGTGTCTTTTGATGATGGGTCTACTGTAGAGAACCTATAGCCAAATGAAGATGACTAGGAGTCTCTTGCCATGTTTCACATCTTTTTAAAATTTAATTACTCATTGAATTCAAATTTGTTATCTAACTTAAGTTGAACACAACTATCCTATGTTTCTATCATTCTATACCTATACTTTCTGAACACTAGTCCTGACAATTTGATGCCATCCTATCTCCTGAGATTGTAAAGTTTACTCCTATCAGTTTCCATCTTTTTAATGTCTTATTGATTATTCCTGTTTCCTCATCGTCACTTTTTTTGTTGTGTTTGGTTGTTCAAATCTACATGTCAAATTTGCTGCATTAATTATATCATTTCCTACTCAGGTTAATGGCATATTGGCATAATTATGATGATTTTTCTTGGCCAATCACACTACTTGCTGCTGTGTGCTAATTGCTGAAAGATAGGATCACTGGATCATCCTTAAGGTACATATTCCATTATTACACCTTATACTATTATATATGTGTGTGTAATCTTGTCTCCTCATGTCTACTGACCCATTGTACAAGCTGTCTGTTCAGTTGTCTGTGTGTGAAGTGGAAAGAACTTGCAGTGCTTAGTCCCGCAAACTACACACACGTGCTTGATCTGCCCCCTTCTCCAGCGTCTCCTCTCTCAAGCCGCCATGGCCGCCTCTCCCCTCACCATGGGACCCTACCGGAGTTTCTCTCTCTCTCTCTCTCGTCCAGTCCAACGCGTAATCGGCTCGCAGCGCAGCATGAATAGCTTGCTCACCGTTGAGAAGAAGTCAATCCCCAAGGCAGCGAGGACG
Organism: Dendrocalamus latiflorus; assembly: GCA_017311315.1. Taxonomy (NCBI): domain Eukaryota; kingdom Viridiplantae; phylum Streptophyta; class Magnoliopsida; order Poales; family Poaceae; genus Dendrocalamus; species Dendrocalamus latiflorus. The sequence continues at coordinate 9,862,630 of CM029631.1, forward strand.
CGTACGGCGGCCGTCTGAAGGAGCGCGAGGGGAATCTGCGAGTGGCCAGAAACGGCGGCAAGGATGGTCGATCTTGAATATACATCCTCTTCTATGCAATTTGTATTTTTCTGACAAGTACAATTGGCAGCAATGTGATGGCGCTGCTCGTCCTAGGCACAGGATGTATGGCAAGGTGTGCAAAGATTTTAATTTGATCCGGTCATCATCTGCTGATCTAAGTACCGAGGTATGTTTTTTTTTTTGCTTGTACCCTTGTACTAGAGTTCGAGAGCCGTGGTGAATAAAATTTCTGACTTTGGATTATTGTTTAACCTGCCATCTTCATTCCCCTAAAAATGTCTTCATGGATGTTATGTTCTGCTGAAACTAGCAGTGCATACTTCCATAGTTCCAGAGAGTTATCTAAGCTAGTAAGAGAGATTCCCTAGCAATGCTCGAGAACAAATTACTGTGCCATGTTTTATGGTAAAGAAGTGAAGGGTGAGTGTATCACGCGCGTACCTATCTTTCTAGCGCGGGCAACACTTCCAGGCTGGCCCCGCACACCAAGCCGCCCGCGGCCCACGTAAAAACTGCTGCGTTGTTGTCGTTTCTAATTGTTGTTGCTGCGGCCCATTACTGTTGCTGTTGCTACGGGCGCAATTGTAGCGTTGGTTCGCGCAACATCGTAAATTAAATTATTTAGGAATAAGTTCATGTGACACTCTAAACTTTGTTTTAGAGTCTATCTGGCATCCTGAGCTATAAAATCAGATATTTGATCCGCTGAATTTTGCAATCCGGTTCAAATAACACTCTTACTGGGTTTTACATGGTGGTATTACCTGCGTGGCGCGATGGTTTTGCCACGTAGAATGACACGCTTGCCAAGTTAGGTCGGTGACATGTGAGGCCTAAAGGGCTTCTCCCCCACCAAGCTTCCAGCCATGCTTCCATGACCACCGCCCCCGTAGTTCCCTCACTCTCTGTTTCGAGTTGGGAAAGAAGGTCATGTGGACCTTACTTGTTATTTATCTAAATTTGATCAGCGTGTCATCCCACGTGGTAAAATCGTCCATTTATCGTGACACACGAATAATACCACTATCAGAAACTGGGTCGGTGTGTTATTTGAATTGAATTGCAAAGTTTCGGGGAGGTCAAATGTCCAATTTCTTAGTTCAGGATGATAGACGGACTTTCGAACAAAATTCGGGGTGTTATATGAATCTTTTTCAATAGACAATATTTCAATCCATGCACCTTTTAACTAGACAACATTCACCTTTCAACTAAGAAATAAGCCTAATTTATCCCCTAAACTTTGGAGGCGTGTCTATTCTACCCTTAAACTAAAAAAACCGCCTAAATAACCCTTTAAACTACGCAAAACCGCCGAAATAACCCCTTAAAGCGGTTTCAAAGATGGTCCTACCACCGTAGTGGATGACATGGCTGAGAATGTGCCAATGCTACCGTGGTTTTTTTTTCCCAAGGTGGTAGATGACATGGCTGTCATCAGCCATGGTGGCAAAACCATCACACAAGTGGCAAAACGACTGTTGAAACTTTCTAACATGTTATTCAGATGGTTTTGTATAGTTCAAAAATTATTTAGACAGTTTTGTAGTTTAGAGGGTGGGTTAGACACACGCTAAAATCCAGTGACAAAATAGACTTCTTTTTCAAGAAAACCACCTTTTCAACCAGACAGCTTCAAAGATCATGTATCATGCACCACCAAAAAAAACCATCAACACCACCTTCTCATGGGTCCACGCTCGCCACACGAACACTACTGCGGAAAAAAAATCGCGCGCAGCAGATTGCCTCGGCCTCCTGAGGCCGACAGACAGCGACTCGTTGCCCACAACACTACCGCAACGCCGAGCTGGGCTTCCAGTAAGCACGCATTAGCGTTCGCAAAGTACTGTAGAAATGTCTATAAGCTAGACACTGTATTAGAGAAGTAGAATACAGAGACTTAGATATTTCTTTGTAGCAGCAGTACTTCGAATGGTTTTCCGGTTGGACTTGTGAGCATAAATAGGGCGGGTGCCGACCCCATGTACCATAGGAGCCACCACATGGCCACGAAGGCCTGAAGAAGCCCTAGCCTCCTAGGAGCAGCGCCAACACATTAAGGTAGTACCTTTGGCTACCACGAGTAGGTTGGATGTAGAAGATGCTCGTCGGCTTCGGATTGTCCATGTGCGCAGCGTAATAGAGTTGTCGGTCCAGTTTGTCGGAGCTGTCATCTGGCCAAGCTCCAAGGACGCAATAGTCTGCATGTACGAGCTGTGATATGGCTAAGAATTGGTCAGTTTTCAGGCCCATATGCGAGGAGTGTGGGACGACGGTTTTCTATACCAATAAAAAAATTAAATCAATTTGGTTAGTGAGAACAGAGATAGCTTTATCGAATCAAACTGACTTGAATTTATCTCCACTACCTACGTCTTTCTTACCCATTGATTTTTTTCCCTCATGCTCATGTACGAATAAAATTCACAATTGTGAGTGCCGTTGCTTGGTTCTCCAGTTGAGTTTCCTTCTCTTATTTCTTAACATCCCTATCAATTTCGTCCCATACCTTTTTCATATTTCCAAATGAGTAGGGCACACAAAAACTCTCCATTTCACCAATATGTCCGCTCGTGGGTTATGTTAGGAACCTGGGCTCAGGCCAGCAGACCTGGCCCATTATGGACACCCCACCGAAGACTATAAATAGAGAGTCGTACCGGCATATTTTGTACACACATGCAACTGAAAGCAATAAAGAAAGACCATGAGTTCTCTCTATTTCTCTTTGTGTTCAATCTATTATTCTGTCTTCTGTGATTGATTCGATTTGTTCTAAGCAGAGAAATCGATCGGACTTGTCGCCAGCGACGGTTCCTCAACACGTTATCAGCACGAGATCGCTCCCTGAATCGAAGGTAATCATTGAAACCTTAATAGATTGAATTTCTAGATCGCTTTAAATTCGAAGTTTTTCGCGTTCTAGATTGAATCTCTACAATGCAAATCCGCCCTAATCTACCGCAGGCAGACTTGAAGTCGCCGGCACAATGTCGATCAGTAGATTGCAACACGGGGTAGATGTTGATTGCACTGTAGATTAGAAATGAAAAAATGAGATAACTTTTGCATTGTTTTCGCATGGACTCTGCACAGAAAAAGGGAGATCGGGCACTGCCGTCGCACCCGCATGCGCGCCGCCGGCTAGTAGCCGGCCGTGGAGCCCGAGGTGTCGCCGCACCCGCATGCGCGCTGCCAGCAGCCGCCGCCGCCGCCTGGAGCCACCCTGTTGCCCGGCCGACACTTCCCGCATGAAGCATCACAACCACTGGCGCACGGTCTCGAGTAGCGCACCATACGCACAGCGTGGGATCATGCTCGTGCTCGACTCATTTGGAGCTCGAGCTGAACTCGAATCGAGTCTAGAGCGAGCCAAACTCGAGCAGTTCGCGAGCCTTGAGCTTTTTTATAGCCCTAACTACACATATACCATTGGTCTCTCATATATTGTCGCACCAGGATTACTTACAATCTCCATGTATTGCCTCAAGTGACATTGCCAACCACCATTTTCACTCCCAGAAACACTCCCCTGGAAGGTCCAGTTGATGTCGCTATTACTGCGCCTCAATGACAAGCTTCTTCCTGCCAACCTCTCTGTCAAATGCACTCCGTACGTATCTCCTGAGCTTAGAGAGACTCATCTTCTTCAGCCTCGGGGCCTAAAATTATGATCCATTCACAATTTTGAAGGTCCAATTCGGACGGCTCGTTCCGTACGATACCCTCCCCGTAGAACACGAAGAAATATTGCATATCCGCTATCAGGTACCTACCACCAATGCAGACAAAATATACTTATTTAAGATGATGCTAAATACAACTAAACATAATATAAAATAATCATGCACATGTACATAGCTGAGCTACCAATTATGCCAATGACCATGTGGTAATAATACAAGTACACACATATTTTCTACATTATTTACAATGGTACCAGAGCAATACATATATATGTGCATATGCACATACACATTTCCTAATTTGTAAAGGCAATGACAAAAGTACAAATAACAATGCGTATTTCTTTAGCTATTTGCAAAGAATACATCGTTAACATGGCTAATTACAAAAATATCATCCACATGAACTAAATACATACATCAGCTAAATATGTTTACCAAGAGCATTCTATAAAACCAAACCAATGTTACACTAAAAAACATTAATGAAATATACCTCTTCTTGAAGGTCTTCATTAGATCTACACTAATTCTAACTACGAAATCTTCTAAATCGCAGAAAAATCACCTTAAAAAACTAAGTTAAACTTTCTTATACTCTCTCTTTCTTCTCTTTCAACTCTCTCTTGCTCGGCAGGGAAGAAACTCAACTGCGCAGCTTCGGATGAGAGGGCAGAGAGGGATGTGAGCCATTTTATACGTGCGGAGAGGCGTTAGCAACCGACCGGGCCACGCGGGTGAATGCAGGCATGGGGGCAGCGCCAAGCACTGCCAAAGACCACGGGAATCACAGCTAAGCTTGTCGCATTTCGTTCGTCTGGTCAACCACCTGCCGAGTCAGGGCAGCTCGGCAGCCCTATGGGGCTCGCCTGCTGCTGTCGCTCGCTCCTACCGAGCTCTGGTGGCACGGTAGGCGATCAAGAGATAGGTGTCACTTGTCACGTTTGCCGAGCTTAGAGACGAGACCATTTTTTGCAAAAACGGGAATCCAATAGTCAAATTTGAAAGAAATAAATGCATTATAGTGCCAAAATTGTGAGCTGTCCGGAACATAGCTAGCTAAAATGATTGCAAGGAGCACGGATCTCATATATTGTCAGAATTCCTGATCGATAAAAGGAAGATAACAAATTAAACCAGAGGAAGGATATCTTCACCGGTATGAACAATGAAGCGGCACAACACTGACCCTAAGCTACCATGCATGTCTTGTCAATGAGACAATCTTGATTCCTGAAACTTAGGGTGGTGCTTCAGTTTTTGGCTTAAGATTCTAGGTGTGGCTTCAGACTTTTAACTAAAATTATATTATAATGACTACTAACTTTTTATGAGAAAAAAATCGAAAACAATTGAAAAAAACATTATATCGTCATGCACAATACAAAGGAATAAAGGAAAAAAAAAGAAAAGACAAAAACTAAAAAAAAAAGCTAGAATAAGCTAGAATTAGAAACCAGTTTCAAGTTGTCGCTGGTTTAAATAAACTAAAAAAAAATCTAAGAACTGAAGCCGTTTGGGGCGTTTGGTGGTCTCCATCTTGCCCCTGCGGGAGCCTAGTACCGCACATGAACCTACACTTGTAATGTACAGCTGGTTCGTTCGTTCTATCAAGCAGCATGCACCATGTGCTGCGCTTGAGTCGTCGCCACTCGTCAGTACATTCTTTCAGTTCGCCGACAGAGAACTCTGGGACAGTGCTCAGCCAGTAAATAGCAGAAAGACTGGGACTTCTTCTGCTTGCTTCAGTTCAATTCAGTCTGCAACGACCAGGACTTGACAGAATGGTTGAAAGATCGATCGCAAACTACAATTACAACAGAAACAAAGGACAAAAACACGCTCATGCATGTTTCTTGGCACGCAAAAACACCAAATTAAGTGTCGTCAGACCCTAGAAAGATCACTCTTCATGCTCAGCTTCTTCTACTGGTAAGTGGTAACTAGCTAGTCACAGAAACTTCAGTACCCCAGTACTAGCAGCAACTTGTTGTCTCCCTACTGACACTAGCATTTCTTCTGCCCGATTCGATCAGAAACCATGTGAGCTGTGGCGTCATCACGCGATGCCGGCATTGTCCGCGGCAATCGACCAGCAGTACGTGGTGGTGGCGGCGGTCATCACGGTGCTCGTCGAGCCGCACTCGCTGTCGTGGAGTGACGCGCTCGACATGTCCAGCCTGACGCCCCGCGGGCACCGCTGGACGCGCACGGCGCCCTTGGGCACCACCAGCGCACGCGCGGCCGCCTGCATCGGCCCCTCCAGCGACGTCCTGCGCTGGCCGCTGGCTTGCCTCTCCCACGACGCCTCGGAGGGGACGGACGACACCGACGACCGCTGCCGAGGGGCGCTCTGCGACCGCGCCTTGGCGCGCGACGACTCCGTGTTGGCCATGTAGTTGGGGAAGAAGAGTGGGTGGTCCGCGCTGTGGCTCTGCTGCTGCTGTTGCTGATTGCACGACGCGTCGTAGGCGTAGTGGCACGGGCTGGCCCGCGCGGTGGCGAAGGAGAAGTCGTCATACCGGCCGCTGTACCTGCGCGCGCTCGCGTCCGTGAGCGCCGACGGCGTCGGCGACACCTTCTGGCACAGCTCGACCTTGGATGGCGTGCGGCAGAGCGGCGTGGCGTAGCAGCTGCTGCGCCGGAACGTCCTCGGCGTGCCATGCACCTCGCCATCGCCGGTGTCCACCTCCACGATCTTGACGTTCTCCTCCAACTCCTACATTTCGCATTAATGAAACTTAGTTCCAGGCTTTGATGGTCGAATGCATCCAAGTTTCAACAGAGTCGGTCGCGTACCTGTTGCTGCCGGAATCGGGGGTGGTGCGGCGAGCGCCGGGTCGGCGTCATCCTCGGTGTGCGGATGGGCTTCTCGTCGTCGAGGAGCCGGAGGCGAGCCGCGCGCGCCCGGTTCTGGGCGGCGACGAGTGCCTGCATGCAGCGCAGGGTATTGCTCGCCTGCCTCCGCACGAGGTGGCCGCGCACCAGTGCCTGCAGCTTCACGAGCCCCCTGAGCGCGCACAGGGCCTTCCTCGCCTGCGCATCGATCCCAAGAAACAAACAGGTCTCAGATACAATTGTTCGATCGCTTCACGCAGACCAAGAACGGGATCGACGCGACTCACCAGGTAGGATCTGAAGACGGACTGAATCTTGATCGCCGCCGCCTCGTCAATGCCGATGACGGTCCGCTTCGACCTCGGCGCGGACGCCGTCAGCCGGATGACGGCGGCTGCGGCGGCAGTAGCAATGGCCACTGCGACGGGGTGCTGATCCGGGTCCACCCGGGGCTCCAAGAACGCGAGCTGACCCGCATCCTTCCCTGACCCGGCCGCCGCCGCCGCAGGACGCCGGAAGCTCCACCTCCTCTTCTCCTTCGCCCCCGGCGTCGACGCCGGCGTCACCGTCTGCAACGCCAATCCCTGCTCCGCCGCCGGCACGAGCGGCGGCGTCTGCCCGCCGCCCTTGTCCTTGTCCTTTTCCTTCTTGCCCGGCAGGAAGCTTCTGAGCCACCTACCCGCCTTGCCCATCTGCGGCAGTCACTCGACCACTAGCACTGCACGATCTCGCAGCAGCAGCATTGCAGCAGAAGCAACTGATGATGATGATGATCCGCTTGCCTCACGGCATCAGCCAGCTACTAACTACGTGTGCCGTGCGCGAACGATCGATCTGCCCTGTAGCTCGGACGTGCAGGGCACTGCGTGGAGGAATATATTACGAGCGCCACCATGTGCGAATGCAACTCGTCTGGCGCTCTGCTCACCTGTAATAACTACTGCTACTAGTAGCGCACAGCACAGCATCCAGGTGCGTGCATGGCGCGTTTGTTGTTCGTTTTCGCATCCACGTCGCGCGTGTTTAATCTGTGCGTCGCGACATCCACGACCACGGGTGTTATTTTCGGCGCGTAATGGAATGGAATTTTCGCCGGGCTGGTCCTGTTCGTGCTGGCGAAGCGCGCTCCCCAGTGAAGTGCTGCTGCTATCAGGAAGAGTTTGGAACGTGAGGCTCTGATGCCTCAGCTCCGAAGGACTTGGTCTGGCTGATACTTTGCTTGCTCAGATGTTCAGACGAACTAGCCTAGTAGCTAGGTGAAAAGCTTTTAGCATAATTGCTCAAGTTTTTTTCCCCATTTTTTAGAACAAATGATAACGCGGTACCGGCACGGTAACTTGATCTGACATGACAGCAAATGCTGTATGTAAATCTTCTCGTCTTTAACGACTAAGCTTTCACCTCGATTTTATTTCTTGCTAAGATTTGCCCCCAAAAATTGAGAATGTAATTAATTTTATGACATTGCTTTTTTGCGCTTTGGCAGTGGAATGGTGAATTAAACTTCTCCCAGATTTTGCTTACGGACGGAGTTATGGTTACCTACATTTCAATCTTAATCCATAAAGGAATAAATACATATATATGTCAACTATTCTCCAGCTATTATTGACCGAATCTCATGCTTCCCCTTTTTAGAACAAGAACTGAAGCCCATTCTCTGGTTTACTGAACTTCGTGATATGGATGATCTGATGATGGATAAGTTTGACTGTAGTTAGTTAATAGGAGGACTTGAGTGCTAGTCAGAGCTGCATGTGGTGACTAATTAATCTCCACGATAACAGCTTACTAATGCAGCACTCCGATTTCTTATTCCAAACTGTGTATTTTAATCAGAAGCAGAGCAACTGGCGGTCACACATGGCACAGCCCAGCTGCGTCAAATCTGCCTTTTTAACGACCCTAAGCAAAGCTTTCTAGCACATGATCCGATGTCAATTATGATGAGCCTGTTAACTGCTCTCTACTACTACTGGCCTAAAAAAACTGTACTACTACCACAAGCAGCTTGATAAAACTGCTAGTGGTTCTACAGTCGATGTACCACCTTTGATAGAGGTGTCAAACAGGGACAAGGATCCTCAGCATTTAAAAAAAGAATGGCAGATCCGTTGTATCATAGCCGTCCGACGACTCGACATTCAGGTAACCTGTAGAAGAGGGGGCCAGGACTGGAGGCAGCGTCCCTCATTGAATTTAGGCATTTAATTTGGGCTTTGATTCAGTTCAAACACAGGGATTTGAACGTTGTTTTGCCGCGACAGGGGAAATACATGAGAGCTCGAACTGAACTGGGCAGTGTGGGGTTTAATTTTGAACAGGTTTGGCTCATTTATCCATACTTGAAATTCAGTGTTCTTCCCTTCTGGTTGAATGTTCTCCCCGGTATGGGGTGGGAAGCACGTGCTGTCTGGATCTCATTCATCACGCAGCATCGCCAATTGGCTTATGTTAATTATTCACTAGGTTAGGAATTTTGCAGAATTAAGTATGTTATAATGTGCCTCTGGAATGAGCTGGTAAGCCATTACAGGTTTAATTAATCCCTGCAAATATTCTCCTTTAGACCACAGCCCATTGGTTTGAGTTCTTGCACTGCATGACTCAGATAGTGATGAATAAGTTTTTTTTTAAAAAAAATTTCTTCCTCCATTGACAAGAAAATGCTATGAGACTTAAAAACCAATAGAAAAAAGGTAGTATCGATCGAAGATATTTGTTGTGACATATCCTTTCTAACCGGTTGAGCAATTAGTTTACCCTATATGTGATGGATGCTTGATGCTTACCTTGGAAATTAAGGTGTTGCACATATCATTTCCAATAGCAGTGTGCTAAGATTACTTAGCCTTCTCTCTCCCTTTTCTCTGGCCTTCATGTTTGTTTACTGTAGCCCTGTTTCTTTTCGGCTTTTGGTCTATAGTTTATATTATAGAAACTAGCTTTCACACGAAATATCTTTTCAAAATAGAGTTTACAAGCCGATTGTACTAAACATTGTACCGACTTCAACTATATCGGTCAAAATCGCACGTAAGTGTCTATCTCCATACTCTCTTTCAACAATAGTTAGAATTTAAAATTTTAAACTATAAATCATAAATCACACTTCAAAAAAAATGACCCATTTACAGGAGACAGATCACATGGAGGATACCTTGCAGGGTTGGTCATCCCAAGAACTTGCCAACTGCCAAGCAACGAGCAGCAGAGGGAAAAGCTTGGTGGATTATTCTGTCAGGGACACGTTGGTGCTTCTGCCTTTTGATAAGAGGTTTTGGTTGTAGAATAGCAGCGAAGAGGTGTTTAATTCAACTAGATCTTTTGTCTTTTGATTGAGCTGACTAGACTGTGTCTCCCATTTTAACAAATTACAATAAGAAATAAAAAATCACAACAAATATCACTGTTATTGCCTGCCGCATAATGAGTGCTCTCCATAGCCTGCTAGGCCGCCGGGACAACAAATCCGGTCTCACCAAGGCCGTTGGATTTAGTGTAGGAAACTGATGCAGAGGAGAACGGTGGAGAGGAGGAGGACGCCAGGTGACTAATATCTGCAGCATTACCTATGTAACTAAACTTAGAGGACTCTAAGCTTAGTCACATGGGTGACACTGCAGAGATTTGAACAGAGCACGCATGGAAGTGGTGGCCCTTGGGGAAACGCTGGTGAAATTTTGAACTTGATAGTACTATTTTTGATGGAATTCAAACGTATCAGTGAAGATTAGGCCCTGCTTGGTTGGGCTGAAAAGCTGTGGCTTATGGCTGAAATTTTACTGTAGGTGGCTTATTTAGCGTAATTAAATTTTACTGTAGCTGAAGGTGGCTTATTTAGCGTAATTAAATTTAAAAATTAAAAAATAGAAAAAAAATGTTAGCTCATTACGGACAACGCGAACGAATACGGGAAAAAGAACCGGCAAAAAAGCTCAAAAAATGCCAAAAGTTTAGAAAAAGGTGAAATTTATGAATAGTGAAAAATAAGTTAGAAGCCAAAAGTTAAAACTGAAATGAGCGAGGCCTAAACATTATTGGAAAAGCGAATGGAATTCGACACGATTTGCTTATCACTATTATGGAATCTACACGCTGACGTTGGAACAAGAGATTAAGCAACGAGACATTTCGCAGAAGCGGAAAGTTTCTGGCATGCACTTAGAGCATCTCCAACAAATCTTCTAAAGTACTCATATCCCTATATTTTAGAAGAAAAGGTAAAAAAAAGGGTTCCAACAGATCCCCTAAGTGGTACCCAAAAATATAGAGGACTCCATCCCTGATTTTTCGTCCCCCCATATATGGAGGACGCACACCATCCCCTAAATCGGTCCCCAACGCTCCTGCGTCGTCCGATCCCCTAAATTCTTTGGTTGGTAGTTTTTGTGGACCTAGATTTTAATTTAGGAGACCATATTTAGAGGACTTGTTGGATGTTACATATTTTTAGTCTTCTATATTCTAGATTGTGTCCTCTAAAAAGTGATTTAGGAGATGAGATTTAGAGGACATTGTTGGAGATGCTCTTAGGCCGTGATGGCCCATAGCTAGACGGAACAAAAGAATACAAAGAAAACAAGAGGAAACAGTGCAATTGAAGTTTCCTATCCAGACACGCTCCATCATGGAAGCAAAAGGATGGGAAAAAACGTAGTTCTAGGACAGCACGGCCCAGCCCACTTTAGAGCCGTGTAGTCATGTTACAATCTCTATCTCTATCTCTACCCCTAAAATTCACCAGTTCATTTCTTTCCTACGACCACTTCAAATTGTACCCCCAGCAGTCATGAGTTTTCCTACGTCCACACCAATTCATCCTGCGTCCACACCAATTCAACGATCAAGGATCAACTCCCACCTTTCTCTCTCCTTACCCACTCATATCCAACGATCCAAATTTATCCAATCCAAATTCAACGGGGACGCCCACCTCCCCCGCGCGACTCGCGATCCCAGGCGGACCCACCGCGCGCGATCGGGGTCACAGCCGCCGTCCCAGGCGACGCCTCCTCGACTCCACGAACCCTCACGGGACTCCAGACGCCGCCGCCGTCCCAGGCGTCTCCAGGCGCCGCCGCCGCCACGTACACGAAGCCGTCGGCCTCGCGCGACTCCTGCGGACGCCGCGCCGCCACGACCACGAAGCCGTCGTCCCAGGCGCCGCCGCCGCCGTCCCAGGCGTCGCCGCCGCCACGTACACGAAGCCGCCGGCCTCGCGCGACTCTTGGGGACGCCGCGCCGCCACGACCACGCCGTCCCAGGCGCCGCCGCCACGTACACGAAGCCGCCGGCCCCGCGCGACTCCTGCGGACGCCGCGCCGCCACGACCACGAAGCCGCCGTCCCAGGCGCCGCTGCCACCGTCCCAGGCGTCGCCGCCGTCACGTACACGAAGCCGCCGGCCTCGCGCGACTCCTGGGGACGCCGCGCCGCCACGACCACGAAGCCGCCGGCCTCGCGCGACTCCTGGGGACGCCGTGCCGCCACGACCACGAAGCCGCTGTTCCCGTCGGCCGAGCAACACGCGGCCGTCGGGCGTTTCCTGGGGACGCCGCGCCGCCACGAAGACGAAGCCGCCATTGCCGTCGGCCGAGCAGGGCCTCGCGCGACTCGGAGAGGGCCATCGCCGCCGGCGAGTTCGCAGGCATCGCGCACGACTCGGAAAGGGCCATCGCCGCCGGCGAGTTCGCAGGCATCGCGCGCGTACGGATAATAAAGGTGGGTCTCCATGGCATGGGGGTGGAATTGGGAAACGGCGGTTTTGATCTGGTTGGTTGGTGCTACAGGCGGAGATAGCAGATGAGCTCCTTATCTTACGGCCAAATTTTAGAATAATTTTTCTGCTATCAGAGTCTGTTAAACACAAGGCAAAAATTCCCAACTTGTTTTCTAGCAAGCATTCCTGGTTTTTTTATCACAACGATATGATGATTTAATAGTCAACTGCTAAAAATATATAACTGCTTCATCTTGTGAATTTGCTTACCTGTACTTTCTTCTGGCTTGAAATTTGTTCTATGTAGGATTAGCAGCTGGCAAACCATGATGGCAAGGTAGTAGTAGTAATTGGCTAACATATATGAGACAAACTGCTGCTAATATTGTAGCAGTAGATTGGTCATCTTGTGAATTTGCTTACCTGTACTTTCTTCTGGCTTGAAATTTGTTCTATGTAGGATTAGCAGCTGGCAAACCATGATGGCAAGGTAGTAGTTTTTATGTGCATCCCTCAAATACCGCCGTAGCGTTAGCACGGGCACTTTACTAGTATTAATTTGGGCGGCAATTCTAAGGCAACATCTACACCACACTATATCATCGAGAGCACCCATAGCCTTCTTCTGCCGCTCCCCTTCCCCTCCCCCTCTCTTCTCCGGCGCAGACAACAACTCCTCACCCCTCCTTCGCCTCCCTCCACCAGATCTATGAGAGTGAGAGACCAGCGGAAGGTTGAAGATAATGCCACAGCCATTGGATGGTGTGGAGATATGCTGTCAGAAAGATACAAAATGTTCTATCGTTTGTATTTTTTTCTCCAATTCTATTGTGTGTACTATGTAGAAAATGGAATAGTAGTTATTGCTTCACGAGACTAGGTACGAGAGCTAGCCAGGAGATAATTATATGGTATGTTCATATTGGCTTCTAATTTAGTTTCTATAAGTCATTTCTATTAGTCGCTACTTTTCGTTTCACATATTGTAACATACTTTATATTTTATTATATCATAATTTCGTAAGTCACATAGCTATCCAAATATTGTAGTGCCTTTCCTTTCATCGTCTTTCTTACATAATACACTACTGTTCATCAGCTGCTTCTATCACTACTACTATTCATCAGCCACAACTAAAAGTCATCAGTAAAAACCAATATGAGCAGTTGTCAAATTTGTGCATGCATTTTCTGTTTAGGTAACTGAAAACAGGAAATGGGTCTTTCAAAACCCAAAAAAAATGCGGTGGTATCTGAGGACAATTGATCTTGTGTGTGAGATTAAAAACTACGTTAGCAGACGACTGCTCGGAAAGCACTCAATTCGTAGCATGACGAACAGAATTAGGTCATAGTTGTATTGGTTTTTGCTTCTGACTTTTGCTTAAAAAATAAAAAGTTAGTATAAATATCTAGTTTTTTTGAAGCGATTTCTCCACTTCTATCGCTACTGTTTCATTCTAGGGATAAGACAGGGGTTAACAGGTGTATCACCCACTCCACTCTTCTTACTCCCGTCACACGCACTCATCTCTCCCTCACTTTTTGCAGCACTCGCCCCCTCCTTTCAAAAACCACTTCTTTAGGGCCTGTTTGGCAGAGCTCCACCAACTCCAGATCCACCAAAAACAGCTCCACTCCATGAATTTTTACCCAAACGCTTCAGCTCCATGAAATCTGGATCCACCAAAATACTGAATCTAGCTCCAGATTCATGAAATCCATGGAGCACCTCAAGGGGTGCTCCACGAAACCTTGTTTCGTACCTACTCGTGGAGTTGAGTGGTAATTACCCACCTTTTGCCACTGGTTACACACCCCATCCCATACCACCATAAAACCCATAGGCAAAACAGGCCATTCCCACCAAAAACTCAGTTTCGTGTATCTGGAGCTGCTGTGCAAGCCAAACAATTTTGTCTAGCTCTATGGTGGGATCCCAGATTCACGGTGGAGCTGTTTTTGGTGGATCTACTGCTCCAGATTTATTTTTTCAGTGGTGAAGCTCTGCCAAACAGGCCCTAATAAGCTACTACTATTTATTTTTAGCCAAAAACTTTAAATTACATTTAAAAGCCAGCAGTAAAAATCAATACGAACGTCATTAGCGTGCGCTTTCTCTGCGAACCATGCATGGTCAAATTGCTGGGCCGAAGCATGCTTGATCAAAATTTGATGGACCGAGCTAGCTGGGCTGGTGGCATTACTACGAATTTACATTCATACGTCCGATTCACGGACAACTGGAAAACCTCAGGCCGGGTCCAGTGATCTATTACCATTTACTTACATGCAGAACTGGCGAAGTCTACAAGAGACTCAAGAAAGGGAGTGAAAGAACCCAGGACGTAGGGTGAACAGAACTTTGCCCAGAAGGTAGGGCGAGCAGAACTTTGCCCACGTTGTTTTTTGGGTTTTTATTTTTCTCCTTTTGATTTTTGGCTTCTTTAAAAATTAAAAAGCCAAATATCAAAACGGGCTAGGCTTTTGAAGTAGATTCTCTAAACAGCTTTTCCATTCTAAAATTGTGTACGTTAATCATATCGACGTCTCCATTATCCACAGCTATATTAAAAAATACAGATAAAAATCATTAGTCACAGAAAAACAACGCACCCTTCATCATCTTACTGTTGGCCGGTAAGAGTAGGAGTACGGCGGTACGACCCCAATGGCCCAATCTAACTAAGCTGCCTGTAGGCAGCTTTGTCCCAGCCAAAACTTCCAAAGTGACAAGCTGCTGAATTGATTCGGCGATCAGCTGGCATTATTAGCGTAGTTTTTTTCTAGGGTGGGAAACAGTAACAAATAATTCGTTTTATCTGATATTTTTATATAAAAAATACAAATGTGGTAAGTAAAATCCGTATTTGAAAATGTTGGTATTCATATTGAGAAATTCGTATCCATATTTGAGAATATTCATATTTGCATTCATATGCGAGAATATTCGTATCCATATTCGATCCGTTTTCGGAACTCGGGAAAAATTCGGACAAATTTTGTGATTCAAAATTTGAATTTGGATGGTTTGAAACCGGTAACCGTTTCGGTAACCGGTGAAAAATCGCCAAAACCGCTAGAAATTTGTTCTACCGATATTTGTTACAGAAGTTGTAGGAGAATATCCGTATTCAACCAAATTAGGTACATATTTGATTCGAATTGTATCCATTATGACATTCGATTCATATTCGTATTTAAGAATATTCCAATTCGTATTCATGTTAAAAATATAGATTCGTATTCATAGTTGAGACTATGTAATCGTATCCGATCCACTTTTATCCCTAATTTTTTCTACACTAGCTAACTCCGTTGTCTGCGAAGTTTGCTTTACAGCATTTTGCAGCCGCTGCAAAGCCAGCCCAGTTCTCTCCGTCCTGCTGCGTCCGTAAGAGCAAGTATAATAAGAGACTGTTAGTAGGCTGTATGCTGAGGTGGAGGAGAGAGAAGAGAGGTGGGCTGTAAGTTTACAGCCAGCTGAAGCACAAGAACCAAGAAACTTTGTGAGAGAAAGGGGTGGGTCATACAGCCTTCAGCTGGCTGTAAACTATTATATAAATAGCCTGATAAGTGGGCTGTAAGTGTCCATACAGCCAGCTGAAGGCTGTATTATTAGTCTTGCTCTAAGTAGTGTAAGGAAGTTTACTATAGGGCATGTTTATACGTACGTAGCGATGCTGATTTTGCCAGACTAGCCAAACCACACCGATTACCGATATCGGAGAATAATTAATTGGACTCGAAAAACCATTCTTACCGCGAGCGAGCACAATTCACATGCTGGCTGCTGGCATGCAGCTTTACACCGCACATATATACTCTGTATACATGCAAAAGCCGAAAGAGGAATGAATCGATCGATCGAGCACGCAGGAGCACCCATGGCCCATCCGTCTGACCATGCATCTCTGACGTCCACCGCAGGTCGATCATGAGGTCAGTTCACTCCGGCCACATGGCTGCAGGAAACGCAATGACGCCGAATTGGCGACAGCGAGGTCCAGGAGCCGTCTCCCTCGCCCTCCCCGGCAGCTTTATCGGGATCTCCCCCTCCTCCTCCTCCTCCTCCTCCTCCTCCTGCTGCTGCTGCATGCGCATCCTGCGTTCATTCCTGAAACTCCACGTACGTCCATGCCTACACGCAGTATCAACCCCTTCACTGAATCTCCTCTGCAGTTGCAGGCAGCAGAATTGGGATTAGTCGTTAGCTTTTCTTGGACGTCGTGCCGGTGACGTCCACGCCGCGATGAGCTCAGCTGCCGACCGGCCCCTCCCTCCTGTCGCCCTGGAGTCTGTGCACTCCCGATTCTTCTTCTCCGCACTCGTTACTACTGTACCACTCTACTTACTGCTAGTGCTGAAAACGAGACCCAAGGAAGGACAAAATAAGGTAGGAAAACAAATTTTTTTTGCGAGCACGCATGCATTCAACGTATTGATCGAGGCGTGTTCAAACATATATAGAGCTGAATCATCGATCTTCCACTGGTACAACTAACGGGCATCGTCGATCTCTGATGAGCTAGCTAGCGGCAATATATACATGCTAATAAATTGGCCGTGTGCGATGAGTAATTGCCGGCTTCGTCTACCACCAGCTAATAGTAGTACTATGTTGATTTGGTTATACATTGATGGTTTATGTGACAGCTGATCGATGAGCAACCATGCTGTGCATGCATGCGCGCGGTCCGATTCAATTCCAGTACTGTGATTAACCGATGCAACAAATAAGGCCGTGTTCGTCTAATCATGCATGTTGCGTACGACAGGTAGGTAGGCACGGCGTTTTCTAACATCATATCATCTGAATACACACGCAAAAGGAGAGAGAGCAACGTCTCGAGGAAATTCAGTGCAGGTGTGTGTTAGCGCCATCTACATCGAATCTCCAACCACCAAAAAGAGAGGTGAGAAACCATACGTGTTACAGCTTTAACGACTGTCCAAGAATTTTTACGACCACGTTTTAGCCGTTACAATCATCTACTGTAGCTATACGACTGTTGTAGTCAGTGGCGGACCCAGGATTTTACCAAAAGGTATGCCGCACCAAAATTTTCATATGCAATTCGGTAAAACCATTTGCCAATTCAGTAAATAATTGTAAAATTTACACAGTAATTCGGTATACAGGCACTAAATAATATAATAAGTCTTAAATTCAAGGATTAAATAATATGATAAGTCTAGCGCAAGAAGCACTTCAGCAGCGTAAAACCTGCAAACGCGAAAAGAATTATACTTCAAGCTGCAGAGAAGAACGCACCAAATCACCAATAAAGCTTTGGTGGATCAATCAAATGTCATTAAGCAGAACGTATAAGCACTCCATTGCTTAGTAAACCAAGTAGGATAATCATGTGATACTTGCCAATTGTTCTATATTCTATACATTAACAGCAAGTGTGTGGTAAAAGGTTGTACATATGAAAAGAGTTTCCTTCAGAGTAACAAACAATACTTTGGAGACAAATTGGACAAGCTGTCTATGTTTGTTAATTTAAATATCAAGTTCTATTGCATGAATGGGCCAGTGGGAAAAAGATATCAACTTTAACTAGCACAATAAAACTGCCAACACATGATGTCTACGTTTGTTAATTTAGATACTAATCGACTTTCACAACATCAATTAGACAGTGGCGAAATGGTAATCGCACGTTTAACAAGCAGTACAAATTGGCTGATTGTAATGGTGGAGAGCCCTCGGAACAATGCTGAACAATGGCAACCCATTTCGTTTATGGACACGGTAACTCGAAATCCAGCGAACCATTTATGACAAATCCTGAAATTCATGCCATCATATCGCAATCAGCACTAACTATTTCGATAAGAGCAAGTACAACAATGGTCTTATAGCCAAGCTAGTCAGTATTTTTGCTGATGTGGAGGAGAGAAGAGAGGAGAGAGAGGAGAGCTTGGCTCTCATGCAAGCAACAAGCTGCACACGGGAGCCTATGCAGTGGTGGGTCCAGATAATAAATGTATGTGAGGAGGAGTAGGAAAGAGAATGTGAGACATGGTACCACATAATAATAAAAAAATCTTTTGTAGACAAATAAAAGACAGATTATTGTATAACTTGGCTCTTATAACTTGGCTTATAGCCAAACACTTGGCTCTATTATTGGACTTGCTCTAATCTTGTACTCAGGTCCCTAATTCCCTAAGCACTTGCAAGACCCAAATCTTAGTAACTTTTAGACCTGAGACCTGACTGCTCCAACCTTGCTGCTGCTGGTTTTCATGGCAATGCAGAAAAATCCCTGCAGTGCCGAACTCTGAAACGCTGTACAGCATTGGATTGGATAGATCATGATGATTAAAGCCCTAAACTTGAGCTAGTTGCTTGCAATTCCGATCAAATGCACCAGCCTAAAGCAAGGAATCAATTGAAATGGGACACGAAAAGGAGTTAAGTACCTCGCCGCGTGCTCCGGGAAGTGCTTGCCGGGCTGCTGCTGCCGGAGCGCGTGGAGGTCGCCGCCGGGGCAAAACTCCATGACGAAGCAGGCGAACCTGTCCGTCTTGAAGTGCGCGTACAGGGTGGGCAGGAAGGGGTGGTCCAGCAGCTGCAGGATCTCCCGCTCCGTCTGTGCTCGGCTCAGCTTCCGCCGGATCGAGGCGGCGCGTGCGGCAGCCAGCAGGCGAACCGTCAGCGGGCGGCGCCGGTACTCAGCTCGGTTGCCGGTTGGGCCCCAGGGTATGCCGTGGCCCACCCGGCATACCCTGTAGGTCCGCCGCTGGTTGTAGTGGCTACGATCGCCTTCTATATCGCTACGACCGCTTTACTGGTTCTCCGACCACACAGACAATCGTTACGATCACACTGTGATCTCTACAATCACACCTCACTGCTCCGATCTCGTAGTCGTAAACTTTAGCTGAAGTTATGACCACGTTCACCGCCTCTCGCTGCACTTCCTTCGACCATAGCCGATCATTGTAGTCGTAGCTCCTTACGTCCACGTAGTGATTCTATCGACCATACTAAAGGCTCCGTCAACGCTGTAGTCGTAACGCCTTACGACCATAGCTTCTGCTTCATGTCCATAGTCGTAATTCCTTACGACCACGTCTACCTGCGGACACCTCTGCTCGTCATCGTGGTCGTAACTCCTTATGACCACGTCTGTTGTTCCTGCGCACGCTGCTGCTCGATCACCGTGGTCGTAACTCCTTTACGACCACGCCTGCAATCCCTTGTTTACCGACGTCTGAGAACACAATGAACACGATAGATTTCCTAGAGCCAAACTGCTCTTCTCTTCTTTATTTCTTCCTGTCGATCACACAGATCGCTCTCTCTTGCCTCTCAATCACACCGATCGCCTTGACCTCTCTCGCCCCTTTCACCTTGCTCTCTCGGTTACATGGCTCTGCTTTTTATACCCTTCTCTACGACTCCAACTCAATTACGCCCACGACTATTACTCGAACTCGGCCATGACTATGAAACAGACTCGAACTTGACTACGACCGTGAAGCAAACTCGTATACGACTCCGGCCAAATTCGTACACGACTCTGACCACTCGTACACGACCAGGACTATGACCACGACTAGAAAAACAAGATTACAACTCTAACGCTACGTATGTTCGTTCCTAAGATCGTTCGATGGACCGACAACAGCTAGATGGATTATATACATCATCGGGCTAGCTAATCTCACAGCTGTCTTTGAATTGATTTGGGTATATATGAACTTTTGTCCTTTCGCTTCTCGGAAAGTCTAAATAAGTAGAACATTTTCTTAAAACGGATTCTTCAAACAGCTTTTCAAATCTGAAATTGTATGTATCATCTATATTAACATCTCCATCATATACTATTATATCAAAAAAATACAAATAAAAATCACCCGTCACAGTCAAACAGAGCAATGTTAGATGATTGACGGAGGCGGTTTCTGGTGCATGCAAGCTAGTGTAGTGCACAGGAACGAACGCACGGAGGAGGGAGGAAGCCGCTGCATGCGCGCGGCGGGCAGCTGGCCACACGTGTGGGAGATCGGAAAAAGGCGGGAGTGCCAGTTCTCATGCCCAGATATGCAGATGGAGACGCGGCTAGTTAATCAGAGGTCAAAAAGGGCACATCGCGGGTGCTCTTAGGCCATATAATTGAGAAGTGACTCATGGATCCGAGTGGTGGCTTAAGTGACTTGGATGACAAATTAAAGTGAATTAGGTGATATAAAGTGACTCGTGATGGAGAGGATCGCTGTGAAGGAGTGGTGGCGTACTCATTGAATTCATCGGATCAGACGGACGAAAGCTATTTCATTGATTTTGCTTCAGATTTTCTAATATGCTAACCCATTTGCAAAGTGACACGTATACCAGAGCCAGCGTTTGGAGCTTTAGCCAAGACGCCATCCGATTTGCTTCTAGCCAGGCAGTCGTCTGTATCGCATGCACAGGATCGAGAATAAGACTGGCTATATTGACTCCGAGGATCTATGTTGACCCAATCATTATATTGTTAGATGCACGCCACACGAAGAAAGGGACGATTTAGGTTTCGCTCATTTCGATTTGAGTTTCTGACTTCTGACTTACTTTGTACTATTCATAAATTTTATCTTTTTTAAGTTTTTTTTGAGTTTTTACCTGTTTTTTCTCGTATTCATTTGCGTTGTCCGTGATGGGTTAACTTGTTTTTAAATTTTTTAAAAAATTTAATTTAATTACACTAAATAAGCTACTATCAGTTATAGTGTAATTTTAACCAGTTACAGTATAATTTTAACTATAAACTAGCTTATTTCAACTCACCCGAGCGGCACTTAATTTATTTTTAGCAGCAGTACTACCATCATCGAAATAGTGTCATCTGGAAGCTCCTCCCGTGACGACTTGATTACATATATATTACTTAGTGTCATCAGTACTAATTTACGAACAAATTAAAGAGACGCGTCTAACTAAATAACTTCTTTTTCCCAAGAAAAAAAAGAATATTCGGTTCTTGTCATTCGCACAGTTACCAGACATAAATGTCCATCCACGGCTAAATTCCACTGACGCATAATAGAGCGGTCGAGCAAGTGCTGACCAGCTTGATGGCGATTAGGAGGAGCAATTGAGCCAAGGTTGGACGCCATGATTTGAGAGGTGGCACCTCATCATCTCAACAGTTGCCTCCTCCCTGTGTGTGAGGCCCCCCCGGCGGCCGGCGCGCCCTCTCGATCAAACCTCTGTCGTCTGTCCATCTTGTTGCAGTACGCCTTCTCGCTGATTCAGCTCGTCTCTGTGCAATTCTATTGCTAGCTTTTGACGAGCGAAAGAGCTAGGAGGGACCATGCATGTTCCACCTTCTGCCTAGTGGAAAGAGCATATCAAATGTGACATGGGGAGTAGATATTGGTGTATCTCCGAAGCAACACTAACCATTTCCCATCCTAAAAAAAATCCACAGCTGGCTAACATTGACAACAGTCAACAGGAGGTGCGTGGAATCTTGATTATTGCGAGATCATGTGGAGGTCATCCCATATTTATAATGAGTATTTGACTTTGTCTTGCTTTGTTATCAAAGTTTAACCTTGATTTTGTGCCATTTGCTCTCTCATTTTTGTTGTCAAGATGGTAGCGGTCTGACCAACAGTCCGGTGTGACCGACCGTGGGTAGCGGTCCAACCGAAAATTTGGTGTAACCAATTTCTAGTTGGCGATACGTTTATTCCAGATAGGTGCTTATCCAGTTGCGATGAGCTTTTGAGAGCGGTGCGACCTGCCGTGGGCGGCGATCTGACCGGAGAATGTTAGGCAGTTTGACAGCATGAGTGCTGCAGTCAGATCAGTCCCCTGTTACCGGGGTTTGATCAAGGTTGACTAAGATGGTCTAACTAGCCGTTGGTTGGTGGTTAGACCAATCAAGTGCTAAGTTGAGTAGGTTGAGTTGGATTATGTTGTATTAGTCATGACGGGAGTCCATGCAAGGCTTTACGTTTGTTATGACTTCAATTTAAATAACATATAAAGGCGAATTCCACTGTATCTCAGACTCGAACTTATACATGTAACAATAAGATTATTCTAACAGTGAGGACGACACAAGAGCTAAACTCTGGCATATCCCGGTCACTCTCTCTTGAGACGGAATTGGGGCGAATCATTGTGCCCTCCAGGTGGACAGCGACGTCATACTGCCATGCTGCTGCGACCTTTGCTCTCGATTGGTGGACGTCTACCGCCTCTCGACTCGAGAGGCGTGCACAGTGCGAGAGGAGAAAAAGGCACAGTACAATGCCTGTTTGGTGTTGTCTGGCTCATCGACCTCACCGTCGGGAACAGGGCGCGCTGCTACGCGTACGAGCAACCATGTATGTAACCGATCCCACCGACGAGCCACTCGGTCTATCGATGAGAGCCATCATGCCATGCCAACAGAAGCGCAGGTTACAGCATTAGTACCGATGATCAGGAGGAGAAGATCGAGACGGAAAATGCACATGGCGGATTAGCTAGTTTTTCTTGCATTGAATGCGCTCACATGCCGCAACAGCTCGTCCCAATTAACACCAAGATTGACATGTCGGCGCGGCGCCATCATCGTCGATTAACTAACTCAAAACAGTAGCAGCAGCAGGCAGGGACGGACATGTAGTGTGTACAAAATAACAGCTACATAATAGGTATATTATGTATATATATATATATATATATATATATATATATATATATATACATAATATACCTATTATGTAGCTGTTATTTTGTACACACTACATGTATATATATATATATATATATATATATATATATAAAATGAGTGTTTCATGCACCATGGTGCCTAGGCACCAATATCAATACCCGTTGATTTGCTTCGAGATTCGCAACGTTTGATGTGGGTATCTTCATATACCCATAAAAAAGTATATTTGAGATATCAAACTCCGAAAAAATTTAAATTCAACTTCAGTTTAATTAGTTTGAACTATTTTTATGGTATATACTCACTGTAGTTGCATTGAACTCAAAAGTAGTTCAAACTAGTTTGAACTGAGTTCAAAACTAACTTACCATAAATATATCAAGGGTATAAAACATTTTCATACCCAAACTCAAAAAAATTATCAATCATACACGTGTATCGGATGTTGGTGCCTAGGCACCATGGTGCATTACGTAATTTTCCTATATATATATATATGTGTGTGTGTGTGTGTGTGTGTGTGTGTGTGTGTGTGTGTGTGTGTGTGTTAGTTGGGCCAAAATTATATATGTATGCTTGCAAATGAATTCAGTTTGCACTCTCCTATATCTCGTGCACGGCCTATATAATACATTAGACCTATTTTTCTCCCCACCTCAACTATTCTTGTATAGATCCAAAGAGACAAAGATACAAACCAAATCCTAACCTCTGTTTCTCTCTCATTCTGTGGTTGTCTGTGTGGGGACGGCTCCAGCCTCCGAGTAGCAAGCGGGCATAGGCACAGGCTGTAGAGGCAAGTGATGATCAGTGGGCACGGGCTGCGGAGGCAAGCGACAATCGATGGACGTTGTACCACGCCACGATGGTAAACATACGTGAGATGGTTTGGGCGCAAGGCAAGCATGCAGAACCGTGGCCAAGCGGGCGGCAACATGGCGAACAGGGAGGAAGGAGTGAACAACAGGAAGGGAGTAGTGCGGCGGCCGAGAGGGAGCTGTATCGAGAAGGGAGCAGCGCCTCCAACTCACCGTTATCGTTCTCTTTTCAGATCTAAGTGTGCTCCGTCCAACCACTTATTTTTCTTTCTTGCTCCCTCTGCTTTACTCTACTCTGGCTCTGGTTCTTTCTGGGGTCTAGCCTCCACTTTATTCTTTTTTAATGGATGCTATACAAAAAAAAATACAATCTTTGTCTTAGGCAATAGACAGTAATTGGACTCTTGTTACATATGTTTACATGCTAATTTTTGTTATCTTTTGCTCCATGAAAGGAACATATAACTTTCTCTTAAATAGAGGTTCTAGCTGACGAAAAAGAATAAAAAAGGTAGGATTAGTAAGGTAAGTAACTGCCATTAATCTCTATAATTTATTGTTTAATTCATGCCGTTATACCCGTCTTATGTTGCCTATTAATATTCATATTTTTATATTATTATTATTATATATACACGTATTATTATATCTATGTTTTAAGAAAAATAACGTGTCATGATATCGATATATCGGAATCAATATATCCAAACAACCTAGCTTGAATTTCTTTGCACATCTAACCTAAAAATCCTCTGTCCGCCGCTCGCCGCAGGTTGAAATCTGCACCAGTACGGTGTTCTTTCCATCCTCTGCATGTGCCAAAAAAACACAGATGGGGAAGAACACAAGTTGAGGGAAACACAGGTATCAGTCACGTCGTGCAGTTGTGCCCCCCTGCCGATCGAAACATTCTTCCTGTGGAGCAATTAAAGACTGCAAACTACGATGGATTTATGCGTGGAAATTTCACGGTCCACGCATTCTCACGTGTACGTACGCCTGTTGCTAGTACAAGTGTATTACTGGATTAATGGGCACGAGATTCTTCTGTCTCCTTCGCTTTCCCCACACCATTCATGGCTTCTGGCCGTACGTATGTCGCGTATGCATGCATTTCTCGGCCAGTACTTGGACATGTTAACGTGGTAGTAATATATAAACAGATTTATTCATGTGTTAGTAACTAGTAAGTAGGAGTAACAATCGGATCTCGGTCAATATTGTTTACAGCAGACGCATGCATGGTCATCTCAGCTCAGGAAAGTACTAGCTGGTTAGTTACCTTGGTCCCATGCATGCAATTTTCTTCTTCGAGCTGATCTGGACATCTGGTCCCTATATATCTGGCTGCTTAGTTCTGGCTGAGACATGCATATCTACGGACCACCCTGGCCATAACCATACCTCAATAGTCCAACGCTCTGAGATCACACCATCGCCATGACCATGTCCACATGGCAGTCAACTATTTTCAATGCCCTTTTCTTTCTCACGAGCAAACTAGATACTTCCAGCGCATAGATACAGGCAATACTGTCACATGCACATATAGTAGCTTGCTCTATGACTAATGTGATCTACACTAAACATAGGCACCTTATTTGCTCTTAGGGCTAGAAATTCCTACATTAATCTAAAAAAGAAAATGTTAGAAATTTTCTCAGTAGTTAAGAGAAAAAGAGAAAGATGTATGCCACTTATTTTGGTAGGGTCATGCTGTAGCGATGTACATTAATCAGAGAAATATAATTATTGCAATTGTTTGCTACTACAAATTTGACATTTTTGACGGTTATATTGGTATATAGTCGACGGTAGTACACCTTTTGTAATAGTTTTTTTTCATATAGTCCCCATCATGTTGTTCGCCATCACTCTGTCAGTAATATTTTGTTGCTAACTTATTCTGACCGCCGGAAAATATTTTAATCACGTGGCCCATCACTGACTCCGCCCCTGTTATTCATATAATTCTCAGGGGAAAATGTAAATTTTAGTAGTGGTTATAGTTATATAACAAACATACACAACTAAATTAAAATTTTAATCATAGATAATAGAGCTGTATAACAAACTCAATTGTATTTTTAAATATAAACATATTACGTAGGCAATTTCACTGTGCGCGAAAAAAAACTTGCAGGGGGTATATTAAACCTTGAAAACTCGGGACTTATTGTCTTGTACGTACATATTAATCAGCGAGCTGCGTGTTTGTCGCCGTTCGGATACTGGGGTCAAGTTGTTTCCTGGCATGGATGCCTGCACGATCAGCGGCGGATTCAACGGTGGGGCGGGGGGCTCGAGCTCTCCCTACCGCTATCGAATCCTTGGAGTCCTTCCTAAATTTTTAGCTATAGATGTATAATGTAGAAGAGGTTGGGGTCGAGCTGAAGGTACTTCAACCCCTCCAAAAATTTTTCCTGGATCTGCCACTGTGCACGATCGAGCATGTACGCACGGTGAAGCGAATTATAAGCCCATAATTCGATCATGCATGCATATGTCTGTACGCACGAACGCGTCGTACGTAGGTAGGCACGGCTGGTGAACATTTTGCACGGGTCGATCGAACAGTTATTTTGATCTGCGTGCCCTGCCTTTCATGCTAGGATGCATACTTCGATGAACGAGTAACGTCCTTAGTTGGCGTACCAGCAAGGGTTTTTTTTTGCGAGGGGTACTAGCGCTTGCTATCGCTAGGTTTGCAGATATATATATAATCCACATATCGCCCGATCGTATAGTACTCATACTGTGCAACGCACAACTGTATACAACCGGTAATCGTAGATTTGTACAGCATAATCAGTCAATCCTGGATTCATAACGACTACGTACGCATCCATGCATGTACACATGCACGTACGTAGGGATGGTAATTGTGCCCGTTTACCCGTGTACCCGTGGGTAAATACCCTAATAGAGTCGAATATGGGATGGATTCTTTACCCACGGGTAAGAAAATGGGGGGAAATCTCTGCCCATCGGGTAAACGGGTATGGGTATGGATTAGCTCTACCCGTACCCGTCTCGCCCGTTTACCCGTGAAATAGACTGACAAGTGTGCCCTCCTAAAATAGTAAACCCTCCTCCCAGATCCGGCTCCCCCTCAGGCCCTCACGCAGCGTCACGCACGCTTCATCCGCCGCCTCTCCCCCGCTCTCGCGCACTCACTTCCTCCGCCCCCGTCGGTCCGCCCGGCCAGATCCGCCCCCGCTCTCACCGTCTCGCGCACTCGCTTCATCCGCCGCCTCCGTCGGTCCGCCCCCAGCCCCCCACCCGGCCAGATCCGCCCCGCTCTCGCGCACTCGCTTCATCCGCCGCCTCCGCCGGTCTGCCCCAGCCCCCCACCCGGCCAGATCCGCCCCGCTCTCGCGCACTCGCTTCATCCGCCGCCTTCGCCAGTCCGCCCCCAGCCCCCAGTCGTCTATAGCTTGCTATCGCTAGGTTTACTATCGCTAGCGTCCATAGCTTGCTATCGCTAGGTTTACAGATATATATAGTCCACATATCGCTCGATCGTATAGTACTCATACTGTGCAACGCACAACTGTATACAACCGGTAATCGTAGATTTGTACAGCATAATCAGTCAATCCTGGATTCATAACGACTACGTACGCATCCATGCATGTACACATGCACGTACGCAGTAGGTTACCTATTTAGTCCATCTCTATATATGCCTAGTTTCGATCAGACCTATTTGATATGGCTGTGATTTATAGTTTTTAACTGAAAATTTTAAAATTTAGCTATTGTGGTAGAGATTATGGAGAAACATACTCGCTTATGATTTTGGATGGTACAAATATTGAGCTTTTAACATGTACTATAATTAATTTGTAGACCTATCTTAAAAATACTTTATTTAAAAGTTAGGTACTATAACAAAAATCAAAAATTAATTTCAAAAACCATACCAAACAGGCCGTTTGAAAAAATATATAGTTTCGCCAACTACTCTTCGGCAATGCCATGCATGTTACCATGTCACGTACGTAGATCGATGGCAAGTGTGGACTAGCTAGCTAGATGTAGATGTATTAACAACCGTATACAATCGAGATCAGTTACTGAATTTGATGAGGATTAATTAATCAATTAAATATGATGTTAATACACAATTAATGCCTCAATATCATCATTACTGTAAACTTCCAAAAGCCGTTGCCCAAGTATCCTTGGTCAGATGGTTACAGCATATTCATCCTACTAGTTATCGCTTCGAGATCTCACGAACTGGTACATAAGTCCCAATATGCTCATAAACTTCCAAAGATTGTTGCCGGAATACCCATATATTTACCCAACCAGTTGCCACTCGGAGATCTCACGAATTGGTACATAGGCTCCCTCCATGCAATTCCTCCCATGTGGTGGATAAAGTATATGCTTTATCCTTCTCCCAATGGCATGATGACTCGGCTTTACATCTCTGGCGGTAGCTGTCTTGTAGTTGTCCCTATGATTCTCTCTCATTGACAATAACTAAAGAAAAGTTATTGTTAGGATACTCTTGCTGACAGCAATGATTTGCTCGACCGGACGGGATGAATCAACAAGGTATCTACTCAAGTGGATAATTGACACCCCTTCGGTACTATTTAAGGTTTAATAAGAGAAGACATGAACATTGACCAACACAAACAAGAAGAGAGAGAGAGAGAGAATCAAGTGAGATCTTCTGACTGGATAATAGATTACAGATGCAAGAAATGACATTCTAAGGCAAGTAGCACCCTCTTTATCAGGGGCGGATCCACACCCCGGCAGCCTAGGCTCCAGATTGGGACGTGTGATATTTATCAGTGCAAAGTTCAGATAAGTCTAAATAAGTCAAGTGCGCAACTTTCCTTTTTGGCTCAGGTAATAGTGCCCTCTGATCCTTCCTAGACCAGAGTGTAACAAAATTCTAGATCCGTCTTACCTTTTATAATACCTTAACGAGGGTATCTTATAACCAATTTATAATAATAATAATCATTTCCGTTCTCCTCTTAAATCTTTTTTAGAAACTTAGCTTTTTTTTCACCATTCCAAAGATATACGATTCAATCCTCCGCAGAATTGTTTGTGATCCAGAGCAGTTAGCTAGCCGTGCATGCGTACGATTCATGCATGGTTGACCGAAGAATTGTACTAGGATCGCGGCGTCCGTGCGCGCAGTCGTTGACGTGAAATGACCATGCATCGCAGTCACACGTGCATGGAGACCACAAAATCAAGCTAGCTGCACCCCGAAAACCTTGAATTCAAGGTACCGTGCGTAGAAATTAAAAAAAAACAGTTCAATTTCAGCGGAAATCAGAAAAAACAACCTCGAGTCCGGAGCTCGCATTGCGTCCAAACGGATTACATGTCAGTGCAGCTACATACCAGGTGCCCAAGCTAGACATTTTAACGGATTTGGCACTATTAACGATGGTATTTACAAAAGTAGTAGCATACGTATTGTATTTGTAAAAATATCATTTGTGTTGGTCGGTGGACGGGCGGCAGCCCTAGCGAGGCGACTCGTAGAGGGCCACCGGCGGCAGGCGCCTGCCGCCCCGCTAGCAGACGGCAGGCAACTTGGCGGCTAGTGGGGAGATGGCAGGCAGCCTGCCGCCTGGTGAGCAGATGACAGGTGATTAGCCGGCTTAATTACCCGTCCTAATGTTTTTAGTATTTATTTTAAATTTTTAAATATATCAAATGAGCTCAAAAAATTAGAAAAATCTATGTACAACATCTTAACATAATGTACTTGACACTGTAATTTTCTAGTAATTTTATCCATTGTGAATATTGCTCAAAAATTTATATAATTTTGATATTTATATGAGTTTTTACATATAGCAAACAAGCTTCAAAAATTATGAAATTTTTTGTAAATCCTCCCTACATAGTCATAGTTATTGTGCAATTTTTTATGAATTTTATGTAATCTAAAATTACCATGTTTATTTGGGTTAATTTAATCATAAATTTACGAATGTTTCAAAAAAATTTAGAATTTTATACATTAAGAATACTTGTACAAGTAAAAGTAAATATAATAGTAAAAATGCATAATACTGAATGCGATATGGCTCACCCATCTGAGCCACTGCTACCTCATCACCGCGTCTGCCTCCCCATAGATTGAGGACCCATTGTCATGACCAGCACTTCGGGTGAGGGGGACGGCATAGTAACATTGAAAAATGTGCAAACTAGGAAGCAGGCGAGGGGGACGATACGGACATAACGACATTAGTGCGGACGAGGGAGCGCGTGTGGGGGCGCGACACACATAGAGTGACAATTGTGCGAAGGACACAACAGGAAAAAAATAGCACGATCGGGCTGACACATGCACAAAGCACAGAGGTTAGCCACTTGAAAAGATACCTGAGCATCGTTAAATTCATGATTAAATTAATCTAAATAAACGTGGCAAATTTAGACCACATAAAATTTTCAAAAAATTACAAAATAACTATGACTATGTCGGGAGACTTCACATAAAATTTTGTAATTTTTGGAGCTCATTTGCTATATAAAAACTTGTATAAATATAAAAAATGTATTAATTTTTTTTAGCAACATTCACAACGGATAAAACTACCCAAAAAATTACACTGTCAAGTACGTTGTGTTGGAAGACTGTACATAAATTTTCATAATTTTTGAGCTCATTTGATATATTTAAAAAGTCAAATAAATACTAAATAAAAAATTAGGTTAGGTAATTAAGCCGGCTTAATCACCTGCCGTCTCCTCACCGGGTGACAAGCTGCCTGCCGTCTGCTGGTGAGGCGGCAGGGGCCTGCCGAAGGTGCCCCCACGCATAGCCTCGCCGGCGTTGTCACCTGTCCACCGAACAACAAAAGTGATATTCCAGCCGGTGCCTGCCGCCGGTGCCCCCACGCGTAAATGATATTTTCTATAAATATAATACATATACTGCTACTTTTATAAATATCGTAGCGAATAGTCTTAAAATCCGCTAAAAATTCCCCAAGCTAAGAATGTACACATATAGCAACGTTGACAATTGAGCGAGAGAGCAAGGGACCCAATGACACGATTGGCGCAGTGTACCTACGAGTGTACCTAGCTAGCTTTGTCACT
Organism: Dendrocalamus latiflorus; assembly: GCA_017311315.1. Taxonomy (NCBI): domain Eukaryota; kingdom Viridiplantae; phylum Streptophyta; class Magnoliopsida; order Poales; family Poaceae; genus Dendrocalamus; species Dendrocalamus latiflorus. Next base: position 9,893,530 of record CM029631.1, read on the forward strand.
CCTCGGTGACCCAACTTTGAAGCTCTCTCTCTCTCTCGCTAGCTGCCAGCCACGATACGTTCTTTTCTGCTAAGTGGTAGCTAGCGAATCTCTATCCGTGCCTATGGTGAGACGGTATGTTCGTTTCTACTGGCGCTTTGTGATTTATAGTTATAATTTATGATTTTAATTTTAATATGAATCGTTTGTATAAGCAAGTTTAAAACTGATAAGTGATAAACTACTTGTGAAAGAGCATTGAGTGTGGTGAAAGAAAGAGAGACGCTCTTGGTTTATGGCTGAAAACACTGTAGCTGACAGAGACTTATTTAGCATAATTAAATTTAAAAAATTTAAAAATATAAAAAATATGTTACCCCAATATGTATAATACAAACGAATACGGGAAAAAAAAGAACCGGCAAAAAAGCTCAACAAAAAGCCAAAAGTTCAGAAAAAGACGAAACTTATGAATAGTGAAAAATAAGCCAGAAGTCAGAAGTCGAAGCCGAGTTGATCAGGGCCAGTCTGATGCTTTGAATGAACCTACACTGCTTGTCCATCGATCCTCTCCTTTAATAGAGTAGCTACCAGTGCAGCTTAATTTGTTGTTGCATTCGTCGATCCACAGTACTCCAAATTCATGAGCAATACGCTCATCTGTACGTCGTCGGTCGTCAGGTAGCTACTGCTGTAAGTTGGTTAATTTCCAAGGCAAACGGATCGAGTGGAACATAATGGATCCTCTACGTTACTGCCTCGAGCAGACCTGGCCAAATACATCATCGGCACTACACAACACGGGTCTAGATAGAGCTTATCTCGATTAGACCTAGTATGGCTAGCCCAAACAAGTTAAACCCTGTTCAAAAGTGCTATGACTTTAACTTTTAGCTCTGTCTTTTGGCTGATTACGAAAGAGATTGAAAAAGTAAGGGACACTCATGTTTAAAAGCCACTCCATTCAAACAGCTCCTGTAGTTACTCCTATAAATAGCTTATAAAAACTACCTTAAGAAGTCACTCTGTTCAAAAGCCAGCTTTTAAAAGCCAAAAGTTGTTTGAAATGGAGCCGTATTGTGTCGGCCCATGTGTTTGCTCTCGGACCTAGGCATGGCATGAAGAGGGATCGGGTCATACCATGCTGGGCAGGCCTAGGCACGCTTAGCCAAACAGGGCATTGGTGGCTCGTTGATTTTACTGCTAGCTGCTAAGTCGAAAGAATTTTTGCTGTTGATCACAAGTAATTTTACTATCAGTCACAAGTGATTTTACTGCCAAGTTATATGTACATGCTTAGAAGAGTGTAATAACCCTAACACGAATTTATTGTCAATTACAAATAATTTTTCCATACTACCACAGGAGAGTTATTGTTCGTACAGTGCTAAGGTACCGGCCCAAGTATGGCACGCCTACTTGGGCCGGACTAGCACATGCTGTTTACTATTCATGACGTGCTGTATCTTGGCTTGGCCAATAATATCATGCCTCGGGCTAGCATGATTGACTCGACTCGTTTGGCTAGGTCTAGCCTCGAGCATCTATACATGCTAGTCATACTTGTACGATTCACGCATGTATCTCATACTTATATACACGTAGCTACGTGCATGCATGTGCATGTGTTTGTTACTTTATTTGCCTCCTTATTTAGAGGGTGTTCGTATTAACTTTTTATTGGTGGCTTTTGATTATAACTTTTGGGTGAAAATAAATAGTGTGGCTGAAAGAAGTAACTTTTATAAGGAGGCAAGGGGTGAAAAAAGTGAGGGAGAAATACATGTGTGTAATAGGTGTGAGAGGAGTAGGGTGCATGATGCACTGTGACCGTCTTATCTCTAAAGTGAGATGGTAGTGAGAGAAGTGGAGAAGTCGCTTTAAAAAGTTAAATATTTATATGGATTTTTTATTTTTCTAAGAAGAAGTAAAAAAAAAATAGAAACCTATGAATAGGTACTTAGATTACTTCCTGTGTCGATAGTATTATATCATGGACGTTGGTTGATTTTGCCTTGTCAGTCGCATGGATTCCGCCTCTGCCGATCGAACACCGATCATGGAGTTACATATAGCTCCGTGGCTGTTTAAAACAATAAAAAAAAAGAACAATGCAAGTTGGTAGAACATAACCTCAAGTAGTGTTTTGTGTCAAGGTCCTAATAATAGCACAGGACGTCTACTTTTAAATTAAGCCATGGTATCTACATTATATCGGAGCAACAACTGGGGCTGGTGTAACGTGCTCGCTTTCGCAGCCAACTAATCAACGCCATGACGCCACAAAAATCCTTGTTCGCTGCTACTGCTGCCGGTGTGATCACGTGCCGTGCCGCACTGGCGCCGACGGCTGTTCTGCTGCATCCAAGTCGTATTGCACGTGCTTTCGTTTCGGGGAGTTGCTATTTGACGGTCGCCGTCCCTTCCCTACTGCCACATTTCTACTCAACAACCGTCAAAAGTTTCTGTCTAAAATTTCCTCCTTTGATTTGTATTAGAAAAATCTTCAGCTTTCAGCTCGAACTTTTCAAAACTGTCAACCAAAAATGTTCCCTCTTCCAGGCTTCCACTAAAATTTGAATCATTCAACTCGAAAATCGCAACCCCCTATTCAGTTCCGGCTCGAAACTTTCACTCTGTAATTTCGGGTAATCACTCCAGTCCAGAGAGTCGCGACGGTCGATGCCGCCGTGTGACCAAGGAAGCAAGCTGTTGGAGAGGCAGCAGCAATTTGCACGTACGACACCGAGCATTGGGGGAACTCTTGTCGCCAGTGTTGAGATTGCAAGCTGAGGCGCGCGTTTTAGGGTGTCAGGATGGCGACGCATGCAAGGCACCGGCTCGGCCGTGATCGAATATGCACAGATGGATGAGCTGCTGTCCGGGCGCCATGCACCGGCCAGATCGAACGGGCGCAACAGCAACTCTTGCTTTGTCTTCTCCGAGCTAAGCTCGCTCGGCTCAGCTAGCTGCCTGCTGTGCCGCCCTTGCTGGGCACTGTTGAGGCAGATCTCATGAGGTCACACACAGAGACCTGACCAGAGTTGCCGCCAGAGGTTGGCTAGCTTGTTGCGCCGATCGGGTGGCCGGCTGGTGACCCAGCTGCAACGGCGTCGAGGAGCGAACCGCCGCCTGCTGCGGGGGATCGAATCGAAACGAGGAGCTAGCTAGACTCGAATGATCCATCGCCCGGCTGGCTCGGCCCCAGTGGAGTGCTGAAAGCTCATGCTTACAGTCCAGGGCAGGGCATCCGCCATCCATGCATGCCGGCCGCGGGGCATGGCGATCCATCCATCTACCAGTGACAGGGCCACCGGGTACATACACACGTACGGTACACTGAGGCTCCCTCCGTACGTACGCTTGCGTCGCCTCGCCGTAGGTGCATGGTTTTGTTGCAGCGGGCGTCTCACCACACCGGCCACTAATTAAGTACTTGCTCCGTATCTCTCCATTTGTCCACGGCTCACCATGTACACAAAGGAATCACTAAATCTAAGAAGAAAAATACTAACGCACGATATATCTTGCGGTAGCAAACCAATGGGATAAACATCCCCCCTTTGGCACTGCTACATACAACGAGCCATCCTATTATCTAACACCTCGAAGTATCAGGCTGTCTACTGCTCAATGCTCACTTTCCTCTTCCTCTCTCTATCCCCTCAATTCCCAACGCCTTTCCTCAAAATTTACCAGCACTAACAGCTGACCTCGTCATCGATTTGCTGGAAGCAAAGGCAAATCCCACTGCTGAGCACTCCCATCGACCTCTCTTCCTCCTCCTCCTTGTTGAAAAGTAACATTTTTAAACTTGAAACTAGTTGGAATCTTCTTAAACATGGCATTTTTAAACATGAAAAAATAGTTGAAACTTGCTGGAATATGAATGAAATTTCGCTTGAAACTTCGTAAACTCGCTCTATATTTTTTTGTGAAACTTACATGAATTTTTATTTAAAACTTGAAGCATCAATGAAATTTATTGAAACTTACTGAACCATAGTATTTTCAAACTAGAAACTAGTTAAAATTTGCTGAAACATAGTATTTTAAAAATAAAAATAACTAAAACTTACTGAAGTATGGTATTTTAAAACTGAAATTAGTTGAAACTTACAGATATACGTCATTTGAAAACTTGAATTTTATGAAACTTTACTAAAACTTGGGTCTTTAAACTTGAAACTTACTGAAACATTCTGAAATCTGGAACTTGAAGCTCGTGGAAACTTGTTGAAGTCTGCAAAATTAAAATTTGAAACTTGATAAAACATACAAATCATATATCATGCAACGAAACATTTATAAAACTTAATGAAACTGCTATACCGTTGGAATGCAGCCCAACGTTATAGCGTAGACTAGCAGTTCCCATATAAGAAATACTTAACGAGAAATTACCATATATATATCCGTGTTAAATAACATAACATAAACATTTAACCTTTTACAAAGCTACACTCCAAATTACATACATACATACATACATACATACATACATACATACATACATAGTATGAATAACAGGGGCACTATGGTGCCGAGACTTCATGATTGAGACTTTCTATTCATGATTGATTCAGCATGCTAAATTATTATATATCATTGCATTTGTACGCATCTAAAAGCAATATGAAAACAGAGAGACTTGGTGTCCAGATACCATGATATTCCATTTCAGCGTCTTATATATATACGAGTCATACTACCCTGCTTCATATGTCAATCTGATCGATCAACTCCATATGATGGACGGGCTAACAATCATGATCAAGATGCTCAAGAACTAGCCAGTGGATTCATCGAAGTTCGTTTCCTATTTGCTACTGCTCAGTACTCAAGTTAACTTCGCTACGATATACTTACTGTAAACCTAAGTTTCTAAGTTCTAGACCTGAAACGCGAGAATTTCATTCCATTAATGTAGAAAGAGCTTAGGTACCGTATTAGCACACCCCGCTAAGGCAAATACATAAGCATAGAACTATACATGCTTATATCGAGCTCAAACCTCACCCTTGTGTTTTGGTAAAAAACTTACACGATTGTACCTTGGTTCCGCCGAAGTAGGAGTTTATCGTCCATATCTACTTAACAAACTTAATGAACTTAGAATTGTGCAGGAAATGCCACGTATGATTATTACATGTTTATTCTCTCTAAAGGCATGTGTAATAATATATATCAATTGTAATTCTATGATACGTAGAATTTTAAGTGATACGGAGAAAAGAGAAATATGATGTAAAATATTTAAGAGGTGGTCTTATCGATAACTTTCTAATATCTATATCATTATATAGATAACTATATGGACAATTTATTAATTATATAAAATTATTGTAGATAATTTATTGTAGAAGTTATTTTCAATCTTATCTGGAAATCATATAAATAACCGATTATATGTCAATTACTATACTATTGTTTGTACACTAGTAACTATAACAAGCCTGGTCTCGTGCACGGAACGGAAGGCACGCACGCACAAGAAAGAAGTGAGCGAGAGGCGCGGTTGGCATCCTATAAAACCAGCACCTGCACGGCTCCACTTCTCCCCCTTCTCCCACTCCCACCAGTAACGCACGCCAAGCACCCGACTCGCTCCCTCGCACTCCACCGCTCCCCCTGGCCCACCGCCGCAGCGCCTGCATGGGCGACCCCCGGGCCCGCGAGCTCCGGCCGCCGGAGCCGCCGCTCGACCCGCTCGAGTTCCTCTCCCGCTCTTGGAGCGCCTCCGCCGTCGACGTCCCCCGCGCGCGGGGGGGCCCTCCGCCGTCCGCCCTCGTCGGCCCCATCGCCGAGGACGCCGCCTGCGAGCTCGACGACGGAGTGGGCGGCGGCGGTTTCGCTTCCTCCTTCGCCGCCGGAGGGAGCTCCTTCTCCTTCGCCTCCGCGGCCACCTCGCAGCTCATCATGGAGCGGATCCTCGCGCAATCGGTGAGCCCCTCGTTTCTTCCTCTGTTTTTTTGTTCTTTTTTTTCCTAAAAAAGAAACGGGTCGGTTAAAATCACGATACGATCCATTTAAAGGAAAAATTACTCCTTTTCAATTCGTAACCGGAGATTCCTGTTTATGGCAACATCTGCACTCTTTTATTTTTTTTTGTTCAACAAAAAGGCGTGTGCTTTGGTCGTTTTTTTATTGATGATTTCGACTCCTTCATTTTTTTTTCCTCTCGAGCTGCATTCTACTGCGAATTTGTTCATAATTCCGACTCTACTCTGTACGTTTCTCTGATGAGTATGTGGTTTCTTTCTTTCTCCTGTAAACTGAGCCTTCCTAGCGTACGCTCCAGTACAAAGCTGTACAAAATCCAGCCCTTTTATGGGAGTTAATGGATCTTTTACCCCATCCAGCCGGTTTCATTCTCTGATCGAATTCCAACTTTCTTCGGTTAATATTTCTTTTCGCATGGGCTTCTTTTCCTCTGTTTTCCCCCTGACCTCATGTTGGGACAAGAAGAAACAGCCAAACCGGAGATTTTTCTCCTAATACGGGCAATAGAACAAGTGTAATCCTCACCTTTTGTGTTTAATTACGCAGCTTAGTCCCAGTTTAATGATCAGGAAACCATTTATCACCAATTCCTCGGCTCTTCTGAGAACTAAATTTCATTTTGTTCTGCGTTTGGCACGGAAAGAGATGCTTTTTCTACTGCTCTTTCTCAATTAGCAGAAGTTAAAAAAAAACTATCTTGTGTGTTGTTCTAGTTGATCTGTAGAAGCTAAACTTGATGTCTGAAACATACTTATTGTGTTGCAATTGGCAGCAGGAAGTGGCGCCGCTCACCTCTGGCCGGCTCTCGCATAGCAGCGGCCCCCTCAACGGCGGTGGCTCCCTCTCCGACAGCCCGCCGGTCTCGCCGGAGATTGATGACTCAAAGGTCACTTCTTGTCACCTTTGTACCAGTACTTGTTTTTACCACTTGTGCCTGTGAAGGAGTACCGGCAGTTCTGCTATTTTTAATGCCTAAGCTGCAGGCTTGCGGTTCACTAATTGTTAGTACAAAGTCACTAGATGATGTTAATAATCAGGGAAAAGATACAAGAACCAAGGCACTGCTTTTACTGCCTGACTAGTGGATGCACTGTTTGCTGTGTGAAATTCTTTACAACTTCAAAAAACCAAAAAGAAATTGTAGTCGTGTGCCTGACTAATGGTCGTGCGCTCGTTTTGTGGGAAATCATCTTTGGTGTGCTCCACACCTTCAAAAAACCAAAAAGAAAATAAAAAATGAAGCTTTTGTGTAACTTTTTACTAGTTCAATTGTCCTTGCTACGCTATACTATATTTTCAGGGAAAATACGTCCTGTTTACCTACTTTTTTCATAAGAATTGTAGCTATGCTTGTGCTTTTAATTTGTATTTTTTTTACATGACAAGCCTGTGCTTACTCATAAGTGCTAATCAAGGTATGCACTATGCAGTAAGTACAACTCTATGTGTTGAAGTAAGTACTTCTGCGCAGATGTATGTGCTGAAGCAGTGATATCACAAATTTTACCAACTGAATATCACAAAACTTTCTAAATATTAATATGATAGACGTCGCAGATTTGGGTTATTATCCTTTTTAGGATGGCAGTTTACTTGGTCCGTAGAGCAATAGACGGTGTCAATTGTCAAAAGAACGAACTTCGTTGTGGTAAAAAAACAGCCGAGGTCACAAGCGTCATTTCTCCAAGAGAACAGCTATTGGAAGCTGTGGGACTTCCTGGGACAAAGAGACCAGCCTTGCAGCCTTCCCTGTGCACAAAATTTTCTAGAGAGAGATAAGAGAACAAAAAACAAAGCTAGACAAAGAACTCCCCATAGGGATGCCTTTCACTTCTTCCAATAAAACACCTGGCCTCTAACCCTTTTCTTTTTTCCCCTCACATCTTTTGTTTTGCCCAATTCCTTTTGCTTTCTCTCTTGAGAGTTCGTGATATCGGTGCCCATTGTGTAATTGTTTGTCATAGCCATGTCCTTTTCCATCTCCCCCGCGGACAAATCCTGTATCGCAGATTGAAGTCTGTATCCATTCACATGCAGAATCTGTAGACCTTTCTCTTGGATGAAACTCCACAAGAATATTGTTTACCTGTTTTCGTGATTTGTTCATTTTCTATGCCCATGAACACTCGTATTTTCAGCCATTTGAACACCACTTTTACAAAGATACACTGATTGTAAGTATGTAATATACTTCTGTGTTATTCACACGCATATCATTGGATAATTGAACAGTGTGATGGCATGTCTATAAATTTGTAGGTTTGAGACAGGCATGCTAGAGAAATCTGCTTGACCTCTTGTTGGTTTGAGGAAAGAATCCTCTTTTCCTAGATATAGGATCCTGTTGCCAATCTGTCAATAAAAGTGACTCCTTCCCTTTTTCTTCCTTGCTATTGTTCTTCATGCCTTGTTTTCATCTTTCTTGTACCTTGTTCTCTTTTTCACTGCAGTAGTTGTTAAAGTGTCACTTCCCGTTGTGTGCTTGTGTGCGCACAACAATAATTGCTTGTTTTCTTTTCCTTTTCTGTTATTTCAGCATGCTACCTTCACAATGTTCACTGGGCAGGTTTGCAAACCAACAGTGTGGTGCTAGAATAATGTGTTTTGATATCTAGAGACAAAGAAATCTTTCATACAGACAGACCAGCCTATAAATTGGACCATGTCACTTGACAAATTCTTAATTTGGAATTTGAAAAGATTCTTTCTTAAAGTATTCATTAAATAATTTATTTAGCTCATATTATAAAGTAATGTGAAAATGGCCTTCATAGATTCAACTGTTCCATAGCTCCTCTAGTTTTGGTTTGTAAGGGAAAAGAAGGGCCTAAGAATGCCTCCACACTGCTGCTGTTCCACATGCTCCCAACCCCAAGAGAGACGAGTCTTATGAGAGGTCAAGGTCAAAGATTTGATTAGGATAGACAAGCCATACACGGGGGCACTCTGGTCATTCCAGCTAAGCTAATCACAGTTGTACAGCCCCCTAACCTCTCCCTTGCAGTGTTAATTTTTTATCCTAATTCTGTATGGTGTGGCCTGCTGTCATGTAGCTCTCCGAGCAGGAGAGTTCTGATACGATGGGGTAAAGAAGCTTTGATTCCCGCTACCATCTCAGTGCTTGTCTCTGGCCTCTGGCCTCCTCCTTGTGCAAGCAAACACTGTAACATGTCCAGTCTGCCCATGTCACTCTCCATGTACCCATTTCTCTCTCTGGGTAAAAAGTAGCAGGCTTGCAGGCATGCAGTCCTTGCCTTTAGGTTGCTCCCTTTTCTGCATGATGAGGCTAGTTGTGCCTTTTTGGTCCCTAATCAAGTGTTATCCCTTCAGCTTTCTAATTTAATGTAATGATGCATTCTTTTATCTGATCTAGGACTAATATTGTCCTCTTGGAAAAGCTCTTCTTAGGTTCTCTCCTCCACTGCTTCATGATTGTGTCGATTGTCTTCTGTGATTACACATTGTTTACTGGTGTGTGCACTAGTATATGATGCGCTTAGCTCAACATTTCGACTTAGATTAACATTGTGCAAACACAATGGTTTGTACTGGCCAATGAAATGCGCTGTCTTGAATAATTATCAGTACTATGAGTTAAGGACCCACCAGAGAAATTTTGATTCGTTCTGTCACATCAAGGTCTGGGCCTAGTTGCAATTCATGCACCACCTTTTATGTGATGAATTTATAACTTGCAACACATTTTCCTACCAATTTTATGCGTGAATTGAAATGGAATTTTTGCAGAATCTCTTTTGTTTCTTCTACAATATTGTTGACGGGACTATGAACCAATTATTGGAAAATCATAGTGATATCCTTCTGGCTGGACCGAGTGATCTGTGCTAATCGTGGGCTATTTCGAAAATATGCAGTACTGCAGAGCAGTGAGCACGCCAAAGCCACAGGCATACCGAGGCGGCAATAAGACAGTTGGTCGGTGGCTCAAGGATAGGAAGGAGAAGAAGAAAGAGGAGACGCGAGCACACAATGCACAGGTCCATGCCGCTGTTTCAGTTGCAGCCGTGGCCGCGGCGGTTGCAGCTGTGGCTGCTGCGACTGCTGCAGCATCAGGATCTGGCAAGGATGATCGTGCAGCCCGCACCAACATGGCTGTGGCATCTGCAGCAACACTTGTGGCTGCACAATGTGCAGAGGCTGCGGAGTCCATGGGAGCTGAGCGTGAGCATTTGGAGGCAGTTGTTGGCTCTGCAGTGAACGTCAGGACCCCTGGAGACATTGTCACCGTCACAGCTGCTGCTGCTACAGGTTTGTCATTTCCGCCAAATGTAATAACTATTATCTAATCCTGAGCTAGATAATCATGTAATGGTTTGTTGCTTGCAGCATTGAGAGGTGCAGCCACATTGAAAGCAAGGGCTTTGAAGGAGGTGTGGAACATAGCGGCGGTGATCCCAGTAGAGAAGGGCACAATGGGAGGAGGGCACCATCACAAGCACAGTGTGCACAAGCAGCATCATAAGTTGGAGAGCAATGGTAGTAGTGTTAGCGATGACCTTTCGCTCGAGGAGGAGAACAACTTCTTGGGCCTGTGCAGCCAAGAACTACTTGCTCGTGGCACTGCGCTCCTCAAGCGCACACGGAAAGGTGCTGTTTGGCGTTCTTTCTGATTCATGATGTGTTAAAAAGCCATGTACATTTACTGATGTGATGTTTCATGACCATTTTACCTACACTTACAGGTGCACTGCACTGGAAGATTGTATCAGTGTACATCAACCGAATGGGCCTGGTAAATGCTTGTGCTCTTGAATTGTAGTAAACTGTTGAGGTAATTGTGAACTTTTGCTTAGTTATGATGGCATGTTTGCAGGTCATGCTCAAAATGAAGAGCCGGCATGTTGCAGGGACAATCACCAAGAAGAAAAAAAGTAAGTGGCAAACAAGCATGGCAGTGAAAAAATCCCATTGTTTGTCCATGGCATTCAGATTTGAACTGATCCATGTCTACTGTGCAGGTGTGGTGATAGATGTGTGCAAGGACGTTGCGGCATGGCCAGGCCGGCACCTGCTGGAGGACGGCGAGCACCGCCGTTACTTCGGCCTTAGGACGGCCGAGCACCGGGTAATCGAGTTCGAGTGCACCAGCCAGAGGGAGTACGAAATGTGGACGAATGGTGTGGCGCGCCTCCTCAGCATTGCCGGTGAGCAGAGGCGCTCCGTGTGACTAGCCCGCCCGCACCAACCTGCCGACGCCCGAGCCGTCTGTTTGCTAGGCTGTAGATGTGAGATGAAGGCAACAGAACAGCACGGGCAATGGGGCCTGTCCCACAGGAATTATGTAGCTAGGGCCCCTGTTGTTGTTGTTGTTAGGGCAGGAATTAAATTAAAGGCGGTGTGTTTGTGTGCATGTGGGGAATGCAATGCATGGGGTTCCGTCCCTCGTACTAAGAAGAAAAAAAGGGGGAGTAGTGAGCCGAAGGGGCGTGCTCTCTGTGCTCTTTCCTCCCTGGTTTCTTACCCTTTTGTTCTGTCTCCTGTAAGTCTTGCTTCTTTTCCCTCGTTTGGGGTGTGGCTATACAGACATCTATCTGGAGCAGTGACTGGAAAAAGGTAAGTGCTTTGTTCTGTTAGTATTTAGTAAAGCATCTGTTTATTCCATTCCTGAATGTTTTGTGTATGCATCTTTACTGTTTGGTAAAGCATTAATCTAACTTTGTCTCTCTTTCAAATGGGAGCTTATGCTGTATGAGTTTGGTTTTCATTGATCTAGCTAACTGCTTGTACAGGATAGAAGAGCTGAGGCAGGTTATCTTAGTTGGTACTCTTTGATTGGTCCTTAACCACTCTTAGTTCTGAAAAAGAGTCCAGTGATGTGCTCACAGTGGTACTGTTGCGGTTTAGAATCTTTGACTGAAAGCAAAGGCTGTTTCTGTTCCTTCAACATCATCTGCCCCGCTTGCCTAGCTGAGATCAGGGCCCAGTAAAACTGTTGCCTCATGAATTCCCTGGGGCCCTTCTCTGCTCTGGATGCAGACGATTTGTTGGTGAAGATTGTACCCCAATGTTTTGTCTGTTTTCTCTGGAGTTAGGATCACACTCCCTTCAACTATAGGAGGATGCAGCATGCAAATTGCAATTGCATGTGATTCAGGACCACCTTAATCTTTAACGTTGAGCAGTTTGGTTCAGAGGACCACATCGAGCCATAAAAGTACTTGCAAAATATTCATTATTTGTCATTTGTAGGTGTTTCATTTTCAAATGATTTGCTTCTTGAACAATCAACATCCAATGAAGTTCTTTTTTTTGGACGAAAACATGTGATGCAGTTTTTTTAGAGCAAAAAAAAATGTGATGCAGTATGAAGGGAGTTCTTTGCTCATTGAAAAATAAAAACTTGGAACATTCTGATCTAGAAGCTGCATCCCAGCTGTTTGTCAAGTAACTAATCATCTCAAACCCATTTTACTTGAGTTTAAACTCAGTGCATGAAGCTGCTCACAGCAGCTTAATTATCAGGGACATGTGAGGATGTGACGTTCTTTTCCATTCTCGAGATTGGTGAGCTAAAGATATCTCTTTTTTTTCAGCTTTGCAAGCTACCGGGACTGCCGTATCCGATGCAATGCCAAGTTTATGGAACCTGGATGGGTGAATTGATCCAGTACAAAAGGACACGCATCTCCTGTCTTTGACAAGAAAAAAGAACAGCTCAATGATCACGAACACTACTTGAAACCTTGGTTGCCGGAACGAGAATCTTGTCCCTTTTGCGCGACGAGCTGCTCCAGCTGGAGTGACTTGAGCTCAAATCGAGCCGAGCTAAAGTGTCTGTTCTTTTTTGCTGTGGTTTAGATTTTTTGGCTGTGGCTTGTGACTTTTTGATTGTTCGTGTGAGAGATTACGGAGTAACAGAAACGCACTTGCGATTTTTGCAAATATAAATAAAGTCGGTACAGTATATACTACAATTAACTAGTAGGCCATATTTTTTAAAAGATACTCCGTTTAAAAGCCGGCTATTGTAGAAAAGCCGAAAAACAGCTTTTAGAAGCTGAAAAGAACAGAGCTTTTGACTCAAGCTCGACTCCATTAGACTTGATTGTGCACGTATTTACCACGGTATACTACTACATTATTATCGATCCTATTCGAATCATGCTCAAACTCATTGGAGTCTACCAAGTAATAATACATTGATATACGCCTGCAATCACATGTGAGTTACCTAGCATGACCGATCCGATCCAAGCTAGCACCTATCGGCTATTCGATCGAGCTCGAGCGATCCACTGGTCGATGACAACCCTGTATATGGGCTATGCCAAGCCAAGTGGCTGCTTCTTCCAGCTGCCCCTCGTACACGAATTTCTTGGGTATCTTTGCGAGTCCAAATTTATACAGTACGATACAACAACTGAATATCACTGATGTGAAGTAAAGCAACGAGAAAACAATGTGTACTATTGTTACATTCCTTTCATTTTGTCATGATGGATGCATGAATTAATGGGCTCGGTACTTGAGCATCATTGTGCCGTGCTGTGCTCGAGAGACAGGAGAGAGGGAGACCGTATGATGGCCGGCCGGGACGGCTCAACGGCGACCACTTTTCGTTCGTGCAGTTTGGAAATTCCATCCCCGTACGCTGGTCGCCGTCGAGATGTCCTGAGGCAGCATTTCAATATCGATCCCAGGTGTACACCACTTTCTTTGAGCAAAGGCGATCGAGCAAGGCCTTTTGCCGTGCTTGGGAGTTCTGTTTCGAGCCGGGAAACAACCACACAGCAAGAACCAACGTGCATTAAAGCTCGCAACAAAAGCCGTAAAAGAGCCACCGATCTGCCTCGAGATTCACAATAGAAAAGGTATATACACAAGGACATCGATCCTAGATCAAAGCATCGTGGATCCATCTAACCCAGAGAATCCTATCCAGAAAGCCCAGCCATGCGGCCCAACGTAAATTCGGCCCGTATTCTTATATGTAGCATGAACAGAATAATTTGGGTCAGCCCAAGAAGTTATTGGGCCCGCCTGCTACGGTAAATTGGCCCAAAAGTTTAGGCTTATCTACGCTTACCCGGTTTTTTTTTTAAAAAATGTACAAGGTAGAATTGCGGAGGCTATGGCTATGGATAAATAAAATTCCAGGCGAGTGCAAATGACAAGGTCAATGGTTAAGCCATGCACCTTCCCATAGGCATTCCCTTGCACAATTATCTCCTGGTGGACGTACATGGCGTACAAAACGCACAAAAAATTAAAAAAAAATTAGGGAACAAATTAAGTAGATCGGTCGATGATGCTACAAACACAAGACAAAGAGAAGAGCCACCTTCTTGTGTATTGTCGTTTCCTCTGCGGCTATTATCGAATCATGAAGATGTTGTTTATGGTCGGATGCCGGCAAGGCTGTCCCTCGAATAATTTTAGCAGCGCTGTGTTTAGGCGTCAAACAGTAGATAGCGGAGCTTCGGAAGGTCTGAGAGGGATGTCCGAAGACTAAGATTTGAGTATGAAAATAGGAGTAGAATAAATATGGTTATGCTTGATGGTAAAACAATTTCTCTTTTAAATTCTCTCTACACCTCTATGGTGTCATATAGATTATATTTATAGCTATAGAAAGGATCTTCACATAAATATCTTCCTTGAGGGGTTTAATAATAGAGATATACATGACTTTTTTTTTGCTATGCACTAACTGAATCTATCATTTGCTTATATATACGTTTAAGTCTATCGCCCATATATGAATATATGATGGACTAAAGGGACCACTCCCCCAACAAACAGCTAACATGCACCTCATACACAACACATATTGTGAAATTTGCTCGATCATTGTGTCCATACCTGAGGTAAATAAATTAAAAACAAAACATTCTTTTGATTGGCAATCAATCATATATGTGCTAATGCGAGGCATGGGCGCTGCTACACACACATACAAATACATATATACATATACGCATACACACACACAGATACGCGCGCGCACACACACATATATACATACATATACACAAATGTATACATACAGATATACACATATATATGGATACACACACATATATATGTAAGTCAAGTTACCTAAGTTATTGTCGAATGCTCATAGTACACAACTGGTGGTAACTTTTCCCACAACAGGTGGTAACTTTTCTCACAGCAGGTTGTAACTTGATTGCATGCGTGCATACAGTAGGAGAGAGAAGAGAATAAATGCACTTGACTTATGATTTTTTATCTTGTTTACAAGCTAAAAATACAATAACTCTTTCACCAAAATTCAATCTATGATCTGTTTTCATCATTGTATTTGAAATTACGAGCTTAACAGAACAAATGTTGAATATATTTTGACGCTGTGAAAATCATATCATATAAAATTACTATAGTGTATTAGTGAAATTACTGTCAGTTTTATAGTGATAACTGTAAGTAAGTTTATGCATTACAGATAATAATTTGATGTGCATTCGATAGTAGCTTTACCATAATTAACAAACACTAGTAATTGAACATAAGGTGGGATGGTGGAACAGTTAGCTGGTTAGGTCAGTTTATATATAATCACATTATCTACATGATACGAACACATTTTTCAATCTACAATTTGTGACCTATGTACTAAGTACTAACAAAAACTTTAATACCAATTTTTAGGATTGAGTTGAGAGCTCTATGATTAGTTGGTGCTATGAGAACTTTATATAAAAAAATATTCTCAAATTCAGGTCTTCTCAGATGAGGCAGAAATCATGATGCACAACATATGAGTTGATAAAGGCATGCTTACCAAAGCTTTGCTGAAATATTGGACTAGTTGCTTGGATGATGATATGCTTAGCAATCATTGTTAAATTTTTGAGAGATAAAGACGTGTGTCAAGACAAATCATTTTACCCTAAAAGATAAAGATGCATAATGTTTTGTAGGTTGTATTAGATGATACTCAAATCTGCATTTAGTTTGCAGATAACGAGTCAAATCATTAATTTGCGGACGCTCGTCCACTTCTATGCTAGAAATGGATAATGATGCAATGGTCGTGGTGAATTGGCGAGGGAGGCGGCCCTTCGAGCCTAGGAACAACTAAAGATAGACGGGTTCTTTTGGTCTCATTGTTTGTGACTTTTGGTTTACGTTACAATAATTAGTTTTTAAATAATGTATTTTTAAGATAGAATCTACAAATCGATTGTAGTAGACACTATACCAAATTAATCTATATCAACTAAAATCACACACAGATATCTCTCTCCGTACTCTCATGCGAATAACCATAATTTAAAAGCCATAAGTTACAGCTCAAAATAACTCACCCATAACCTTCTCAGTGCTATTTCCTCCACTCCATCCATGTGAACATATATACCGGAGTTTTTTTTACATTGAGCTCGACTTTTTCGGTAACGGCAAAATAACGAAAACTGTAAAAAAAAAAACATTAGGGTAATGACAACGGTAATACATGATAGGTCAATTGGCATCTATTAGAGTTGTCTCTAAAAACTTCACCTCACTTAGAGGAATCTAAAGACAATAGCTCTAATAATTTTTTTAAAACCATTTTCCTAACTATCTGTATCATTTTCACCGCAACTTCCCCCTCGCGCTCATTGACCATTGGGATGGTTTGTATATCCAATTTATTTCTGGCATAAGAGATATCTCACCTATTCTCTCCCCCAACTATGATTTTTTTTGGGATAAAGATGACTCAGGTGGCCATCATTGGAGATAACCTAATGATGCCACCCTCGGATATTCGTAACAACCTCTAAGACTTCATTAGATTATGTGCCAGTTTCACTCGTTCAACTATGAACTTGGTTATTCCCGTGAGCTTTGGTCTTTCAACATATCCCGATATGGTTGGGCAGGAAAGAGAAAATGAGCGACGACGATTGACGAGCAATGGAAGCGTATTATTTGAAGAAGGCGTTGATGAAGCTAGAAGCCATAGCAGGGGGTGAAGGAGGGGACGAGAGGAGAAAGAAAGGGGAACATGCATGCGTGCGATCGATCTTCGAACAACCTAAAAATTTTCAAAGTTTTGAATTTTTTTGAATTCGGTTTTCCTTCCCAATTTGGCTAAATCCTTTGAGTTCCCGCCTTCCCCTTTTGGCCAGCTGCTTTCCTCCCTCTTCGGCGTCTTCCGAAAAGCCGCCTCCGTTTTCTGTCGCGCCTCGACCGCGCGCACCGCCTCTGCCTGCCGCTCGCGCCGCAGCTTTCCCCTCCATTCATACCAGGCCCTGGATAGCTCGGCTCACGTGTCGTTTCACCAGTGGTCGATCGTTGCGTCGCCTGCGCAGCCAACCGCTCCACTAACTGTTACAGCCGCCACAACTCAGCGCACCGTGCAGCCGACGCGCGCCCTCAACCTCCATGTCTCACTTCCGTCAGCATGCACAGCTCTGTTAGAAGCGTAGATCTGCACCAGCTTGCTTGTTGTCCTGCCAAGCTGTGGCGGCGTGGTAGGTGACATGTGTCGTATGCCGCGCCTTCTGAGCTCGGAAAGAGGTTTATTTCTGTAAAAAAAACAAGTACTAAAAGGTCAAAATTAAAAAACATTACAACAGTGGCACATGTATGAACAGTTCGCCACCCACCATTACATGTCCATTATTGGTCACCCACCCCCTTCGGCCCTTCTTCTGTCCACGATTCCGTCACAACAAACCATATGAGTTTTTTGATTCCGTCACAACAAACCATATGAGTTTTTTGGGATGTGGTTTTGACTTTTAGCTATGGTTTTTGAAATTTGGCTGTTCACGAGAACTAGTACGCAGAGGAAAATAGTCGTATGTAATTTTAATCGGTACTGCTGAATTCGGTATAGTATCTACTATAATTTTTATGTAGATCATATCTTAAAACATACTGTTTAAAAGCTAATTATTATAGTAATCGAAAACAAAGGGCATGTTCTTTTTAGCTGAGGTTTATAAGTTTTGGCTGCGGTTTATGACTTTTGACTATTTGTGCGAGAGATTACAAAATAACAGAAACTCACGTGCGGTTTTTGCTGATATAGATGAAGTCGGTACAATATGTATTACAATTAATCAATAAATTTTATCTTAAAAGAACACGCAATTTAAAAGTTAGGTACCATAAAAAGTTAAAAGTAGGAACAAAAACTAAAAAAACAGTACCAAAATCTAACCATACGAGCGCTCCCAAACCAAACAAAAAAAACACACACGAACCAAAGTCTAAGCATGAGTGCTCCCGAACCAACCCAAAAAAAACCTTTTCGCCATCCGCACTTCGTAACAGTTCGTCCTTCTCTTCGTTTGCTCTTTGCTGCGCATCTGTTCGTGCGTGCGTGCGTCCGCCCCACCGGTCACCGGATCACACCCATCCTCTCCTCTCCGCCGTCGTCGTAGAGCGCGGACGCGAGGCCCCTCCCTTTCGGGCGCCACTCGTCGGACGGCGATGCAGGTTGGCCGCGGCGAAGGAGGGGATGCAGGGGACACGCGGGGCCGGCACCGGATCCAGGCCGAGCTCAAGAAGCTCGAGCAAGAAGCGCGCTTCCTCGAGGTCTGCCTAGCTCCTCCTCCTTTTTTTGGTTATCTTCTTCCCGAATTTCTTTGTTTCTTTGTCCTCGGAAAGAACAAAACAAAAAAAGAGATTTCTTTAGGCCTTTTAGGACTTCTTTTAGAGGATTCGTGGTGTGAACTGGCGTAATGGAGAACAATAGGGTAATTCTCTTTCCGAAATGCAGTGGCAGGCAGCAGCATTTCCCCTCCAAATTGGTGAAAACTTGTAGCGTTTTAGCACAACGTTCCAAGCATATAAACTAGCTGCAACATGTCTGATAATTCCCAAGGTGCATCCCTTATCATTTATCAAGAAACCTTTGTCATGGCTATCCTCCCAGGTTCTTTCTTGCGTGTTCGTCCCTCTTTGCATCGCAACTTTCTTGTTTCCCATGGGGTGGGGCCGTGGGGGGATGGGGTGGGTGGGGGGAAGTGGTCAAGCGCATGTGCATGTTCGGTGTGTTTTTCTTTGCTGCCTGGTCCTGCACTCCTGCTGCACATTTTCGTGCGGCAAAGATTCAATTCCCGTACCCTTTTGTGGGCCTTTATCTGATGGGGACAAAAAAAAACATAGCTCTTCTGTCCGACTATTTTTAGTTTATGGGTTTCTGCAGTTTCTATGCTTGAAAAAAAGGCAAAATTCTGCTGGATCAAATGATTGGGCAGACAGTACTATTGATTGCGCTGATGCCCCTTCCTGGGGGACCTGTACACATGGGAAACCATGTTTTCTAATTTGTGTGATCCAATCTTTTGATAGTAATTGGAGGGAGAAATCAGTGTTGGATAAGAGTGATTACTGAAACAGAAGAATTCTCTGAAGTATTATATCTTTATAACAATTAGGATTAACTAAATAAGAAGTCAAATGATTACTATAATAAAGCCTGCTCAATTAATGCCTTAGCATGACATTCTGGATGGTCGTAAGTTTAGGTGGCAAGTTGGTATGTTGATTCAACGATGTACAGTCATATAACTGGGAAACTGCTTAACTAGTGCTATCTGAAAGTACCAATGTAAACTTTGACATCAGTTATCCCATTGACAACGTTCTTTGGCAGTTCTTACAACAAACCAAATTGGCTAATTTCCCTTGAAATAGTTACCTTTCGTTCTTTGACAGTTCTACTGATGTTTTTCACGTACCTTGCAAGTTGCAACGCGCAAGGAACATGGTAACATTGCCACCCCTTTCAAAACATGATAACTATATACTATATAGGATACCTTGACAGTTTGAAGATACCCTTGCTCTATCAACAGATGAACATATATTGTATGTTCTGTGAGTTATTAGCTAACATTTAATCAATTCTGTCTATAGCTTGCAAGCAGTTTCGTTATCAAACTATCTTAACTTCATACGTTAAGTATCATCAATCTCAAGTTAGAATTAATGATGGATTCCTTGCATCACTCAAAATTCTTATTCAGTAAAGTTCTTACGACAGATGAATATCATCATGTGATCTATCCCTTTGGATAATCTAGATTTTGAGGACAAGGAGCATGATTTTTCAAGATGAGTGTTTGCCGGTTGCATGGTCTCATTCCTGCTCCCACTGGAGGCAGTTTTTTTTTCTATCAACAACATCAGATCTGTCACATGGCATATTGACCTTTGTACTTCTGTAGTGTTTAGTTTACCCTACCTAACAGAGTTACTCATGTACCTAGTCAGTAAAACTAGCAAGGTATCATGAGAGTTTATCACCTAGTAACTACAATTAATAGTACTATCAGATTCACTTGATAGGATCCCAAGAGTGTTAATCATGTAGAACTACCTTTTTATTGCTAAATCATGATAATTTGTCATTTCTATTAAACCAATACACAATTTGTTGTTTTAGGTTGTTGCCATTGCATTGTGAATAAGAGTGGATTACAGTGGAAGCATGGAACACATGGCCAAACTTTTGCCATCTTTGTGTACAAATAAAAGAGGATGCTTCACTTGTGACAAATTTATTTCTAACTAGGGGTGAAAACGGATCTGAATTCGATCGGGTTATCCGGCTACCGAATCCGGATACTTAATATTCGAATTCAAATGTTGAACTGGCGAAGTCCAGATGTCGGATGCGAATTCGGTATGGCCTGACACGGATTCGGAACCGGATATCCGAATAAAATCCAAATTTAGAGTCGGATATCCGGATAATGTCTGGATTTGGCGGATATAATAGCAGCAGCTAGCTAATACGTACCTTTTGTATTTGACCTCCAAATTAGACATATTATATATACATTTCAATCATCTTGACGAGCCCGTCGTCATGGTGGACTCTAATTTGGTATTTAATTTTTTCATTTTGGCACATCCCCTAATAAAGCTTTTTGCATGTTCTTTTTTGCCAAATTTAATATGTTTATAACCAATTTATCTGCAATATATCTAGAATTAGTTAGGATTAGTGGCAAAATGATATCAATGATCAGTGATTACGTGATAAACTAGAGGAAAATGGGTATAAATGTTACTATAAAACCGGTGTCAATTTGCTAAACTTCACTGTGATATAGGATATAAAGCTGTCCTCAGAAGCTATATTATACAAATACATGAAATGAATCATTTATTTGTTGTTGTCAATATCTAATTCGCAGTTATATGTTAAGAGTCAACTATTTATCAATTCTCAAATGTTAAAACAATTCGGTGTCATGTTTTAAATAGGAGAGGCCGCGAATAATTATTGGAATCCAAAAAATAGTCGAATCTGATCCGATTTTGAGTCTAATCTGATCCAAATTCATATCCGACATTTGTCTGGTCTGTATCCGTATCCGACATTTGTCTGGTCCTTATTCGTATCCGACGTTTGTCCGATTCGTATTTGAATCCGAGAAAAAAATATGAATGCGAATATGGTTTGAACACTATCCGATCCATTTTCACCTATTTCTAACTGTCCAGCTTATCCATTAGCTGCACATTGTAGAGATGCAAACAAATAAAGCTACTTGCATAGCAGAATAAAGAACAAGTTGCCAAATGAAATCATATTAAATTTCTCAATAGGGGTGCTATAGATGGACTAGATTTCTTCACCTTCTGTTCTGAACATCATTATCTGTAGATCTGTCAGAGACTTGTTTTTTCCCTTAAAATCTAGAATTATACAACCGGCAAGTATATCCTTTTTCCTTTTGAAAATTGCGAAAGTTCAGGATTTGCTACCCCATAGTCTCACCGACATGTGGCCTCAGGACCCACATGTCCATGACACAGCGAGTGGCAAATAAGGAAAATACTTCACACACTACAGATTTTGTAGTACATGCATACTTCAAAATGATCTCAACCTTTGATGACTCTCAACACCCAATCCTACCCATGATCTACACCAACTACCCTTGATCTACACCATCCTACCAAGTGTTGTAAACATGTACTATAAAAAAGTTAGTGTGTATAGCATTGCTGGGCAAATAATTGATACTCCCTTAAATTCTGGTCTTCCTTCCCCTCCCAAATCAGTAATGTTTTCAATGTGACTGCATGCAGGAGGAACTCGAAGAGCTTGAGAAAACAGATAAGGTATCAGCAGCATTGCAAGAGTACGTGTCAGAAGGAAACTTGAATTCCATTATTAGTTTAGTACGCTGTGGTGTTACTGCTTAAAAAGCATCTGTATTGTGGTTTATTGTTGGAGAATGGAGACTGACTGCATTATTAACTTTTACCAGATTTCTTGTAACAATTGAAAACAAAGCAGACCCTCTACTTCCAGTGTAACCACAGAAACATCCTTCTGTCGTTTTTATCCAAATATCTCTATCTTATAGTCTTACGCCTTTTTTTTCCTATTACTGCAGAACTACTGGCCCTGCTTACCAGTCTTGGGATAGGTGGTTTGAAGGTCCGCAAGATCTGCGTAGATGCAAATGCTGGTTTTTGTGATCCTTAGCAAGAAACTCAGAGAAAACACCAAAGAACAAGAGGCAATGGTTGCTGTGAAGTATTCATTTAAGGGGAGGAGGGGGTTATTTTCCTGGATTGAGGCTGTTAACAATCTCTGTTGAAGGAGTGGTATGAGAATTGAGAAGAGAACTGTACGTGGAATACAAAACCAACATTGATAGTTGACTACAGCTTTGTTCTTCAACTAGTTCTTTGTATTGAATTCCTGTACATTGCTGTTTATTTAGCCGTCTTTCTGTTGTTGAAATATGGGATCATTATATCTGATTTGCCTGTGAGGCTAGTTCTATTCATTTTCAGTTAGTTAGCATGTTGTTGATTCATGTGAAAATCATTGTTGAACGATGACCACTGGCTTATTATTTTAGAAGACATGGATGTAAAAGAACATTTGCTATTTTCTGTGGCGATTGAAACATGAAATATCTTGTTATTTTTTTCCCGATCCTACTACACTGGCCTAAAAAGCCCAACCAGCTTCGCCGAGTTCAATCGTAAGCACTAGATTCTTTCTCACTGATAGGCCACAAGTGAAGTGACCTTATCCAGAAGAAAACCATGGCACACATCACAGGCACCAAAACCGCAGCCAAACCCAAGCAGAGCAACTCCTCCAAGGAACAGAGGATGGCAATGGCGCCGTTGCACACGTGCGTTTCCTCCACTTCCTCCTCCACCCGTCTCCTCCCCTCCCTCGCCTTCCTCGCTGTCCACCCTCCTCCACACGCAGTGTGTCTTGTTAGAGTATATATTCTACTGTACAGAAGATTTTGTTTGTTTCTTGTTTGTTAACTTTCTATTCTTCAGTCTGTACTCTGTTGGTTAGCAGCTGTGTGCGTTGCGCGTTGTAATCTCGGGTTTTCGGTTGACTGTTCACCGTCCGACACTCTTCAGATATAAATAGAAGCGCCTCCATCGTTGAGGCTTAGCCGAGCATTTCTCTTCTCTTCCTTTGTCCATCTATTTTGACACGCCTCAATGCGCTCATCAAGTTCGGCCTCGCCAGGGGACCCATCGCCGTCCCACAGCCATGGCGCTGTTCCTTGACCTGCTCCGGTCGCCCAGGAGCGGCGCACGTTCCCGTCTCTGCTCGTGGCGTACGCGCGGCTCGGCTGCTCTGATGATGGCGCCGCGCTCCATGGAATGGTGCTCAAGCTCGGCCTCAGCGATAAGTGCAGCATTGTCTCAAGCGAATTGCAAATAGGCCACGTAACGCATTACAGTAATGTCAACTTAATTCATCAAGCGGGAAATTTAGGTATGAACCTAGGTCCTACGATTGAGCCAGATATAGACATACACTTCCTGCGCTATGCTAGAGACAACAAATGCAAATTAAAGGGAGTGTACTGTATCGAACAAACATAAAAATAGTACTTCACAAATACAAGGGAGACGAAATTAAACGTTCTTGCAGAAGCAAACTTGACAAATTTGGCGGTGATACCCTGAGCCCTCGTGTCTCATGCTATTTGATCCTGCGTTCCCGCTCACCTTCAATAGGGACTTGGGAGTTGCGCAGCACTAGCAGGTTTCTTTTCGTCACCCAGCAGCTTCCCCATCTCTCCTGCAGCTTCTTCCTCCTCGTCGATCGTCATCGTCATCTTTGTTGTCACCATCGTCGTCGCTGTCATCATCATCGTAAACTGGAGGAGGGGTGCGGCTCAGGTGCTGGGGGCACAGCACATAGCGCGTGCGGGGTGCCCCCAGCACCCGCCCGTGTCCCACAAAACCAAAAAAAATCCGAAAAATTCAAAAAAATACTTATAAAATCCAAAAATTTGTAAAAAGTACTTTTGTAAAAATACTTTTATTAAAAAGTATTTTTAAGTACTTAAAAAAATACTTTTTAATAAAAAGTATAAATCAAAAAAATTAAATACTTACAAAAAATACTTTTGATACTTAAAAAAGTACTTTTTACAAATTTTCGGATTTTGTAAGATTTTTTTTGAATTTTTCAGAATTTTTTTCGGTTTTGTGGGACACGTGGCGGGTGCTAGGGGCACCCCGCATGCGCTATGTGCTGTGCCCCAGCACCTGAGCCGCACCCCTGGAGGGGTGGAGCACCAGCCTTCTTGAAAGCTTCGAGACGCTGAACAGACATTAATTAGGGAAGCGTGTGTTAACTATCGAGTTGTTGATACAATTAATTTGGGGATCGATCAATAGAGAGAGAGCACGGCATGCATGTGTGGATGAAGGGACTTGCCGTCCTGCGACTGCACTCAGGGCGGATCCAGGAAAAACGATCGTCGGGGTTACTATAAACATATATTACTAATTGATAGAGGCTAATAGCTAGTAATAAACTAGTACTATAGTTCCATGCAGTGGCGGAACCAGAATTGGATCACGTCCCGAGCTAAATTTCAATCAAGTAACAATCTAATATACTATAAGTCTAGAACTATATAGCGATATAACAAAAAAATACATCACAAATGCATCATTGATAACAATGTCTTGCTTCTCTTTATTTTGTAATTTGTATCCTTAAACCTTAATATTTAGTTCCTAAATAGCAAATGTAAAACATTGAACATATGTTACTTCATCTGAATATCTGATCATTCTCCTAAATAGCAAATGTAAAACATTGAACATATGTTACTTCATCTGATCATTCGTACTAATTTTGAAACATAAAAGATAATTCTTACTAATTGTATTCTCATTGCATCAACTATCAACAAACCAATTTGGAAATTTGGAAGCTTAAAAGGTTACTTACTACTTACTAAACTACTACTACCAGAGACCTAGAGTAGTTACCTGCTTCGCTGCTCTCAGCTCTGTGCTCGGCGACTCGGCGGTGGGACCGTGGGAGGGCGGTGGACCGCGGGCGCGCGGCGCAGTGCAGGCGAGGGCGGCGGCCGGTGGTGGGAGTGCGCGCAGGTGAGGTCGACGGCCGGCGGTGGGGGCGCCGCGCGCGGTCGCATCGGGAGCGAGAGGCGAGGCCGCGAGGGCGGCGGACTGCGGTAGGGGCGCATGCGAGGGTGACGGCCGGCGGTAGGGGCGCGGTCGCGTCGGGAGCGAGGGGTGAGGCCGTGACGGACCGCGGACGCGCTGCGCAGGCGAGGGCAGCGGCTGGCGGTGGGGACGCGGTAGCGTCGGGAGCGAGGGACGAGGCCATGGCGGGCCGCGGACGTGCGACGCAGGCGAGGGCGGCGGCCGGCGGTGGGGGCGAGGTCGTGTCGGGAGCGCGGGGCGAGGGCGGCGGACCGCGAACGTGCGGCGCAAGCGAGGCAGCAGCCGGCGGTGGGGGCGCGGTCTCGTCGGGAGCGAGGCCGTGAGGGGTGAGGCCGCGGCGGCCCGAGGACGCGCGGCGTAGGCGAGGCCGGCGGCCGGCGGTGGGAGTGCGTGCAGGCGAGGGCGGCGGCGGCGGTGGGGGCGCGGTCGAGTCGGGCCTCGCGCGGATCGGAGCGGCTACTAGAGTACTAGAGTCGCTGAGTGTGGGCTGGACGCCTGGGCCGCTGGGGTCACTGTGATTTTTCATGGGGTCACTAGCTAAAATATATGGTGGGGTATATGGGTTGGACCAGAGGTCGTCGGTGTCACTTGACCCCGGCCCAACACTGTACATCCGCCCTGCACTGGAAGCCTGTAACACGAGTCATCTAACGTACGTACGAACATCATATCTTGGCATATCACACAGGCAGATGGAACAAGAATTCATTCGTTCGATCAAAGATTGAGGAAAGGAAAATCAGGCAGATCAAAAAGAGAATTATATTGTATAAGCAGTTGAAGGAATCGATCGAAGCCACGCATCACCGTACGTACCTTCCTTATGGCCTCTTATCTTTTCCTCCACGAACAATCATCACCAAGGGAAGACAACGTGTCGGAGATGCCACCGGGGCAGTCATGGTTAGAAATTGACCCATTTTTTTATGGCATATTTTCTTAATTCTAAAGCATGTATGGTTTAGTACCATATTACTAAAACAAGGAGAAAGACCGATTTATAAGGTGGAGTCTTCACCACTCCTTGAATATGGATAGAGATGGTATGAGGAAGGTTGTGTCTAGTCACACACACACGCACGCACTGCTTAATTTATGATTTGATGAGGCAGTTATCAGTGCATAGTTCTGTTTAAAACGCAACAGTTACTAGTGAGTAGTAACTGCAGCACCCTTAAAAGGGCCTGGAGACGTACAGGAAAAAAGAGAGAATTTTGCACCTCCATTCTTCCTCTACTTTCTGCTGTTGTGCTGTGCCGTCTGAACCTCATCGACCTTTCTTCCCGGCGTGCACCTGGAAGGAGGGAGAGCGGCTGTCTCCGAAATGTTGCCGCAAAGAGTACCTGCACGGGGTGGCAATAAGGTTTCGGGCAGCGCATCTGTGCGACCGCTCATTGCACTGCATCATCTATGTTCTGCACTGCGTCAAGCTTGCGCGGCTTCCTGTTCTTCATCAGGCGAAAAAGTAAGTCGTTCGCGCGCACGTTCGACTTTGTTACTGTATTTTCTTGAGTATATTATGAAATATGATGAGTAGCCTACTGTTAGTAGTAAGCTTTGCATCACTAGTTTATTGTGTTTGTCTCTTAGTAAAATTTGGAATTAAAATATTGCCCACATTTCCAACAGTCCTGTCGTGAAATTGCTTAACAATGATGCTAGAGTCGTTTGAAATATTATCATGGGAGTGTGAGGCTAGAGAGCGAGCGATGGCGGCATGGGAGAGGATGGGAAGGAGAGAGCGGTGACGACATGAATGGCGTGGGAGGAGATGGGGACGACTGAGCGGGTGAGCGGCGGCGACGATGTTGCCTAGGGCGAGGATTGTGAGAAGTTGAAGGGGGTGTTTGTAAAAGAGAAGGAATTCTTTTGTAGGATGGAGGTGTATATATATTGGGTGTTTTTTGAATGTGGCCAATAGCTTTTTGTAGGACTGCAATAGCAATTGACGAGGAAGGGATATATAGTGTCACACAATTTTCCCCAAATATTCGCTAACTCTTCGCTCCAGCACCTACATAGCTATAAATATTAGAATTAAAAGCCTAGAAACAAAGCAACAATTTCAAACACCAAGAGGGACAACTTTCAGCACCTCACTAGTCTGACCGCTATAGGGGTGCGATCTGACTGGTGGGCGGTCTACCGGCATAGACCTGGTGGTCTGACCAGGCTTAGGAGCGGTCAGAATGTTTCTCTATTCCTAAAACAGGAAATCAGTCTAAGTCCAAACCACTTTTGATGTAACTCCTAAAATCCATAGCCAAATGAGATAAAACTTCACACACACACCTTGCTTAGGGTCTTAAGAGACATGAGATAAAAAAACAACAATAATATACTTATGATTTTTAAAATTCTTTTCTATTTAAAAACAGTGTTTTATAAAACTCGTATTCTTATCGCAACCAAATCTTTACCTAGTGTTACAATCTACGGTCAAGTATGCTCTGATACAATTTTGTAACTGCCCCATTTTTGGGAATAGGGTTGTCGTACGTCCTGCAATAGATCAGGAGTTCAGTTGTGGTTAGAATAAGTATCATGCCTACTCACGAACATTTTAAAAGAGTTAACAAGTAAAACCAAACAAAAATGCAAATAAGAACATGATTGAGACAAAATTTGATATGTTTTCAGTGAAGAATGAAGTTTACATACTCATAGATGATTATAAGGTACAACCAAAGCACCACTTTCTCTCTCTCAATTTTTCTCTCTCACAATCATGAAAAGAGACAAGGTAGTAGAATAAAAATCTAAACTCTAGAATCCTTCGATCTACCACCTCATCATCCTCCCCTTTAATAACCAGCAATAACTCTAATGGGTCCAATCCATTAAGATACTAGGGAAACCCGTTAACCCCACTAACACGGGTTTTACACACCCGCGCATGTTTCTCATAGTGTTTAGAAGGCTCAACCCGTTAACACCTTAGCGATTGATCTACTTGACAATTTTAGCTCTTCTTAACATAAACCACTTGTCCTTTGCACTTGCTCGCGCCATGGTTTTGATTAAAGCACCAACCTAGTATTTGGCCAACTATCAAAATACCTTAGATGAAACTTCCGAGCACCTTCCCTTAGCTCCGTCTTCATCTTCACCCTAAAGTGTCTCCACATGCTTTCACACGTAATTTGCAGTGCTCAATGGTTAGTCATCACGTCTTCATGCATTTAGTCTCCCCCAAACCGCCACTCCGTGCATCAGCCTTGTCACTTGACGTAACACATGCACCAACTCACCTCTTCATAATTCTTATCATCTCTGTACTTCCTGCTTGAGCCACATAGCCTCACCCGAACTTACACAACCACTCGAACCTTAGCTCCCCCGTGTAGTCCTGATCCATTGTTGTCGACCGTTAAAGTTCTTCAAGTTACCTACACATCCAAAGAGCAACCATCTCAAGCATAAGTTCCACGTATTTGACTCATGTTAGTTAAAATCATGTATCATACAACACAACACAACCACCCAATGACACCCATATGGTACACACACTTATCCTACTCAAAACCATTTAAACTGTTCTCTGGTCACACCCACATGTCTGACCACACATCCTATAACGGTTGGCCCGCACCGGTCAGACTACCAACCAACAGCCGGTCTGACTATTTCACTGGTGTGATAGTATCTTCAATACCAATCACACCACCCAACATGATTTTGGTCCAACCGCCAACAACGGCTGATCAGACTGCACATGTCCAATTCTAAAACATACTATCCGGAAAAAAAGGCATCCTCCAACTAGATTTTAGTCACGCCACACTGACAGTTCGATCGTCAATCATGGTCGACCGGACCGCCCTCAACAGACAGAAAATCTAAAATCTAAATTTTCTAAAATTTTTGTAAAATTCAAATTCAACTCTCTCAGCGTTGGACCAAATTAGCGATAAACACAGTGAATCAGTGATGCTCGTTACTAGTTACTATTGCGTATGCGCATGCTTACCGTTACAATGCCATGCAAAGATGGACAGAAGCCCAGATTATTCCAAAAGCCCATTATGGGATTGGCGAAGTTTTGGCATATTTAGATGGGCCGACCCAGTTTGTATTTCATTATGCGATTAGCGTGTTCATGGACCGGCCCACTAATCCTTTGCAGATAACACGAGAGAAACATGCCTTAACCATGAAACGCCTATCCCATCGAAAATATCCGCGACTACCATTTCCTCCCACTGCGCTCCACCAAGCAGCA
The DNA here is from genome assembly GCA_017311315.1 of Dendrocalamus latiflorus. Lineage (NCBI taxonomy): Eukaryota > Viridiplantae > Streptophyta > Magnoliopsida > Poales > Poaceae > Dendrocalamus > Dendrocalamus latiflorus. The sequence goes on from CM029631.1 coordinate 9,923,156, forward strand.
GCAGCGGCACTGCGGCAGCCATGGGGATTGCTCCAGTCACGACCTACTCCTCCTCCCTAGCGCGGCCACCTCCCACCGCGGCGAGAGCGACGGCGAACGGGGCGCACCTCGCCGCCGCCGGGCTCTCATCGAGGGCGTCCTCCTTCGTGGCGGGCGGAGGGCTGGCGGCGGCGGCGTCCGCGGCGGTGGCCGCGCGGCCGAGGCGCGCGGGCGCGGGGGGCGGAGCGCTCGGATGCAAGTGCCTGTTCGGGCTCGGAGTGCCGGAGCTCGTCGTCATCGCCGGCGTCGCGGCGCTGGTGTTCGGGCCCAAGCAGCTGCCCGAGATCGGGCGCAACATCGGCAAGACCGTCAAGAGCTTCCAGCAGGTACAGATTGAAGCCTAAATCTCGGCGTCGTTATCGTAAAGCTTGCAATTCGCAAGGATGGCAGTGCTTAGCGATTAATTAGGAGTTGTGGAACTTAGTGCCTGATGTTGCTTGCGGTGGTAAAGGTTTAGGGCTTTTTCTGTCGGGACTTGTGTTCTCACCAACTTACAAGGACTGTTATGCTAGTTACCGTACCAATTTTGCATACAATTTTGATGACGCTGAGACAATTCCTGTGTTTAGAAAATGTTGAATTTAGTGCCCTGTGTCACCTGAAGACGTTCTGAAGTTAGGCCTTTCCATGGTGCCTTTTTTGTTGTCATCTACTTAGAAGTAAGAATCATGCTAGTACAGAGATTTTTGGGTACATTTTTGTTGATTTTGGGACTAACCTTGGATTGATAAAGTTGTTTATGTGTCATTAGTTGCTTACATTTTCTTCCAGTTAGAATAACGTTGTAAAAGGTGGCATTTGCTTCACGGCAATAGATGGGTCTAAGGATGGGAAATTCTGTAGTCCTTTTTTTGTTAACATTGATGGAAATTAGAAGGGATTTGGGAATGGGGGTTGTACTAAGATAAGTTTGTTGTTGAAAGATCGAATATGCAATAGGGGGGGGGGGGGGGTTGAATGGTGCCTTCTAATATTCCTCTAAATATTCAACACTCCTTCACTCAAATAGTTATAAAGCTATGAAGATTAAGATGATAAATCACCACAAGACAAGTAAGAGAAGTTGTTGAAATTTTTGGAGAAAAATTAGCAAAATCGGAAGCACCTTTGTTTGCACTGCGGTACTTACTTTGCTTGGTGAACAGTAATTTCAGCCCAAGTTCAAACCAAGAATCGATGGAACTTTTGATCTGTAGATCCAAATGATATGGAATTTTGCAGGGATTTTCTCTAGGGTATTGTGAACTTATTCTAACAAGCGATCATGAAAATTATGGCCAAAGTTGAGACATTTTTCAATTTGTTGGAAGGTTACACCAAAACCGAATCAAAACCAAAGTCGGTGAATACAACTTGCTTGTGGGATGAAGATGACCAAGAAGGGTCTAGATGTATTCCCACACGTCACAACAAGTTAGTTCACCACAGAAACCAAGCCAAAAACCCTCGGATCAAAAGATAGATTAAAGAGGCCAAAGTCAAGCAAAACTAGGTTTTCTTGTGAATCTTGCTATCAAAGTGTCAAGTATTCTTAAGGATTATTTCCATCACTTATACGTTCTTGGCACAGTATGATCACAAGAAGAAAAAAAGATATATCAAAATCAACCAAAAGTCAAGCACATCAATCAAAAATAAGAGTGTCAAGATTTGCACAAAGATTGATGTATTGCTTACTTGAGAAGGTATGTTTTACATCCACTCTACCCTGGAGGACAAAGAGTACCCAAGATATTCACTCTCAAATGCTAACCCTAAACCTAGAGAAGAGTGCACAAGAGATGGGTTGTATGGTTAACAACATGTCTCTATCCCAACCCCCTTTTATAGGTGGAGCAATCAACCACCTACATCTTTTAATGGATCCTATTCACTATTACAATGGAAAAACCCAATAACCCCATACACACGGGTTTTACTCTCACAAGTTTACTTATGCACGCTTTTCAAGACGCAAAGTGTGTATTCGCTAAATTCTTAGTTTTGATCCAACTGGCTCCACCTTGATCTAAACTGCTCTCCATCGCATTGCCCATGCGCCACAGTTTTGATCCATGATGGTTTCTGATATTTTGGTCAAACTACCAAAATACCTTTCCTTGACCTGGTCATCACCAACCACTGCAAGCAGTCGTCATGCTTGCCACGTGTAAGTGCACCATTAGCTTGTCACGCATCGCCAAGTCTCTCTCGTCCCTGTTCCACCGAACCACGGCTCATTTGGCCTGTGCAAACCACACAGTGCCATCCCGTCGTTTGAACTCGCCTTCAACATTTCTCACCTTTCTTGTGCCATATTTGAGCTCACCATGTCACCCGGCATTCTCGAAGATCGGTAGTACCACACTTACAACGTTGGTACTACCGCCCCCTAAAGCGGTACTTCCGCACTTTGTAAACCCGAACTAGACCTGTCTGGAAAAAATATTCTGCAGCTCTGACTAGAGCTACCGTTCTGCGGTATTACTATGCTCACAACGCTAGTACTATTGCTCTGCGGTACTACCACGTAAACACCTGGGGTACTTACGATTTTCCTGACACTTCCAAAAAAATAGCTTAAATCAAATGTAATCTTTGCAAAAACATTTTACCACTTTGCAAAACTTGCAATGGTTCATCACAACAGTATTCTGAACCTTCTCACATGGTCCTTTAGTTGTGTTTAAGCTGTCTTGTTGTGATGCAGTTATTTAGGATGGAACTCCAAGGGTAGTCTGTTCTTGTCATTTGCAGTTGTGCAATCTATCATGAATGTTAGATATTATGAAATATAGTTACTTTTGTTGCTGATGAAATTTGGCATATCTTGTTGTAACTACTTTTGTACCTAACATAAAAATAATGAAATTCCTATTCTTGTTAAGCCCATGGATAAATTTTTTTAAAAAAGAACAGCCAGGAGCTCTACCGATGCACTAAAGAGGGAAAGCAAAAATACAAAGTCCAGAGTACAACTAGGCCAAGAAACGCCCTAGCAACTGAATCAACCAAAAACATACAAGGTCAGCCAAAAACACAAAACTACAAACAGGAAGCAAGGAGAATCAACATCAGCCCACTTAAGACAGGCCTAAAAGAGCAACAAGAGCTAAAACTCAAAACTAACCGACCGCCCTTTTCCTTATCTCAACATCCTCTTGTATGTGTCTGAAAACCTCTTGAGCTGTAAGAAAACCTGTTAAAAAATTCTACGATTTCTTTCCTTCCAAATGTTCCAACATGAATACATTAGTATGCCATCAAAATATCTTTTGAACTCTTTAGGCACCCTTCTTGCGTCATGCCACCAATCTGAGAGCTTCATAGGATCATTAACCGATGGTGGTTGCAATTCAATCCAATGGAAAACTTAGCCCCAAACCTGCTTTGCAAAAATATAATGAAGCACAAGATGATTGGCTGACTCCTGCTCCTGTGCGCACAAGGGACAAAGTGTGTTATTGGGCCATCCCCTAATTGTCAATTTATCCGCTGTTAGAATTTTTTCCTGTACCTTCTTCCATGAGAAAGACCTGCCCTTGTTCTCGGCTCGTGCTTTCCAAATCATGGAAGCATTATCCATAGGTAAGGAGCATTGACACTGTATCTCGTATGCTGATTTTTCCGTATAATCTCCGCTAGTCCACTACCACACTATGGAATCCAAGATACCTGGCCGCCAATTGCACATGACTAATCTGCATCCAAAGATCAGCAAATTCATATACCTGTTCTGAAGTAGACATGTTGCGCAATTCGCATAGCTTTCCATCAATTCCCATTGTGTAGCTCATGATACACTGAATTATTTCTTCTTCGGACTTGCTTGAACAACTCAGGTGCAATCTCCTTTGACGCATGACCATGTAACCACCTGGAATGCCAAAATTTTGGCAATGATCCTTCCCCCAAGGGATATGCTAGTAGACGCTTCAAACAGAAGTTTGTCCATTCATACCGAAGCCAATGTAAACGACCAGTACTCGATTCATGGAAATTCAACAAACAGTTAAACAGAGGCATAACGACCAGTACTCGATTTCTAGCTTCCTAATCCAGATAAGAATTGCCGAACATTTCAGCTTTAACACTATGTGGGCATGCTTGGTGCCTATTAGATGAAGCAGATGATTTTGGTATTGTACCTTTGCTGTTACCTGATCATCTATTTTGCTTCATTGCGCATAAGTGAGTATTGTTGTTGTTATCCACAGTGCTATACTCGCTTCATTCTTTTTTATTTGTCGTTTTAGACATCAACATGGTCCCCAATACAACCGTTCGACTATTACTTTTTTAGTTATACGTATTAGGCAATAGGAGATTGTATATTAATAGCCTGGATATATTAGGCAATAGGAGATTGCATATATCAGGCAATAGGAGATTGCATACCATATTCATAGATAGCATCCTTGTATTCGTAAACTACCATATATAGCAGCAGCAGCTGCCCTATAAATACAGGCGCCCCTCTCCCATTGAGAGTGTGGTCAATTGCCCCAATCCTATCTTCTACATGGTATCAGAGCAATCTGATCTTGGCCCTCCCTCCCCTTCCCAACTTGCGCCGCTCTCTACCTGAGCGCCGCCCACCCTGCTGCGCCGCCCAACAGCCGCGCCACCATGGCCGCCACCTCTCCAGCCTTGGTCGCCGCCACCTCTCCAGCCTTGGTCGACGCCACCAACCCGGCCGTCTGCCCCTACGCTCTGGTCAATGTGAAAACCCACATCCCCATGACCCTCGAGCTGCGACCCTCCAACTACACCAAATGGTCCACAGCCTTCCACGCCATGTGCGGCAAATTCGGGCTGCTCTCGCACCTCGCCGTCGTCTCCCCTACACCCACTGACAACGCATGGGTGCAGGCTGACTTCTGCATCCGCAGCTGGATCTTCGGCACCGTCTCCGACTCCGTTCTCAACCTCGCCATGACCGGCAACCAGCAGACCGCCGGCCAGCTCTGGACGGCCATCACCGCCCTGTACCAGGCCAACAAGGCGCCCCGCGCCATCTTCCTGAGTCACGAGTTCCACTCGATGACCCAGGGAGACTCCTCCATCGACGAGTACTGCTTGCGCATGAAGGAGGCCGCCGACAATCTTCACGACGTCGGGCAGACCATCACCGAGCCCAACCTCGTCCTCAACCTACTCCGCGGCCTCAACGAGAAGTACCAATCCGTCGCCGACAACATCGCCGCCCAGGAGCCTCTCACATTCACCGTCGCCAGGAACCAACTCCTCCTCAAGGAGCTGCGTCTCACGAACGAGGACAAGGTCCGCGCCGCCTCCGCCCTCTTCGCTGCCTTCAACAGCGCCCCCGGCAGTGCCCCACCAGCCGACGTCCAGCAGCAGCAGCAGCAGCAGCAGCCGCGCCAGCAGCAGCAGCAGCAGCGCGGCAACGGCGGCCGCCGCGACAACACTCGGCGCGACAGCAAGCGCCAGCCCTGGAGTTTTGATCCCTGGACCGGCGCACGTGTCAGCCCCGGCGAACGCGTCGTACCCCCCTGGGAGCGCGACCAGGGCGGTGGCAGCCACCCATGGCAGCCCCCACGCCAACAGGGGGTGCTCGGCGCCCCTCCTCAGGCGCACACGGTGTTCGCCCCCGTCCAGGCCTCCTCCACCAACACCGGCGGACCGGCATGGGACTCGGCCGGCCTCATTGCTGCCCTGCAGAACATGGCTGTCCAGGGCAGCCCCTCGTGGGTCGTTGACTCCGGCGCTTCGTCCCACATGACGTCCTCCGACGGTATGCTCCTCCAGCGCCTACCTCCCTCCACCTCCTCCATAACAGTAGGCAATGGCACCAGCATTCCGGTCACGTCTAGAGGTCACTCCATCCTACCCACCACCACAGCAAACTTCTCCCTCAACAACATTCTCGTCGCCCCATCCCTCGTTCGCAATCTTTTATCCGTTCGTCAATTCACCCGTGAAAATCACTGCTCACTTGAATTTGACGCTCTTGGCTTTTCTGTTAAGGATACCCAGACGGGACGCGTGATTCATCGCTGCAATAGCACCAGCGACCTCTACACCATTCCTGCCATCCCCCCGACCGCCGGCGCCTCCTCACATGCTCTCCTGGCCGCCTCGTCGACCCTGTGGCACCAGCGTCTCGGCCATCCAGCCCCTGCCGCACTAGAACATCTACACAAAATACACATTGTTTCCTGTAATAAAGTAGACCGCTCCCCTTGCCATTCATGTCAGTTAGGCAAGCACACGCGTCTACCCTTCAGTGCCTCTCAGTCTTGTACTCATGCACCATTTGAAATAATTCACTGTGATGTTTGGACCTCTCCCATCCCTAGTATATCTGGTCTCTCATATTATCTAGTCTGCTTGGATGATTACAGTCACTACTGTTGGGTCTTTCCTCTTCGACGCAAATCCGAGGTCCACCAACACCTAGTCCAACTCACAGCTCTTGCACAAACCCAATTCAACCTCCCCGTCAAATGCTTCCAAACCGACAACGGCACCGAATTTGTCAACACAGCCAACACCACCTTCTTCGCTGCCCGAGGAACACTTCTCCGTCTCTCCTGCCCATACACTTCCTCTCAAAACGGCAAGGCGGAACGCATCATCCGCACCCTCAACAACTCCATCCGCACCATGCTGCTCCATGCTTCCATGCCACCCACATACTGGGCCGAGGCCCTCGCTGCCGCCTGCTACTTACTCAACAGGCGCCCCTCCTCCTCCATAGCACATGAAGTTCCCTTCACTCGCCTTCACGGCCAGCCACCCACCTACAGCCACCTTCGCGTCTTTGGGTGCCTATGCTACCCAAACCTACAGGCTACCTCCCCACACAAGCTCGCACCTCGCTCCGCAGCATGCATCTTCCTCGGCTACCCATCCTCTCATAAAGGCTATCGGTGCCTTAACCCAACAACCCAACGCATCATCATCTCTCGCCACGTCGTGTTCGATGAGACTGTTTTTCCCTTTTCCACCACCTGCACGCTCCCTCGCTCCCTGGATTTCCTCCTAGACCACGATTCGGTTTCGGTGCCTTGCTCTACTGTTCCTGCAGGTGGAGGCCCCTCCTCGACGACCGCGGCTGCCCCGTCCACCTCGGACGCTGCGCAGCCGCCCCCCGACGACGAGCCAGAACCGGCCCTTCTACTACCTGGGGGGCGCGGCCCTGTGCCCCCCAGCCCCAGCTCGGCTCCTCCATCACCGGGCGGGCGTGGTCACGTGCCCCCGCCTGGCCCTACTGTGGTTCCGTTCCCACGGTTCTACAGTCGACGACCCCCGCCAGCACCTGCGCCATCAGCCGACCCCGCAGCACCGGCGCCTCCGGCTGCGTCCGCGGCAGCACCCCCGTCTCCGCCACTCACGCGCACCAGGGCGGGCGCCCTCCCGCGCGTGAACTACGAGGGGCTCGCTGCCACCTCCTCGCCCTCACCATCGCCCCTACCAGCAAACTACCGCAGCGCCCTGGCCGACGCAAACTGGCGGGCTGCCATGATGGATGAATACCAGGCACTCCTCACCAACGCCACCTGGCGCCTGGTTCCACGCCCTCCTGGCGCGAACGTTGTGACGGGCAAGTGGACTTTCCGGCACAAGTTCCACGCCGATGGGTCCCTCGCTCGTCACAAGGCCCGCTGGGTGGTCCGCGGCTTCTCTCAACGGGACGGCATCGACTACGACGAGACCTTCAGTCCGGTGGTCAAACAGGCCACCATTCGGACCGTTCTCAGCATCGCCGCCTCCCGCGCCTGGCCAATCCACCAGCTGGACGTGAAGAACGCCTTTCTTCACGGCCACCTCAACGAGACGGTCTACTGCCAGCAGCCACAGGGTTTCGTCGACCCTGCCGCCGCAGATCACGTCTGCCTCCTGCAGAAGTCCCTGTACGGACTGAAGCAGGCGCCGCGAGCTTGGTACCAGCGGTTCGCGACCTTCCTTCGCCAGCTCGGCTTCGTCGCCTCCACTTCCGACACGTCCCTCTTTGTTCTCAAAGAGGGGACGAGTCTCGCCTACCTACTACTCTACGTCGACGACATCATCCTCACCGCCTCGACTTCCACTCTTCTGCACCAACTCATGGCCCGACTCCAGTCCGAGTTCGCCATGACCGACCTGGGTGCTCTTCACCACTTCCTCGGCGTCGCCGTCACCCGCTCCTCCGACGGCCTCTTCCTGTCGCAGCGACAGTACGCTGTTGATCTCCTCCAACGGGCGGGCATGGCTGAGTGTCATCCTACGACAACACCTGTTGACACTCAGGCCAAGCTCTCCGCCCACGACGGCGACAAACTGTCAGACAAGGACAGCTCAGAGTACAGGAGCCTAGCAGGGGCTCTCCAGTACCTGACCCTGACGCGTCCTGATCTGGCCTACGCAGTTCAGCAGGTGTGCCTCTTCATGCACGCCCCGAGGGAGCCCCATCGCGCGCTAATCAAGCGCATTCTGCGCTATGTGAAGGGCACGCTGTCCTCCGGTCTTCACATCAGCGCCGGCCCCATTCAGACGCTGACAGCATACTCCGACGCCGACTGGGCCGGCTGCCCTGACTCCAGGCGATCCACCTCTGGGTTCTGTGTCTATCTCGGTGACAACCTGGTCTCCTGGTCCTCCAAACGCCAGGCCACGGTATCCCGCTCTAGCGCTGAGGCAGAATATCGTGCCGTGGCCCACGTTGTGGCTGAGTGCTGTTGGCTGCAACAAGTCCTTCAGGAGCTCCATATTCAGCTGCCCCAGGCTACGGTGGTCTTCTGCGACAACGTCAGCGCCGTCTACATGACGGCCAATCCGGTCCACCACAAGCGCACGAAACACATCGAGATCGACATTCACTTCGTGCATGAGAAGGTGGCCCTGGGCAAGATTCGGGTCCTTCATGTTCCCTCGTCCCACCAGTTTGCCGACATTATGACAAAAGGGCTCCCAACGCCACTGTTTACAGACTTCAGAACCAGCCTATGCGTCCGCGGACCTCCCGCTTCGGCTGCGGGCGGGTATTAGGCAATAGGAGATTGTATATTAATAGCCTGGATATATTAGGCAATAGGAGATTGCATATATCAGGCAATAGGAGATTGCATACCATATTCATAGATAGCATCCTTGTATTCGTAAACTACCATATATAGCAGCAGCAGCTGCCCTATAAATACAGGCGCCCCTCTCCCATTGAGAGTGTGGTCAATTGCCCCAATCCTATCTTCTACAATACGTTTGAAAAAATTATTGAAACTATAATGATATGGTAGTACTTTCAATGACAAATCTACCAGTACAATTTTCATGTGACAAATCTACATACTTTCGTGCATATTTGTGGTCAAAGTTTTAAAATGTTGACTGCACACATTCTAAAACAAGAAGTAAATAAGAACGAAGTGTGTGTTACTTAACCAAGTGTAGATGACTGTGGGTTTCCCGTTACCTTATGGGTTCCCTGTTTCCACATTCATTGACACACAAACTGGCTCAAGCATTTTTTATGTTTGGTGTGCATCAGTGAGAATAAGGGTTGATGGGAAAAGCTTCTTGGTTGTGATAGGCGAGATTAGTGAACATTTGAGGCTTTAAGCTTGATCAGTCTGTTGCTCATTGTGTCAATAGGCAAGCTCAGAGCTTGTCTGGCCATTTGCTGTTATTAAATCAAAGAATTCTTTTTGTGGATAAATATGGCTATATGTCTAAGTAGATGATCTTGGTACGCTGTCCAAATTGCACTGTCTAGTCTGAATGAGTGTGTCCCATTAGTATCTTGTTCCCACGCTCACTGATGCATGGGCCAGTGTAACTGTGGGATCAAAGGTCTATGTCATCCAGTATGCTTTTCACACGGCAATGAGAATGGGAATAGGGGACAAGTACTGGAGGGAAATAAGAAGCCGTGCTAAATATAAATTAATTACTTAGAGAGTATTTCTTCACTGCACAAACTTGATTTTGAGGAAACAGGGCTTCCCCCTTTTAGTGGTAGACTGGTAGGTTGTGATATGAATTATGGTGAAATTATCTAGTCATGGGTCGAACGTCAGAAGCATGTGTTTGTATACTCCCCCTTGATTGTCTGTACATGTCAGAAAATAAACATTGTTAAGATGACAGAGTATGTCTGTCCAATTAATAGCTACATTGGGATTGATATTCTGGTGAAGAACATTACTAATGCTTAGCAGACATGTAAGCCCATCATTAGGGAAAGGATTTGGTGGACTTCACCACATGCAAAATTAGAAAAAAGAAATAGAATGCACTAATGGCGAGAACTGTCATATCCCCAATTCCACAGACCACAATACTACTAGTAGTTTGATAATTTGTTACCGAAAAGAAAATTTGCTTTGTGCATTTCTTGTCTAAGGGCTTGTTAGGTGCCACACTATCATTTGCCATGGATGGTTTAAGGTCCTTTGCATGCTCTAAGGATTTGGAACGGTTGGCTAAGTGTGCACCCTAGTGTGCTATGTTCTATCAAGTCGCATTATTAGTGCACTTTTTGTAAAGCACAGCATGCTATTTCCAGTTTACAACTTGTTTCCTGATCGGTCTGTGCAAATTCACTCTCAGGCAGCCAAGGAGTTTGAAACGGAGCTGAAGAAAGAGCCCGGAGATGGCGGTGACCAATCTCCACCTGCGACCCCGACGCCGGTTGGCGACGGCGAAGAGGAGGAGCTCGAGGCGCCCAGTAGCAAGGAGCGCACATGAGGATCGGTTGAGAATCGCGAGCTGGACGGATTTTGTATGTAAAATTGTATGCTTTGTTTCTTCAAGTAGCGGCACATTGCTCCCTGTTTTTGATGTTCTTGCAGGCCATGTAGCGATATTATTTGTACCCGGGAAAAAAACATGCTTGAAATACCATATTGTTAATTTATGGGGCTAATTCTGTATATCAATTTGTTGGCATGACCCTACCGCTTGATTTTGAATTTTTGATACTGTAAAAAAGTTAAGAGAAAACCATGGCTGATGCAATGCTTGGATTAATGATGGCGGATTTGAGGTCGGTTGGATTTCGACGGAGGATGAAACAAACCGGACAGGCGGACTCTAGTCCAGACACTACCAGGTGGGGCCCATGTGACAGTCACCACATCCTCACGTCGTCGGGCCCACTAGCAGAGAGCGAATCTTAGCTGCACCTTCTCCCCGAAAAAAAATTAAAAAAAAACTCGCGAGGCCTCCACTTCCACTCCACTCGAGAGAGAGAAAGGAAGGCGAAATCCGAAAATATCGCCATGGCTCTCCTCGCCGTCGCCTCCCCGCTCAAAACCCTATACCCTAACCCGAACCCACGCCCCGTCCGCCGCCGGCTACTCCGGTCCTCCATCCTCCACCTCCCGCCGCTTCTAACCCGGAGCGGCCGCCTCCGCTGCTCTGCCGCGTACGGCGAGGCCGCTGCGGCGACTCCGACGACGCCGCGGCCAGATGAGATCCCGTGGAGCAGGGATCTGTGCAACTCGGTGCGGCTTATCGGGACGGTGGGCATCGACGTGGAGCTGCGGCAGCTACCCAGCGGCGCCGCCGTCGCGCGGGGGCGCATCGCCGTCTGGAAGTCAGCCACCGAGACAACATGGTAATTTCAGCCTTGACTGAGCTATGCTAACTCGTAATTCCATTTCTGTGTCACTTTTTCCTTCCTCGGTTGGATGCCGGTAGCGTGTTCCCCTGTTGGGTAGATGCCGCAAGGTGTTCGGCAACATGTAGGGGGAGCAATTTTACTACGCCCCCCCCCCCCCCCCCCCGCGGTAGTGTGTGTAATTATTGGATTAATGCAAGGTGATTATTTAGCCATGGTCGGAGGGAATGTTCAAAGTTTTGTGTGCGGGCGGTTCAGCAGAGTGAGGTTACAAAAAACTTCTGGTTCGGTACATTCGCTTGTTCTCAGCCGTCCAATATAGCTCATCCAACGGTTCTCGTGATCTTAACACCTCCGGTGTCTCTGAGTGGTGTGCAGGAGTGGTGCTAGGTAAAGTGGGCAAAGAAGTAATTTTGATACTGTAAAAATACCATGCTTATTGGCTGGAACTGCACTGTGCTGATCTTTGTTCAAACTTAAACACCAGTTTAGGGATTGAATGGGGATAGGTCTGGATATCAAAATTCCTGGGATACATGAAGTAAGGAGCAGTGGAGAATGTAGATGTTTAACGTAGTAATTTTTAGCCTCAGACAAATCTGGTGGTGTGCTTTAACATGGTAATTGCCCACGGATACTTTACTTAGAATTGGCACAATATAAATCTGGTCGAGATGAGAAGACCTGCGAAATCATTAGAAATTGAAACAGTATTGAAAAATTAAACAACGAAATTGCAATTAATGAAGAACATATAGAACACGTACCTATAGTGGGCCGGCGGTGTTATTAACGTTCATTGGCAGGCTGATCGAAATGGGGAGTCTAGGGTGGATAGGCGCGGACAAGAGGCCGAGAGAAAGCGAAGAGTTGCATAAGCGATTCAGCTTATGGCCAAGCATGGAGCGAGACCAGATGGCCGCATGCAGGCTGCAGGCTCGTATTGATCCCACAGTATTGATCCGCATGCAGGAACGCCGGGGACGAGGTCGACTCTGAGGACGGCGGCGAGCCAGCGCCCACCGACGTCGACGCCGCCGACGTGTACCCCTCCTCGTACACCGCTGCCAGCGGATGCGACGTCGGCCGCAGACCACCCGAGGGGAAGCACCCCAGCATTGCGCCGCGCTCCGTGCTTCTTGGCATTCCTCTAATTAGAGAGAGAGAGAGAGGGGATGGAAGGAGACTGGTGTCCACGCCTGTATATAGCAGAGGTGGAGAGACAGAACAACGAAGGTAATTAAGGCGGTGATTAACGGAAGAAGGCGGCCTATAAGTGGGCGTCAAATCAATTGTACAGTTATACCCCTCGTTAATTAACGGCTAGATGCAGTGGAGGTGTTAACACCTCCAACACCTCTACGTGGACCGAACCAATTCTCAAAACTAATGGGGTACTGCGATGCCTCGGTTTAAAGGAAGCTGCTAGCCCACGCTATCCCGTTGCAACGTGATAGCACCACCAGCTCTGCCGCTCCCCCTCCCCTCCCCCGCTGTTTCCCTCCCGTCCCTCTCTCTTCTCCACGCTCCTCGCCTTCGTCTCCAGCGCCAGCCGCAGCTCCGCGCTCCTCCTCCGCCTCCCCCTGCCCCTCCCACCCACCAGCGGCCGGCAGCGACCTCGCCGCCTCGCCGTGCCGTCGTCTCCCCCTCCCTCGCCGCCCCCACCTCACCCAACCTAATATTCAGTGCGCCGCCGCCTCTCTGTGCCTCCCTCTGCCGCTACCCAACGCCCTCCACCACCGCCCACCGCCAGGCCACCACCTCCCCAGCCTCCCTCTACAACCGGGGGCGCGGTGAACCCGTCGGCGGTGGCGCCACCCCCGTCGGCCGTCGCATGAGAGCAAGAGTGAGCGAGCAAGACGAAGAGGATGATATACCATTCCAACGGTATAGCGTTTTTTAGCATTTCTGCAGTTTAAAAGGTGACTTTATTTGTTGCAGCAAATGTTTAAGTATTGTTTTCCTTGGATTTTATCAGCTAGCTATAAGAATTGTATATCACTTGACAAGATTCAGTAACCTATTCTTGATGAAATATGGTGATAAAAAACTGAGTTGTGAACATCTTGATGTATTGACAGATTAAGTGTGAAATTGAGCTTTCCATGAAGAAATAATCATGTTCCCTTTGACTATTCAGTTTGCTAACCCAAAACCAAAATAAATAGCCATGCCTAAGCATAAGTTGGAGCTGTACCTCTTTCTTGCTATGTAAGTAGTGTTTATATTGTCTTTTCAGAATCGGGGATGTTGAATGTTAGCTGAAATTATTGACCATTACATTCTTAATATTAATTGTTTGTTTAGTGTTTATTGGGGATGGTGGCTGTAGGGTAACTCTAGCATTTTGGGACGACCTGGCTGTTGTGGCCTCGGAGCATGTGAAAAAGGGCGATCGGATATATGTTTCTGGACGGCTTGTATCAGATACTGTTGACGAGGGGCTTGAGAAGCGGCAGGTTTATTACAAGGTATCATCTCCAATAATATTTTTTTCTTTGGATTACCATGATTCATTTTCATGTTGTTGTCGTCAACCCTTTCCTTTCGTGATTATGAAGGGTATTATGTATTTTGCAGGTTGTAGTTCAACAGTTGAATTTCATTGAGTCTTTCCAACCAGTGCAGCTATATGAGCCAGAGCCAAGCCAGGATACCCAAGGTATGGATCTCAACTACTGTTTTCTGTTCTTGTCTGTTCATATTTCTATCGGATGTTTATCTATTTGTCTGGCCACGAATTTCACTTTTGATAGACAGTTTTACAGTAGTTAATTACACTTTACACTTTAACTTTTGATAGGCACATTTAGTCTCACTTTGTTGATTTTGTGACCATCATGTGAAGTCAATCAAAATTGATGTTTTTGGATTTCAAGGAAGTTTTTATGTCTTTGGGCATGTTTACGAGCTTTCCAATAATCTTATTCCCTCTGTCCAAGTTTATAGGGTGTATTTCCTCTTGACACATAGACCAAGGAGATATTGAAAATGACTAGGTTACCTCTAATTATTATCTCTGAGCATTATATTCAATGCATGCATGTTGAGAACGTAAAGTAAAGCTGGATATTTATTAGGACTATATAGGGAACATGTCACTAATTTTGTATTAGAACATGAAATATATCTTATATTTGTGAACGAGATCATTCAAAAAATACACCCTATAAACTTAGACGGAGGAAGTACTTAGCAAGAGTGTAGTCAAAATTTACTCTACCATCACTAATTGCTAAAATAAGTCATATCTTTGGACCAGTCCTGACTCACTTATCTATGCTGCTGTGTAGTTTACCAATGTTGAATTATGATTGTTGTATCCATAATGTTCACCCAAACATTCCACTAACAATCTCAACCATTGATTTGCAAGCTTACACTAATCTCTACCACCCATCAACCCCACATCTACAGATCCAACGGTGCAAATTGCAGGGACTCATGTCCTTCTCTGACAGCTCCCATGTCCCGTGATCCATCTCAGTATTTTCTACGCACTTCTCTATTCTAGACACATCTTTGCTCCATGTACCAATCACATCCTAGGCTTCCATGCTTCAATTCATGTTGCCCCCAATTTTTTTTAACAATAGTCAATTACTTTGTGATATTTCTTTGGCTTTCAGGTTATGGCAATACCTTTACAATGTCTAATGAATTTTCTATATAGAAAATTGGCATCATTAGCCATCCTTGTTATTTCTTAAAAAAAACTTCAATGCTAGTTATCTTGATAGGGCCACTGTCTATATGCAATGTGCTTACTTATGAGCTTTTATTTATATATATGCTTTACCTGGCCTTTTTTTAGAATCCTATGTTGCATCTGGCCTTGGAGCACTCTCTACTCACGATATCTAGAATTTGTGTTGAGTACTGTAGCTAGAATTTGTACGAATAGCTTCACAGCTTGTTATATGCATATGTAAAATGTCTCAAGTTTTGCGCCTTTTCAATATAGTATACAAATATTTAAGATTATCTAGATGGTGTAAACAATTTTTCAGATGTGGTATGTACATTTTTTTACATACTCTTTTTTATGTGCGTATATAAAGGTATTTACAAAATACGCTAAAAACTATGGAATCACTTCCATTTTTTTCGTGTGGTTCACATTGAAGTATCTTATAATTAATATACGAGTATACCTAAAGTGATAAATGAGTATTTCAATTTTGTTTAGGTGGTATATTAGAGGCGAGTGTAATTACACCTGGGAGTAAAAAGTGTATGTATGTATACACACACACAGGTGTGCTATTCTGTGCTAGCGCGCACTGTGAGCGCCGAAAAGTTACTGTCGTGCGTGAATGAAGTTATTGTCAAATACATGTAGAGTTATTGCCAGTTATGTAGTGTTACAACTGACAGTAACTCTACATGTGTTTGTCAGTAACTTCACTCACACACGGCAGTAACTTTCCGACGCGCATTCTACATCTACGCGCAGAATAGTAATTATATACATATAATAAATAAAGATTGACTCTTGTTTGTTGAATGAAAGGTGGAAAACGTGGACATTATGTTGATTCTACCTCTGGTTCAACTGAGGATAAAAATAGGGATCACACCAGTTCCTCTCGTTCAACTGAAGAGTTGTGGCAAGCCTTCTTTGCTAATCCGCTTGACTGGTGGGATAACAGGACAAATAAGGTTACGTGTCTTCTTTCTTCCATTCCTTTTGGGTCATTCAAATGCATTATCATTTATTATTTTCTGTTTTTAACAGTTTTGTCTTCGTATGCAAACCAGCTACCCTTTTTAGGAGGGTATATTCAATGACAAATAAAACAAGAGTGCAAAATGTAGAGAACACTGTTAAAAGTCTAAAACCACTAAAAAAGCTAAAATATTAGAGGGGGATATGTTTAATGGAGTGTGGCTGAACATTGAAAGCAGAAACGACGACAGGTTCAAATATAGTTAGGAAACATAAAACAAAATAGGAACTATTTCTTTTCTTTTTCTATTTTTCTCAAGAGTTAGGGCTTAAATTTTGCTCTTCCTACTGAAAAATTACAGATAGCTTCCAAAATTTGACAAGTGTGTCCTAAGCAGGCTGCATGTTGTACTCCAGAGATGTCTTCTGCACCAGATATACCCTTGTGTCTGTGTGTTAATCTGTGTAACCTACACATGCGTATGTGAGCATGCACAAAGACTGCTCAGAATTTTCTGATTGGACCAGAAGCGTAATAATAAAATCTAGAAGTTGCAACTTAGTCGATGTAAGCCCTGTGGCCATATTGCTGCTTGAGTTATGTAATTGAATCTTAGTTGTATATGTGTTATATGCTCATGCAGAATTGTGAAAAACCACTCGTCTTGAATTCATAAAAGATCAGTAACAAATGCAAGTATAATGTGATTTGTCGTCATGATATGTATGGTTTACAAAGAACCTTCTTGTCATCTACATGGGTTTGGTGTTTTGGTGTATAAACTGAATTTTCTACTTGTTGCATCAGAAGGGAGTATCTACGTATTATGTATAGTGGGACATATCTAGTGCAAATTAATAGCTTGATGTAATCATGCAAACTACTTTGGCTTGGGCCAAGAAAAAAAAAGAGAGAGAAGAAAAAACTGAAATGGCGTTAGGAGGAAACAGAAAAAGATAAGCTTTGCTGTGGAGATAGAATTTACTATTAATAGCTCATAATTTATTAGTCTGCCAGGTGTTTCTCCTTTTGTTTCTTGTAATATATGTTGAATGTGAACTTGAAATTTTGTGTGGAGGCAGACTAAATCGAGTACTATTTTCTCAGTTTTTTTATTGTGTTGATTTGATGGCCAAATTGAAATGGTTTGCATGATTGCACCTAACTATTGGTTTGCACTAGACATGTGTCCATGTGTAATACTTTCCCCCCTCCATGTTATGAAATATTGCAATGCATGGGATAGTGACTAGTTTGGTCCAATTTATAACTAGAATCCTCATAGAAGCTACTTTCTTTTACTTTGCCTCATAATACCTTGCAAAAGGATCTCCGTGTTAGGTTCACCCACACTGTTAGGTTGTGAAATTTCATGCTATTTTTCTTTTCCAGCCCCCACTAGCTTTATCA
Organism: Dendrocalamus latiflorus; assembly: GCA_017311315.1. Lineage (NCBI taxonomy): Eukaryota > Viridiplantae > Streptophyta > Magnoliopsida > Poales > Poaceae > Dendrocalamus > Dendrocalamus latiflorus. Next base: position 9,940,817 of record CM029631.1, read on the forward strand.
TAGCAGTTGGTTGCATTTCTTCTTCATGTAATTATTTGTTTGCATCAATAATTTGGCTATCATACATTTCTTTTTGAAGATATATATGCTGAAGATTTATTTGATATGTTAAATACATAAGATTAATGACTTTAATGCCCCCCTAATCCATACATTGATGACTGATTGGGCTTATACATATCAACAGAAGAACCCGAGGTATCCGGACTTTAAGCACAAGCACACTAGTGAAGCATTGTGGGTTGATGGGAGGTACAACCCCATTTGGGTTATCTCTCAACTGGCAATTTTGGACTCGAGAATGGGTTCTCTGCAAGACAGTGAGAGAAAGCCAGTCTCCTTTATGTATGCTGATGACTTCATGGCATCTGGTGCCGACACTGAAGTCTCTCTTTGAAGGACATTTCGCAATCCCCAATTAGCCAGCTCCACTATCTATCATAATTGAAGTGTGTTATTGAGCTAATTCATCCGTGCCGCTGTGTCTCAATTTTGCTGTACATAGCTAGGGTCTGGAAGCATATCAGAGGCGCTCATTCATCTGTTCTAGTCAGTAGCAATGACAGATGCAAATGTAATGAATTAGATAGGCCTACTGTCCGAGTAATGGTGTATATCCGTTGGTGCGTTGCATCAGTTGAGTTCATCTGATAAGCGACATGCTCCTTAACTCAGAATCTCAGATGAAGCAACAGTACTATCACATCTGCTGTGACCATAATTTTGAAGAACTAAAGTTTGGGCATTTATGCTTTTACTGTATCGTATGGATGTCTGACGCAAAGAGGTGGTAGATTTGCTACATGGAAGCAGATATCCAGATACAGCAGATTACAAGGCCTTGCATTGGCAAGTCTATATCCAAGTCTTGCAGCATGTATATCTCACTGCCCAGGCATACACCGAACCACCGAGATATACGTTGATAACTTGATACACTTGATTGTTGATACCCCTCTAGTTGTACCTGACCTGAAATCGCACAGAATAAAATCTGTGTAGACAGGGACTTTGACATTTTCTTTATCTCCGGCACATGGACCTACCGTTTCTCCAGGCATTATGTTCCCCAGCAACCAAACCACCACACTATCCCAGAAGGCAGAAGAGCCTCGAAGGCCCCAAATTTCTTTTATATATTTTTGTGTACTGAGAGGCAGAAGAGGTTTATCGATTTGTGTATTGAGAGGTGGATAAAGACTTGATTAATTTCTGGGGCCAAGTGGATGCTTCGATGTGGCTCTCATGTGCACCACAAGTATGCTGTCCGCCCGTGGATCGACCAACGCATGTGTTGCCGGCCGGTCTTCGGCGCCCTGCATGGGCTCTGTTTCTTGACCAATCTTGGTGAATTGTATCTCTTTTCTTTCTCTCATTTGACCGAGCTAGCTAGGTCAGATTGGTATGGGATCCAGTGATTGGCCATGAGACCATGATCAAATTTTAATCTTCGTAGCACATGGTAAAGTTGTATTTTGCTTCGTGCTTTCGCTTGAAGTCAGTTTGATCTGGAACATGGGCTAAAGAATCAGATGCAACAAGTTGCCCTTCGTCTATGCTGCGAAGTGCAAATCCCCCCCCCCCCCCCCCCCCCCGGCGAAACCGCACATATACATAGTTCTTAATTAAAAGTGTTCTGACGAAACAAAACAGAAATTAACTGCATGTGTTGCATTTTAAGTAAGTGTTTGCGTTGCATCTTTGTTTTGACTTTTCTTTTGTATGATCAGCCTTCGACTCAAAGATTAATGGGAGAAACAACTGATGTCCTCACAAACAATCAACAAGAGTAGAGAGTCGATAATACGGTGATTTAACAACTGGATACAAAGCATAGCCAGGAGGGAAACCAAGGGAAAGAGAGCCAGTTATTCTTCCCTCTAGCAACATGCATGATTATAAGTAATCAACAATTAATATAACTGTTCTGTTTGTACAAACACATGGGGAGAGTTAAATCTCCACATCTCCTTTGTGCTGCTAAAAACCTAGTTTAAAGACCGAACAAAGCCACACATCCATATGTGTGCACTTTGATGCACCAAGCTCATCTCCTTTGGCTTGGGGAAACCCAGAAGAACAAAAAGAATAAAACATAAAATAAAAGGGGGAAAAAAGCTCATGACACCCCTTGTTCTCAAATCTTCATTTGCCTTGGTGATCCTAGGCCTGTTGCTTCAGATCTCTTCATGATCCTCAACTTCTTGCAGGTGCTGGTGAACATACTGCAAATACACAAGAGCAAAGATTGAACGTAAGTCCCTGCTTCACATAAACAAGATCTTCAATTTACACCTCAAAAGATGAAGAGCTGAAACACTTACTCGAAGGGCACATCTCCAACGAGCATCAAGTCGCCATCCTTGTCCTCGTAGGTTATCGCAAACTCCGACGGGTTTGCGCCGCCGTTGGATCCGTCTACCCCTGAGAAGCAGACGAACATGGTCTCCAGGGCCTCCCTGAGCTCCCTGTAGCCCTTGTACATTCTCAGGTCTATCTTCCTCAGGTATGGGGCTCCATCCATGCTCACTTTTACGAAGGAGCCGTTGGTGTTGGTGCTTGCTGCTGCTGTGTTTTTGCCGGCGGCCTCCTCTTTGTTCACCTTGCTCTTGGTCGCTGCTTGGAAGCAGCTCCTCCTGTACGACCTCACCGGCGGCCACCCTACCACTTGTTCCCTGCAAGAAGTAATTAACAAGCATGTAAGAATCCAATAGTAATCATATATTTTTGAAGAAGATCATATGATCTGAAAGGTTGAGGAGGAGTGCTCACTTGGCTACTGGCGGTGCGGCCTCGACGTCGTCGCACTTGTTGGCCTCCTCGGTGGTGCCCTCTGCAACGTCGAGGGTGCGTTTCTTGCCCCTCGGCGTCGACGGTGGAGACGGCGCCGGCGTCTTCTGAGGCTGGTCGTCGTCGACGGTGCCCGGCAGGCCCAGCCTCAGCTCGGTCGCCTTGAGGTTGTCGGCGTCGACGGCACTCACGTAGCCCACGGCGGCTTCCATTTCCCAGCGTGCAAGCACGTATATCTCTGGGCTCTGGCGATCTCTCAGCTATTATCTCTAAGAGGTCTTGTGCTCGAGTTGATCTCAGAGAAGATCGATGTGTTGGCGTGGTCCTAGGGGGAGAATTGGCGTGCAAGTTTTATAGGAGAGAAGACAACGCATGGGCACATGGATGGAGATGCACGTAGACGCACGCAACACACGCTAAGCTAGGCTTGCCGGGTCGGCCGGGGACACGTGGGCCCGGCCGGCGGGCGCACGACCGTCCAGGATACCTCGGTCGATGGGCAACAGCACGCCGTGTTATTAAAAAAGAATCATCATAAACGGTTCAGAACTATCATCATAAATGATTTTCTAAACCGTCTAAATTTATGTGTTAGTGATAATAAGAGATTATCACAGACGATTTATGAGTCGTCTATGACAAATACAACACAAACGTTTTGTAACTAGAACTGTATGTGAAGAACACTATCACAAACGGCTTGAACAAAAAACCGTATGTGATACTTACAAATCACAGACGGTTCTAACTACCAACCGTATGTGATAGGCTAGTATCACAAACGGTTGGTATATAGAACCGTCTATGATAATTTTCCATCACTGATGGTTGGTAGATAGAATCGTCTGCGATGTGCGAGTATCACAAACGGATTTTGGTTTGAGCCACCTGTTATAGTCCTTTATAGATGATTTATACCACAAAATCGTCTATGATAGTTTATTCTGTACCTTTTTTGTTTTTTTGTTACCCTCAAGAAGTGTTAGCTATGCCATTTGAAAACAAGCAAATACAGCAGCAAACACAACAGCATATTCTATTTCCATTCAGATTAGAATTCACCATTACAGCGTAATAAGATAACGAGTAGGTTACCCATCTAACACATCAAGGACATGGCAATAACACATTTTCTAATCCTACGAACCCAATTCATAAACATGGCATGCAAGAACATAGGAGAAGTTGCGCGCGAATTGTATTTGACGCCCATCGTCATCGGTGTCGACTTGAGCACCGTCTTGGTAGCTAGCTGCTTCCACAATGCCTTGTTGCCCATAGATTACGTGCCGTCTACTTCATAAGGGCCACCAGGGTCGGGGTTGAGGAGGAGGATGATGCGGAGAGATTTCGTCAAAATTTTGAACAATGATTCACCACAATCTCATCTAAATTCAGAGACCTCAATGAAAAGTGGCGTTGACGGTAAGAGCGCGACAACGAGCTCGCCAATCCACTGCACTTTAGGAAGGTGGTAGTTGTGGCACTACAAGACGTGAAGAGGAGGGTGAGAAGCAGCAAGACCATGGGTGAGTATGTATAAGGGAGAGAAGCGAGAGTGAGAAATTTTTGGCGGAATGGGTGCTACAATCCGTGGGGTGGGGATTGGTGGATTTCTATTGGCTGGGATTGAATTGGGGAGGATCGACGGCCCAGCGATCATGGATACATAATTATCACAGATGATTTATGGTTCAAACTATCTATGATACGTAATTATCACAGACGGTTTGAACCACAAACTATCTATGATACATAATTATCGAAGACAATATATGTATATACTAGTGCAATTTAATAGATAGTCTCAAAAGATAAAATAGCAAAGTTATATATGACTTATATATGCTTGTTTGAAAGGTTTCGATAAGATCTACAACTTTGCAGTTGAGGCGAACCCCAAATTCTGAACAAAAGATCAAAAATTAGCAAAAACATAAACCAAAAACTTGCGATGCAAATTTGAGTCTAAATATAGCCGATTTTGGGGGTCTATAGGGTGATTAGTGCAAGCAGGTCATTTTTTTGGATCAGACTCGTCGTTAACTTTTCAACGAGTATAAGAATGTCGAAAACGGATACCGTATGCAAAAGGTATGTCCGTTTTACTAAAAATGTCTCGGAATGGAATCCTACTCGGACTCATGCGGGAGATTGTGGAATTTTAGAGGATTGTGAGGTGGGAAACATATCACAGACGATTTTTAATACAAACCGTCTGTGAAGTATTACAGACGATTTAAATAAAAACCATCTATGATATTTCACAATTTCATAGACCGTATGTGATACTTCATAGACAGTTCTCACCATAAACCGTCTGTGATATTATCTTTTCACAGATAGTTTTTAGCACTGGCAGCAATACAAACGGTCTCTAAACCTAAACCGTTTGTAATTGCATTTAACACTGATGATTTTAGTCAACCGTCTATAATGGAAAGTCTAATATAAGTTTTTTTGCCCTGTGGGCGGGTCCCGCCGCCGGCTGGACTAACCATAGCCTAGCTGTGCCATACTATATACCTAAGCCAGTGTATGTTTACACATACGCTCCTGCTTCCATGCATCAACATATTTATAATCTAACTAAATATTGTTGGCTTTGATTAATTGGGACGGATGGATGCATACGCGGTTTTCCGGGTCTCCGGTAGATATTCTTCAGTGGGGCACATGGCATGCTAACGGGCTGTCGATCGCAACGGTTGCGGGTTGTATTCGACGGTCCCGTCCGACCAGACAGCTGAGCATATTTGAAAGTCAGGTTAGGGGAGATTGGATCATATACCTTCCTTTTAGTTGAAAAATTGAGGATTTACTCTCCACATCTCAATGACGCGTGGGGTCATCATAAGTCATTGGCACGTAGGTCAGGAGGGTAAATCCTCAATTTTCATCTAAATGGAAGGTATATGATCAATTTTTTCATCTATATATGGATGAACGATGTAATGGAGGAGCTAGTGATCATAGAGGAAAAGAAAACAAGTGTGAAATGATTACTAGGTGCTATGATTAGAGGTATTGGGGAGCATCTCTTGCACATTCTGAGCTGTTTCCTTTCGGCCCTATAGATCATATGGAGCAATGTATCGCGGAATACGTGGGCATTGTCCATTGCTTTCCCATGCTGCACTCCTCTTTCTCTTCTTTTCATTCTTGATCAGTAAATTGCACTTGGGGTGATGAGGTGTGTAACTCTCCATGTCATTGTGTCACATAGATCCTCAAACCGTAAGTTCAGCAGATACGGAAATCACATAACTCTGCGCCGTTTATGTCAACATACATCTCACTAAGTAGTCAAAATATGCTGTTAATTGCAACGATGATCTAGTTGGAGCGGTTAAGTAAGTCAAACAGCCTAATTTTCACAACTAAGCAAGCTTAGATAAATAAGTTGACGTATAAGATTAGCATAAATAACTATGAATATTTCACTTTTCTAGCTTCTGATTATGACGTAGTACGGCACAAAAATTTCTGACCTCTCCCTCTCTCCTATGCTACACTTTTCCCTCCCCCTCCCCACTGAACCTACCCTCTCCTGCGTCCCCTTACTAAATGAGATACTGTTCTTCGGCAAATCCCTTTTATTATTCTTGCTTCTTTTGGTTGGGTAAGGGTCCAACAAAGCCTAGTGGGAGTTGTTTGTTTCAAAATCTTCACACAAAGCAGGATACCTTCTTTTTAGCTTCTAAAAGCTTATTTTCGATTTTTTATAGTAACTAGTTTTCAAATAAAATATCTTTTTAAGACGAGATTTACAAATTGATTGTAGTACATACTGTATCGACTTCATTTGTATCATCTAAAATTGCACACGGATTTCTATTACTTCACGCTCTCTCTTACAAATAGTCTAAAAGCCATAAATTGAAGCCAAAAAGAACAGACCTACAGTATTATTGGGCAATGCTAATTTCCTAAACAAAATATGTTCCTTAATTAGTTTATTGATGGGAATCAAATGGTCCCCCGGCTAAAGATTTGGCTAGCTCATAAGGTGTCATGGGGAGTTGGAGCAGGTAACCTTTTGGAAGTCTCACTTATTTATGTGCCGCTTGATTAGGCTGAAATAAGTTAGTTTATGACTGAAATTGCATGTAGTTGACTGAGATTAACTGTAGCTGATGGTGGCTTATTTGGCGTAACTAAATTCAAAAAAATTAAAAATAGAAAAAAAACGTGTTAGCCTATCACAGACAACGCAAACGAATACGAGAAAAAAGAATCGGCAAAAAAAGCTAAAAAAAGATGAAATTTAGGAATAGTAAAAAATAAGCCAGAAGTTCAAGCCGAAATGAGTGGGGCATTCTGAAAAGACAAAGTGAGTGCTTTCGGAAACACACAAGCTTTATCCTGTAGGTCAAAGCTGCATAATATTTCTCAAGTTTTTCCATTAATTTCTCAAGATTTGGTTTAGAAATTACGTTCACTGAGTGCTTTGCAGAGTTTTGGGGTGATACTCCATAACCAACTACTTGGTTAAGCCTCATGTGCTTTAGGTCTATGTGCTACTTTCAGTTGCGTACCTTTACCTTAACAAGCACTAGAACTACTTGACACCTTGTTAAAGTTGTACACCCTGTTAAAGTTGTAGATTATCGATGAAAGGTACACACCATACTGAGAAGGATGTGCAAGTTTCAGCAGCGAAGTTAATTTGATCATGGGTATACGGTGTCGTTGCGCCATGACAAGTTAATTTGATCAGTAGTAATTTGATCGATTACATTAACCGAACCATGCATGAATCCAACACTACTTCTAGCAATTTGGATATATAGCGTAGAGCTGCCAGAACATCAAGTAACCTATGTCAATCAACACTCAACAGCAACATCAAGTAACCTATGTCAATCAACACTCAAAGCAAAGCATTTACTTATCTTCCATGCTAACCAACTAGCATCTCCCAAAAAACATTCAATTGGCTTCCTACCCAACAATTTAATCTCTCTTTTGAATGCAACTTCATTCAGTACTGTGTAGATAAAATATATACATCTGAGTCTCTTATCATGAACATATGCTAAACAAAAGGTAACAAATGTCTCGGGTGACCGAGAGAATTAGTGGACAAGACCCTAAACAAAAACACTACAAGATATAGGTCTTGGCCTAGTACCTACCTAATCTAACTTCTCTTTCTTTATGTGTTGAGAACTCGAGATGCTCCTCTGCAGAAGTCGACACATAGTACTGCATGATGAGAACGACTTGTTTTTTCAGTTAATAATGTGCTGTGTGCTCTCCCATGATATCTTCCTATTGTCAGCATCAATCAAATCCAATCTAAGCTATTGGATCGTTTCTTGGTGGTAACTAATCTGGCTGCCTTGATCTGATAAACTAGTTCACCCAACGCGCAAGAATCAAATTTGATTCCGTGTCGCGTTGCTATAGTCCATACATGCATGCTTGATTTGTTGCATCAATGCAAAGCTTTGCAGTAGCATTTGACTACTGTGAGATACCATCTGTCCCTGCAACCTCCTGCAGACACAAGCTAAAATAATAGGCTAATTCTTACTCCTTTTTATACACAGCAGCTCTCAAATCGAATCATAATTTATAAGATATAGTACAAGCATGCACGATGTCAAGAACGAAGAAGATAAATCTCGTACAGAGAACAAAAAAAGGGCGTTGAAGCAACCACGACGAGAGAGAAAAGATTTGATGAAACCAACCGCAAATTCTTTAAGCACAAATTCAAAAGAGTAAAAGGGATTATCGCTCACTCGCAACCCTCTCGAATCTTTTAAGACCCTCGGATTCTTACCCTATACAAGAATCTAGTGTTAGAGAATATCGTAGCCTTTAATCCTCTTGTGTGCTCTTTGCTTTGGATGAGTAGGCTTAATTATTTTGTTGCTTGGTTCATTTTCATTGTCACCCCCTATGGTTTATATAGTCCCTTCTAACCCTTCTCTAATTCAAAGTAGGGATCCTAATTGAAATATGAGTATGAGTTCTAATCTTAGTAGGATTTATGAAAAACTTTTTATAGCACATATTTTTAAAATCTAAAAGACTATAGGGGCCGCTCCATCCGGCTTATAGCTGCAGCTTCCGGCTATTGGCTGAAATTGCAATGTAACAATTGTTAGCTTTTTTGAGTCATTTAATTAAAAAATTAAAGAAAAAGCAGAAAAAAATAAAATATTATTATATCTCCACAGACAATGTAAAGAAAAAACTGAAAAAAGTAAAATCCAAAAAAACAACGTATTTTAAGTGGCTTTTTAGTTTCTAGCTTTGTAGCGAGGCTAAATGATTAATCCCAACTCAACACTAATGCGAATATTGTTGTTCAGTGTTCAAGCAGTGAATGCATACACTGTTGATGTCGCCCACAGAAAAGTCCTTGGATTCTAGACGGTCTGCTGCATGTTATGTGCATGCATATGAGATGATTCTGACAACTGCACCGACTAGAGCGTTGCACAGCGTTGATGCTGATGCAATGCGGTGCAATTAGACTTGTTTTGTTCCATGTACTAGCTAGATACTTGCATCGATCGGGGTTCCCACAATCAGTGCACGGGTGCAATTAGACTTATTTTGTCACTATTTATAAGTTTCGTCTTTTTCTGAACTTTTGACTTTTTGTTGAACTTTTTTGCCGGTTCTTTTTTCCCATATTTGTTTGTATTATACGTAATGATCTAACATATTTTTTTATATTTTTAAATTTTTTTAAATTTAATTATGCTAAATAAGCATCTTCAGCTACAGTGCTTTTTTCAGTCAGCTACAGTATTTTCAGCCATAAACCATGAGCTTTTCAGCCGAACCGATCATGCCATGTGTTGCAATAACCTCCTGCGTGACAAGCATTTACTAAACCATATGCCTCGGAGCTATAGTTGATTGGTACTAATCTAGTCTAATTAATCATAGTTTGGCTAATCAGGCTATGTTAGAAATATCGATAATGTTTTAATCCCAAATTTTACTAGGAGATAAATATAGTAAAAGATTAGTGATGCAACAAACGAAACTAATATCAGACTACTCATTGTACTTTAGAAAATTCAGAAGGAAAATATTATAACAAAGTCGATCGATCGTGCGAATGACTTACCGTTGGGCTTGATGAAGAATAGGGAGTAGCACAGGTTCGATGCAGTGCAGAACGTAGATGAAGTAGCGAAATGAGCAATAGCACAGATATGCGCTGCTTAGAAACCTTATTGCCGCCTCCGTATAGGTCTTCATGGCAGCAATGGCTTAGAGATACCGCTCTCCTTTTTCATGGTGCATGCTGGAAAGAAGAGCCGACGAGGTTCAAACGGCACAATACATAGCACAGGTTTGCAGGAGAAAGGAAAGGAAATGGAGGAGGCAATGATTCAGGGCACTCTGCTCTGGATGTCTCTAGGCATCAATACATACATACATATACACACACATATATACACATATATGCATATATATATATATATACATACACATATAGGAAGCTTTTTTTCGTATTCCTAGGAATACATACTCTCACTTCCAATATACTATTTAAACGAACATGTTATACTTATTCATTACTTTTGGTATACCTTAATATTAATTCTAAGATACTTCAATACGATTTGGTTGAAAATTTTTCATTGAAACTCTTTATTTTTTCTATATACCCGTTTCCATATATAAAGGAAGTATATACACAAATTATGCTATAAAAGTGGATTTTAATAAAATTCTTTTATAGAACTCACTTTGAAGTATCTTATAATTATTATTAGAGTATATCAAAAGGATAAAAAGGTACAATAACACCACTTAAGTGGTATATAACAAGTGGGAGTACATACTCCCAGAAGTATGTATTCATTCATTTATGTGTGTGTGTGCATGTATGTATGTATGTATGTATGTATGTATGTATGCATGCATGCATGCATGCATGCATGCATGAACTGACATGATTAATCAGTCATTTACTCACTGGTAATTGACAAAATTAACCAGCCATTTACCCACTGGTAATTGCCTGCCAACAACACTCAATAAAGTCTCAAATTAAAATATTTGAATCTCATTCAAACAGATAGAGATGTAGGTTCAGTAAAAATAAGGTGGACTTGGTTTGCTAAATGGCGCGTCACGTCACAAGTCATGCGATTTTTCCTGCGAAAATGCACGAATACGCGTAGCCAAAGTCCTCCCCATGTTATCCCCATCCATATGTCACATGTTTTAAGAAGTGGTAAGGACACTACCTTATAAATTGTTTTCCCTCTACTTGACTAGGCAATATGATACTAAACTATACATGCTTTAGAATTATAAGAAATGGATCTTACACTCATATATTTCAAACAGCCTATTCATGGCTTTCCTCCCTTGTCCTCTATCCAACAATTGGCAGTTTGCTGACTATAGGTGGGTTCTTTTCGGATACGGCCTATGGCTTATAGTTGCGACTTATATTTTTGCACTAGTGTGAGTGTTTGTGCGAATGAACCGAATGCCAATAAGCTGCTTTGAAAAAACTGTCCCAATAAACCGCTTTAAAAAACGGCGAAGAAACCATTCTATTTGATTGTTTAAGAAAAGTTATAAGTCATAAGCCAAAAAGAATCTACCCTATATATTCTGCATCAGGGTTCTCAAAACCGCTTCTCATGGAAATACCGAGCCCCACTAGTAAACCAGGGCACAGGCTTGTCAACCAGGCACCAGCCAATTCACCAATTTTCTCCAGTTTGATTCCTATGTTTTCTAGAACCGCGGATCGTCGCTACTTTCGCTATTTTGTGGAAATAGCAAAAGAAAATCATATTTGTATGCATCAATGGATCGATATCATATATATTTACCTTTCGGTGCCCACCAGAAATTAGAGGAACAGACGACAATCGGGCACTCTATCACTTGGATTGCAATGCAAACCCTCGTGGCATGGTTATGGGAACAGGCGAAGATGAACAATCCACGTCGCGATCGGCCATTCTACGTACACATCTCAAGATGGGGTTTGGACAATGACACAATCAAGCAAGCGAGATGTCGCGTGAGATGTAGACTATCGTAGTAGCTCCATTTATGCATGTCTTTGATCTTGGGGCAAAAGGACGAACCGGACCGCGCGATGTATATCGATCGAAGGTGCACTGAATCGCATTCCCGAGACCAAGAGGATGGAGATGGGGGCTCTGCATTAATAGATGGGAAAATAGAAACATCTCTGCTCATGCGCATTACCCTCTCTTTTTTTCAGATTTTAGTAGCCGTCATGACATTAAGATCGTGTAGCAGTGAACTCGTGACACGTGTAAATATGTGCAATTTATCTTTCAAAAAATAATGGAATTGCTAAAGAACACTAATAAAAATTTTAAGGAAATCGTTCGAATTCTCGGCATTTGATTTGCATCTTGCTCCGATGCATCTCCGTCTTTGTCTCAGGCAAAGATCTAGTGATCGGTTAATTTAGGGCTCATGTTCACCGGATTAGGGTTTTGGATTCACCAAGGCCCGACTACAGAGGGAGGGGACGGTGAGGTGGTGTTGGTACCGCCAGCCTTGGACATAAAGGAAGGCGGGGGGCTGGGAGGGGAGGCAATGAGATCCAGATAGCAGCGAGTTAGGTTGGACGATGGAGCTGATAATCGCACCAAGAGTCAGCAAAGGCAGGATTTAAGGTCGGAAGGTAGGCCTTACCGACATCAAAGCGGTCTGGCGAGGCGACGGATGGTGGCCACAACAATGTTGGGGTGGGGACAAGGGAAGTTGCTCGAGATATGATGCGAATAAGGTGAGGGGTGGTGTGGATATTTGAGGGTTGAGGGAGAAAATCTAGGCAGTTGGATTTAATCTACCAGTTCAAAAAAATTTGGCTGAATGTCCAAAATTTTTAGTTGAGTGTAGTCACTCCAAAAAGAAAATAAATGTATACTCAATCTATTGTTGAAAGAAAAAAAAGAGCTAGCAGTTTATTCATATTCCATACATATAATTAAAAGGTATTGCACACATGTAGATTAATAAGGGTATTGATAAACATCATCCGGATGTTTTCTTTCTAACTATCATCCAGATTTATGGACTGCTCCAGTAACTCTTGAGATGGACCGTGTACAATTCTCTGTTTAACAAACTCAATGGTAGTGTTGAAGAACGAGTATGTTAATTACTTAATTTAATAAGTAAATTAAGTAAAATCGTATTACCATCGTTAAAAGTATCACAAAACCACACTTAATTTGCCCAAACTTTTCGCAAAAGCCTCACACTTTCATCGGATCCTATGGAATTGACAATCTAAGCCCGCTAGTCAGTCCCACATCCTCAGAGAGTACTATTTTGCAAACATGGATCAACTTGCCACAACGCGTGCTAAGCCAACCCGCTTCGCGCCTATTTGGGCAGATAGGACAGACCTGCGGTTTTGTGAAACATTTGTGCAAACATGTGGTTTTGTGATACAAGTCTTTAAAAGTGTTTTTATGATAGTTTTATCAATATAGTACTATTGTTTTATGAAATTTGTTCTAATTTAATTTAATAGTATAAGCTTTTGGATAAATTAGTTAGCATATTATAAGAGTCAAATATCTTAAGTTCAATACTTAGCTAATGTAATTTAAGAAAAGAATAATTATAATCCACTTTAAGTCCACATCTACCTTTTTTTGGATAAACTCGTTAGTATATGAAACCAAACCAATATCTTAAGAACTTGGTCACTCTGCGATCGATGAAGATGTGTACACAAGCACTGCAGATTAGTGAAATAGACAAACTCAACAGATACGACGGAGTTTGACATAGAGGTCCAAAACCCCGGCCAACGAGTGGCGGACGTGTGACTTCAGCGTAGTAGTGTTAATATTAGTCTCACGTAAGTTTAGATTTGTTTGTCTAGTATATAATTAATAAGGGACTTATAATCATCTAAACTTGTAATAGTTTTGAGTTGAATCTTCTAGCCTAAGTACAAAAGTGTAACCGGCATTTTTCATGAACAAGGTGGCTCATCCGGGGTAGGAAATCCTTTTTTTGGATTAAAAATATTTTTTGCTTTTTAATTGTTTAAAAATAAAAAATATTTTTATATTTAATTTTTTCAAATTAAATATTATTAAACTCATTTTTGGAGAAAAATATTATTATTACGAATTGACTAGGCACCACGCGTGTGTGCCATAGTCCAATCGAGTGTATATAGAGATGGGATTGAATCTACGCTATCTAAGGTCCAATTGGACACAACCTGCTTTGAACTTGACTAGATAGGGCCTATTTGAATGTGGAATTATTGAAAGGAACCGGTCAACATAAATTTGAGAACACAAATTGGGACCAAGTCGAAATAAATTTGAAAGAAGGTTAGGATGAATATGGAAGCAAAAATAAGTATAATTTACAAGTAAAATAAAAATAAATTAGTATAGTTGTGAAGCAAGCCAGTATAAATTTCAAAGTAAGTTGGGATAAGTATCGAAGCAAAATGAGTATAATTTGCAAGAAAAATAAAACCAACTTAGTATATGTGTGAAGCAAGTTGGCATAAATTCAAAAGCAAGTTAAGATAAACATAGAAGCAAAATGATTATAATTTGCAATTAAAATTAAAACTAACTTAGTATATGTGAAGCAAATCTATATAAATTCGAAAGCAAGTTAAGACAAACATGAAAGCAAAATAAAAATAAAATAAAATTAGTATAGGTGTGAAGCAAGTCAGAATAATTTTGTAAAACAGTCTCGAAATCTAATCTTTACAATTTAGAAGTTAGTCAATATCATTTTGAACAAAGTCTGGGTACAACTTTGGGAGCAAAATTGAGAATAATTTAGATAGAAACGGGTAAGAAAATCAAATTAGATTCATATGCCCTCATTGTACCACCATCCACCAGTCAATTACAAATCACCAATCTGCCTCTCCGTGCATTACTTGAATGAAAGTTACTCATGTGCCACTGCCTCTTGGCCTCATGGGACAACATTCTATATATGTGAGTGGGTTGATATGTACTAATGTAGACATAACAAGCTGCTACACAATAAAAGAGCATCATGTAACTCCACGAACAACTTGGAATGGGCTGCTTTGATTTAACGTTTTCTAACATCGTGCGGTCAACCATGTAAACATGTGCATACGCAGAATGAGGACTTTGCGTTATTATTATTTTATGTCGGCCTTTTTTGGGTATGGGGGCCAAAATTTTGGACTAAGTCCAAAACTAGGGGCAGATTGGATGGCCTACGAACAGGTCTACCTTCAGCTTACCCATACACCAATGCTTATAATTATCAAAAACTTTATGCAAGTTTAGTTGAGGCATGTCTACACAACAATGCAGGTACACAACAGACATAGTTCCTACCAGAAATTAAGAAATAAAATAAATTAGAGCAGCCACGTACGTACATCGGTACATGTAGCAATGTAGCTAGCTAGGGACATATGTTCGGTTGTTTAGTCAGTATCTGTGGGCGGTAGTTTGGATGAGATCGAAATTAACAGGCCCTGCTCAGATCGATACGATGCAGCACGTGACCCTGCAGGAACCGAGAGGTTGAGACCAAAAGGCCGACATGATCGAACATGCAGGTGAAAATGCTCTAAACATACAGCCGTTTTTGCTTAGCTAGCCAGCCGCCGGCCCAGGCCATTCATTTGCTTTGCGTTTCCTGCAGCAAAAAAAAATGGCGAGCCTACAGCCGTTTCTTCCGTACGTGTCACAACAAACTAGTGTATGTGGCGGGCCCCACGCATGCACTACGTACGGCACGATCGTCAGGGGCCCAACAACGGATGTGTATTCTCTGCCTTCAAAGACAGTGACTTTGGGTCATTAACGCGTGGACCCCACGGCGTCCACGCGTCAGTGACCCAAAGTCACTGCCTTTGAAGGCAGAGGATCTCAATTCCCCAACAACATGTCCACTGGGATCACATCTCGGATAGGAATGTGGAAAAATATTCAGTGTACAATCTGGTTAAATTCAGTCTAGTCTAGCTAACATTTTTATGATCTAGTTTAAATAGTCTAATTTATTTCATCACTGAGTCTGAGACGTAACTGTATTCTGATTCCGCCACTATCCACATGATCGTCCGCAACGACGAATTGCCGAACACACTGGAGCAAAAAATGCAAGACACTAATGGTGGAAAGTTGAATCTTGTAGGATATATACAGAGTAATAATACAACGGCTATAGAATGTACCCTCTATATTTACAATTTTTCTGACAATTTTCCGGCTGCATTGGAGCAGGAGATCAATGGCGGGCCTCGGATTCGAGGAGACCGAGCTCCGGCTCGGCCTTCCCGGCGGCGGCAACGACGCCGGGAAGGCGGCGAGGAGCTCCGGCAAGAGGGGCTTCGCCGAGACCATCGACCTCAAGCTGAAGTTGCAGCCCGTGGGGGAGGAGGATGATCAGGAAGCGGCCGATGTGGCGCCGCTGCCGTCGCCGGTTTCTGCCTCCGCCGCGGACGGGAAAATGAAGAGGTCGCCGAGCCAGAGCAGCGTGATCATCGCGCAGCCGGACCCCGAGAAGCCGCGCTCGCCCAAGCACGTCGTCGTCCATGCACGCATCCCCCCTCCTTAATTTGCACGCCTTCGCTTTAATTCTTCTTAATTACATGCATGCATGTGTCTATTTATGTGCTGTTCTTCTCTTCTGTTGGTTAATTACCACCTAACTATGGCCATGTGCTGTGCCTTTTAATTAAGAACTTCCCATCTTCTAAAAGAAGAAAGAGAGCTTAATTTAAAGTTTATTAGGGTCGATCGATATGTTTGGGTTAACCTAAAAAACACTCGATCTGACAGAAGTTTTTAGCGAGTGGAGTATAAACAGACACCAGGCATGCATGCTAGCTTCTAGCAGGAAAAGACATTAGACCATGACTGATGAGCCTGATAAACTCTTAGCTTTAAAGCAGTTCAATTTTCGGAGGAATCTGGAAAAACTTATCGCAATCTAAACAGGTTCTCAGGGCACTAGTGATGCAAAGCACACAGGTTTGAGTGGCGTGCATGCATGTGTGAGGAAAAAATGGATCTGCATTTTTTGGGAACATTTGGATCCAATCTGGATACGCTGGTACAGTGATCGATACAGAATAGTACAAGAACGACAGGTCAGGGAGCAAAATGTACAGCCTCTTCTTTTTGTTTTTTTACAATAACTAGCCTTCAAATAGGATATCTTTTTAAAACAAGATCTACACATTGATTATAACATACACTATAGAGACCTCATTTATATCGGATAAAACTGCACACAAGTTTCTATTACTCTGCAATCTTTCTCACAAACAGACCAAAAATTATAAACTATGGCTAAAAATTATAAATCGAAATAAAAAAGAACAGATCCAGGAGACCGCAGCTAGTGCTGTGCCGACATGATAAAAAGGGTTCTTTTTTCCCCTGCAAAATGTCTCTGCATGTCCACTGCCATCATCACCCGGATCTTAAGCTTATTATGGCGTAGATTGGATTCAGATCCATACACAGAGGAGGAACAGTTGATACCGCTCGTGTTCGTCCTGACGTCTAATTTGAAACTAACGATGCTCCATTGAAACGGCTAAATGAAAAGTGTTTGTACAGTTGCTTCTCTAGGGCCCTTTTAAAAACACTTTTTTGGGAATATGCGGGTCCATTTAGAACACAAGAGTTCAATTCACACAGAAATTGTAGGGAATTCCCGCTTCTCATATGGGACCCGAAATTCCTGCGTCGCAAACATTCGGACTTGCAAGACCAAAGAACATATATAACGCATGTGAAATTTAGTTTCAGCACCAAGGGCAATGGAGAAATCCAAGAACAGAAGCTGATTTGAGGAAAAGCATTGCATCGCATCCAGTATTAACTGCAAGGATTGGCTTTGCTTGCTCCTCTCTGTATCATAATACTATTAATTTACTATGCTCCAGTAAAGTGCTAGTAGTGCTACCTGTTCCACTGGAGGGATCTTGCACTTTGTCTAACAGCAATGTTCAATTATCGGGGTGTGTTGAAGCAAGTAATTGCCCAACAATGTGCGTCTATACTTTTCCCTCTAACAAGAGTAGCACTAATCTTAAAGCAAATAAAGAGGTAAGTAACATATATCCACCATTTATGATGTTTTAAAAGTTGTGCAAATCACTATTAAAAAAAAGCATTGAACCACCTCCCGTTGTTTAATTATCAAGCTGTTGACTGGTCCGTCCGGGTTCAATGATGAGATGCGTTCTTTTGTGATGTGCACGCAAGAAACACTGCCAGTGTTTCATGTGTTGTGATGCATACACATACACATCTCCATGTTTTATATTTCTAAGCCAACTAGAGGAGACATGCCATGTGCATAGAGAATTAGAGACAGGGGATCAAGTTTTTATATAAGTTCCAGTAGGTATGAATGTATGATGCATCATACATTGCTGCATGTTTGTATTCTGTGCCAAGGTGCAGTACATTGCTCCATAAGCAATTATAAGAGCAAGTATTATAAGAGGCTGTAAGCTGGCTGTATGCTGAGGTGGAGGAGAGAGAGGAGGAAAGAGAAAAGAGGTGGGCTGTAAGCTTACAGCCAACTGAAGCACAAGAACCAAGAAACTTTGTGAGAGGAAGGAGTAGGTCATACAGCCTTCAGCTGACTGTAACTACTAAATGAGTAGGCTGAAAAGTGAGCTGTGAGTATTTATACAGCCAGCTGAAGGCTGTATTATAAGACTTGCTCTAAGGTGCAAGGTTGGCAAAAACAAAAGTGTTGGAAAGCTGTGCCATTATTTTCAGGAACTTGAGGTTTGCTCCTTCCATGCCACTTCATATGTGAATATTGTATCCAAAAGGTGGTTGTATTGTATGTTAAAACTACGTTAAATTATGCAAAACATATATTTCATTTTGGGGATCTTGTGTCCCCTTGTAATGATGACAGGCTCCAAGCAATCCGGTGATTTCAAATGCTCCAACCAGAGCAAGAAAAGAATCAAGGCTTGAAGAATCTTGCATTATTTTTCTTCAGTAAAACAAGTCTATCAAGTAGCATGACAGCCAGATTGTGGATGCTAACCTTCTTGGTTTTCTTCCTCTCGGACAAAAAAACAGCTACCATAACAATTTCAGTATGCAAGTAGAGAACAGAAAAGCATATGTTTAAATGTTTAAAAATGCATATATGAAGCAGAAGGGAACATACCTGGTACGAACCATCTAGCACGTGGATTCACATGAATTGTCAGGTGAACAATGGTCCCAAAGAGAGAGGGCGTGACAATCTTGATGGTTTACCATCCCCCACACCTTCAACCCTTGGCTCTATTGATGTCAGGAGAAACAAAAATAAATCTGAGTTGTTTGCTCAATAAACAGAGCACACACTATAGATATCGAAATGGTTTTTTGTTTAACCACTTGGACAACAGTTCATCTTGAAATACCACCCCCTTCGTTTCGAAATGTATGGCCTACCACCAAATGGGAGCTGAGACAATCTAAGAAATGGTTCACAAGATTGGACCATGCAACCCCTATTAAATAAGATATTCCAACTACTGAATCTTACTGTGGAACAACAATCCCCAAGAAAATAGAATAATATTATCAAAGGAAGGGAGTAATAACAAGAAAACGCTACATTATAGATGAAATCTAATATATGAACTGCTGGCCATATACCATAGCAATTGCATTGCATATATAAACAACAGTAGCAGGACAATGCAGCTGTACTAAGCAATGCAGTGAAACATGCCAAGTAGAACAGTCCAAAGGATTCAGGATATTTATTGTCCCGAAGAGAATACAGGGTCATGGCTACATATTATTGTTCTACAAAGTCTCACAGGCCAGGCGGAATAAACTGCAGGAAACCCAGAAGCAATTGATACAAGTTCCACTTCCAGGTAGCAGCTTATACAACAAGCGCATTACAGATATTATGGGTTTGTCGGCACACAACAAGTTAATAATATTCACAACTGTATAATTTCACAAATTAGGGTGTGTACAATGCTCAGTTCCCTAGCTCTGGTTATGTTATTATTAATCAAGATGCACGGTGCACTGAGTCTGCCTTAATCCAATCCATTTTTTGTCCTCCGATGGCTGAAAGAAATACAAGAGTTAGCAGATGCCTTGATATAACGATTAGGAGATAGCACAGCACTGTAGGATGAGGCTTACCTGTTGTGGGAACTGTGGGAGCTGAACCCGTTTTGAACCATCTGCTAGCCGCTTGCATGGAAGATGTGGTTCAGCTGCAGCGAACTCATTCAGAACCTGGCAAAAATTTTGGCAATACATTGGAAAACGAAACACAGGGGTAATGCTCTACCAATTTTTTTAAAATGAGAGATAGCTCAAATGCAAGTTAGTAAAACAAGTTGGCCAACCGTACTGGTTAATTTGGTGGTTGCAATAAATAAGAGTCCCACCCACTTCGTTTAGGAGTGTGTGTTGGGATTATTAGCTACTCGATATAGTTATTTTTGGTTCTTTCTTTTGGTTTTGAAATTTCAAAACAAATTATAATCTGGTTCATGTTTGTGTAAATAGGCGGTAACACATTTCAAGCTGGAAAAAACCAATTGGCAACTGCCAATACCATTATGCTATCTCAAAAAGTAGTGCTGTCTAGCAGCAGCATAATACTATGGGTTTCATTTCACAGTCTACCACAAAAAAGTTTCTCCACCTGCGACTGCTCAACTCTAAATTTGCAACGAGCAATTAATGGCAAAACTAACCAAAGATGCCATTTTTGAATTTTAACAATTCAACAAATTATATGATAGTCTGACACACCATCAGTCATGGCCTCACATGGATGGTGTGGAGTCACGCTCACGCCATCACAAGTGCAGCTCGCCCCGAGATGCCTCGTGTTAACTCTGTCAGATTGGATGCCAGTAATGCCTGGGATTATGACAAAAGGTCACACAAGGAAGATGACAGTACGCACAGAAGATCAAGTGCCAAGCCGATAGGAGCAAGAACTCAAAAGCCATCAGGACACTGATGAGTGTCTAGGGTTTGGGTATACAGGTGGTGCTCTATTACTTATCTTCATGTAGTGGGTTATTTGGGCCTGTTACGAAGTTGGAGGCCCTGGGACCAAGTCACTGAAGTCGGCTATATCCTTTATAAAAGGGAGGGAAGTCTGCTATATACTTTTAAAAAAAACATGTACTATATGCATTTTTTAGGGAGCGCAGGAGGACTGCTTCCACTGCATTAAGAGAAAGGGTTTGTTACAAACTCTTAGGTTACATCATCAGTTGCACACTACACAGGGCACAAGCCGTTATAATGTGCATGCACCAATTCCGAAAGTATGATTTCTAAGCTAAAGATTGCCTACAGCCTGATACGCCTTCAGCTTCACTGCTGCTTACTCCTTGCTAGACTCCAGTTGATACACATTGCTTCATTAGGTTCTTTCAGTTTATCAGTTTTGGAAGGGTAAAAACGAGCCAAAAAACAAAAGCCACATTAAATTATTTTTCCCACCAAATTGGAAACAAGACACTAATTTTTCCTACTAAATTGCAAACCAAACAGGGAGTTACAAACAATTTAGGTCAGTTTGGTTTGTTTTGCTCAGCCTAATCCTGCACACACCTACATTTGTTGGATAAGCCAAATGCACTGGTGAGGAATGTTCTGGGATAATATGTAGCTAAGCCTGTGATAGCATATTTTCCACTTTCTGATTGCTAATAGTGAATGGTTTGCTGCTTAGCACCTTTTTTTATCGAACACGCAGGAGAGCTGCGTATCTTTGTATTAAGATAGGAAAGAGCATACAGCAGAAACCTTACAGACCCAAAAAACAAAAAACGCACCCAAATCCACACACCACAAAAGGTCTAGGGAACTAGCCTATGTTACAGAAACAAGATCGACCTCGACCAGAGGGTCTAATCCAAGACCTGCGGCGGGGCAGAAAGGTATGAGATACCCTTTGCTCCGGCTAGACTCCAAATCCTCATCTCCTCATTGACAAAGGACAAGAGGTTCCTAACGTGCACATCCAGTAACCTTGAATCTTCTGGCTAGTGCACACATAACTGACAAGTTGCAAAAGGAAGCTCTAGCTGAAAGGAAAATTCACTAGGGAGTGAGAAATGGGTTAACAAATTAGTACCTGGTTTCTGATTGCACCAATCAACATATCATGGCATCCAGATGCATGCACATTCTTCAAATTTGGGCATTGAAGAAGCAACCGTTCTGTGGCAAGTATTTTAAATTGTTGATAATGGTAATAACTACGTACCAACTTGACAAGCTGAAGAAAAAATGAAGGGCACAATACCTGGATGTAGATTTGTACAAGAGTTGAGATTGAGATCATTCAGCTCTGCACAATTTACATACAAAGCCTGCCATATGTGAAATTAGTAATAAGACCATATGAATAAGCACTTGAATGAATCAATGCTGGCAAAATTATAAGGCTTACATCTATTGCTGAACAGCCCCATAGACTGAGCTTCTTCAAATTACCATGCTTTATAATTAGCTTTTGGTACATAGGTTGCTTTTTCGAGGTGGGTAATTTTGGACAGAATCTAATGCCTCCAATAATTTCACCAAAAAATGCCCCCTGTTTTTCATTCTGCAAATTAGCACGTAAGCTCATTCCACAGTCCATGAGCTGAAGAAGTGGCAATTGTGCTGTTGCGAACTGGATCCCACCTGGAAAATCACATAAAATGTTTTCTTTTACATTGGGACACATAAATGGTGACTGCTGAATTCATTTAGAGTGGAGCAGAAATAATAAACCATGAGAAGAAATCTGAGGCTTACATGTGGTAACATGTGGGCAAAGAGCAAGGAGCAGCCTTGATAGAGTATGAGGGAACGCCTTGCAGATCATCCCAACACCATTATCACTGATGCTAGATCTGGAGTATAATCAAAACGAGTAATTATATCAGCTAATTTGAAGTAACTCCTCGTGGGAAATAAATCAGCAGCTTTATGATGCCCCCATAATTTAATTTTATTTCCAAAGAGAGAAAATAGAGCTTACCCACTTAAATCAAGCAAATCCAAGCTTGCACAAGATCGAACAATAGACGCAACAGCTGCATCTGTTATTTTTGAACCTAGAATCAAGGATAGCATGCACAAGCCCCTGATGAAGCAACAACGGGATTGAGATTAAAAGGTTGAAATTCTATGGAACTAGAATTGTGATGAAAGATCCGACAAGATTACATTGAAAACATGGTAGGATAGAAATATACCTGAGTTTGGCACTCTCTAGAGCAAACACAGCTTCATTGGATAATTGAATTGATGATACGTGCAGATTTCTTAAGTTAGGGCATGTACGACCCAGGCCATCCATCAAAGTAACCAGATCAGTACAATCATTACTTTGCTGTGTGAAACACAGCGAGAGCTCGCTCATATTAGGACAGTTTATGAACTGAAAGAAATTTGCAGTCCAATGAATTCATGCAGAAAATAAAGCTGATATTACTGTAAATAGTACTAGAACACAATATTACCGATTTTGAAATGGAACAAAGATCTGACAGCCAAAGAACCGAAAGGCTTGAAGAGCTTAGATTAAGAAAATCAACATTAGAGCAACCACCAATTTTGAGAACTGAGAGAGAACGCTTCTCCGAAACAAATCGATTTAGCTCCTCTCTGTTTAGAAAAGAAACATCTTCAGTTAATATAGGAGCTGAAAGTGAAAAGTGTGCTAACATTCTTGCAATTTGCACAATATTACTTTTTCAAAATCAATAAATATTCAATATGACTAGTATGGCAAGAAAACCGGAAATACACTGGTTTATGTAAGTATAACATAACATGATAAAATAACTAAGGGGGTGGCTAGAACTATCAGCAAAGATTAAAAAATCAACTACATTGCATTGCATAAGTAAAATTGAAAACAACTACAAATCCTTATGTATCAGATAAAAGTAAAATCTCTGCTTGACAGTATCTAATTGTTTAGGAAACTTGCTCTTACAAGGCAATTTTTGGGTAAGAAGCTAGCACTTGTAAACAAGGTAAGACATCTTTAATACTTGTTATTCAAATTATAACGAAGCAAGCCCATTCAATATACAATAATGTAAATTAAAGAACCAAAATATCAAAACACAATATATAAGGAAAAGGCGCATCTCGTAACGCATCAAGTAATGTTAGAAGTTTTCAACATACCCAGTCATCCTGTTGACTGCCATGTCAGCCATTGTGATCTCAAGAGTTTCTAAACTTGAACAGGAAAATGCAAGACATGCCAGCATAGTGGCATTAACATCACTGCATCAAACATAAAAAACAATATACCTATTATAAGTAGAATATCTTTTCTCGGCATAAGAAACATACACGGGAGGACTAAAGCTAGATAAACTATCACTGTGACTAGATCCAAAACAATGTAATAGATCCAAAACAATGTAGGGTTTTTACTTATCCTCTTTCTCAACAACTTGAGTGCAAATGATAATTTCATTGTAGATAAGCTTCACCAAAAACAAATAGGACGGAGAAACATACATCAGAGGACTAAGGCCCTGTTCAAAAGTGTTGTGGCTTTTAGCTGATTACGAAAGAGATTTAAGAGAGTAAAGAACACTCGCGTTGAGAAACCACTCCGTTCAAAGCGTCTCCTGCAGTAACTCCTACAAACAGCTTATAGAAACCACCTTGAGAAGTCACTCCGTTCAAAAACCGGCTTCTAAAAGCTAAAAGTCAGAAACTGTTTGGAACAAGGCCTAAAGCTAGTTTAACCATCACCGTGACCACAACCAAAACAATGTAAGGATTTTATATATCCTCTTTTGCATCAACTTAAATGCATAAGATAATTTAATTGTAGATAAGTTCCACATTCACCTAACTTCTATATTGATGTACAAAATAAAAGGGCAGACTAAGTACCAAAAGTGTGAGACTAAGTCTGCATTTGCTAGCTTGGCATTTGCTAGCTTGTTTGAAAGCAATAGGATGTGAAAACCTTTAACACAGAAAAAATACGCTAACTCAAATAAGAATGGACATATTTGTTGGTAGCCACTTATGTATCCAACAGAAAAAAGATTTTTACAAGTGAACAGATGAAAAAAATACTATAAGACAAGTGAGATGGAAAACAACTATGATACACTTGAAGAGACACAAGACACCAGCGATCTTATCAGCAACAAGGCTGTCCTCAATATTTCGCACATGGAATTCTAAAATCAAATGATGACATCTATGATCTTATACCAGAAAATTATGGATAATCATCGATGGTCACCGACTTGTGGTCATCCAATTGATCATGTATGTATAGAATAACGGGTCTCAAAAGTACAGCATCAGTCAGAATAAGCATAAATTCTCTTGAAACATAAGTTTCCTCAATCACGACAAAGAAAAGCTGAAAAGAAGCCCTTTTTGTTTGGCATTGCAAATAGATGTATGTTACTTCTACACAGACAAATCCAGCAAGGATACCATACTACTGATCTGAGTAGGTACTTGTGGAACAAAATTCTAGTGCTTTTAACATTAGTTTTGGGTTGTATGTTTAAAGTCAAAGGCTAACAGCAAGGGATAAACAACACCATTTCTAATGTTCAAAAGTGGCACATTTTATTCAGTCATTGGTTAATGGTTATACACATCATCATAGACTAACAACCCATTAGATATGTGCTTTCTAACCCATAACGATCCAACCAAGCACCGACGAAAGGACTACAAATCAAGCACCGATGAAAGGTCTAAAAATCAATCTTGCAGCATCACCAAATGATTATCCAAAACAGACAGACATCTCCACACCCATTTCTTACAAGGTTTTCCTACACTAGGTGAATTTCATCTTATCACACCAATTCAGCCAAGCACTGCTCAAATTCAATCTCCCCGAACCAAGATCTGCTCTCCTCATAGAAACACACGAGCTTTTCACACCCAAAGCTAAAAAGCTACAAACAGGCAGCATTTTACAAATGGTTTCATGATGCCCTCACCTTTGACTAAATTCCTACATCCAAACACAAATTCCTGTAAATTCATGCCCTATTGTCGTGCTTATCAAAGATCAAGGCATAAATCTCCCTGAACCAGTATCAGATCAGACATCCGTTCTACTTGGAAAGTCATTGATCGGACATCCATTCTACTTGGAAAGTCATTCACAAATCTCACGTTTTCGTTATACCGGTGATTTGTGTTCTAGCCTAAACCAAAATTACCGCACCCTAAACCAGAACTTATGCATAACACCTCTGCCCGGAGCAGCCGCCGGTAAAAGATCCAGCCATCGATCTCACGGCCGTGACCAGATCGCGTCAAAATTGAATCGTTTCGGATTAGATTCGTGTGGGACTGTGGGTTCGCCAGGTCCCTCACCTTTCCATGCGGAGCGAGAGGCGCGAGAGCGCGGTGCACCGCGGGAGCAGCGCGCCGACTAGGCTGACGCCGGCGGCGCGGAGGTGGAGTTCCGCCGCTGCCCGCCACACCTGGCCCGCGCAGTCGCGCCACCCGCGGCTGACCGCCGCCGCGGCCATGACGCCCCTGGGCCCCAGCCGCCGCAGCACCTCCGCCATGACCTCCCTCGGCACGGCCCTCCCGCCCACCTCCAGCCTCTCTTCGTCGTCCACCACCCCGTCCCCGACGGCCGCCTCCTCCTCGTCCACCAACCTAGCCTTCTTCTCCGGCGAGGATGGCGTCGCCGCCTCGTGGAAAGAGAGGGCGCGGCGGAGCTTGTTCTCCCCTCCGCCGCCGCCGCCGCCGCCACTGGCGGTTCCAGAGGAGGAAGAGGGCGACGGGGTGGGTGCAGGCCCCCCGCCAGCGGGGGCAGGGACGGTGCAGACGTGGCCCTTCTTGGGGAGGCCGCATCGACCGCAGTTGTAGCTGCCCCGCGTCTTGGGGCGCGGCGGCGGGGGCGGCTTGGGCAGCGAGGCCATGGGGGCGGGGGTCAGGGTTTGGGAGACGCCGACGCGGTTAGGGTAGGGGGTGGAGGGAGAAAGAGTGGGAGGGGAGGGCGGGAGATCGGGGAGGGGTCGGCGCCATTTTTGGGCGCACGAGCAGACGGCCTTCAATTGCAAGCTGGGTGTTTGGTCTGGATCGGGCTTGGAGATTGGATTGGATTGGAAGAAATGCACCCTGAATATGAACATGCATGACATGAGCTTCAAACAATTTTCATGTCGAGTGTTTTCAGGTAACCACTAAGTTAAAAAGATTAATTTGCCGTTGGAATCTTGGGCAACTTTTCTTGGAATTGCTAATCGTCAAACATTTAATCCAAGACAAGATAAAAACACCCCATATATGGTTGTTGGAGCACTTCAATTTCAATTGTAGTGTTTTAGTTGCCAACCATAAGATAAGAGCGCTGATATTGGATTCTATTTAGCTTCTATTTAGATAAGCTAAAAGATAATATAAACACTCAATTTCTTAAAGTGGTTTTCTTACTTCTCTTGCTCCCGTCTCACTATAGAGATAAAGCAGCGGATCACAAACACGAATCAAAGCCAGTTTTGACACTGTTTCGCACCGTATTTACAAAAATAGCAATATGCGAGATGTATTGACAAAATATTATTTTTGTCGGCGGCGGGCCGGGCGACAATGCCCGCGAGGCAGGCGCCTGTCGCCCAGCCACTAGGCGGCAAACAAGCCTGTCGCTAGCCCCTAGGCGGCAAGTAATTAGGCTGGCTAATTAGTCACATTTTATGTCGAATTTTTTTGTTAAATTCATGGTTAAGTTAATTCGAACAAACGTGGCTGATTCGGACCGCATAAAATTCCCAAAAAAATTACATAATAACTATTACTATATTGGAACGCTTCACATAAAATTTTATAATTTTTAGAGCTCGTTTGTTATATGTAAAAACTCATAAAAATATCAAAATTGTATGAATTTTTGAGAAACATTTGCCTTGGATAAAATTCCCCAAAACAATACACTGCGAGGAATGTTGTGTCGGAATGTTGTACATAAATGTTCGTAATTTTTTAACTCATTTGATATATTTAAAAATTCAAACAATCAAGGCAGGTAATTAGGTTGGCTAATCAGCCGGCCTAATTACCTGCCACCAGGCGGCAGGCAGCCTGCCGCCAGGCGACAGGCGCCACGCGTCGCCTCGCAGCCACTGCCGCCAGGCGGCAAAAACGATATTTTTGTCAATACTGTCGCTATACTGCTATTTTTGTAAATACGGTGTGAAACAATACCAAAAGTGGTTTTGATTCCACAAACACATTACGCGCTTCGCTCCTATAACTCTTGTTTCGTATATGTATCCCTCCCTCACTTCTCCCACTGCTCACGATCTTCTTCTAAAGTCACTTTTCTGTTACTACTATTTATTTTTAGCTAAAATCTATCAGTCACAGCTAATATGATTGCCTAGTATAATAGAACACCGGTGTGTATGGTAACCCTTTTTCTGGTGTGTATGGTAACCCTTTTTCTGGCTAATTACCGAAATTCCATTCTGACTACTACATGCTAGGCTAAGGTTATACGGCTACAAGGACCATACAAGGCTTGTTCAGCACAAACCTCAATGAAATATAATGGATGAAGTAGCAACTCATTTGGAAATTCCCCTAAATTAAAATATTGCTACAGTAAGTCAGTAACCGGCACGCTGGGTCAGGCTATAGGAGGTGGCAGACGAGATCGAGGCTGAACCAGCACGGGCAATGGTATTCACAGTGGCAGATCGTGCGGTACAGGCTAACAAATTCATCATCGGGAAGGCTTGCGGCCAACCGTGAGCACGAAGAGGACCACGCCACAGGCCCATGCGTCCGCCTTGGCCCCATCGTAGCCCTTGCGCATGAGCGACCGAAGCAGCTCTCCGTCGACCTCCAGCTCTTCTTCCTCAGGGGAGATTGGGGAGGAGGGGAGCTGCACCGTCGTCGAATCGATCAGGAAGGAAGGGATTGCGTTGCTACTGCTCTGCGCCACCGACGCTACCGAAGGGGAAGAAATGTTGAATTAGAGATCAGTCTTCGGTCATTGCTGAGTGCGAGTGTGAGCCAAGGAGGCAGGCGTTGTGGGCTGTGTGGGTTGCTTTGTGGGCTATGGGGAGGAGTTTTTTTTTTGCTATTTTAGTACCCTCGAAAGCGGGCTTCTCTAAAACGGTACTGTTAATGATCTATCTACTCCATAATAGTACTCCACTTTATTTTCTTTTTCTTTTCTGATTTTTACTTCCTAAACTACCTAAAGTACTCCTCTTAATTTGATTTCGATCTAATCAAATCGTTTCAAACGATTCACTTTGATTCTGTTCGAAGACCCTCCAGTTCCCCTGTGTTGGCCGTCAGATCCCGCGGCCGCCCGTTCGATCGGGCCTCGACGGTCGCTTTTGCCAGCGTAGAAGACGAACGCCTCCGCTGCGGCGTGGCTGCGGTCGTCATGCCGGCTGCGCCCGTCCGGGAGGCCGCTCGTTGGCGCATCAATCCGCGCGGGCAGATGGGCGGCGACGGCGTCAATTGGAGCGAGAGAACCGACGAGATCATGGTGTAGATGTTGTCTGTTGAACAATTGCTTAACGAAATTGCAGCTGTAAGTACTGCCTAAGATTACCGTATCGATCCAATTACCTGGAGGGGTACTTTAGGTAGTTTAGGGAGTAAAAATCAGAAAAGAAAAAGAAAATAAAGTGGAGTACTATTATGGAGTAGATAGATCATTAACAGTACCGTTTTAGAGAAGCCCACGATATCGGTACTATTTTAGAGAAGCCCGCTTTCGAGGGTACTAAAATAGCAAAAAACTCTATGGGGAGGTAGCCATATTGTTGGGGGTGCTTGGCTAGCCTACGTAAATTCAAATGATCATAACGGAAAATATGATGGAATGCTACTCCTTTTGTTGGGCAACAAAAAGAACGAAAAATAAGAAATTTTGGTAAAATCTAACTGAAACTGTTAACCCTGGTCAAAGGACGTTGGGGCGCTCAGCAGCAGCCTGCTGGGTTGGGTTCTCGTCAGCATCTTCGACCTAGCCTGGTCGCTCTACGTGGCCTGCACTTCCACCCTCGTCGACGAGGACGACGACTCAGCCTTCTCGCTATAAATAGCTAGCACAAACTGTCTCTGCCTCGCCGCCGGTGTTGCTGCTGCCGGCCGGCCTTGTGCGCGGGTGAAGTCTCTCGCGCGCAGTGTTGCATAGATACATGCGACTATGAGCTTGCAGAGTGAACTGCATGCGAGGGAGGGAGCGAGCTAGCTAGAGCTGCCTAGCTAGGACTAGGGGCTAGGAGGAGCGACTGAGTAACTGTAACTGTATGTAGCTTCTTAATTAAATTAGCGTTCTCGAGTGTTTAGTTTGCCGAGCTTGTATCGCCTGCGAATTTGTTTGCTGCTTAATCATGCGGTGTGAACAAATGTTTATGCGATATGATGTACGTTTGTACGTGATTTTCGCACGGAGGACATGTCAAAGCTGTTGCCGCGAGTTCTCGCACTACGCCACATTGCCATCTGTACCAGCTGCTAGGGGCCAGTAGAGATCGAATAAATCAAATCTCATGGAAAATTACCATGGCTTATGACTGAAATTATACTGTAGCTGACTAAAATTATACTGTATCTGAAGGTGGCTTATTTGGCGTAATTAAATTTTAAAAAATTAAAAATAGAAAAAAAATAAGTTAGCTCATCACGAACAACACAAACGAATACGGAAAAAATTAGCAAAAAAACTCAAAAGGCAAAAAGTTCAAAAAAAGATGAAATTTATTAATAATAAAAAATAAGCTAGAAGTTTAAGGTGAAATGAGCGGGGCGTAACGGTGCACTTGGTTCGTGACCAAAATTACCTTAGCAAAGTTTGCGAAAATTTGGTTGCTGGTGAATTGGCCAAGTTTTGGCAAGAAATCAACAAGAGAATCAACGAAAGAAAATCTCACTAAATTTTGTCAACTAACCAAATCTGGTCACATTTACCCGAAATTTGGTATCTATGGCTTTCAAGCCAAAAGGTTCCTCAGCTGAGCCACCTTAGAGATGGATCGTGGGCCAAATAGCTGTGGACCTTAGTACGCCGAAAGTTGGGCCAAGTTGATGGGCTAAGGCCCAGCAAAAAGAAATGGTACCGAACCAACGAACGCATGGAAACAGAACGTCAGAACCAACTCACTGTGTTTGTTGTACCCATATCATTAATAGTGAAAATATCTACTTCCTCTAATGTAAAGAAAATATTTATGATATATTCATTCGTATTTCATGCACGTTAGTTATATTTTTCTATCATACTATAAATTGAACCATTTACTGCTCATGCTATAAATAATAAATGGAGCAGAGGAAGTGGAAAAATATACAGGAAAAAATATTAATAAACTTGCCCTTTTGTTGTGTTTCACAATAAATCTTTTACATATAGTAGTTTTTAATGTTATGGTATGTTGTAACAGACTCAAATTTCAATTCTAGTAAAAAATAATTATTTTTACTCCTTATTTAAAATTTTGAGGTATTTCTAATATTTTCTGATTTTTTTAATGCCTTGATTTTTTTCCCGAGCCTAAAGAAATTTTTAAGAGTAACAAAACTTTTTTAAAACTTCTAAAACATTTTATTTTGGTTTAAAATGTTCTGAGTTATCTCTTTGATTTTTTGTTAAATTTTTGGAAGTAATTTACTAATTTTAGTAAATGCAAAACCATTTCTTAAATTCTTTTATTCTAAAACAATTTAAAATCCTAAAATCCTTTCAGGCTAAAATCAAGTACCAGCCCAACACTGTTGCGAATTTAGATCCAGTACTCGGCCCATTGCCGTGGTCCCCCCGAATCCACCTCCACCCTATTCTATTTTATGTTTTCCCTTTTTGAATATGCATTTTTAAAAATATGCATTTTCTCTCGTCTCCACCTCCTCTCACTGCCGCGCGAGCCCGTGGTCCACCTGCTAGCCTCACGCCTGTGCTAGTTTACGCCCATGAGGCGCATAGCCATGCTAGAGCATGCTCTGGCTTCAATTAGACTGTGGTCGCCATGTTGGCTTGAACCCCCACGCTACCTCACATCTCTCGCTACCTTGTGCCCCGCTCATCCTTTCTGTTCCCCTCTCCTCTCACCGTCGCTGCAGTAGTGCACAGCTCACTAGGTGCTTGACACTGATGCCCCACACTGTTGCATGCTCCTAGTCAACTTGTTGCGTTCCGTATCGCCGCATGTGCCTACTTGTCCCGTCTGTTTGGTTCCAAACGTTGCGCCACTGCATAGCTCTCTGCCCTATCCTGGATTCATGCAGCACCGATGCCCCCTCTCTTCTATGCCTCGTCGCGCTCGCCTTTGCTGTCGCCCGAAACAACCTACATTGCGCTTTGCCACGCACGCCTGTGCCATCCCCTCCGCGCCAGCCTCTACGCAATGCTGCTACCCCGAGCCCGTCTCACTGTGCGTGTTCATGCCATTACATCCCTACTAGAGCCCTGCCCACTGTTGTAGCCTTCCATGATTCTTGCGCCAAGCCGCGCTTACTTTGCTCACACCTGCTCAAAGCTCGCTCGATACAGCACCTATTTAAGGCCACCCCAGTTGAACTCCAGCATCACACTTCACTCCCCACTCCACCCCAGTACCTCCCTCTCCAGTGTCCGTCCGCATTGCAGCCACGACACCTTCTTCTTCCTCAAGTCAAGCCATGCACCCACTGAAGCAAAAAGGTCAACGAGCCATCTCCCGATTAATCTCGCTTGTAACAACCCACCATCCCCCTGAACACATTCCCATCCTCAATTGCAACGCTGCTTCACCCGAACACCGCCACCACAAATGTCCACCTCCGCTGCCTTGGGTCACTGTGGACAAGCCAACCCGGTGAGTCTCCGATCCCGTCAATGCCCAAAACGGAATCCCCTTGGCCCCTTTGTGCTTTTCCTCCTCAATTTTGTGTTTTCTCCTTTGCTTTCCCCCTCTGCCGTCCGCCATGGCCCCCCGTCGCTCTAATCACAACGTCGACCAACTTCGATCACCCCCATCACCGCAAAACACTCCCCTAGGTGACCCTTTGCTCCCTATTGCTTGCATGTGCACCGCCGCCACAAATTTGCTGCCGCAACAAATGTTTATTTTTGTCTCACTGACAAGTGGGCCCTTTGTCAGTGCCTTCCTCTCTCTCTTGTAGACCTCCCGGTCCCACCAGTTAGTTTTCTACTTCAAACCAAATTTAAAATATGTGTTAATGACATGTAGACCCTCTCGTTCAATATAGTTTTTAAAGAAACTAGGTTCACCATGAACCATGGCCCCACACGTCAGTGACAGATGCAATAAATGGGATTTTCTGAATTAAATAAAATAATTAAAATTTAGTAGGGGCCCACCTGTGAGGATAGTATTTTTGCTTTTCTTTTTCTACAATTTTCTCCCTACCAAAACTTTGGATGGCCTTTCTCCCTCACACGAACTCTGATTAACCTCGTTTTTGTCTCTAGATCTTTATAAATTCAATATATTTCTCCCAGTAAAAATTTGCGCTTTTGTATTTTGATTTTGTATTTTTGGTATTTATTTGTATTATTTGGCTTTATTAGAACCCGACGTATCGGACGTGATCGTGCTTGGTCCAGAACAAAGATCCCCTTGACCATGTTGATCCCAATTTCAAATGTTATATTGTTTTATTATAACTTATTTATGCATGCTTAATTCAAATTAATTTGCTATATTTGTATCTAGATTTTAGATAATGCCAAATGTTGCCATGAAAATCTCCTTGACATTGTACATACTTACCCTTGTCACCTTAGGAATAATTACCCACATATTAGAAATAAGTTAGTGGGATTTAGCTTTGTTTAGGTAGAGAAATGCTTAGCAGGGAAAAAATTACTACATTATGGTTGAAACATTTTGGAAAATTAGTTACGAGACATTTTGGACTTAGTTATACTCTTGGAAAACTCATGTTGGTAAAAATGGAAACAAAATAGATTAGACTTGAGTGAATGGTTAGTAGTGTAGAATTAGGGTTAGCAGTAGTCTTGTCTGAGTCAATTAAGGACTGACCTCAAGTGTCGTTCATCCTAGCATACCGTACAACCACATGTCCTATAGGGAGGACATGGCTAAATAATTTACTAAGTTCTAGCATTATACCCATAGGCTGTAGTTGTAGGTTATTTTGGTGTGTGGATGATGTTAACAGATGTCCATGTTTGAGGATACATTTGTAGTTTGCAAGGCTGCCCGACACAACAATAAAACCTTATTGTGATGGTAAAGGGTGTCCATGCCTTGAGTCATTTGGGTGGGTTGATGTTAGGGCTTGGCATTTAGAGGTATAATCGGAGCGGATATGACAGATATTATTCGTTCTGTATCTTATTTTATATTTTTTTCCTTAGAGTCATGCACGGATAATGCTAGATATCCATTTATCTTTTATATATCTGCTCCAAAAGCTTTCGGATGGTTGGACAAAAATTATCTATTATGTTTACATCCTTACACATAACACTGGACAGTAGGGTGCAATCAACGCGAATATGGATGGATATCACTTATACTGTATTCTATTTCACTATTTTATCGGAGTCAAGATTGGACATAAATAGTGTTGTATAGCCCTTTCTCTCTTCTATATTTGTTCCAAAAGCCTTCGGTCACTTGATGAAACAAAAATTATCTGCTCTGTTTACACTCCTAGTAGCCTTGGATTCCCGAGCTCTTTTCTTCTCAAGCAAAAACGTGTTGTTCCGTACTATTCACACAGAAGGTTTTTTTGTTTGGTTGATGATAAGAAATTTATTGCTCAAGAATTTGCCACGTTTTAGCAAGAAAATCAACAGGAGAGCCAACAAAAAGAGATACTAAAAGTCGGCAATTAACCAAATTTGGTATCCATGGCTTCAAACCAAATACTAATAGTCCCCGAACTGAGCCACCTTAGAACGGGGAGCAACTAGCTGTGGGCCTTAGCAGGCCGAAAGTTAGGCCAAATTGATGGGCTCAGGCCGAGAAAAAAAAAAGAAAAAGGTTCCGATCATTCGAACTCGAACGCATGGAAACAGAACGCATGGAATCAGATACTTGCCGTCGCCCTCTGCAAAGGAAGAAGAAGGGCACCTGCCGTCGCTGACCTGTGTACCTCTCACACCCTGCTCCAATTAAAGCAGAGGCCAGCAGATGATTAGGTCGGCGCAGGCGTGCAATTAGCCATGCCCAAAATTAACTATGGACTCATAATGGCTAGCACTAGTGATTAGCCAAATCATACCGTACGTGCTGCAGCGCATGCTCGGTGTTCCTCGTAAGCCTTAATTATCTTCTGTGCTTGGGTGGCGCGGGTTGTTGGCAGCGACGTACGGCATGCTTTATTACACACGCGTCCGTAACTCGTAAGGGCATCTGTAGTGTATGAAAAGAGGAGGTCTTAAGCCACCTTAAGGTCAATCTTATACATTACAGGGGTGACCTTAAGCAGACCCTAAGCAAAAAAAGCTTAAGGCTGGTCCTCAAGCTAAAGACCTGGCTATAAGCATTAAAATACAATTTTTCTTTATCTGCCATGTGGGACCGTCTTAAGGCCCCTTGGGTTATATACACTATGGAGTTGGTCTTAAGGTGTAGATGGGACCTACCTTAAGACCCTTTGAGTTATATACATTACAGATGCCCTAATGGGTCAAGCAAGCAGTACGTACGTACGTACGTACGACGTGCATGCACACTTTCCCCGTGGAGCGCTCGATCGTTGAATTTTCTTAAGAGAGGGGGACAACGAAATTGGGTAGCACATACAGGGATCACAAGCAGGCCCGGTCCCATGAATTTAGTGACCTGGAGCGAAGCTAGAAAGATGGGCCCTTTAATATAACTCTAATAATATAATGATGTTTCTAATAAGTGTAATGCATAAAAAACATTCTTATCAAACAAGTTATACATCTTACCTTAAAAATTTCTTCTAACATTTAAATCCCAAATCTAAAGAATAAATATTGGGGACAAAAGCAAACTAAATATTGATTCTACCTGAATAAATTCAGTCTAACATTGTCATGGTTCAACCTAAATAATCTAGATCATTTCACTTCTAAGCTTAGAGCGTAACTAAATTCTGGATCCATGTAAACCGCACAGGGGCGAAGCACCGGCCGCACGCCGAGAAAACGGCCTATGCGACGCGACGCCACACGACGCGAAAACCCATGTTCGGCATCGCATGACGGTCACCGCCCATTCGGGACCCATGCTTTCGTTGATCATTTGTCTTCGATCGGTGAGAACTAACCATCGTATGCTTTCGTTGTATGCAGTAGTTGTATGTAGTGGAAGGCGTGTTTTGTCACCAAACACTAGTGGCTATGACTGAGGCCGCCGTCGAACTAGATGAGGGCGTCGCTGTAGCTGCCTAACCGGCGGCGGGTCACCGCAGGAAAGGTACAAATCGAGTTTGAGGCGGACGACAGTAGTGGTCGATAGAGGACGCGAGGTTGGTGCGATATTATGGCGCGGTCGGCGCGGCGGAGAGCGGTGTTCGGAGGGAGGAGGACGCAGGTTGAGACAAGACAGTACCGGATCAGACATGTACAGTCACACACTTGGTAGGACATGAAGGGGAAAAGGATGGTGTCCCAGGCGTTTTTCCTCAGCTCCAGCGCGATGGTTTCACGGGCCCCAATCGAACTCGCGAGCTGTTGCTCCCTTCCGTGTCAGACTTTCTAGGATCATTCTTTTTTTCTTTTCTGAGACGAAGTTTCTTGGATCACTTGATGAGGCGATCTCTGATCGGCGGAGTTGACCCGGGGCATTGGAGTTGACTGGTAATTAGTGTGGTCTTCGTCTCCTACTCACCGGTGCTTGGTCTGTTTGGCCTTTTGATTTGCGGGGGGTGGGTTGTCTGGGAGAAGAGCTAGAGAAAGAGTGGAGAAATCGAGCGGAAGAACGGGAGGCAGAGCTCCCTCCAATCAGTGATTATCTCCGTCGAGCTTCTAGCTACTCCCTCTTCATCTAATCTGGGATTGGTGTTCTCGATTTTTTCCTTAGGGTTATGGGTTGTTTTCAGAGCTTGAATCTGGGTTTTGGGCGATGGCAGATGAGATGCGTTTTGGGAGTTTGATTTTTGGTGAAGCCCATTTGATGTGGATTTATTTTGGTTTTAGCGTGTGTTGGAGGAGAGAAGTGGCCATGGATAAGTTTTGTGCAGTGCAGAGGAGTTAGTAGGTAGGTAGCCGCTGTACAGATGCAAGTAGACAGACGGGTTTTGGTTTGGAGAATTCAGATGCTACTGTGTAGGGTTCTTGAGCATTATACTAACAATTAGATTCTAGCTAGAAATAATCACTTCAATGTGCTCACCCTTGCATATATTGCTAACTAAAACAAGAACTTGGTGCTGTTTGAAATTTGAAGGAATGTGTGGTTTGTAAATAGTCATCTGTGTAGTGTTTGATTTTGTCATTAGCAATGAAGGCGGGGGTTGACTCCGAAGCTAGATTTTACTAGCCAGTCACAATTATCAAACCTTAATGGCGTGTGCCAAAATGTCCTAAGTTCTGTATTTTTGGAACATGGCACAACACTGCAACAATATTTGGAGTTGTATAATATTCTAGTGTCGGGTGTGGAATCGTAGTAGAACAGTTCTAATATTCATTGTTCTGCACATTATGACTTTGGTTAGTACACTAATTTATTTATTTAATGTGTTGTCTTGGTGTGATTTTTAGATTTTTATTGGCAACTCATGCTTCTGTAGACCAGTGTTTTGATGGCAAAGATCATTCCAATGATATGGATAAAGCTACTAATGCGCAAAATACTGGTGTTAATTGTAGTCCTTCTATTCAAATGCCTGAAAATAAGGTATATCTCCCGCCACTTCATATTGAATTTATTAGTTGCATCCTTTTATATTACAATTTTCGTAACTCATCGTCTAAAAACTTACAGTGCTAAGGATTCTGCAATTTATGTTCGTATTTACTGCAATTTTACATTGCTCCCATTTTTTTAAAAAAAACTTTTTGGAGTATTTTGCACATTTTCCTAGTTATTCTTCTTTGTTTTTATATGTGCTCTATTTCCTTTTGAACAAGTGATCGAGGGTATCCCTGCCAGATTGAATCCCCTTACTCTAAAAGTCAGCACCACACATCTAATGAGGTGGTTTTATATGCATTCTACATTTTCAACCAATCTAACTCATTATAGAAACTTGCAGTGGTATGCATTATGCAATTTTAGGTTTACTTTCATTACAATTGTACATTTTCTCTTTCAAAAAAATCTTTTAGTGTTTTTTTGCAATGTTTTATAGTTCAATATTTTTATTTTTTTTATGTGTGTATTTTCTTTTGAGATGGTGACGTGTCTATTTTCTTTTGAGCAGGTGGTCAAGAGTATCCCCTCCCAGTTTGGATCATCTAATGAGGTTTTCATATGTAATTTCCATTTTTTTGTTCTATGTTTTTTTTTGTAAAATAATGTGCTTGCTGCTTTTTTGTCCTTTTTGTTAAAAACATTATTATAACTTTGCAATGTAGGACTACATTTAATTTGTTAAGTTTAGACTTCAGTGATGATGAGGATCAAGTTAATTGCATGCAGATGTGAAATAAACACTTGGATCAGGAGCAAGAACTATTGCCCATTGCAGCAGTTACTTCAGATGGCAAGGTGGTTATACTTGTAAGTATCTAAATTCCACATGTCATTTTTTCTTATGGGAAGGTCATACATATGCCAATATTTGATTTCTGGAGATGATATAAGTTGCATTTGTAATTTCCATGTGGTTTTACTTTTCCTCACACTAGTGTTTTGTAGTTAATGAAAATCTCTAGCTATGTTTCGTTGATATGTGGATCACCTCATGTGGTAACTAGGTTACCTAGGTTACAATATTGCTTTCCTTCTCTAGAATAGCTGATCATTCTAGGTTCAATTGTGTTATTTATAAAGGTTGACCTAGGACATGAATTTTTTTTAACTATATAACTTGCATTGTGTGTTCTGTTTTGGTTTATCTGGTTAAGAAAGTTATGCGCTTACAAATATTTTGGTTTCACCTAGTCCTAGGTGATGATAATCTTCACATAAATCATGTTCTCTTGTAAGTTGCATATCATTTCAGTTTCATGTCATATGCATTTTCAGTTCATTATCGGTGCAATTTTAAGGTGGCCCTAGGTTATTAATTTATTTGTCATTCTTACAATAAAACTTGTCCGTTTGCGTCATTTTCTGTTTGTACTCTGTTGTGGTTAACCTTATACATATTGTTTGTAAGAAGCAGATTAAGGTGTGTGGATTGCATTACACATTTTTTCTTTGTTTTGTTGTTCAATTTATTGATTACATTGCACGTTTGCAGAGCTCCCAAGAACCTCAAGAGGTTGTTTTTTTGTGGAGAGAAGGGGTTTAAGACAAAGTTTAACAATTTGTTTGATAAGTCTGATCAATTATACAACCAGTGGATATCCTCGACATTTCTAGTTCTTGTGACCAGCCTAGACATTATGTCCCTTTAAGATTGGTTTAGCCAAGTAGATACAAGTCTTCAGCATATGGCGATAACAGAATTAGAACTTGTGTTTCTGCTTTGGAGCTGATGCATTTTGATGCTATTGTTCAGATTTCTGATATAGAAAACCTTAAATAGTAAGTGGTCCATATTTATAGTGCTTAAAATTTTATATCTCACCTATATTTTTGATAGTTTTTCCACATTCTTTTTTATTGTAGTTGGTTTGCTATTGACTATGGCGGAGTTAACAAGTTTATTCGGCAACGTGATCTAGTAAGTTAAATGTTCATATTTATTTATTGCATGTTTTTATTTAGTTTTTTCTCCATTATCATTAAATTATCTATATTGTTCTTTTTGAAGTTATTTTTCCCTTCTCTTTTTCAAGACCACTGGTTTGTTTTTGTGGTTGATTTGAAGGATTCCATGTTTATATTTTTGGATTCCTTTTATAATAAAGACTCTGCTTATCACAAACGAGTCAAGTCAATACTTGTAAGTAACATAACCATTTTTTGTATTGCCAAGACTTTTTTCATTTCATTACTAATCACTTTTATCACTCACATATATTAGTTTTGTTTGATTAGATTCCAAATTTTGTGAAGGCATGGACTCAATATGTTCTAAAGCAGATGAACTTATTAGATTTCGATACTGTTCATGCTACCGTTCCACCTCAAGACAACCTGTATTTTTCTCATTTTTTCTACTAATTCTTTTTTAAAATTTTTAACATGATATTTTGAATAATCCATTTTGAATTGCATAACTAGTTATGTGCAGATTTTGAAATAATTTACAGTCCTTATTATTGCAGTTATAATTGATGTACAATTTTTTTATAATAATTGAAGTGCAAGTTTTTTTTGCATAACTGATGATTTAGATGTTTTTATGTTTTCATTTATGTGAAACTTTGTCAGTTTTAAACTATTTAACATGAATAGGTGGTTTGGTTTTGCAAATTTAATACTAAATTGATTCTTATCTTCTAGTTCGTGCAATAATGAATGATTCTAAAGTTCATAGATGGTTATGGCATTTAGTTATCTGCTTAAAGAAATTTAGTCCTTCAAGTTGTACTAGTCTTGTTGTGCATTTTAGGTAATTTGCATATTTTTTGTAATGTGAATTTACGCACATTTTATGTGATTCGTCCTAAAGTTTATGGAGCTTTGGAGTCCTCGAGTGCAGCTTAGGGATAGTTCTCCCATGTGGACATTGCTAATATCAGGGCCAAAATTGCTAATAAAATGTTTTTTAGCATGCATAACCAGTTGGAGGAAGCTAAAAGTCTAGTGAGAGATTTTGAACCAGGGTAATTACTTGTAATGTACATATTGTTTTCAGTTTTCCCCCTAATTTTTGCTTTTGTACTACTGACAGTGGTTTTTTACACACATCATATGTGTTTTTAATTGTAGCTGCATGGCAAATATGCTGGACATATGTGCTTTTTCCAAGATTATCTGCATGTGAATTTGTAGGTTAATGTGCTCCGTTGTTCATTTGCTAGTAATCACAAATATGCTCATACTACTGCTGTGTAGCTTCTAAAGTATTATAAATACGAATAGGCTAGATATAGAAATACTTGGTGAATGGGAAGTATATTGGACAGGTGTTACTTGTGTGTTGTTTGTTTTCTATTGCAATGTAAAGTGCATGTGGTTTTGAATGTTCATTGGTGAATGGGAAGTATACTGGATATATGTTATATGCGTGCTGTTGTATGTTTGTTTCTACATTAATGTGTTTTTCCTATTTTTATTTTATTTGTAATGTTTTGTTGATTCGTGTCCTCCACAAAGTGTATAATTTTTTGGCGCTGTCCTCAAATGGTATGTTCCTTTTTATGGTTTTTTATATTTCTTATTTGCTTCATTATTATTTGTTTTGACAGCAAAATAAGTCTTGCATGGTAGATTATGTTACAGTACAAAATGATAACAATCAAGTGCGAAATGAAAAGTACAAGTTATAATTCATACATTGTTCGTTTCAATAAATATAATTATGCTTTTCTGATAGCAATAATAATTAGCTCTTCATGTTTATTTGCATTGCATTAGACATAAATAGTCTTCTATCGGTGAGTTGTTTTCTGTAGTCATTGCTTTGTTTTTGTGTTTCTTGTTTGGTACTCCAGTTTGTCTTGCATATCAAAGATAATGAATAAAATCTTAGTCTTTTATTTATTGCCATGGGAATTTAGATCACAAAGTAACTTCTTTTATTGCCAATCAATTACCTGTCACTTTACATGTTGAATTTTTCTTTTTTCTTGCGCTACTCATGTCTTAGTGCATCTTTGGGCAAGTTTGCACATTGTGGTTATGTGAGCCACAATGACTGCACACGATGATTTGCTTCAATTGTTCAGCAAATAGTTTCAATCTTCTTTTTTGTTTTTGTGGTCTACCCTTTGGGTTTGAATTTAGTGGGCCACATTAGTCGATGAGATTTGACGATACATTTTGCTTTGCATGTCTGAAGGTTTATCTATTGTTGTTGCTTCTGTTGGTGGGATACTTTTAAGTTCTTGTTCAATCCTATCCATTTCCTTCAATATGTAAGAATATTTCTCCGCTGTCTTACCAATAGCATCTATTTATTTTTCAAATCGCACAAGGCATTATGTTTTATTGTTTTTCTAGTCTAAACTCTAAAGTGAGGCACCGACTAGTCATCAACTCATCATGGATTCATGGTGGTCATCTGGTAATCGACTTGAGTACTTGACGTTTACCAATTCACGCAAACTTTGGTAAAATTAGTATTTACCGATGCCATACCAAAATAAGATAGTATTTACCGATACCGATCCGTCTTCTATAAAATATCGTATTTTATGAACTAAAAAAATCGTATTTACCGAATCGTACAAACTGAAAAACCGAATAAACAACCCTAGACCACAAGCATGTCACGTAGAACTTATGGTTTGCTTTTGGAGCACACTGTGGATGCTCTAGCAACGTAACACTGTAGGGGGAACACAATGTTTAAGCGTAAAGTCATTGAGTTTTCCGTACATGGGCATGGGAGTTAAGGCTTTTTTCTTTTCAATGTATAACAACTTTTTTTTCCAAACAACCAAATGGAACGATCTTATCGTTGTTTTTGAAATAGCTCATTGAAATAATATTTTAAAATGACTTATCGATATTCTGTTCATTGTATAAATGCTCATACTAAGACCAAAATCTATCAATCATAGTCAAATCTAGAAACTAAAAATTTAACAATTTCGTCTTAGGCTTTTGGTTTATTTTTCACTATTCAAAAATTTTGTATTTTTCTTTTTTTGGCTTTTCTTGAGCTTTTTTGTCGGTTTTTTTCTCGTATTCGTTTGTACTGTCCGTGATGGGCTAACCTGTGTCTTCTATTTTTAATTTTTTAAAATTTAATTACGCTAAATAAGCTATCATCAACTACAGTATAATTTTAGCTATAAACCACTCAAAAAAACCATTTAAGCACCCCTTAAGCTGTTTACAGAAGACGCTGGTCTCACCCCATAAGAAACAGGGGCAGAATAGGCAGCAGGCAGCAGTGGATTAGGTGCGAGAATCCGAACCCCTCAATAGCCGGGGGGGTTCCTCGCCGCGCGCGGTGTCCACGTCGCCCCCAAGGCTCGGCCGGCCGGCGCGTGGCCTCCGGGTTTTGCGTACGGTCGGCCGAGCCCATTTCCTTCTGTTTTCTGAAAATTACGTAAAGGTTCTTTTTTCTCGCGAAAAAGTCCCTGCAATTTTTTCCCCAAAATTTTTTTTTGATATCGCCCCGCGGGTTTCCGAAATTACGTACAGATCCTTATTTGCTTACGTACAGCCCCTTACAGGTCCTCCGTTTTTTACGAAAAAGTCCTTTTGTTTGTCCGAAATTACGCATGCGACCTCGATTTTTTTAAAAAACCCCTGCGAATTACCGTCTCTTTTACTTTGGTCTACACAGTAGCTAGCGCGGCGTACGCCGCGCTTATATGCAGCTAGTAATAAACAAGGCAACTCCCAGGTCGGACACGTCGGCCTGGCACGCCTGCGACTCTACGAGGAACCGAGCCCAACGAACGAGCGAGCGACGCGACGCGACGCGAGGCTTGCCCACTTTTCCTTGCCTTGGTCGCTGTCACCACGCAGCGGCAGCGCATTTCCATTCTCCACCTCCCCCTCGATCTCTCCTCTCCTCTCCTCTCCTCCTCCCCCACCTCGCAACGACGAACGACCCCATGCGCCGCTAGCCCCCGCCATGCAGCCCCTCCCCACATCGCCCGAGGACAACCCCCCTCCTCCACCGGAGGCGGAGGCCGAGGCCGCGCCGACAGAGGAGGGGGCCAACGCGGATGCGGAAGTGGAGGAGGAGGAGGAGGCCAAGGTCGCGGCGGCGGCGGCGGCTGTTGCGGAGGAGGAGGATGAGGATGAGAGGGAGGAGGAGCAGAGGAGGGGCAGGGGCAGGAAGCGAGGGAGGAGGGGCGCCGCCGGCTCGGCAAGGG
Organism: Dendrocalamus latiflorus; assembly: GCA_017311315.1. Lineage (NCBI taxonomy): Eukaryota > Viridiplantae > Streptophyta > Magnoliopsida > Poales > Poaceae > Dendrocalamus > Dendrocalamus latiflorus. Next base: position 9,984,572 of record CM029631.1, read on the forward strand.
GGGTGGCGATGGTGAAGCGGGAGCTGCTCGCGCGGTGCATGACGTGCCCGCTCTGCAACCGCCTCCTCCGCGACGCTACCACCGTCTCCGAGTGCCTCCACACATGTGAGTTATTCCTTTTCTGCCCCCCTGCTGCCACCGTACAGCTCTGGCCCTTAGCTGCTGCTACTAGGATTCGGTTCTCCGACGTCGGCCGCGCCTGATTCGACGGTCAGTGGGGCTCTGGGATGTGGGATTCGGCGTCCTGCTTGCTCCTGTGGCCTTCGGGACGTGGGGACAGTCGCGCGTCCGAGCGTTCTACGAGGATTTGGTGCGCGTTGACGCCTCGCAGGCTGGGATCGATTTCGTTTAATTTTGTGAGGGCGTGGGTAGCCTTGCCGTGCTTGGCTTCGAGCTCATGTCGACTCAGGCTAATGGAATTCTCCCTGCCGAGTTCAACGCTTGCTCTAAAGTTTTACGTTACGTGGGTTCTAGCTTTGTTCATCTGTACGCGACGTGCAAATGTCGGGTTATATATGCGTGAATGTTATGTGAATATTAAACATGTACGTGGATCACTGCGAAATTTGTTTCGCTGAACTTAGTTAAGTAGCTGAGATTTACTACTAGTCTTGCATAAAGTTCAGGGTGCTCCTGCTTGACTTGGTGCTTCATTCAAGTTTAAGACTTGGATGAGCTATTAGTTTGATCTTTTTGACGTGGACCCTAGCAAACGTTAGCCTCTAACTACCAGATTTATCCACGCAACTGTGCAGCTATATATTATGTACAATTATTTTTAATATACAACTTTGCGTTCTATAATTGAAATACAATTATATTTGTTAAATAACTCTAGTATTTATATATGATTAATCTGCACCGTTATAATCAGGCCTTACCAAAATAAATGGTGGGATCTTTCTCTTTTTTCTTTCGATTAATGTGAGAATTTCTAGATTTTTTTCTTTTTCAGGATTATTGTGGGATTTTCTTGCCTCAAAACGAAAAAGGTGCCTTGAATATCACTGGTTGTTTTTATTTATATAGATTGGGATTCAAGACAATGCCACATGTAATTTTTGGGTTCTCAATTTGGAATCACGAACGATGCTGCTTGGACCTCCAATACTGAATTATTCAGCTTCATTGGGAGCATGAGTCGTGTGAGCTGACAGTATTGGCTAGTTCCCCTGAGATTGTGGGACTTAAATGCTTCTACTTTTCTTCGATTCTGGAGTTTCTGTATAATTTTGTCACTATGCAATGGTATCCGCTAATTCTGGGGCAAAGTAGAAATGACTGACCCTATCCCAGGAATTATTTGGATACCAAGTCAGCATGGAATATGTTACCTATACTATCTGAGGTCCCTTTGTTATTTTCTGAGTTACTTCTGTAGCATTTTTGTTCCTTGTTCTTTTCTGGGATAACCGTGTTGTTTTTTCGAGTATTTCTGCCGTGATATGTTTTACATGTGGGTTTCTGACCATATCACTAACTGAAGAGCTCAGTGTACAACACAGTAATAGAAGCAGTGGGAAAACGTTTCTAGTGCCATGACTTCATTTGCTACTAAAATTATCTTTGAGTGCTCACAATTTCAGATCTCTAATGTTTGCATTCTGATGCAGTTTGCAGAAAGTGTATATATGAGAAGTTTAATGACGAGGAGGTAGAATCCTGCCCAGTATGTAAAATTGATCTTGGCTGCACTCCAGTCGAGAAGCTTAGGTACACCTATCCTCATGACCATGTACTTACATTTTATCCACTTTGCTTATTGCTGTAGATCTTAAGGTCAAAATAAATGTGTGTTGCTACTTTCAGTTTTGACCTTACTGTTGGATGTAGTACATGTAGAACTCGGCAGTTTGATTCAAATATTTGTAATATACAATAAAAGTTCGAGACAAAACAGAAGATAGTAGCACACTGGAAATAATTGTAGAAATGTTGCATTCTGAAGGACTAAGTAACTTTTTGAATAAGTTCGATGGACAGGAATTTGTAGCTTCCCACATGTTGAAGAATCTTACGTCATTGTCCTGTTACCTTATGTCTTTCTTATACTCATTTTTCTATATTTTGTAATCTTCAGAGCTGATCACAGCCTACAAGATGTGAGATCAAAAATTTTTCCATTCAAAAGAAAGAAGATTAAGGCTGAAGAAGTTGCAACTCCTATTTCACTTCCCACTAAAAGGAAAGAGAGATCTATCTCTTCGCTGGTGGTCAATACACCTAGAGTAACACCAACAGGATTGACTGGACGGCGGACAAGAGCAGTTGCCAGGAAAGCTGCTGCCTTGTGTGGAATTGGTCCTATTATTGAGGATCCTGTGAAAAAGGAAAATGATAATGCTGACAAGCATGCTCAGAATTCAAGCTTGCCTGCTAATTTGGGAAAAGTGCCACAAACAAGAAGACAGGTAAACAAATCACACCATATGGGTAATTGGGTATTCATATCTCGTGCTGTCCTGCATCTTCATGCTATTTACATTGGAGTTAGCTGTGGAATGTGCATACTAAATTCTCAAAACTAAAATAGCCAGAGGAAGGCACATACCAGCAGTAACCTGATCCTTTTGTCTGCAGATATCATCAAATGCGGAGGCATCGAGCCATTCATCCAATAAAGACACCAAGGATGATAGCGAGGAGTTGGCAGATAAGGCTGAGCTCTGGAGACCTTTAAATTGTTTGGTAGAAGCTGCAAACAGGACAAAGTCCTTTAGGTCAAGTGCACAGAATCCAGTTGTGAAGGGAGAGCAACTCAATGATTCTCCCAGTAGTACGTATGCTAACAAAACAAAGGCTAGGGAACATCTGCAGAAGTCCAAAATTGAGGATGACAAGAGGGATGTTCCTGTGCCACCAGTGATGCCAAAAAGGAAAGTTGTTCAAGGGACTGTACGGAAAAGGAGAGAACTTAGAGCTCCAGCCGATGGAAAGCCTGATGCTGCAGCTATGCAGAATGAAAAGAAGTTTAGCTCCATATGGTTTTCGTTGGTTGCCTCATTTGAACAGTAAGCATCATTAATTCATATAGCATCATTTTTTCTTAAAATTCTGAAAAAGCAATAGCATAGGCTTTTATCTTATCTTCTTCTTGTGCTCTGATTATTTTCAGGAAAGGAGACCCACCTTTACCACAGATACCTTCCCAATATTTGCGAATAAAGTGAGCTCATAGTTTACTCAGCGTTTGCTTGAGACTCAAAAATAGTCTAGTTGGATAAATTTTTCTAGATCTGAACTTGACATAAGTGCTTGTTCGAATTTATTACACTGGGCTGTTAGTAGATAGGCTTATGATAAACAAGCACAAGAAAGAAAAATTAAGAGTGTTCATTAGGAAGGAACAAAAAGTCAAAAAGAGCAGGGATACTTCCATAGTGGCATAATTTTTATGATGAATAGGTGCAAGCTGACAAAACAAAACAAAATGCATAGCGTTGATTACCTTCACAGTGTACTTTCAAGGAAAGTGGGGGGCATTTTGCTTGCTAGAACTGATTGGAGCTAAAAGTCACTTGGTTGTGTAAATTCTTGTGACAAGGGGCTGAGATCAGTGAATCTTGCACTGATGCTTGGCCATTGATTCTAGAAATAACCGTGGTTTAGCACCATGTGTGTTGCCATTTGCTTCACTTGCCTGCTGGTTATAACCTTGTTGTTGATCATTGTTTCTTTCCCACCATTACACTACAATGTGCATCAAATTGTGGTAAACTTTTAGTTGGAAAAATATTTGTTCACAAACTTCTGCCCCTAAGCCAGGGGGGCTATATGCAAAGGTTGGTTCATAGGTGGACTTGAAGTTCCAAAATATCAGGGTAATCTTATTTCTACCATGCATTGATTACTTGATCTTCATGCATAGATATGCTGAGTTAGGGGTGGATATTGAGCCGGCTCAACTCGGCTCAGCTCGCATAGGCTCGTTAGACAAAGCGGCTCGGCTCGGCTCGTTAAGCTAAACGAGTTGAAATAGTGGCTCGGTTCGGCTCGGTTAAAAGATCGAGCTTGGCTCGTTAGGCTCGTTACATATAAGATATGCAATGCAATTATGCAACCACTATTAGTCCATCTAAATCATGAAATTGCAATCATGCAGAATTAGATAGCCTGATTCATACTGACAAACGGGTAGCCTGATTCATACTGACAAAGATACATCATGCATAATCTAAATCATGAAATTGCAATCTAAATCATGAAATTGCAATTGAACTAGAGGATTTACCGAGGCTACCGGGTTTCTTGGATTCCATGCTTGGCTGCTCCTACCACTCCATCGAGGACGAGTAAGACGTCGAGGGGATGGCGAGGGAGGATGCAGTTTTGTTTCTGAACCAAGCCAGTTTAGATCACACACTGATCAACAAGTAGTAACGCATAAACAACAGTGTACCTTTATCTGTTTTGGATGGATTCCAGTTGGATCTGGGCACCCTTCGGCTGAAGCTTGTGGCGGCCTGTGCAAAAGGCTTCTTCTCACCGCTGATCCGCATCTGCTGCTACTCGGCCTTCTGCCGGCTCGACATCAGGGGGGATGGCGATGGGAGGCGAAGGCGGACGGCGAGGGGTAGGGAAGGCGGAGGCAGACGCCGAGGGGAAGGGGAGGCGGACGGCGAGGGGAGGTGAAGGCAGATGGCGAGGGGTAGGGGAGTTGGAGGCAGATGGAGAGGGGTAGGGGAGGCGGAGGCGGATGGCTATGCCCACGAGGGCCGCTACCGTGGAGGCATGGAGTGTGTGGTGCGGCGGCATTGGGGATTTGGGGGTTAGGGTTATAGCTTGCTGAGCTGCCGCTGGGCCTCTGGCCTTGCTTCAGCCAAGCCGAACGAGCTACCGAGTGGCTTGCAAGTCGGCTCGGACAGCTCGTTAGGTGACTGAGCTGAAGCATGGGCTCGCCTCAGTTTGTTTATGCCACGAGCCGAGCCGAGCTCTAAATGAGTCGAGCCAGCACACGAGCTTCGAGCTTTCTTCCCACCCCTATGCTGATTGCTTGTCAGTGGAATCAAATGATCACTTCAAAAACTAGCATCACTGTGACTTGTTTGTAAATTCGATGTCCCTGCTATAATATTGTTTCATGATGCAGATTTAGTTGCATAACGTCCATGTATTTGTGTTATTTCCAACTTAAAATCCTGTAACAGTTCCGATTGTGGTTAACACGCTAACTGTTTTACAATAGGGATGGAAATGTACCTGCTTCGTCTATCCAAAAGTATCTCATGCAGAAGCTCAGTCTTCCAAGTGAGTCTGAGGTAAGAACCCTACCGGCCTCGTGTGTCTGATATATTATTCAGGCAACTGTTTGTCTGCACTTGGATTTTTTTCTTCTGTTACGTCATATATGTGCATGACTGAGGTTTAAAGTAGCAGCATCATTGGAGAACTTCATGCTCATCTGGATGTGGTTAACTTGCTTCATTTCAGCTGTCTGTCTTCCTTTATGGGCCACATTTTGCAATTTGAGCATTAAATTATACTAATCAAAATCCATGTTATACTGATGATGGGCAGTGAATTGATGAACTTCCAGTTTGTGGTCTAGATGCTTTGAAGGAATATCCTGAACGATGAGGAGAACATTTGAAACTGTCGGTTTTCCATTATTTTTTCACTGTCTCAGATGCACATCACACATGACATTGCGTATAGTCTCTCTACTTGCTATATTTGTTTTATGATAATAGTCAATACCTTCAGGCTTCAGCTCCTGCACTGTTACCTTTGACACTGTGTATAGTCTCACTGCTTGTTACGTTTGTTCTCTGATAATAGTAGATACATTCAGCTCCTGCATCGGTACCTTTGACACTGTGTATAGTCTCACTACTGGTTATATTTTTCTCTGATAATAGTAAATACCTTAAGCACCGCATTATTACCTTTTAAATTGATTTTGTACCAGGAAATGTTGCTCTAATTGTTTGTGAAGGGCCGCTGTAAACTGAACTGAACTTGTTCACTTGTCTGAATAGTACATAATCTTCATGTTTACAGGTGGAAATAAATTGTTGCGGGCAGCCGGTGAATCCTACACAACCTCTGTGCAGTTTAGTAGAGTTGTGGCTGAGGGGACGATCAACCCAGACAACACAGACCATGATAGGCTCCTCGGCGAAAGAGTTTGTAATGGTGCTAACTTACGGACGTCCAAAGGCCATCGCGTCGTGAATGCACCACACAAAATTCAACCCGTTTTTGACCTAAGGTGGGTCCCTTTTTCTGCCACAGCCAGCCATTTGCTGGGCCCCTGGAAGAGGTCATCCAAGAAAAGTCACCCTGATATAGCTTCACAGTGTGGTTGGCTCACTCGGCAGCCAGCCCTTGGCGTCATGTTCATGTATTCATTGATATTCATAGATGTTCGATTCAATTAGGATTGTCTTTTTCTTATTTATTATACATCATGAAGAGAATAGATAAAAGGTGGTTGTGATTGATACTGGTAGGCATCATTGATGTTTAGGTTGGGTATAAAGAGTGTGAACACTTTTAAGCCTTTGCTTGTAAGAGATGACGAGTGGATTGCAAATTGTCTTTCGGCTGTATCATGCATTGTTGTAACACCAAATTGTAATTCTTTAAACTTGCCCTGTTGAAATGGTCTCATATGATCTGTTGTAATGTTCGGTTTTGTGCGTTATCGTTCTTGTAGCGTTATGGTATCTTGAAAGGTAAACTAGTTGCTCCTAGATGTCAGAACTGACCACATTAAGATTTGTTTGCTATTTTAGTGTCGCCAACTCTATTATCTGAAGGTTTTTTTGGACTGGAATTCTGTTATCTGAATTTGCTGGGGAACTTTTGTAAGTGCTAAATAAGAATGTGTCCGACCGCATTCGTCTGCTGAACCCTACAAAAAGATCTTACAGGCTTATTGCCTCGGATTTGGGCTCAGTCATCAGTTCACTTTCGATTTTAATTCAGCTGTCAGACTGACCTGGCTTACACCTTGTATTTGTGGTCGTGTGGATAGATCACATTTATAGTATCTACATATCCCATCCAGTAATGATCTACAGTCTTTTATTAAAACAAAGCCGAGAGCTTTCGTTAATGTTGCATAGCAACCGAGTCTTTGCGAAGGGAGGTTACAAGGAACCGCGGGCAAGGCAAATTGCCAACCAGTTAATTTACAAAGATTACAAGGCCGTAATGTAGAGTGAAAAACTGCAAGTCAGCTTACTAATCCTGTGTTTTGTAACTGAATTTATGTTGGAATCGTGTGTTCGTAACAGAATTTTCCTTCTCTTTCACTTCCATTTCAAGAAAGGCTAAGTATGTGTTCCGATCAAACTTTCGAAGTTTTAACTATCGATATCTTTTATTCTTCCAAAGTGTAAAGCTTGACCATAAGAAAATAAGTTAGGCAGATTTATTGTAAAAGTACTTTGATAACATTATAATTATACAATCTTTTTCAATAATAAAAAGTAAGTAGCTCATGCCAAAAAACCGGTTTATGAGATTCTTTAAAAATTGATTGAAGTTTGAACCATTGGACTCAATCTTGCTTCCCTCCTTATATACCCCTCTCTCTCTCAAGTACAAAGGCTAGCCGCTGCCACCGCCCCGAGCTCCACTCCTCATCTCTTATCACTTAAAAATCTAATTGGATCATCTTAGGTGTCGTTCGGTTAGGCTGAAATAAACTGGATTGTGACTGAAATTGCACTGTAGCTGATGATGGCTTATTTGACGTAATTAAATTTAAAAAATTTAAACATAGAAAAAAATGTTAGCCCATTATAGACAATACAAACAAACACGAACAAAAAAGAACCGGCAAAAAAGCTCAAAAAACCAGAAAAAGACGAAATTTAGAAATATTGAAAAATAAGTCATAAGCTAGAAGTCTAAGCTGAAATAAGCGAAGCCTTAATCCTCATCGTCGCTCGCTAATTCTTAGACGAAACCCGTTGGAGCCGTTGACCATCAGAGCATGAAATCTTAGTGCGAATCTAAAGATGAGAAAATATTGAAAAATAAGTCATAAGCTAGAAGTCTAAGCTGAAATAAGCGAAGCCTTACTCCTCATCGTCACTCGCTAATTCTTAGACGAAACCCGTTGGAGCCGTTGACCATCAGAGCATGAAATCTTAGTGCGAATCTAAAGATGAGAAATTCAACCGTTTTTCAAACAAAAAATATTCAATTAGTAATTCTGTATTTTCTAACGTTAGGATGTCTGCGCTAGCTGAATTCACATCACAATGCAACTTGGGTTAGCATATCTAATATAGCGAAACAATGTGACATAATAGTCGCAAATATGTTGTATCATATTTATTATAGTGAATAAGCTGTAGACGTCATCAATCTGGTGCCTTTGTTTCCGACAGATGGAAGAGAATTGTCCAAAAGCTATCGTGCTATGCTTCTATACTTTTCTCTTTAACAAAGATAATACTAATCTTAAAACATATAAAAAAGTAAATAACATCTATATATTATTATAATTTAAAAATTATTTAAATTATTATTAAAAAATATAGAAACAACATGCAAATCCATATTTCTTCGTCGTTTTCTCTTCCCTCTAATCAAAACCAAATTGCACATGTACCCCATAGTTAATAGGTACTTGTAGATTTACCCCACACTTAAGTGGCCTTGTAATTTTGCCCCATACTTGACATGCCCTCTTATTATTTTGCCCCATTGCCCATTTAGCTCCTATTTTAATTTCGTTTTTCATTTTTTGGGCTGTAAAGTTTCGTTTTACAAAGTTGTCCATTAAATGCCTACAACATTCTCTTTGCTCGGCCTGTGGAAAATATTTTTTACTGCATTTTTCCTGCCCCAAAAAATGAAAAAACGAAATTAAAATAGGTGCTAAATGGGCAATAGGGCAAAATAATAAGGGGGCATGTCAAGTATAGGGCAAAATTACAAGGCCATTTAAGTGTAAGGTAAATTTACAAGTGCCTATTAATTATGGGGTATATGTGCAATTTTCCCCTCCACTTCTGCCTCTCCCCCTGTTGCCCAACCAACAGCCCCCAAATCGGAAGACCACGCGTGAGCTTCTCGCCGCCGCAACTCGAAGGGAATCGGAGATGCAGCAGGTAAGGCAGGGCAAACCCTAGCCCCATCCCCCCGATCCCTCCATGGCCAGGGGTTCGTTCTGCTGCTTGATCTGTTCTTTTTTCTTTGCGCGCGCGCGCGCATCTGATCTGGGTGGGGATTCTTGGCTCGGGTCGATGCAGGGGGACGGCACGGAGGCGCAGGTGACGTGGGAGGACCAGCAGAACATCAACCGCTTCGGCCGCCTCAACAACCGCCTCCACGAGCTCGACGACGAGATCAGGCTCGCCAAGGTCGCCTCTCTAGATTCTCCTTTAAGGATTTCCTATGTTTCTTGAACAGTGTGCTCTTGGTGCGCGTCGCTAGATTTGTTCCCAGCGAGATAAAAACGAAGCGTTAGTTTTAACCTAGCCAGTAAGCCTTCGCGAACATTAGAGCGAGAAGCGATAGGGCTATGCTTCTCTTGATACCTTTATGAAAAAATTGATCATATACCCTCCATTTAGATGGAAATTGAGGATTTACCCTCCTAGCCCACGTGTCAGTGACTTATGATAACCCAACGTGTCATTGAGATGTGGAGGGTAAATCCTCAATTTCCCAACTAAAGGGAGGGTATATGATCCAATCTCCCTACCTTTATTTGCAAGGATGGAAGAGAGAGTATCTCTTAGGAACCTAGGGACTTGTGAGCTCGCAAAGATGATTCATTTTTATGTTGTTTTTGGTTAAGCTGTAGATTGCATCTTTGCATCATGCTGTCCTGTTATAAAGAAATGTATTAATTTCTGCTTTGTTTGTGTCTCTGCATCCGCAATATCCTCCAAGGAATTGTTCTTTCTGTATATATCTTTCTAAGTGTTTTTCCCTCATTGCAATATGGCTACATTGTGGATTTCGAGCCTAACTATTGTGCTTCCATCTCATATAAGCATGTCAACGCACACACACTAGTTTTGAGATATGGCAGAACAACAAATGCACTTCCTTCATTTCGAGCTCGTAGATACATCTCTTTAGCTATAAGTTCCTTACATGCCTCAGTTGCTGTAATACATTTTGCCTCCACCATGCCACTGAATCACTGATATTTCAAGTAAACATGAAGTACGGAAGTGTTTGTTTTCAGATTTAGATTTTTAAAAGTTTAAACATTCACCCCATGGAAATGATGATAGGTTGACTTGGAGGATGGCAATGATGATAGGTTGACTTGGAGGATGGCCGAAGAAGGGCCACTATTTTTCTTTTTTCTAGGATCAAGCAAGAGCTTAGATTTTATTCATCTATAAGAGAGCTGTAATCATGATGGATACATCTGCATAAGAATTCTGGTATCACACCGGACCATTCCCACAGAGCACATTCTGGTGAAGCTTGTTGAACAAAACATAGAGAAAAGTACTGGAATGTGCTACTAAGCTCCTGTTTTTCTGCATGTCTTTCAGAATCCCTATGATCTCTGAACAGTGAATCTCAGTGTTACTGGGACTCATGTATCCAAAACTTTTTCGGCGCGTTGACACGCGTCAACTCGCGTCTAACACGGCAGGATGTGTCTCCGACACCTCTGCCTGTGTCCAAAGAAAAAACATACCTCCGATGGGGAAGGGGAGGACAGTGGGGCGCGGGGTGGAGGTGGGCATGGCGGCAAAGAAGCCCCTCTCGGCGATGGCGTCAACAAGGTGGGAGGGAGGCACCACCGCTGCCATGCGCGCGGGGTGGAAGAACTCCATCACCTTGTGGCCGCCGAGTAGGCGAAGCCAGATGGGAGGCTGGAAGCGGGCTGGGGACCGTCGGCCGGTGCCAGGAGGCCGGATGCGCAGTAGAGGGAGGCCGGAGGCAAGTTGGCTGATGCAGTTGGAAGAGGGGGCCGGGAGTTGGAGGCAGGAGGCGGTGCCAGAGGAGGCCGGGATTGGGAGCCGAAAGCCAGAGAGAGAGAGAGAGAGAGAGAGAGAGAGAGAGCAGCAGCAGAGAAGGAAAAAGGGGAAAAGAAATAGAGGTAGAGAGAAGGAATAGAGAGAGAGAAATGGAAAGCCATTCGGCTGAATAGAAAATTTTCAAGAGAGATAGGAATAGAGAGAGGATGGGATGGCTAAGTCCATCAGCCGAATAGTGAATGATGAGAGAGAATAAGCGTGTGAGCTTGGTATTTGTGTACTGTCTTCTAGATCGCTCCATTGCATATCGTCTTGAATCTAGATTGCATTCACATAATCTTACCTATTGTTTTCTATTTCCTATCATTTTTATGATAAAATATATTTATATTAGGCAAATCCCATAATCTTGTTTCAAAAGTTTGCCGAATCGGATACTCGAATCCGAATCGGACTCCGACACCCATGTCCGAGTCCTAGTAACACTGGTGAATCTATATAAATTTGACAAAAGAAACAAAAAAGGTGCAGTAGAGTAAACAAGGAAGATAAAATTGATAGATATATCAGATTATTCTAAAATCAATCATTTTTTTAGAATTGTTCTAAAATCGGAATGGTTGGGTCAATGGGATTGGATGGTGTGTAGAACTTGAGATTACATTTGTCAAGCTTCACACAGTTTTAAACCATGGCCCAACAGGTATTGAGACATCATCTAATTTGGCTGAAACTTTGTCACTAGGCAGAGGAGTTGACCAACTGCGCTACTGAAGTTGCTTCTTCATTATTTTTTTGAATTGTCCGGAGACGCCATGGCTTGATATATCTTATTTTGATCTTCTGTTGTTGTGCTAACACTTTCTAGATAAAGAGGGCTGCAGAGTGGCAAGAAATTACCATGTGGATCAATGCCTTGGGTCTTTCTGAACCAGTTACCTTAAAAGATGCGATAAAACATGTTGCCATTAGTGCTAGGCTAAGAAATTGCAGTGGGTAGGTCATTCTGGTGCTTAGTATTCTATGCGAATCCCTCCACATGTCAACCGATGTATCATGTATGCAGATAAAGCATTTGGATGTACCCTCCAGTTTATATGAATTCATGTTAAGGCGTGTGCTTTACCTTTATCTTAAGGTGATCTTTGATTTTTGCAGTGACGATCACAACATTTCAGTGTTCCTGTGTCTATTTCACATGAAGTGGTTTACACGTGTATATAAGCAGCAGAAGATTGCCAAATTATAATCTTACTTTACCACATGGTTTCAAAATTTCGCTGCCGGTATTTATATACAGTTGGCACCTTTTTGATATACATTGCAACCAAAACTTTGCCTTGAAGACCACAACCCTAATGCCATTTTGCTCGTTTACTCTATGTTCCAGGAAGCAAATGAAAACCTCGATGATGCTGGGAACGAACTCATCTTGTCTGATGAAGATGTGGTGCGGTTCCAAATTGGAGAAGTGTTTGCCCACATGCCAAGGGATGATGTGGAGACTAGGCTGGAGCAGATGAAAGAGGATGCCGCTAAGAAGTTGGAGAGGCTGGAGGAGGAGAAGGAATCCATCCTCGCCCGGATGACTGAACTGAAGAAGATACTGTACGGAAAGTTCAAGGATGCCATCAACTTGGAGGAAGATTAACATCGAGTACCGTGGCTTTTGTTTGCTCAATCATATGATGCTCATTCTAGTTGAGGTGCTGTTCTGTACCCCCACTGCATCGTTTCTTGTGATGCTGGCTTGTTTGACAAACGAGAGTTTAAGTTCTACAAGATCGTTCGCTGTAATGCATTGGCTTGGTTAATGCTTGGACCGGAATGGATTAGGTTAGCTTTAATTATCCAGCAGAAACATGAAGGATAAGGTGGGTGTTTTTCATTTAAAAAGGCACCGTGGGGGAATTTGCGCGGTTGATTACTTCAGAAACGAGTGAGGACATAATTGTGGACCTTTACTATGTTTTAAGTTACTGAATGGTTTGAACCTGTGTGTTGTATGAATTTTAGTGTTTGAGCTCGACATGAATTTTCTTCAATTAGATTTCATTCATGCGGGTGGTACACTGCTAATTTGTTTCCTGGCAAACATGTTTGATCAAATCATGTGACTTGTGAGTGCCAAAAAAAAAGCCCTGAAACCAAGTTTCTGCTATCCCTATTTCCTAGCCCCTGCATCACACTGGTCGCTCTACTATTTGCCAGAGCAAAAAACAAATTAGGTCGATATTCACAAGCTCTCTCTCTCTCTCTCTCTCTCTCTCCCCCTCCCTCCCTCCCTCCCTCCCTCTCTTCCCCCGGAGGTTAACCTGCAAATATTAAGGTGGTTTCTGTGTCTGTAAATTGTAAGTACCACTTCCATACTCATGTACAGCATTGTAGTACTACTGTAGTAGTAGGATTCTGCAATGGAGATACCATTATAGCTAGACCAACCTGAAAAGCCTAGCGAAGCACGTATAGTGGTCGTACAAACAGTCCACTCCTATCTATCTATTGACATCATCGATCAGGTGGACACAAATGTGGTTCTTTTTTGCTACGACTTACTTTGGCTGCAGCTAATGTTTTTTTATCTTAGCGCGAGTGTTTGTGTGAACAAATCGAACGTTAATAAGCTGTTTCAAAAAAACTGTTCCAATAAACCGCTTTGAAAAGGTGACGGAGAAGTCGTTATGTTTATTTATTCATAAAAAGTTATAAACCATAAATGAAAATAACAGGGTTTTAGACAAAGATTGCACTTTTATAAATTTGTCGTGTATGACGACTGATTGATGGCCGAGAACCAAGTAGATGGAGCCCGATTGCATTTGTATTCGTTAGGGGGTGCAAATGGATCGAGTAATTCCCGGTCGATCCGCTACCGAATCCGGTTGATACAGCATTCAGGAAGGGAGTTTGGTATCCGGCTAGATTCGATATCAGTATCGCATAGTTAGAATCAGATTCAATAGTGAAATTAGGAGGGATTTTATTTGACCGAATAGTACCGATAAACAGCTATCCGGATAATATCCAGTAAATGCCCAGCATAGTAGCTGGCCTAGCCCCAGGCGCCCAGCCCATTAAGTGAACCTCCCGTCTCAGCCACTAGCTAGCCACCCACCAATCTTATCCACCAGACCACACCACCAGTACCAAGTTGGCGTCCTCCACGATACCAAGGGCCTGTTTATATTGGCTTTTGCTTCTAGAAGCAGAAGTCAATACAAACACCTCAGTTTCTATAAACCACTTTTATCAGCTATTACTTTTCATTTTCACATATTGTAACGTATTTTATATTTTATCATATCATAATTTTGTAAATCACATGATGGTCCGAATATTGTAATGCCTTTCGTTGCACTATTTTTTATATATAATGTACTATTATTTATCAGCCACTACTATTCATCAGCTACAACTAAAAGTTATCAGCAAAATCCAATATGAACATGCCCCAAGTCCTTAGATTCGCCGCCCCCGCCAAGAGTCGCTGCCTCTGCCACCTCCGATTCCGCTGCGGGGAGCCACTGCATCTGGGCCATCTGCCGGGATCCTCTGCCCCACCGTCGGGTAACCCTGGGCACGAAAAACCGAAAACCGAGTACCGAACCGAATTTACCGAGAACCGAACCGAAAGTACCGAAACCGAAAATTTCGGTTCCAGGTTCTCAGGAACCGAATTTACCGAGGAAATTCGGTTCGGTGCCTCGGTTTACCGAAATACCGAAAAACCGAATTTACATGTTGTATTTGAGTAGTGAGTACTAAGTAATATGTAATATTATTGATGGGTCTATTGTGGACAGCTATATTATGTATTTGTGGCTTTTTCTCTGTATGATTTGGCACTTATTCTATATGAAATCATGTTACATTTATGTCAAAATTGGCTATTGAACTTGATGTTACATGCTGTTGTACCCTGTTCGGTAAATTCGGTAAATACCGGAACCGAACCGAAAGAACCGATACCGAATTTCTTCGGTACCGAGTCTTTTCAGGAACCGAACGGTACCGAGATTCTCAGGAACCGAATTTGTATGGGTACCAAGGAACCGAACCGATCGGTTCGGTAGTACCGAACGCCCAGGGTGACCGTCGGGAGCCTCCACCTCTGCCCCCCGTACCTTAAGTAGTCCGCCCACGCCGCCGGGAGCCATTGCGTCTGGCCGCCGTTGCCGGGATCCACCGCCCTACTACCGTGAGCCGCCCCTGCCACCTCACTGCCGGATCCTTCAGCCTGCCACCAGGAGCCACCCCCATCTTGGTATGTTTTTTTGGTGAATTGCTAATTGCTAGTATGGTAGACTCACAAGACAATAATGTATGGTACTAATAGTATGCTGCAAGATCATAATTCTTTCAACTTTTCCGGAACAAGCTCAACAAGTTCTTCAACAGTGCTATAGTAATCAAGGTCTCTCTGTGCTCTTATTTTCCCGTCCAGAAGCTTAGGTTGTGGTGGCCAAACCCATCTTGTTTTGTTGATTGGAACTTGCATCTTTCATGTTCATTCAGAACATATTGTGTTCTTAGGATTTTGTTTAGTAGTTTTACAAGGACTTTTACTGGGCAATGGCTTTTAAATTGAGCTTGCTTATGCAATGTTCCTGCACGTGAACAACAAGGCAAGCAAAAGCTTCTGGTTTGGAATCTGTTTATTGGAATTTCTAGACCTCTGTTCTGTAGCTTTTACATCTTACTATTAAGTAATCTCACTTAAATGTATTGAATAGTACTCAGGGGCGAACCCACCGGAGGGTCAGGTGCCCAGCGGCGACGGCAGAGAGAGAGCCGGTGGCTCGGCGGCGATCTCATGCGCCTGCGCTGGCGAGATGTTCGCCTTGATGATCTTGGCGATCTGGTCGTAGATATCCTCTGGCTGACCCTGCACGGGCACGCAGGTGATGCCGGGCAGGTCGACGAGGGTAAGGTCGGGCACACCCGTCTTCCGCACGACGAGGGTGATGGGTGTGTCCGAGAAGCCCTTGCCAGCCCCGGCGATCTTGGCGGTCGCGGTGATGATGGCGTCATCGACCTCGGCCTCGGAGGTGGTCACCACGCGGCCGCTGCTGTACTCCAGCTGCAGCACGGGCTCGTCGGCGGCGGGGTCGCCATGCAGCCGCATGACGAGCGGCACGCGGGTGCAGATGTCCTGCCCGCGCAAGAGGTTGATGCCGGCCAGCAACTCCAGCACGCTCAACCTGGCGCTGGACTGGTCGCCCACGATGACGATGGTCAGATGGTGGGAAGCTAGATACCCTCCTGGCTCACCTTCAGGAGGCTAGATGCATCTGGTTCTAGTGGTGCAGTGTACTAGATTTGGAATTTGACATTTCTTTCCAGTTTTAGACTGCTGTGTAGAGCTCTTGCATGTGCTTTCTGTGTTTGATTAAACGGTGATCTCAAGAACCAATTTGTTGAGACAATAATTAGATTTGGTATAGTATGCAAGATAAACATCATAGGGCACTAGAATTATTGCAGAATAAACAGACTCTGAAAACATTTTAAAAGACTTAAAATACAGTGTACCACTGTCAGTCTTACCATTTTGTATGAAAATTTCTTTTCAGGTAAATTCTCAGCTTGTAGGCAATAATTGCCTAGATGCAATGTGGCAAGCTACCGCAGATAAGCAACTCGTCATTCAGCAAATCGATGAGCAAATCCTATTAACTTCTCCCTAAATTTTGATTCTAGGTTCGTCACTGAATAGTACAACCATGATGAAGGTGGTAAAGTTCTTCTGATTACCGGCAGTGACCTAAGTGGTACACTGTATGGAAGGTTATTCTCTTCATGTAGGTGGTATTAATGTATTTCCCCTTCAAAAAATTGACTGGGCCATCAACCCTGTTAACAATATCGCTATGTCGATGTGTTATTCCCTAAGCTTGATTGGAAAATAATAGGTTTTGGCCTTTTGGATGGTTATACAGGTTATTGCCGGTGAAAGAAACTTTGTTGCTCAGCTGAATGATAAGTGGAATTCATTTTTCCTCAAGGAATATGGCAGGTTCCTTGAACCTTTCGGATGCTTGAAGCCAAACTGTACGAAAGTTACAAGGAGTTACTTATGTGCATTGCGCAAGGACAAAAGGATATACCTGAGGTTGTTCCTTCGACAACACTGCCAAAATTGTAGGGATGAGCTTCAAATAACTCTCTACCCCCTCCCTCTCCAAATGTAAATATAAATATAAGTGCTAGTCGACATCTGCATTTAGCATGTTCTTTGCTGATGGACATTTTTCCCCTGAAGGCATATCCTGTTGAATATGGTCACATCTTCTTGGTCCTAAGTGCAACCAATCAGCTACCTTGCTTTTGGAACAAAAGGATGTTTGGGCTGATTACAACGGTTGTTGCTGAAGTAAACAGTCTAGTGTTCCGTGTTTTCTTGAGGTGGTTTTTTGTTTGCTTATGGCTTGAATTTTTATGGTAATTAGATTTCAAATGGAGTGTCTTTTTAAGGTGGGGTTTAGTAGACTTTGTTCCGACTTTATTTATATCGGTTAAAATCGTACACGAGTATATCTTTTAATATTCTCTTTCACGAACAGCCAGAATTAAAAAAAATTAAACCAAAAGCTAAGTTATAGGCAAAAAAACCCACCTTTAACAATGGCACATATATTGCGCCAGACCTCATGTTTTTCAGGTAACACTTTCTAGTTCTGGTGCTAAAGGCTTTCAAGTCATCTAATTATATCCTGTTCACTTGTCACCTGCTTACTATGCATCATGAAATCATGAAAGCACTCACTGAGTTGTTTGGTAGTAGAATCTTCATTGAGCATTTAACTGTAGTAATGTACATTGTCCTGTAATGCATCACTACAACATATCTCTTCTTGTTTGAGTACTTGATCGCTAGCTTTATTTCTTCAAACATCATTTGTATTTTCACTACTTATGTTGTATTCTTACAAAATGTTCCTTTTTATATATCTGTGCTATCCATCTATATTATCCATTTTTAATATGAAAACATTATGTATTTATCCCAACAATACCATATTCGAAACTCTGAATACTTCGAATTCGTGTTCGTATCCACCTTTACGTTATCCGGCTCTGAATATAAAACAATATGGATTACAATACGATATAAACAATATCTGCTCGAATATAACCCAATTGCACCCCTGGTATCCGTACGTGGAATTAATTTGTGTGCACTTGAAGTTGCACGCGGGCGCGATGCATGCCATAAATCATGCATGAATGCAACCGTTGGTCGCAACATCGTCGTGGCAAGCCACATGCATGCCCGGCTGAGACCGCCGCCAACTCAGGCCTCTGGCACTTGCTCTCCATCGATCATGTAACGTCCCTATTTTTGAAGACGCTAGTAATTCCTATAACTAATTGAATCTATTCAGTTACGGAGTACTATACATAAGTGTGCACCATAACAACACATGCTTATAACAAAAGAGCTAAACTACAAGATTATGATTTAGCAACCTCGTTTTGACGCAGCGGGCATGCAAGCCCAAAGTTATCTTACAAAACAAAAGAAACTCCTAGGTAAACTTAAGCACGGCTAAGATCTAAAACCAGTCATCTTCAGCGTAGTAGGGTTCTTCTCGGGCTTCATCTGTAGCTTGATCATCAAAGTTTCACTGGTTTTCTGTTTGTTGTTTATGAAGTAATGTGTACAACCGTACCCAGCAAGTCACAAGGGTAAATCCTAACTTAACTGCTTGCAAATATATTCAAAGGAAGGGAATATATTGGTTCTATTAACTTGAGTGGATGCAATTTTATTTGCAAATAGGAAACACAAATAGAACTCTTAAGATTAAAGGGGTTTTCTTTCAACAATTATATACTCAGCTTACTCAAATTAAAACATAACGAAATCTACTTATGCCTCGCTGTTGGAATCACCTATTAAACGCATCTTCATTTAATAGAAGCACGACGTATTCAAATACCATTTATTTCACTCTGCAAAGTTGCTCAGTTTTACCCACAAGATTTCTCAAACTCTTACTGTCACACGATAGGCACGCTTCAGTTAGTGTGCGACTGAGTTGAGAAAACAAGGTTTTTCACTACTCAATTCTTTATGCAGGCTCTACCTAGTAGATCCATTCAGACCCAGTTTAACTGGCTAAACCTAACACTTATGTCCATCCTGAGTGGCCCCTACCGTTATTAGGTATGGTTTTACCGTTCCACATACCAACTCCCCATCATCCACACTCCTGCTTCCTGTAGAGATTTAATCGAATTGAGCAGCTACTAAATTAGGGTTGACAAGTCAACACTTGTGGTTGAGTGATCACTATGTCCTTTACTCAGCACAAGGTTCTTGTTCTTACTTTTTACTTGAGGCAACCAACCACATCCCCCTGTGCTCGACGGCGCTACCACTCCTCTGCTCAAGCCTCCACCCTAGGGTAAGGTTGTGGACTCCAACCATCTCGTGGCTTTCCACGATTCCTCCTTACCCTAGAACCAGTTTAACAATTCTACCAACCAAAAGCCAAGTCACTTAGTAGTACAAAATTTTGAATGAGCTACTCTATAATTATTTATACAATAATTAAATATTGTAATAATTTATCATAACATTATCCTGAACCTTCTCACATGGTCCTTCAAACTCACAAATTACTTACAATAAGAGACACACACTGAAATTTCACATGCTCATACCACACAGAAATAGCGGACGATGTGCCAAGGGCGACCACTATTTTGGGTGGGGGCAACGACATCTACTATGTGGGCAATGGCGGCGTACGAGACGGACATGGCTACCGCACGATGAGATAGAAGCAACGGCGGCATCTCGGTGGTGCAACGGCACCACAGCAGCGCACATAGGGCACAGAGGCGACGGTGCTCCTTCCTAGGGGTGGCATCTCAATGGTGCAGGGACAATGTGCCACCGCACTACAACAGCGCGCATAGGACACGGAAGTGCCAACACTTGTACGAGATGGACGCGGCGGCGCTCCTTCCTCGATAGCTGTGTCGCGGAGGTGCAGTGGTGCCAAATCTTAGAACTCCAGTAGGCGACAAGATAGCGGTGGTGCTGGGACCACGGCAATAAAAAGCAAGTGGAGTAGGAGGAGCAGTGTGTAGGGGAGGAGGGGGCAATGAGGCTGGCGGGTAAGGTGGTGGCTGGTAGGGATGGAAGGAGGAGGTGGTGGGTATGATACCTCGGCCCTGTTTGGATACGCTTATCTGTGAATCGATTTTAATTTGATCAGGATTTTCTAATAAGTCGCGGTCTGAAGAATCTGCAGTCTGAAGAATCGTCGTGGTGGAAGAAACGGCCCCTTGGGCTCGCGGTACAGGATTTTGGATTTCCAGTGCAAATGCCGATCTTTCCCACCGCGGCGGTTGAAAGAATCGAAAAATAATCAAAGCGTTTGGGTGGGATTCTCGCTTAATTCTACCAGAATCGGATTTTAAGCGTATCCAAACAGGGCCCTCGTGAAACAAAATAATCATAAAGAAATGTCTATTATGCCCCCTTAACAATTCAATGACCAGATTTAATTTTTACTAATACCATTTACTACTAGTAAAATGTACCGTAAAATTTATCCTAGAATATGGCTAAGTCCATAGGATCTCTTGTGCTTTATTCCCGACTTTTCCGCGGAATGGGTATTATTTGTATCATTAAAAGTGATTATGGTACGACATTGCAAAGATGTGAAATTTGTTACCGCAGCCGACAGTGTACTGTACATGTAATCAGCGTGTGTAATTACTTTGTAGAATCGAGATTTTTACAGCTACAATTGGCATTTTGCCGTGTATTTCCAAGATGAATACAACCAAATCAAAACTGAACAGCTGTGTAATAATCGATCTTGAAATCAGTTTAAGTGATTCAACATAACGAGTTGTACAAATACTGAAATACAACTATTAATTTCGTTCCATGCAAGCTCACGAGTTACACATTTTTATTTTGAGACATAGTTAGACAATTATTTACAGAGAGCAATTACAACATCCCTACACGAGCATCAGTAGACAAAAATGAAACCGTCTAAAGATGCATGGGTCTTCTCTTTTGTTTGATGTGCTTTGTAACAGAAATGAAACAGGAGAATTGGCTGTTTTAGTCCTAGGTTGTTACCAACTTTGGCAAAATTCAGAAAGTAAAACGTGAGAGGGTGCATCAGCAGTATTCGCAAGAAATGAACAAGATCAGGAACTAGTTACCTACCATCATGGTCCTTTGACAGAAGCAAGAAATGAACAGGATCAGAGTTTTTTTCCCACATCATTCGCACCAATCATTGAAGAAGCATTGCAAAGGCAAAGGAAAATGGACACTACAACAGTAAGCAAAAGTGCAAAGATGGAACTATCACTTGCCTATCTTCTTGTTGTCAACATATGAACAATGACTACTTGCCTACAAGTAATGACAGAAAATTGGATCAGAAAGATTGGCCTCAGACTATTTGTATTGCACATCATTTGCACCAAAATGTAAAATTTGACAAGTGAGCACCGGTTTTTAACAAATTTGCATTACTAACAAGTAACAAAGGATCAGTAACATTTGACTCAGAAAGCTCCAAACAACAAATTGGATCAGAAAACTTGGCCTCAGATTGTTTGCTCTCACGTCATTTGTACCAAGGACTACCCAGCAACAAAGATAGTATGCACAACAAGAAAAAAAAAATCTTTGTAAACACATTCCTCTGGCCTCATCCTTTAATCATTGGCCGAACCCCACAGTTCAGGAAACAACAGTTTGGACTCTGGACTTTTCTGACCGGCAAAGTAGAAGATCAACAAATAATACCACGAACGGTATTAAGTTTTTTTTCTCAGATTTTGCATAAGCACATTAGCAGGGTGAACATTTGAACTAGAAAATTTGGCCTCAGAATATAACATGAACAGGAGGAGTGACCTCAGATATTTTACAACCTGTCATTTTGCAAGGTCAAGTACCAGATCAGGAGCCTGGCCCAGGCAGACACAGGCAACCAAACAGGGCGAATCGGGTGCGAGCCAACCCTCGCGCGGGCTACCACACATGCCCGTTGTAACGCATACGAGGAGAGTCAGTTGAGACTCGAGAGGAAGCCACGGCCCTGCTCTTTTGATCTATGTTTATTGTTTTTAGCTGAGGTTCCCTGCGGTTGCAGGCCGAGCCAGATGTTGAAGACGCCGATGTGAACGATATACACGATTTTAAATTCAAAAGCTGTTTAGATAATCCATTTTAAAAATTGCTCCGTATATTCCATCTTTCAAAGAAATCAAAAACCAAAATCCAGGAAAAAACACGTCCTTGCATGTGAGAGAGATTCCCTGCGGTTGCAGGCCGAGCTATCTTTTGACCTTTCAGCAACCTGGACGCTTGTAAACAGGAACATGTGATCGCACGGGCCCCTGGGACTAACGTGTGAACGAGCTCGAGCTAAGCTCACGTAAACTCGTTTTAATCGGCGGGTCACTTCGGTTTGGCTCGTTTTGAGCACAAGTCGGAAGGACGGCTTGGCCCGGTTTAAAGGAAGGCTCGAGCCGGCTTGTGAGCCCTCGCGAGCCGGGAGCAGGCAAAAGTTTATCTGTTGAAATACTGGTTTTAGATATCATATCTGCTAAGGTGTTGGGTTACAAAAATTGTGTTATCAAAGACTGATCCTAATTTCTACATATATATATATATATATATATATATATATATATATATATATATATATATATATATATATATATATATATATATATATATATTGTTGATTAAGAATCAGTACAGCTATACAACCCATTCATACATTAGATCGCGTTCCAACAAATATAGAGGTAAAAAATTCCCTACGATTCTATCAGGTAAGAATCACATTTCAGAACATCCTGCCATAAAACATGAAAAAGATAATCAAGCACTTCACTGTTGATTCTTTTTCCTGTTTATCATAGGGAAATAAAACCCAAATGATTCAGAATGATGTTTTTTTTTTCTTCTCAAGACTGCTTGGTTTCGCTTTGTTCATGGACGGATTTAATTTCTTAGCAGGTTGAAGCACACCTGCCATCAAATCTGTTGCATATATCTCTATTCAGACAATACCATACATGATAAAGAGTCATATGGGCTGTGTTTGGTTGCCTGAATCTCCTTCGTCCTGGCTGGGTGGATCCGTATAATCTGAGAAAAAGTCTGTTTGGTTGACTGTATGAGTGGATGCAGCCTGCATGAGCGAATGCAAAAATACGCCCTCATCCTGGATGGGTGGATACGCTCAAAATGAGCTTCACTAGCCATCCTGGATGGGTTGATGCAGTGTATCTTATGCGGTCCCACGTGTCAGCCTCTCAGGTTTGGTAGACTACATCCGCTCATACAGGCAACCAAACATCATCTCAGTTTTTCTGCATCCGCTCATGCAACCTCACCAAACATCTTCTTTTTCTGAAATACGATTCCACTCAACCTGCATCCACTCAGTCAGGATATACGATACAACCTCCATCCACGAACCAAACACACCCATGGTCTCCACGAAAGATCAAATTTGCTGCATCAAATCTAATCAGAACACATTTTTTCAAGTCATAATATCAAATCCGAGAACAACTAATAAGATCAACGCAAGATCCAAGCAAGAAAGAACCATGAAAAACCTACACAAAAATCCAAGAACCACGAGAGTAAGGCGAACTAGACACATAACGTGACGACGGCGGTGGGCGATGGAGGAGAGGAGACCAATGTGGTACGGATGGATGCACCTGCTGACGACATCCTCGATGAAGGCGAAGGGCGTCTTGAAGTCTGGGTTGCTGGCCTTCCACGTGTCATCGAATGCCATTTGCTTCATCGCGCACGCCCTCGTCACTGTAGCCGCCTCCTACATCGGGAACTGACCCCTTCATGGCTGATTCCTGCGGAAACAACGACGAAATAGGTCAGATCCACGTGAGGGGAAGTAAAAGCTGCTTCAAATCAAGTGAAACGGCTCGGGGGGAGGGGGAGTCCGTCGACGACTAAGCTTGGGAGGATAGGCAAGGGGAGGACGGGATGGGAAGGAGAAGGCGCGGTGGTGCGGTACACGGGCGACAGACCTGCGGTGGCGGCCACCAAGACGATGCTGTGAGAGAGGATTAGGGATTGGGAAGGGAGTTGTGATTGGGGA
Organism: Dendrocalamus latiflorus; assembly: GCA_017311315.1. Lineage (NCBI taxonomy): Eukaryota > Viridiplantae > Streptophyta > Magnoliopsida > Poales > Poaceae > Dendrocalamus > Dendrocalamus latiflorus. The sequence continues at coordinate 10,008,621 of CM029631.1, forward strand.
ATCGATCATCGGATTGGGGACTAAGGCAGAGGGATGTGTTGCATTGGGCTGGGCCTTCCTCGTGCTGATTAGCCAGGCCACTGGCCTTCGTAGGCCGCATGAGCCTAACGAGCCAAGTGAGCTGCTCGCGAGCGGTTCAAAGGTCAGCTCGTTTTCTTGTGAGCTGGATACCAGGCTTGGCTTGACTCAAAAATTCAAGAGCTGGCTTGTAACGAGCTCGAGCTAAGCCACGAGCATGGAGCTATTTTTCCACCCTATTGACGTGTCTCTTACTCGTTTATACATAAAATCAATCATAGTCTCGCAATAATGATCCTTCTCATTTATAGATAATTCAATTATTGTATCATGATGCAGTACAACGAATCTATGGTGCCCCACACGTCACTGGCTTAGTTAGTGTTTTTCCCAAGGCAAAGCATTCCCAATCTTGCTTTTTTCTCTCTCACAAAAATCTTATATATCCCAATAGGACTTGGACTTTCGTCTCAATTTTAGCATTAAATTATTTTACAATTGTGAGCGAACCAAAAATTTGCATATTTAATTGATCTTATAGAAGCATCACCAACAAACATGCATATAGACATAAATGAGGAAGAATGGGCAAAGGAAAATCTTCAAATATAACTAGAATATTAGTTTATTGGAGAAATAACATGTATCAAGCTATACCTTTAGAAAAAAAAGATAGTTGGGCTTATGTACCACAATCTTTTGTGTTCACATTTTTAAAGAATATGATTTTTTTGCGAGGTAGGAAATAGGGATTATTTATAGCAATTCATATTCGCTGCAACTAATATTTCCTGACTTGCTAATTCTGAAGTACACAATGTGATGTAAAAATACTTAAAAGAAATACGGATGAGTTAGGTAAAGTTCCCTCTTGTATCAAAGCAATTCTTTAAAGGCACATCGTAAAAAAAACATTAATTAGATGCCTTGTCCAAATCTGCCACTTAAAATATGAAAGCACAAAGCGTACGCATGGAAGAATTTCCATGTGAGCGTAGCAGCGGTCAACAGGAACCACTTTACACTGACCCACGTCCTTGACATTTTGACCCCAGCACAGCATGGACTCATTAAAGAATAACTAATCCTTCCCCAAAAGCACAAAAAAAAGGCATCTCCAGCCGTCCATCGCCTCCCGCCCACAGAACCAACGGTCAGGATGAACGCAACGGCCACAATTTTCTAATACGGCCCCGCAATAAATTACGTCCAATGGCGTCCCTTTTCAACGGTGGGAGGGGCCCGGTTGCTATATTAGATAAACCGGCGGCGCCGGCTGCGAAAAAGAAGGAAGAAATGGGGATTGTTTTGCCTTCTCCTGCGTCTCGCCTGCGCTGCCCTCCTCTTCGTCCCCTTCACGCCTTCCATTAGTCTCCGGTGGGGGACGACCGCCGCGTGTAGATTCATCCACCGGCCTCTCCGGATCTTCCCCGAGGTGAGTTCGCGGGCTCTCGTGGTGATTCTGGGTTCGGGTTTGGCCGCCGTTTGCTTGGGCGAGTTCTTGGGGGGGAGGCGTCTATGTGGGGTTCTTGCAGTGTTTGCACGCAAGAAATCCCCCACCCGGGTCGTTTCTTTCCGCGGCTGTCAACGTCCGGCTTGGTGCCCACTCCTGCCGCTTCTGGGGTTTCTTGCGGAGACGGCTCCCCCCGTGATCCGGTCCCGAGCCGCATTCTTGGCCCTGGGCCTGATGCTTCTCCGATGGCCGTTGCGTTGTTGTGCGATAAAAGAGTTGCCTTGGGTGAGCCTTTCTTGAGATCTGAGTAATTTTTCCCTCTCCCTTTCTGCTGTTCAGATCTGCTGTTGCGAAGAAGCTCAGGTGCTCGTGAAGAGTTCAAGGAAGGATTGTTTCTGTTTTTGGCGTGTGCATAATGGAGCAAGTGGAGGAGGCGAACAGGGCAGCCGTGGAGAGCTGCCACAGAGTGCTCGCCCTGCTCTCCCAGCCCCAGGACCCGGCGCAGCTCAACACCATAGCTTTGGAGACAGATGAAGCCTGTGCAAGGTTTAGGAAGGTGGTCTCCCTCCTCAGCAATGGAGGAGGAGGAGGAGGAGGGGCAGCAGCAGCGGGAGGAAGCCATCCTAGAGCTAAGGTTGTCAGCAGAAGACAGACCCCAGGGTTCTTGAGCCAGAGGGGCTTCTTGGATAGTAACACCCCGGTGGTGGTGTTGAATAGTGCTCATCCTTCGCCTAGTTCCGCGCAAGTGTATCCTAGAATGGGAATTTTGGATTCACAGAGCGGGCATCAGATTGGAGGACCTCCCAAGATGGTCCAGCCATTGTCTGCGCATTTCCAGTTCGGCAATGTATCACGGTACCAGTTTCAGCATCAGCAGCAGCAACAGAAGATGCAAGCTGAGATGTTCAAGAGAAGCAATAGTGGGATTAACTTGAAGTTTGACACCCCCAGTGGCACCGGGACAATGTCGTCGGCAAGGTCCTTCTTGTCGTCTCTGAGCATGGAGGGTAGTGCGGCCAGTCTGGATGCCAAGTCTTCGTCATTCCATTTGGTCGGTGGACCTGCCATGAGCGACCCAGTGAATGCACAGCAGGCCCCAAGGAGGCGATGCACAGGACGTGGGGAGGATGGGAATGGCAAGTGTGCTGCAACCGGCAGGTGCCATTGCTCAAAGAGGAGGTACATTTTTTTTCTGTTAATGCCTATGATTTTTGTTTTTTATTCAAGGTTGAATATCATCAGATGTTTTCTGCGCTATTTTAGCAGGAAGTTGCGGGTGAAGAGATCAATTAAAGTTCCCGCCATCAGTAATAAAATTGCTGATATACCTCCGGATGAATACTCATGGAGGAAGTATGGGCAGAAGCCAATTAAGGGTTCCCCTCACCCTAGGTATTAACTGAACTATTGACTATTTTTAGTGTTGTTCTTCTTTGCATGCTTGTTCTTGATTAAATAATGCTAGAAATCAGTTGTGATGGTGCTATAATTAACCAGTATTAACTCATCAATTTTGTTAGTGAAGATGTGATCATTTGCCATGTTATAATATGATGTACGGCTGCATATCTCCATGACCCACTCAAGTGCCTTCTGATAAATAATGTGTTAATGATAATCACTACACACGTTATCCACGGCATATATTTTCTAGGGTGCTATATATCCTAGTTTGTTTTCTATCCTCAAGGTCCTTCGGTATCCAAGAGGTGTCAATACCTTAATTGCTATGACATTAAATAATTACTTCGTGGATGATGCTGTTCATTCTTTTGTGTGCGCACTTTTTGGAAAACAGATCAATCATGAGGCTTAAAGTGAACACTTCTTAATGCAACTGAGATTATGCTACGATGATTCATTATGGCAACTGAGATTATGCTACGATGATTCATTATGATAATCCCATCCATATCAGTTGCCCACCTGTGCTCTAGCTTTAATTTATTGATAACTAAATACACAAATATCTCTACCATAATAGCAATCACATGAATACGGTTGTCTGGTGAATAACACAGATCTTTTGCTCTTTCTAGCAAACACTAGATATAGAAACGTGATTCAGTGCATTTCTATTTTTATCACCAATCCACCATGTTGCTATTCTTAATTTATCTCTGCAGAAAACTAACCCGCTGATTGCTTGAATAAAATGCAGGGGTTACTACAAATGCAGCAGCGTGAGGGGCTGCCCAGCGAGGAAGCATGTGGAGCGTTGCGTAGATGATCCATCGATGCTCATTGTGACATACGAGGGTGAGCACAACCACACTCGGATGCCAACTCAGTCTGCACAGGCGTAGAGAACCTCTTGATCATCACACACTTCAGGAAGTGACAACACCCCAGCCCTTGTCAGCGGACGACTGCACTGGTGTTCTAAGCTAGGATTGCAAGGAGAGAAAGATGGAGCCATTTTAGCAGTTGATGTGTGTTTATCGGCCTCCTGACCTACATACTTTTGTAGCGTGTGATGCGGGAGAATACAAAACTGTCTTCTCCCTTAAGGAGGTAAATGATGACAGGGAAGAACAGGCTGTTAGATAGGACACCAGAGATTGTGCTCAGGAGGGAGTGAAGAGTTGGAAGGGAAGATAGTTGTTGGGGAGAAAAGACAGTTGTTGTAAGCTTGGAAAATTGAGAAAAATTAGTACAACAAATCTTCTTGAATCACCCGCTCTCCCTCCTTTTGTACCGAGTCCGCAAAAAAAGAAGTGCACAAAAAAGTTGGTTTGCTATCATACCATCACATGGTCACGAATAGCATTTTCCTTCTGGTCCTAAAGTTAAGGATATATGTTGCTCATTTATGCCTAATCATCTAAGGAGTTGCCAATAATTTTGCGTGTTTTATTTTCTTTATTTTTTTTAAAATGACCTGAGCAGTAATTTTGCGTGTTACATATTTTTTTTAAAAAAAAATGACCTGAGCAGCTATGGGTAGCTTCTTTTTTAAAAGAAAGGAAGAAATTAGGTGGATTCTTTTGTGCTATGGTTTTTAAATTTTTGTTGTTTGTGAGATAGATTACGAAGAGGGAGACAGTCACATACGATTTGAACTTGTACAACTGAAGCTAGTACATTGTGTGCTAAAATCCATCTGTAAACTTTATCTTAAAAAGACACACCATGTAAAAACGTGTTACTGTAGTGACGTACATAAGTCATTTAAAAACACGTTACTGTAGTAACATACACAAGTCATGAGCGTGAGCCATTCCGAACCCAACCATTAATGTCTATAGTTAATGTCTGTGGTCGTGGGTAGAACATAAATTCTTTGGTGGGAAATTGAAATGCTCCAATAATACTCCATTTTTCCTCCATTAATTGCAAACATCTCTTTTGATTCTTCACCCACTTCTGCCGGGGATTGAAACTATAGGTTAGGAGCCGCGTGTTAAGCCATTGGGAACCTTCAGCCTATGGTAGCTTCATTGCAAACAACTCTTGCTAATCATACATCATCTTTTAAGCTATTTTCCTCTCCAGAATATAGGATCCTTTTCGTAGAATGACATACTGTCATACTTCACTCTCGGAAAAGACATAGCATCCACTTTCTATATAGATTCCACTTGGAGTTGACACAATTATAAAGAATCCTAGAATGCTTGCGTATTCCGACAACATTTTGCACCAGATGGGAAGAAACTGAATTGTGCACCCAACAGGTATTAACTAATCTTGAAAACGAGACAAGATTTGATTTTTTTTTCTCTTTTTTTCATTGAAGCATGAACGTAACTTATCAACTCAATGCATGCATGCTAAGAATTCGAGGAAACCTGTGGTGAAGTATTGCCGTGATGTACTACTGGTTTAGCATCTCCAAATTTGCATAAAGCAATGATACATCATGATCATGCCAATCTCTTGCGTATACATTTTTCTCTTCATCTTTTGGAATAATTTTGAGGTGATTGGGAGTGCTCATGGGATCTTCTTGCATGCATGTATCATGTATGCATTCTTGTTGGCCTGTGGCTTGCTGGAATGGAGTTGCTCGCTATTGGGCGGAGAACAAGCAGAGCATATGCCATTGGCCCATGAGTGAAGTGTTGCCAAAACGAAAAAGAATCACGCATTCGACATGGGGGGTTAAAAAAAACTTAAGGTACCAAATTCCTATCGTTCAGTTTAATCTTTTGTTTCTTTACGTTGCAGTTTTTAGTTCACCACCCATTGTGCTTCTGAGTTTGGGTGGCCAAAACGTGACCAGCTTGGAAGCCTTTTATTTGTTTGTTTAAGCGTGTACTCTAGGATTGCATTGTATTGCTTTAATCTGACGGTTGTTTTTTTCATGTAAAAGCTGTGTATGTAAAAAGAACTAACATGAAAGTTCTCTCTTTCGAAAAAAAAATAAAAAGAAAAAGAAGTACTAACCTGCAAGTCAAGAACGGTGTTATGAACGCCGTGAAGATCTAAGGTCCGGTTATTTTGGCTGCGATTTATGGTTTTTTACTGTGTTTTACAAGATGACGAAAATGTTGATGTGAACGACGCTCACGATTTTAGATTCGAAAAGCAATTTAAAAAATAACTTAGAAAAGCTGTTTGAAGAAATCAACCTATTTATTTTGGCTTTCAGAAAAAAAAATGAACTCAAAAGTCACGTAAAAAACCAAAGAGCAGGCTAAGGCTCTGTTTTTTCAGCTTTTATCTTTTATACAGTGACTAGCTTTTTAAATGAAGTGTTTTTTCAAGATAGGGTCTACTAGTTAAGTGTAGTACATACTGTACATACTTTATTTATATCAGCAAAAACCGCATGTGAGTTCGGTTACTCTGTAATCTCTTGTACAAATAGTCTAAAAGCCATAAGCTATAGTTAAAAACCCTAAGAATCACAAAAAAAAAACAAGCCATCACTTTCCGATCGTGCCTAGATCCCATAGAAGTATTTTCCGAAGTTATATAATGTGGGGCACACATATATCAGACATCTCTGAGGCGAGTGAGGTGAGCACGACGGATGACGGACTGCAAGGTACGAGTGTGGTTGTACGCAAACGAACAAATTTTTTTACAACACTAAAACTGACTAGTGGATCCGTTGTAGAATGTATTTAAGTGGATCTGGTGAGTGGTCTATGATCGAACCTATAAAAAAACTAGAGAAAAACAATTCGCTTGCATGCATAAACTATATGTACGAATAGATGAATGATGCGTTAGATATTTAAGCCACGACAAGCATATGTACGTGGATTTCCTAACCATCTGTTGGTTGGTGATGTCAATCAGTGAGATAAGCATTCTATTAGAATTTTGGGGGACCTACGTGACTCCGGCTTATTTTGGTGGTATGTTGGTCTCTCATTGTAATCAATGTCATAATCGTTGAACTCATGTGGTTTGATGAGACGTCAGGCTTTGATATGAGATAGCTTCAGAAATATTTTTTTATGTTATTCTAATTGGTAGAAATTAAAATGCAATGTGGCAATGTGAAATTGTTTCCATGAAAGGCTTCCCATCTCCTGATCCACTTAAATTCACTGATATAATAAAGTAATAATGATTAATGATTTTCTATTTATATATCATACTAATCGTTGATTGCGAATTTGCTTGTTCCGAGTCATCTCGTAGTAAACCTAACCTTGATTTGCTCCAATTATTTTGTTCTTGTAAAAGATGTTTGCTTTGAGAGAGACGTGCCATTTTTGGACACCTTTTTCCTTACCAATGAGTACCATATAAAAGTGATCTTATCGATATTACTTTATGTACTGCTCCGATATGATCCTGTTCCTACCTGATCATTCTAAGGTTGCACCAACAAACTCTAGGTAGCAGATAGCAGTGCTGCAAACAGATCTGGCCAAACGGCCCATCCGACACGGGACGACACGGATTTAGATATGGTACAGCCTAATTATATCCGGTATGGTTGGTAAGAATAAGTTATAGTACCGTGTCATGCTGCCTCATGTGCCTGTCCTTCGACATAGCCACATCACGAAGAGAGGATGGGCCGTGCCGGTCAGCCCAGGTACGTTTAGCTAAAGGGCCATCGATGGTCCGTTGATTTTACTATCAGTCGTAAATAATTTTACTATCGATTATAAATAATTTTATTGCTAGTTGTTGAGTCGTAAGTATTTTTACTGCTAGTCACAAGTAATTTTGCTGTCAGTCATCCGTCCGTCCTTAGAATAGTACAGTAACTATAGCATAAGTAATTTTTACTATCAACTATAAGTAAATTTACTTATTACCATAGAAGAGTTACTATTTATATCGTGTCGTGCTGCTCACTGTGCCAAGGTGCCCGCCTAATTGGGCTGAGCCAGTACAGTCCGTTTACTATTTATGCCATGCTATATTTAGGTCAGATCAATAGTACCGTACCTTGACCGACACAATTGGCCCGGTCGTTCGGCTAGATTTAGCTGCAAAGGATGGATGGTCTTTGACAAAAACAAGACTACCAGTTGGTATCGCTTCCAATTAGAAGCAACAAGTTCAACTGCTGAGAATGGAAATCTCATGAAGTCTTAAGCCTAACGCCCCACTCATTTTGGTTTGAGCTTCTAGCTTTTGACTTATTTTTCACTATTCATAAATTTCATATTTTTCTAGAATTTTGGCTTTTTTGAGCTTTTTGCTGGTTCTTTTTTCCCCTTATTCGTTTGCGTTGTCCGTGATGAGCTAACATATTTTTTCTATTTTTAAATTTGTTTAAATTTAATTACGATAAATAAGTTACCTTCAACTACAGTGTAATTTCAGCTAGCTACAGTATAATTACAGTCATAAGCCACTATTTTCAGCCCAACCGAGCGGGGCCGCCTGAGCCTCCCTTAGCTACTAGCTAGTCCCTTCTAGCCATGCGTGTGAAAACCAAGGGGTGGTTTTTGCATTGATTTTCCGGTTCTAGTGAGGAAATATATATGTGATTTTAAAAACTTTGTTAGATACCGATGCATTTTATCCAAATTGAAAATTGAGGGTCTACTATAGAGCTCCTCAAAGCAAGCCACTTAAGCAAAAGTACAATGTTAATGCGTAACGCACCCCCATTTTGTGCACAGGGCCTATTTTATAGACATATACACACACTAAATCCTAACCACCCGATCAAAGCTCGCGACTGAGATCGTAGGCAGGAGCCTCCTCAATCCCACTTACGCATTTATGTGTTTAACCCCCGCCTGCACCGAACTAAGTCTCAGCTTGGCTTTTTTATGGCTTATGATTTTTTCGTTATAGCTGACTTATTTTGCATTATAGCTGCTGATAGTTTTTTTGGCGTAATTAAATTTTAAAAAACTAAATATGAAAAAACAGATTAACTCATCACTGACAATGCAAAGGAATATAAAAAAGATAAAAAAATCCTAAAAAACTAAAAAACCAGCAAAAAAATAAAATTAAGGAAAAGGAAACTAGCTAGGCCTTAATTTCAACACCTTCCAAGCTGTCCTGGCCCTAGTTCCCATGTCCATTCTCAAGCACACAGCCTCATATGCATTATTATACAGGACAGCTGTATACATGCAGCACCACATTTCACTATTTGAGGATGATTCTCTTCCTATCATTATCAAGGGTTCTTGAGTGATGAGAAAACCTTACCAACTTGCCATGTTAGGGGGCTGCTTAATACTTAGCAGTTTGTTAAGAACTAGCCTCGTAGGCGCGGCGCCACGCCGCGTTAGCCACCGTGTGTACCGAAATAAAAGAGGCGATAATTCGTAAGGAGTTTTATAAAAAAAATCGAGGGCACATGTGTATTTTCGAAAAAGTTAAAGATTTTTTGGTAAAAAATTGAGGGCCTGTACGTAAATAAACGAGGACTCGTACGTAATTTAGGAAAACGCGGGGCGCTATCCTGCAAAGTGGAGGGGTAAAAAAACTGACAGGGACCTTTTCGCGAGGAAAAAGGACCTTTACGTAATTTTTGGAAAGTACAGGGAAATGACCTCCTCCGGCCGTACGAAGATTCAGCGGCCACGCGCCGACGCGAGCGCAAGCAGGGGCGACGTGGCCGCCCTCTCCTGCGCGGAATCCCCCCGCTCATGTATAGGGTGGGATTAAGGTGCCGCTCGCTTGGACTGAAATAAACTAGTTTATGGTTAAAATTATACTGTAACTAATAGTTGCTTATTTGACGTAACTAAATTAAAAAAAAATAAAAATAAAAAAGGTTAATCTATTATGGACAATGCAAACGAATACGTAAAAACGAACCGACAAAAAAGTTCAAAAAATTAAAAAAATAAAAAGATAAAATGTACTAATAGTAAAAAATAAATCAGAAACTAGAAACTCAAGTTAAAATAAGTAGGACCATACCCTTAAGCTATTGAGCTGGCATACATCATGCAGCACATAAGACGGAACACAAAGGACATAGATATTGCGGTATGAATAGGATCGGGAAGGTCAAGGTTGATGTTTGACTTTGACAAAACTCTCACTTCTCCTTTTTTGGCTCTAATTTTCTAGCATATTTATTTTTAGCCAAAAAAGGTGATTGGTTGAATGCTGCTGGTAGAGTGGTATCAGCTATCCTTTCTTTCTTCTAGATCTCTTCCCCCCCCCCCCCCTGTAAACTTTATATTTTATTTATTTATTTGAATTTCTGCCACTGTGTTGGCCTCTCGCTAGTTGGACATAGATACATGCCTACCCGGATTATTCCCAACAAAATGTATTACTGCTAGGGAAGTCACTTCGCTTATATTCTCAAATGTTGCAAGATTTCATTTGAATTGCTCCAACATTGTATTGTTGTACGCACCACCGTTTACCACAATTAAACTTTCCTTTATTTACAACAAATTTAATTACCCACTCACTTCCACTTGCTGGACCAGCCCAGCGAAAACCATGACCGAGACTGAAGAGTTTACAGCATACATCTATTTATTGCTAAAAATCAATGATATGTATTTTAAAATCACTAGAAAAAAACTAGAAATTCTCAAAAAAAAAAAACAAAGCATGATAGTTAATCAAGTGGATCCTAATTAATTAAAACTATAGCAGCTATCAGATGTTATTGTTTAAAAATATATTTTTTTTAATTTAAAAGAGACGGTAATTTTTATTAAGATATTATTGTTTAAAGATATAATTTTTTATTTTAGAAAAAAGATAGCCTAAATAAATCTTAAGAGTTCCTCCATCTCCACGTCCGCGCGCCCCTCTTCGACAAGGCCTCCCCCGCAGCGCCTCCCACGCCGGCCCCCTACTCCATCAACGCCAACTGCGAGCCCCCCTCCACTCCTCCACGTCTCGCGCCACTCGGTTGCTGAGCTTTAGGGATCTGTTGCTGCAATCGCTGGGGGTAAATTTGACACTGGAATTTGCTGGAATCGCTCGGTTTCGTGGCACCCTGGGATGGTTGAGGAATAATTCCAGTGGCGTCTGGACTCTGGAGTGGGATATGTTTCAGAATTCAGCATCTGACAATACATTTTTGCTGGGTAACTGATGCCGCTTACTTCTCTAACTGATCTGTAATTGAGGGTGAAAAATGTCAGTGGTGGGAGGCCACTACCCCTCACGTTTCAAAAAAGAGAGGACGCTGCGCCATGGCAGGTTGGACTGGATAGGGTGCTGTTACCATCTGAGAGCTGTTGTGGTTATTGGTGGTTTGAAATGGTACCGTGGCGTGAATTTTAGCATTGTTCTACGTGTTCTGGTTGTCTGAAGGTGCATATTACTTATAAGTAGTTTGGAATTTAAATGAAGATTAAAACCGGTTTTAGGTGTTAAGACCACATAATTTCTTGCGAAAGTCAAGTTACGATCGACCAAAACAGGATTTAATGAAACATACAGGTTTTTCCCTGCCAATGTGATTTGTTTGGGTGCTTGCAGCACGATTTAGCCCTCATAGATTCTTCATTTTCTTCTTGTGGTGAAGCTTTATTTGTAGGATGGCCTACATGCCAGGCCCCAGATGCAGACAAAAGTTACAAAACCTGCTAGCCCAAGCTTGGAATATTACACTAGCACTTGATAAGAAATGGTTGCTTCTAAGTTTGGAATTGGAGGGAAATGGTGAGAATTCTTGATTCAGATCTTGGCCTGGGGTGTAATATGCAGAGAGACACGTGTGAGAGCAATTGGAGTCATATTTTATAGGAGTTGTACTTTTGTGAATGTTGTTGGATCCTTGAGTTGCACCAGATGGCTACAATAGAAAGTCATTTTTGAACAGAAGGAAAACATGATCCATGAAGGTTTGTGAGGTGGATGAAAAGCTATATTGTTGTTCAAGCAAGCTGCTGGAATTTTAGCTAAGCTGGTCGCATTTACACAGAAGACTAAATAATAGCACCTTAATGACCTTTTTTTTTAATCTTGGATGGAATGCATGCTATATGTCTGAAACAAATTATGTTCAAAAATATGCTCAAGAAATCGAAGGCACGTCCAATATTGTGCTACAACAGTTACCTTTAGTAATAGCACAGACAGTTCCGCTAAATAAGGCTGCAATTCCAGCAATCAATGATACGAAAACAATTAATGCTGCTTGACCCGGATGCTTTTAGAAGATGATGTGCAAGTTGGCACAAATGATATGCAGATTCAAGATAAGTGGCCACTAGGTCCGAATTTTGAGTCAACAAATTAACAGGTGTAAAAAACTCTTTTGAAACAAATAAGTTACAATTTCTCATATTTCATAGCATCAATTTTTTTAATGAGGAACCAACCTTCTCATATGACCTGCAAAAATAATAGAAATTCAGAATGCAAAACAAAAGGAAATTGGACATCTTATTTCTATAGAACTACAAATTAAAATCCGTACATAGCTAAATTTTAGAATAAAAATTAGATGAAAATTAGTAGTTGAATTTGTATGCGAATTCTAAACTAGAACTTAGATAAAAATAACAACATAAATTAATATAAATTCGGAATTAAAAATAAAAGGAAATAAGCAATGTGATTTTTTATACGAAGTCCAAATTAAAACCCATACATAGCTGAAATTCGAAGTAAAAATTAGATGAAAATTAGTACTTGAAAGGAAAATTATATATGTATTGACAAGTCATTTAAATATATTTTAAGAATGGTACACGCACAAATGCGCGGGCACTAGTTATACATAATAAAAACATCCGGGTGATGCACCCATAAAAGAAAACACTCAAACAATGCAAGCATGCAACAGTAGGAACAATTAATTCTTGCAGGGACGCAGCTTAGCCATATATGTAACCGATTCGATGCTACAAGGCGGTTGGTATCTTGGTTGGCTCTACGGAGTCACGCTCCATGGTGCAGATGGCCTCCCGGAGCTCTCGCTGGATGGCGGCGCGGGACGGCGCGACGATCATGTCGTCCCAGATGGACCGGGATCCGCAGGTGGTGGCGCCGTCGGGGTAGAGGTCGTGCAGGGTGGTGGCGTTCTCGTTGAGGTTGCTCACCTTCTCTAGGCAGTCGATCTCGTGCGGCTCCACCAGCAGGCTGCTGCCCCCGTCCTTCCACGCGATCAGCTTCAACGACGGCAATGTGGCAATGTACAAGGAAAATAAACTTAGTTTAACGGCAGATAAAACGATCGATAGAATTAAGGATAATATCTCTATCAGAACTGAAGAGAATTAGAATCCAATCTACCTGGGCAGAGCCCAAGGAGTTGGTGCTGTAGAGCCTGGCGCCGTCGACGAGACTGCAGTATTTCTGGAACGCGGCCGCGAATCTCTTGTGCGACATGAGCTGCGATTTCACCCTCACCGCCCTCCCCATGATGATCGCTCTCCTACATGAACAATCTCGCCATCAGCACTTGTACATTTGCTCATCTTTGTCTTCTTTAACCAACAAAATTTACACAAAGTAAGTTTGAAGCTAGCTAGATCATAATAATCCGTACGTTACCTGATGCCTCTGGCGACGGCAAGGTAGGCGTCGCAGACGACGCCGACGACCTCGATCCTGTACGGCTTCCTCGCGGCCGCCGCCGTAGTGCCGTTCGTCGCCAGGTCGCCGTTCTGCGCGGGCTCGCCGTCTTCGTGGTCGGGAACTGGCTCCCAGTATTCCTCGGTGATGTTGCCGTCGTCATCGACCTTGTACCCGACGCCCATGCGGTATCGCTGGCGGTGGACGGCGCGCGCCATGGCGATGGTCTGCTGGACGAAGGGCTCCCAGGAGAGCGTGCCGTCCAGGATGACGTCGCGCCCCTCGTTCAGCGCCGTCACCAGCAGCGACGACGCCGCGTCCGTCGACGACTGGTGCACCTGCACTCACGCGCGCGCGCACCAAGTATGAACAATTAATCAAGAAGCCGATGTGGTGTGCAAGAGAATTGCGCGCGGCCCAGCCTACTGGGCGTTTAGCTGAGCCGTGGCCTAGCAGTCCAGGTCCAGCCGCATTCGCCCACTCAAACAGAAAGTTGGCTCTTTCTTAATTAATTTCCTTTTAATTAACCTCAGCTACAATTCCTAAACTAGCTAGAATGAACTAGCATTAGCAAAACTATGTGACCAGGCAGTACTTAGCATTTGGTACAAATGGAATCACATGATGTTTCATGTGTTATTAAAACGTACGTTATTACACTGACTCACTCTTCAAAACTAACTTAACTATACTGGTATACTCATTCCAGCCATCAAAGAGTGACGTCTTATAATGATCAAAGATATTATTAAAAATGTATGGCTTGAACATGTAAAAATGATACAGGTGAATTTATCTAAAAAAATAGTTTCATAATATCGCACATTTACAGCTTTTTAATATATGATAATAGAATATGGGAGTGTCTATACAACATTCGTCTGTTTTTGAGGATAAAACAGTCAGATTTTGAGCCGTTAGATGGAGATCCAACGCCCTAGATCATTTTTTTGAGGGGGGCTTGTATAGGTGGATCCGTTGGATGGAGATCTAACGTCCCAGATCAATCTGACTGTTTTTGATCCTCAGAAACAGTCGAATATTGTATAGCAATACTCATAGAATATAGCAGTCAAACGAATATCCCATTGATTTTAAAAAGTCAAAAACGCGACTCTTTGGGAGTATATTATATTCTAGAACAGCTGCGAAGATTAATTTTTGTATAAAGCGACACCACAAGACAAGCTTTTTTTTTTCTTCTCCTTTTTCTCTTTACGGTCGTTCGACAATATCATTGAGGTGGAATTATCATTGGGTAGAAAAGCGGAGCCACCAGCAAACAATAATGCCGGCGTGGACTAGCTCCAAACATGTCAGCCAATAACTTAGCGCCCCTGATCGATCTCGACTGAAGAGAGAGAGAGAGAGAGAGAGAGAGGGAGGGAGTGATATCTCGATCTTTTTACGTGGACCATGTACCTTGTGCCTGCAGATGTACCATATCTACAACGGATCGATCTACCTCGTGCCGGCCATGGTCCCTCTACTCCCTAGCTCCAAACATGCCAGCCAATAACCTAGTGCTCTTTTGCACCAGAGCTTTTTCTCACTAGGTCTTCGTGCCACTCATTTCGGTTTGAACTTTTGATTTCTCATTTATTTTTTATTATTTATAAATTTTATTTTTAAAAAATTTTGATTTTTTTGAGTTTTTTTGCCGGTTCTTTTTTTCGTATTCGTTTGCGTTGTCCGTGATGAGCTAACATATTTTTTCTATTTTTAAATTTTTAAAATTTAATTACGCCAAATAAGCCATCTTCAGGTACAGTGTAATTTCAGTAAGCTACAGTGCAATTTCAGCTAGAAACCACTATTTTTCAGCCCAACTGAACATGGCCTCAGACAAAGAACGCTACTGTAGGAACATGTGTACTATTTCCGGTAGCAACGAGTAATGACCGCGAAAATACTCTCTTGTTAATGTTTTTTTCTGTGTTTTTCCAAAAGAGAGAGAGAGAGAGAGAGAAACAAGAGCGTTTTCACCTCCTTCCTACCGGGGATCAAACCTAGGTCGGTAGCCGCGCATTTTCGTTATCTCATAGACTCATACTCCCATTACTAGAATAACCTGTCCTAGCCCATATAGAATGGAGGTTATTTCTCCGTAATTAATTAAGTTCTATAGTTCGGGAGGTTTATACGTGAACAGGATCCTACGCACGTACCACAATACAAGTCAATTCCAGCTAGTTCTCAAATAGTACAATCAAAGTGTCGGTCGGTCGGACAACTGTATTAGTCGTACCAATTAAGCTTGCCCATCTCCATGTGTGGTGCTGGCTGCTGATTCATACAGTCCAGCTGCCGGTTGGTCACTCGTTTTTGCC
Source organism: Dendrocalamus latiflorus (assembly GCA_017311315.1). Lineage (NCBI taxonomy): Eukaryota > Viridiplantae > Streptophyta > Magnoliopsida > Poales > Poaceae > Dendrocalamus > Dendrocalamus latiflorus. The sequence goes on from CM029631.1 coordinate 10,024,305, forward strand.
CTAGTATTTTTTCTGAGCAGGTCAACGTATAGAACCTCTAAGCGACTAGCGCTAAGCCACAGCGGATTAATATATAGGGGAAACAAGAGAGAGAGAGAGAGAGAGAGAGAGAGAGAGAGAGAGAGAGAGAGAGAGAGAGAAGAACTGATGTATGACTTGCTAACTGCAAGCGTTGGTGTACATGATGAACAACTGAAAAACAATGCTCATGGATGCGTAGCAATGGACATTAATGATGATGGTATATGATATCGAGCTACGTATGTAATGCACGCACGTACCAGCTCTGCAGTCTGGAGCATGTCGTTGTGGTGACCCATGGAGCTAATGGCACGGTAGATCACGTCCGTCTCCTTGAAGGCGTCCGCCTCAACCACCACCGCGTTCGCCTCTGCCTGTGACCAAAACGGCCTGAAACATATCGCGCATCCAAATCAAACCGGTTGATCTAGAACTAACCTGTGCAGTTTTCTTGTAAGAAAAGCGCAGAAAACGCTACGCGGTAATTGAGCAAAAGTATAATTAAGCGCCTACTCCTGCAGTATCTCCTTCAGCACGGTGCTCTTGCCGGCGCCCATCCCGCCGCCCATCAGCAGCAGGACCGGGCTGCGGTCGGAGAGCGCCACCGGAGCCATCACGTCGGTGCAATGCGACCCGTCGTCGTCGCCGTTCATCGCCGTGGTGATGCCGATGGCCTTCATCTCCTCCACCAGCGTGGAGAACACTCGCGTCACCTTTAGGTCCCTCGTCACCTTCTCGAATCTCTGCTTCCTGATCATAGGCAATTGAAATGTCATTGTCATACGAGTCTTAATTTGCAAACTTTTTCACCCTTGAGAATTTGGAAGGCATGATTTTAGGTATGTTACATTCTTGCTCTCACCGTTGGATCTCTAATCCAATGGTCATAAATATAGATAATAGTTAGAAAGAAAATATTCAGGTGATGTTTATCAACACCCTTGTTTCAATTAAGTGCTGGTCTATTATACTGATGTTGCTGTGCACTGGAATCTTGTTAGTTTTGTGAAAATTTACTTTCCACTGAAATATTTTTGTTTTGGCTATAAAACAAAAAAATTTAAGAAAAAAGTTAAGGCAAATGTTCTATTTAGTTAGTATTTCCAGAAGTAGAAAAATAGAAGTACTTTTAATTAGAAACTATTGCAATACAAAAGGAAGCCTAAGGTATCGGAGTTTTCAGCTTTGATCATCTCACTGGAGTTTGCAAAAAACATAAGGGATTGCATCCTAGTTCATGTTCATCTCGTCATCTGGTTACTGCTCTAGGCAACTAGTCTTCCTTACAAAAGCATATGCTTAGTTTGTTTGCCTTGTTATTTTAAGCCACGGTTGATGGTTTTTGTTAGCGTTTTTCGAAACTACGATGGATGGCAAAGCCATCGACGTAGATAGTACATACGGTTTTAGGTTTTAAGTTCTAGAAGCCGTTTGAAGTATTTGCTTCGCTTCTTCAAAGCCAAAAGCTATAAAAAAAATGCTAAAAGGAACGGGCACTAGCAAACAGTTCATGTATGTACTAATTAGGTCCAACAACACAAAGATTAATGATGACCGATGCCCTGGGCCCATATAAGATAACATCTCCCCCACATAGCACCAAAGAAACTTGATCTGCATTTGCATTGACCTCTAAGCTGGCCCGCCCAGTGAGGTGCCATGATGGCGTCAAGATACTACTAATTCAATAGCATCTGTATTTTTAATTTTTTCCTTTGCAAGTTTACACCTTAATTACACTTTGCCTGGTCATAGACAGGTGGGGATGTCGATGTGTTATTTGTAAATACATGGCAAGTGGTCCATGCTAATTGTACTTCTTAATTAAGTCCAGCGACTGAAGGATAAGCTAGCGATCGATGATGATCCGGCTAACATCTTAACAAATGTCTAAAGAAACCAACATTGATAGCGCTTGCATTGTCCTCAACAAGGAGTTAGTGAGCCTGGCCCACTCCATGGTGTAGCCCAATAGTTTCGATCAGGGTGATAATAATGGCCTACTCAATTATCGAGTTCATACTACGACAGCTCTAGACTAAGCCATACTCTAGTAGCCCGTTTATTTCGGCTAAAAAAATAGTTTATAGCTGAAAATACACTGTAACTAGTTGAAATTATGTTGTATTTGATGGTGGCTTATTTGACGTAATAAAATTTAAAAAATAAAAATAGAGAAAAAAAAGTTTAGCCAATCACAGACAATGCTAACGAATACGGAAAAAAGAACCAGCAAAAAAACTTAAAAAACCAAAAAGTCAGAAAAAGATGAAATTTAAGAATAGTAAAAAAAATAAGCTAGAAATCAGAAACTCAAGCCGAAATGATTGGGAATAGTAAAAAATAAGTATAAGCTTTTATGCCAAGTCACACAATAAATTATTCTTGTTACTTGCTGTAGTTTTGTAGCAATTATTGCAGTATTTTATTTGGGCTAATATAATGTGGCGAAAGTTGCACTATTTTAGACGATTCCAGTGTCATGCTCATCTCTATGTTAGACGATATGTTATCTTGAAGTTGTCTTACGAAATGGCTTTGCCTATTCATGTCACTTTCTTGGCTAACGACTCCATTGATTAATTGTTACACTTAATCTAGACTTCAGAAGGGACTTGTGATTCAAATTGTCAAACATGCATGCATGTACGTGAATTATTTAATGGAAGCTCGTGCTCATCTCTATGATACTATATATGATAAAGTACAGTTTTCTTGGCTAGGTCAAATTAAACAAAATAAAATTGTTGAGGCAGAATATTGATGTTTTGGTGAGAGCCAAGATTGGAGTAGTACATATACATACGGCCAAACACGCTAAAAACAATATTGTTTTTTTGGGGATTAATTAGCAAACTTGGAGATCCACGTGGGACCCTCTAACGGATGCAAATCTTGAGCGATCTCATAATTGTAAAGTATTGTTGGCATCGACCTAACGAAAAGTATAAGAACAACACTGTTGTGCGTACCTTTTGCCATAAAATTTTATTCATGTTTACTAAAAAATCATTTTTAAAAGATCATCATTGTAATCATTCTCTTGCAGGGCATATATGATTCAGCATTGGTCCAATGGAGAACTCATTCTGAATATGTGAACTATCGATAATAACATTACAGATCGATCGCGTCAAAGATTTTTTTTAAAAAAAATACAGGTGGTAGACAACTTGAGATATCCTTGATGTATAATTTCAATTTTGTTTACTCGACAAGAAACAGGGATGAGAAATAACATCACATTCTTCCAAGTACTAATTCCTTGTGCATTTTTTTTGGGTGTTTTGTTTCTGCTTAACTGAGTTAAGGGCCTGTTTGGATCCCATGAGCTAACAACTAGTTGCTAATTTTTAGTCCTTGTGGATCCAAACAGCAGGGCTAATGAGTGGGCTAAAGTTTAGCCAAAACCCCAACTAGTTGTTAGCCAACTAGTTGGCCAAATCCAGCTAATGAGGGCTAAAGGACCAGCAGGATGGAAAAAAGACGCTGATACCCACGTCAACCCTCCCAGACCGCCATGCATATGGGTATAACAGACTTTGTACTGAGATAGTAGTACTTATTAGTCCTTGGATCCAAACAGGACTGGGCTAATCTTTAACCAGCTAACTACTAGTCAGCTAACAACTAGTCAGCTAACAACTAGTCCTAACTAACAACTAGTCCTAATCCATCCAAACAGCCCTAAGACTTCAATATTTACATCGTGTGACCTGCCTAACTACCTCTGTAGATAATGCGTTGTAGTACCTACAATATTCCAGTACTTATGTCTAGTTCTGTTGAGTAGTTTTTTTCCCTCTTGTAAAGACACAAACAAACAATATCTATTGCCATGTGAATTTAAACAAAGTACAAAAAAAAAAAGAAGGCTGCAATGGGGATTTCACCTTGTAGCTTCCAACACCAAGTTCCGGAGCTTCTTTTTGGTGCCGCTGTCCACGGTCAAGGCCTGCACACATGTGGCAACGTCGTTATGGCAGCACGTCGATCGGTTTGATAACGTGCAATGCGCAGTACGGTGCGTACAAAATTTTGTCACGTACGCCTCCCCTAGCTACAAAACGTGAGACCTCAGTTTGAGTCATGCCTGTTCTTTTTGGCTGCGGCTTTTGGCTGCGGCTTATGACTTTTGAGTTATTTGTATGAGAGATTACAGAATAACAGAAACTCACGTATGATTTTTGCTAATATAAATGAAGTCAATAAAGTATGTACTACAATTAACTAGTAGACTCTATCCTAAAAAAATACTCCATTTAAAAGCTAGTTACTATAAAAACCGAAAAGCAGCTTTTAGAAGCTGAAAAGAACAGGGCCATATCCACTTTGCTTTGAGATCCGCCAAACAGCACGAGATTCGGATCGAGCCTGCTTTGCCATTTTTCTAAGACAGCTGATATATAATGGTTTCATACTTTTGGCAGTACATGATTCTATTTCTCATGTATTATTTTAATAGTATTATTATATATTTTTATCTATTTAAGTATATTCTAATAATGATTATAATATACTTCAAATGAATTTCACAAAAATTCATAAAAATCTATTTTTATAACATAATTTGTGTATACATTCCTTTTATGTATGAAAAGGATATATAGCAAAAATAAAAGGTTTCAATGAAAATTTTTTAACCAAGTTGCATTGAAGTATCTTAAAACTAGTATTTTACGTATATCGAAAGTGATAAAGAGATATAAAATATTCGTTTAAATGTTATATTCAACATGTAAGTATGTACTTTCAAGAATACAAAATAGGTTATATATATGTGTGTGTGCGCGCGCGCGCACGCGTAAAAAATGTGCAACTGTCTTGGTGACACATTTAAAATATTTCACATAAAACAGTTGGCTTTTCGCGGACATACCTGACTGATGAGAGAGGTAGAATGATCCCAGTGGAACGCGAAATATCCGAGGATGCACTTATCCAGCTCCTCTATGAACTTGACATACAGCGACTCTGCATCTGGGACGTTCGCGAAGAAGTCGAAAATGTCATCCAAGCAATTCTTGGTCTTCTTGAGGTAGTTGTTAGCCAATTTGCAGAGCTGGGGGCACCCGTTGATGTCCTGGAACCCCATCTGCCTAGCTGCACATCATAAGAAGATTATTAGAGAAGGTTTGCTATTTACACAACAGTAAACAATCTGGCTCTAATCTCAACCTTATGCTGCTCAATTATTTTTCTTATTTTTTGGGTGATCTGTCACATTAGCTTTTTATTAAAAACAAAAATCTTTCGGAGCAAATGAAGCTGCCGCGGAGCCGCCCGATGTAAATTTGACGGCCCCGATGAGCCTACTCCGCCAACCATCGCCGTTGCCATGTCGATGTATGGGTTGATCCCGACATGGGGATCTAGTTAGCCAGGCAGTTCAGGTCACCTAGCTAGTATAAGCAAATGAGATGACATTCTTAATCTGCTTTCTCCAGTGCACAATCATTTTCAGCCGGTTTATCATTATGGGACGTCATAGTTGATAGCTATGAGCTATGTGCTTATTTTCCATGGAGACAATAACGCACACGTCAATCAGAAGAGGACACTTGAATGGCACTACGTGCTTGTTTTCCATTGAAGCATCAGTGCCCATGTCCATCAGAAGAGGATATTTTTATTTTTCATTTGGATTCTGTGTCCTTTCTGAATCGGTTCGATCACGTGAGTACGAAATTTGTATTTTTCATTTGGATTCAATCACTTGAGGATGAAATTTCTAGCACCTACGCCAACACAAGGCTAAGCAGGGAAATGAAGCCTAACACATGATTTATAAGAAACTTTGAATCGCTTTGTCTTTCGTTTGGACTGGATTGTTTTAATCGAATAAATATTTTTTTCGACCACACACGCCTTTTTTTCAACTGGATGTTTTTATAAACAATTTCTCGACAAAAAAAACAAATAGGCTCTTTTTATAAAAAAAAAGGTGTTTGAACTAGTGGAAAAGAAATTTATCTCTTTTACGCTCTCCGGAAAAGAAAAAAAAACGGTGGCCAAAAGAAACTAGAAAACAATATCCTCTTAGGGACGATCCAAACGGATCATGTCACAAATATTCAGGAACAGTAAAACTGCTATTTTTTTAATCGAATAGACGACGGCCAATTTGCTCGTTTAAACCTGCAGCAATAAAAATTTTCCCCTAAAAAGCGGCAAGAAACAACTGAATTTCCAGTTTTCCGTGGACAAAGAACGCGAGAAGCAACAGCACAACTGAAGAGGCTCACTGACCGACGTAGTGCGAGAACTTCTCGAGGCGCTGGATGCTGCCAGATTCGGTCATCTGCAGCCTCGGCATTACCTCCATGGCCGCCGCTGGCAGCCGCCCCTTCCCCTTCCTCCACCGGTGCCGGCGACGCGCCACGGCGGCGGCGGCGACCGCCCCGGCCGTGGACAGCGCGGCGATGTGGAGCAGCAGCAGCCTGCCAAACCCATCTGCGCGAAACAGAGGGGCAATAAAAGGAACAGAACAGGAGAAAGGTGAGACCGGAGGAAGCATGGAATCAGGAGGAACATATAGATGCCGGAAAGGATCAAGTGTCTTGCCTTTCGGCATAGTGGAAGACCGAGTCGGATCGGATGCAATGGGATAGATGGGGGTGGGGGTGTAGATGCCGGCGATACTGGTGAAGGCGGCTCAATGGGAGTGAAGAAGTGAAAGGGAGAGCAGATGCTGCCCCTCTGTATTCACACACACAGGATATTTATGCATCAGATATGCAGGAGAAGAGAAGATGCTGCCTGGCACTGTATTTCGTTTCCTCTCCTCTCCTCTCCTCTCCTCTGTGAGAGAGGCCGGGTGAAAGAGAAGTCGCAGCTGTATTTTATAGGACCTTTTGCCATTGCTGCCCCTTTTTTGAGACCGACTCGCTCCTTGTTCTTAGCTGGGTCTTGGGGATCAGATGAGCGTGGTAAATGTGACGTTCTGACTTACTGAATGGTTGTAATTGGTTAGTACTGCTACTGGCTAATGGCTCTATCTGACTTGACTGAATAAACGCACGTATGTAATGCCGTGCTCGACTGAACCTGCTCGTTAAAGTCAGTAAGGACATCTAGCTGCTATACACATAACAGCTGCTTCGCACCAAGCATGTCAACGTCAGACGAGAGAACATCCACTCCAATGGTAGAGACAATAGTTGATTTTATTAATCATTCAAAACTGAATCACACAATCCATGCATGTACACTTACACTCTATGCCGCGTTAGTTCTTATACCAAGTCGTCTCTTGCATAGATGGCCTGTGTTGTGTGTCGAGTTCTGCCTCCTCTGTATCATCCTAAAAATCCAGTGTGATAAAGCTAAGAGATTGCTGCTTACCTTGTGTTGGAGAATGACAGTTTAACGCAAGCAGCTTACAGCTTATTTGGTTCCCTTGCCTAGCAAGGTTATAGTGGGCAAGACAAGTCTCTCGCTCCTGGTCGTGGATGGCCAAATTTGGACCTTCATCCTTGTTTTCCTTTTCCTTTGAACGGAATGATTCATTGTATATTCACGAGCTAGCCAGATATTTACCCAAGTACATTACATACCGTTTGGTTTGCAGAATTGGGAATTGGAATTGGTCTTCTCAAATTCTAGTGTTGGGATGCTTTTCGGAATCGGAATTAGAATAACTCACCCTATGTCTCCATTGTCACTGGCCTCCACCCAACATCCAGATTTGGAAGCCCTTCATAGCGTTTTCTTCCTCGTCACCGGCCACCTCTTTGCCTTCTTCCTCGTCACCAATGCTGCCACCTCCTTTTCTCCTTCATCGACGGCACCCATCACCATCCTCGTGTGGCTGCTTGACAGATTTGGAGTTGCCTGCATCTCATGTGGCGCAACGGCAGCCATCTTCATCATCGTCGACATTGCTACTGCTTTTTCCTCGTCACTAGTAGACGCCCATGTGCTCACACATAGAGGCCCTCGTTGACACCACCAAGTCTTCTACCTCGTTGCTGGCAGCGATGTCTCTTCTCCCTTGTCACCAGTGGCCAGCACGAATGCCTCTTCTCCCCCATAGCTGGTGCCTCCACCTAATGTCCTCACCAATCTCCAACTCAGGTAGACCGATGCATTATCATCTCTTCATCAATGCCGATTTCTATGCTCAAGTTTTCTTTGGCAACCAAATAGGACTTGGAATCAGCGGAGTATTTATTTACATGTTGCAATTTCTTTGTCAGCCAAACACAAAAATAGAATTGTTAGCCAATTTCAATTTCAATTTCCAGTGGAATTGGAATTGGGAATATAATTCCAACTGCCATTTCCAATTCAGAGTTCCAAACAAACCCAATTGTTGGCCCGATTTCCGATCAGAAATGAAAGAAAAATTAGCATGGATCTCTTGCAAATTGTTTTTGACCATTGATGTAATTAGCAACGGTCCAAGAAAATGCAGATATATGAACACGAACAGGAGTGCCCAGTGGTCACTAATTTATGTCTCCACGGAGAAAATGAAAAGAAAGGCAGATATATGGTATGTACGTTTGAGGCAGCTAAGGCTGTCCTTGTCGCACGTTTGGCAGCCTGCCAGTGCCAGGGCTGAAGATAACAAGTATATCGCTGATAGGTGACATTTGCTTCTGTAGAATAATACAACTCTAGTATACTGAATTTTTGCCATATATAACACATTTTTAACATATATTTATAGAAATATCCGTACATAGACGGTATTGACAAAAATAGCATTTCCGTTGCCCGGTCACCGAGCGGCAGCGCTTAGCAGTCGACACGTGTCCACCCACAAAATGGCAGGTTGGCTTAATCACCTATCTAAATTTGTAATTTTATATCATTTGTTTGAATTTTTAAATATAGCAAATGAACTCCAAAATTACAAAATTTTACGCATAGCCTCCTGACATAACATACTTCATTGTGTAATTTCTTGACAATTTTATCAATTCTAAATGTTGCTCAACAATTCGTATTATTTTGATATTTGTAGGAATTGTTACATATAGCAAACAAGCTCCAAAATTACAAAATTTTATGTGAAGCCTCCCGACACAATCGACCTAATTGTGTACTTTTTGGGAATTTTATGTGCTCTGAATTTGGCATGTTAATTTGTATTAATTTAATCGTAATTAGCGATATGTGATGCTCAGGCATCTTTTGCGGTGCGTGACCTCTGTCATTCACACATATGTCGGCCCATTGCTGCTATCTTTTCTTTTCCGCTACGTCCTTCACACAATTGTCACTCTGTCTGTGTCGTCCCCCTCACACGCTCCCTCGTCCGCACTAATGTCGTCATGTCCATACCGTCCACACTCGCCCGCTCCCCCGTCTCCACATTTGTCTGTACTACTACTGCGTCTATATTTGTGCTCTTTTGTATGATGTATGTTTGTTCAATGCATATCGACCCCTCTAGGTTAATGCACGTGACACAACGTTTGAACAGTCCACTCAATAAATAGCAACCGCAATGACGCGTACACCATTCAGTTATATGCTCTACAAGATTGAACATAACCACGAACTACAGGAGAGAGTACTGTGCTACAAGCTTCGATGTGCGTGCCTATTGGTAGAACGTGTCTCGTGATACCCACATAGAGTGTTGCAATAGGGGTGCCTTGGTCTTGGCTAACCATCGTTGTAGTGGCGCACACATATGTAGCTAGGGTCGCGTAGCAGTATGTGGAATCATAGGGAATTTCTATGTTGACGACCTCTTCGTTGCCCCTCTCACGTTGCATCTATTGCCGGATGTCATTGTTCTCCTCATTGAGACTGTCAATCCGTGCATCTAGCTTTAAGATTTGCTCCCACAGTGTATCCACGTACCTCACAACATAGCGTTCATGGGGAGGATCGATCCAGCGGATGAAATCATATTTTGCCATCTACTGGAAAGGAAGGTTAACATGAAAGCTCTATTAGTAGTAAGAGAAAATAAACTATTGGATAATTGTACTCTACAGTGTAGGCATTGGAAAAAATATCGTCCACCATCGAAATGGCCTGCAACAACCTGTACGATCACGTCCTCCCTATGTCTACATTTCAACCATACCGGTTGAACACACATATTTGGCATCAAGGGGTAGTTAGGGCTAAAGTCCTCCCTCCTTTCCAGGGGAAGGTCTTCTTTTGGTAACCTCGCTTCGACTGGCCCCTCAACATCTGCCATGTTACGTTACTGTATGACGGAGAAGATTCTTCTTCCTACAAGAAGCGAAACACAGTTTATATGAGTGATTGCGAGAGTTTCATATTTGTAGCCAAGCGAAAAGAGAACCCGATGCCTTTCCACTAGAAATTGGACGCATTGTCGACACACACCATCGTGGGCGATGTGGGACAGCATGGTAAGAGTGATATTTTTGCACACGAGGGAGCGGGCGAGACGGGATGACATGGACAGACTAACGTTTGTGCGGATGAGGGAGCTGCCAAGGGGGGTCGGCATGGTCGAGCCAATACATGTCTGAAGGAGGGAGCGGGCAAGGGGCAGCACAAAGGGGGCGACATCCCTCCTCGCATATCGCTAATTACATTAAATTAACACAAATTAATATACTAAATTTGGAGCATATAAAATTCTCAAAATATTACACAATTAGATCGACTGTGTTGGGAGTCTTCATATAAAATTTCGTAATTTTTAAATCTTGTTTGCTATATGTAACAACTCCTATAAATATGAAAATCATATGATTTTTTGAGCAACATTAAGAACGGATAAAATTATCAAAAAATTACACAAGGAAGTAGACGGGAGGCTGTACATAATTTTTTGTAATTTTTTAGCTTATTTGGTATATTTAAAAATTCAAACAAATATAATATAAAATTACAAATTTAGACAGGTAATTAAGCTTAATCACCTGTCGTTTTGTGGGTGGACAGCAAGCCACACCTACGGCAGGCGTCACTTGTCGACTGTCGGGCGCTGTCGCCCGGTCACCGAACAGCCGAAGCGCTATTTTTGTGTGTGTGTGTGTGAAAAATTCCAGTATACAATACCTCCTACTCTAGAATATAACATCTCTTTTGACTTACAGTTTATGGTTTTTCTCAAATAAATAAATAAATAACATAGTTTTTTCGTTGTCTTTTTAAAATGATTTATCAGAATAGTCTTTTCAAAACTATTTATTAGTTTATATATATATATATACATATATACACACACACCTCAAAACTAAAAATCATCCGTCGTAGACATAATTTATCGGCCGAAAAGAACGACCAAAGAATTGTCCGTGCTAGTTGGCTGGCTCTCGATGATCCGTATCACGGTCCCTAGCTCCAGCATGTAGTTAATCACACATTTATTTATTCAGTTATTGCCTGTAGCAGGATGGAAGACTCCATTAAATTAAGGTGTAATAGTCGGCGTGTTTATGCAGGGAAAATCATTCTAGCAGCAACTCGTGGTACCCGGTGGGTGGGAAGCATTTGCTGGTTGCTCCACTAGGTAGTACACGTAGAACTAGTGCTGAGTTCTTTTAGTCTAATAGTTATGACTTATGATTATAATTTTTAAATTCTGATCTATTTGTGAGAGATAGTATACAGAAGAAAATAGTCGTATGTAATTTTAACTGGTATAGCTGAACTTGGTATATTTTGTACTATAATTTACCTGTAGACTTCGTCTTAAAAAATGTACCATTTAACAATAAGTTACTGTAAAAATAAAAGCCAAAATCTAAGTATAAGCTAAAAAAACTGAACCATTAATATTGAACTGGCTGGGTCGCCTATGGGCCTGTTCGGCACATGAGAAGCCAGGCGGCTTTTGGCTTTTGCTACAGTACCTAACTTTCAAACGGAGTATTTTCTCAAGACGGGAACTACACGTTAAACGTAGTACACGTTAAAAGCCCAATATTTGTACGAGCCAAAATTACAAGTATCGGTCTCTCCGTAATCTATACCATAAACAACCAATATTCAAAAATTTCAGCCAAAAGCCATAAATCGCAGCCAAAAAGAACAGGCCCAGGACTTAACTTGTGGGGCTTCATCATTCATGCAAGCTCCAGTGCTCCATATACAGTTGTAGTAGTAACAAAGATGAAGTGGGCCTGTGGTTAGCCCACAAGTGGCATGCATAGCTCCCAATGCGGCCCAACAGCGGCAGCTAGAGCTAGGTGCGTGCCCCGTTCTTCACTTGCATCCAGGCAGCAAGCCAGCCAGCCCGTGCGCCGCTCAGTTGGGATCGTTTCTCCCTTGGCAGGCACGCGGCCGGATTGCAGAGCGCCTCCGTGCCCATGGTTTTGAGCCTATTTAAAAGTACCGTGGCTTAGATAAAACAATACTGTATTAGCTGTTAACTTTTCTAATATATTTAATTAAAAAACATTGTTATTTCTCATGAATAATACAAAAGAAAAAAAAAGAAAAAATAGAAAAAAAATTACAATAAAAACTAATATATTTTAAATAGCTTTTGGCTTTGGAAGCCGAAAACATAAGCTGTTTTGCTGATGCAGGCTACCGGCCGAGAGGTGGCCTCAAGTTGACGGGCTAATGCTATGCCGTGTAATAATTACTCTATGGAAGGCTTACCTAAACTGGCCCAACAAGGCACACAGGGCCTGTTCTATCTGGCTTTTGTAATCGGTTTTTAATTTTTATTATAGTATTTAACTTTTAAACAAGGTATTTTTTAAGATAAGGTCTATAAGTTATTATAGTACACATTGAAAGCCTATTATCTGTACCATTCAAAATCATATGCGAATATCTCTCTCCGTAATCTTTGTCACGAACAACTAAAATTTAAAATTTTCAATAAAAAATCACAAGCCGTATTCACAAAGAACAGACCCACAAGCCCATGTGCACTGTTAGCACCCTTAATATTGTCAGCAGAACCACCTGTTCACCCCCGGCAGGATCAAGCTAGCTATTTGTACACGCACATCCATATCCTAGCTATTTATCTTTACTATTTTTACAAAAGGAGTAGTAGTGGTGGTCATAATGGCACGTCATCCCTTTCAACTCTCCTTCCACTCAAAAAATCTCTACAGAAAAAATCTACTGACAAATAAATTTCACCTCTCTAGAAGTTCTATAATAAAAAAAAGAGCATCTCCAATGGGTCTATAGCAGCTATCTACAAGAGAGTCCATGTCATCAACTGTCCTACGTGGAAGATATTAAATGAAGAAAGAGAACGCAGCTCTCTACAGCTCTAGAGATAGTCTATAGCGCCAAACGAGGCAACCTCCATAAATTCTGTGTGTGCATGTAAGCATCAAATAGCTATCCTTATAGATAGTTCTTTAGGGGTGTGTTTGGTTCCAAGGACAATAGGAGATGGGACGGGGCGATCCCAGATTTGAACCTGTTTGGATTGGAGTCAGCAGGGACAGAGTCCATCCCCTTTGGGGAATATCCCGAGAATATTCCCCTAAATTGAGGATGCCCCCATCCCTCAAAAATGAGGGGATGGGCTCGTCCCTCTTCCTCGCTACCTGTCTCCAATAGTGTGTTTGGTTCCAGGGACAATAGAGGATGGGGACGGTTCCATCCTTAAAAACAGGGATGGATTCATTCCATCCTTACCTGACTCCAAACCAAACACACCCTAGAATGCTAACTTTAGTGTGTACTATATAGATGATGTGGAAGTCTTATAGTTAGTTGCTAGCTATAACCATTGGAGATGCCCTTAGATATACAACAAAGCCAAAGAAAGCATAATACCACCTTTGTTTGAGCTCAGTCGAGGACATAGGCTGGACATGCCAACTTCAACAATATCAACTTAGCGTGTTGGGATAATATTTTTTTAATCTATAACAAAGTATAAATATTTATCTTGTAATATATATATATAAGAAAAAACTGCAGGGACTATATTTCTCTCCGTCTATTTTCACTTTTGTCTTTACTGTCTGTGATTGATCTCATGCGCATGATTGAAGTCGTTGATCTGTTGATCAGGTCAACACCACGAAGCATGCCCTTCCTTTACCTTCGTATTTCCATCATATACATTTACAGTCGTACGGATACAATTATATTTGTCTCGCGCACACGCTCAATCGCTAGATCACAAGCGCAATGAAGAGGAGACTATAAGCGCCCGATGGGAACCTCACCATTGGACGCTCTAGCACAACATACCGGGGTCAATGCATGCAACATAACCAAAAAAAAAAGGTTTTGATCTAAAAATGGAAAAATGACAACCGAGCAACAAAATTCATTCGAAATTACAAATCTCATTCCCATACGATGATAAGATGTACTAGCACAAAAGTTAGAAACAAAACAAATTTACTTGTCACACTTGTAACCACCGTCGCAACATTTTAAGAATGTTTATGCGACAATGCGGGAAAGCTAGCGCACGTCAAAACTTGATCAAAGCGGACTGCACATGCAGCAGAATTGGAAGGAAAAAAAGGGGTCAAGAGTGCCCAAATATAATACTTCTTTATTATTCTGTCGAAAGAGTTGCAGCGCGAACATAAAATCATGCAATAACCCAAAACGCACGGGACACCTACGTACGTACGCAAGCTAGCTCTGACGAGAACGACGACGTTCACCGGAGCAATATATACACAACCGACAAGTGGTTACATCCGGAGGCTAGCTGAAGCGCCGTTTAGTACGCACAACGGCGCATATACTACTACTACTACTACTACTACTACATGTACGCAACTCATGCATACACATTGTTAACCGTGACACAGAGCTTGCTCATGACCAGTTGATCACCTCGAAGACCTAACGGCAGGAGACAGTACGGTACTACTGGACTAATGGAGAGATGCATGTTGTATATATGTGGCTGTGTTGAATGTTGATTGTGCTGTGGTGTACGGAGCTATGCATGCATGGTGAACGATAGCATGGCATTCCCGCTTATTCAATCTCTTTTGCATTAGAAACTTCATTAGGTTTTTTTCGATAGTCTACGTTTCAGATTAGCACCCGAACACAAAAGTCAAATAAAATCACAAATTCACAGTGTAAAGCATGTGTACCACCAATACATAGCCACGGATGTGCTAGGGACAAGCTAAGAAAACTAATTCGGTACGTGCCCACCAGCAAGAACTTCTCCTTTTAAAAAGTTACTTTTTCTTCATTTAATTTGCTACCATCGCCATTCGTTCCGAAAGAGATGGCCACTAATGTTAGCTAGGATGAGCTTAATGAAAACAGTGGAAATTTACACCACTCTTCCGTAAACTTACAGAAGAGCCCATACATTTTAGCCGTCTGAAATAAGTCGTATTTTTAGTGAATTGCTACTGTATATACAGGTATGGAGTAATTCATAAAAACCGGACGGCTTCCTTATTCTCACTCTCTTCTCATTCTCTTGCAATCTCGCTTCTCTCACTCCCTTCCTCTTTCTGGCGGCGAAACCTTGACTCCATCCCTAGCCACCCCATCTCCAGCGCCAGCCCTTTCCGTTGACTTCCTCTTCGGCCATTCTCAGGCGCGGCGCCGCCAGATCCGAACGCCACCGTCGACCTCGCGCTGCCAGATCCAACCACTGCCGTTGACCTCACTACCAGATCCAGCCTTCCTCCCTTTCTCGACAGCCTAGAAGGTCGACTGCGCGGGGGGGGGGGGGTGGGGGGTTGAGGACCACACCATCAGATCCGGCCGTCCTCGAGCACACCACCGTTAGATCCGACCGTCGTTGTTGATTTCCTCTTCGGGCGTAGGGCACCAGATCTGGAGCGACGGCTGTCGAATCTCCACGTCCGAGCTCGCTGTAGTTTTCACGCCACCTGCCACCGCCGCCTGCCATGGGTGGTAGGTGTTGTTTTTGGTTGCAACATTTTTATTTCACTTGTGTAACATTTTGATTTCATGTGCGTAACATTGATATTTTTATCATTTTTTGTTGCGTACATTGCCGAGTAATGTTGCATAGATAAACAAAAAATACTGTAGCCGACCGTATGACCATGGTCACTTCGACCACGACCGCTACGATCACTGCTACTACAACCACGGCCATGGTTGTAACAGCCGTGGTTAAAGTCGTAGTGGTCGTGGTCGAAGTTCCTACCATTTTCGTGGCCTCGTCACCGACTTCACGCTCCGTATACCCACCGTTGCCGACGATGGTTGCGGCTTCGCGCATGACACCATCCTCATACTGGCCTCTCTGTGAACCTCCACATGAGCTGATGCCAATATATCAGTTATCCCTTTTTGATTTCATGAATGCAACATTTTGATTTCACGTGTGCAATATTTTAATTTTATATGTGTAACATTGATATTCTTATCAATTTTTTTGTTGCATGCGTGGCCGAGAAATGTTACATAGATAGATAAAAAATGTTGTGACCACCGTACGGAACTAGCGTCTGAATCGAACATCCGGACACTGGCAACTCCTTTTTTTTTATCAAAAATAAGGACCACCAACAACCCAAGTAGCATGTAAGCAAACCACTTTCCTGACCTCACAATCGCAAGCTTATTTGGAATAAAAGAATTTTAGATGAAACAATGCAATTCTTATAATGATTTTTTCTTTTGAAATTCCTGCTTCCTAACGGGGCCTAAAACTATGGATAGCTGATCCTTTCAAAATAAACCTATATTTTCTACCCCACAGCAACTCTTGTTTCCGAAATCCACGATATCGGATATCCATTACCACGCCAAGTACCCCTAGTGTACAGAACCCCGAGGGTGCTGCTTTGCCGAATGCCAAGTGCTCCACCGATCTTTACATTCGTAAGACAAGGAAACAAAGTACTCTTAACCCAAACATCCAATGTCAGCACTTGGGGCCAGTTTGCACTTTCTGTGCTGCACTGTGTAACCTAGTTCGGTGGATGAATCTATACTACTTTCACTTACACTGTTGTTACGGTTCCATAAAAGATACCGTTAACTAATTAACTGTTACATCCAAAAGTACTTTTAAAAATCCATGGTTGAGCCACCGTCTCGCCGTCGAACAGCACCGTTGAGTCCCATTAATACATAGTTACATCTAAATCTAGATTACGTAGTGTTCTACTCTGGCTCCGGCCAGCTCTGCCCCTGTCGGTAATGGCAAGTGGAGCCCTAGCATTCAGCCCGAAATGCAACCGTAAAGTCTCGAGACATGGCAGACGTCAGCACTTTCCACCCAAACCAAGTAACAGATGCCATTGATTTGTTTTAGACGAGGAAAGAGTATAACTGTATAGGTATGGGATGATTAAGTGTCTGTTCTTTTTGGCTGCAGCTTGTGGTTTTTGACTGCGGCTTGTGGTTTTTAGGCTGTTTGTGCGAAAGATTACACAGTAACAGAAACTCACGTATGGTTTTTACCGATATAAATAAAGTCGGTAAAGCATGTACTACAATTAACTAGTAGATCCTATCTTGAAAAGATACTCTGTTTAAAAGCTAGTTACTGTAGAAAAATCGAAAAGCAACTTTTAAAAGCTGAAAAAGAACAGATCTAAGCTCAGACAGGCCACATTATGTCACGGCAGTAAACATACCCGCAAGTCACTGGTTCAGCATACAACAGGGGAAAGCAACTAAATTAACAGTCTTATCGGAAACTTAGCCACAGGCTGGAATACACGATTGACATTATTGGGCAACCAAATGCTAACCATCGCAACAAACACAAAACTAATCCTTAGCTTGCTACTACTAGCAGTGGCGGATCCAGGATTGGAGCACGCCCCAGGCTAAATTTGAACCAAGTAATAGTCTAGTATACTACAAGTTTAGAACTATATTTTGATATAAGAAAAATATGCCATGAGTGTATTTGACTGTGTTTCTTGTGTTGGAAAATACGATGACAATGTCTTGCTCCTCTTCATTTTGTAATTTGTATCCTTAAATCTTTTTAGTTAGTTCCTAAATAGCAAATGTAAAACATTAAATATATAACATTTGATCATTCATACATATTTTAAAATTTAAAACATAAAAAAATTGCTTATTAGTTATTACCTCAGCGCTCGGCTCACTGCTCTCAGCATAAAAAACGAAACCCCAGCAGCCCAGCTTATTTCCTCAATTTCTCTGTCTCCTCGGCGCAGTCGACGGCCCCTCGTTCGTGGCCTCGCCCCTCCACGCTCCTCCTCCCTGCTCGCTCCTCCTCCCTGCTCGGCTGCTCGCTCCTCCTCCCCGCTCGGCGCTCGCCGTGCTCTGCTCCCCGCGCAGCTGCGCAGCGCAGGAGAGGCCGAGAGGGGTCGCCGTCGCCCGTCGCCGACTCGGTGGAGGCGCGCGCGGCGCAGGCAAGCGGCGGCCGGCGGTGGAGGCGCGCGCAGCGCAGGCAAGCGGCGGCCGACGGTGGAGGCGCGCGCGGCGAAGGCAAGCGGCGGCCGGCGGTGGAGCGCGCAGTCAGATCTGGATGCCGGGTTGGGGAAGGCCGAATGGGGATTAGGGTTTTGCATTTTGCTGGTGCCTGGTGGATGTCTGATGTCTCTACTGCTGACTTCTGTGGGCTGGGCTGCATTGTGAGCTGATTGTTGTGTGGGGGTGGGGCTGTGGGCTACCATGGGCCTCGGGCTGGGCTGTGGGGTACATATTTTTTTTTCAATATATAGTAATGGGGGTAGTATTAGTAGTTTTGCTGGGTCTCGGGCTATAGCCTACCCAGCCCGAGGCCCAGTTCCGCCCCTGACTACTAGTATCCATAGCTGGGACTTGGGAGGGACAAGAGGGCAACAGGGAGCTTCGAAGTGACGCCGGGGCCGCGCGGGGAGCTGCGCAAGAAAGAGGAGGATGAGGAGATAGGGCTATTCAGTTCAGCGGTATTTTCGGTAAATACGGTACTTGAAATTATATACTAAATTTAACAGATAAAACTTCGGTTCGGTATTTATCAAAATATTTTGGTTTGATAAATACCATATTTATCAAATTAACACGAATAACACGACGATTTTGAATTCTCATTGGAACTACAACGTGTGTTCTCAATTTCGACTTCACTGACTTGTCATCAAGTCTAATTAATACAATGGGGATAATTCATTCCCCGTGTGCTCTCTTCTCCGACGATGGCCGGACCAAGGTTCCAAATAGCCGGCTATAGCCACCGCTATAGCCGGATTTAGCCTTTGGGAAGGCTAAGGGCTAAGAGAATTCAATTTTGGCGCTAAACAGTGTTTGCCGCTATTAGCCGGATTTAGCCCGCTAAATCCGCTAAATGGACTGCTATTTAGCCCGCTAAAGAGGAAAAAAAACCTGAAGTGGGTCGAAATATGGACTGTAATCTATTGAACTTATGTGTTTATTTTGATAATGTCCTGAAGGAATGCACTATGCCTCACTATTTGCTGCTATATATGAATGTTTTTGTATGCTAAAATATCCTTGATTATATGCTTGTATGTGCATAAAACATTGAATTCTGAGTTTTTTACATATACTTTTACTAATCCGTTAAATGAGGCTATTTGAGGCTATAGCCCTCTATAGCCTTTGTAACCTCTGCAGAACCCATCCGCTAAATGTCTTAGCCGGCTATTTGAAGCCTTGCAACCGACGCGGCTATTTGAAGCCTTGCAACCGACGCGCTAGTAGTAGGGCTACACAACACACATGACACGACAAGCTAACCAGCTCCGAAACAAATCACCGATCCCTTGAGAATATGCGGTCAGATCGGATCCGATTAGTAGAGTGCTATATTAATTGCTCTATTTGGCGAATTCCCAGAAATAATTAAGATACGCCTTGCAGTCACTGTTCAGCAGGAGTGTATGCTCTATATACTGCATGAGTTAGAGAGTTTTTGGCACTTATAACGTATTTAGAGTCCATATTTATAATAATATCAGTATATGCATGATAATAGCAAAAATATTCATTTTGTCACCCGGTCACCGGATACTGTTTGTCACGCGAATATCAAATTTAGCCTCTAGATCATCGTAATTTCATTTTTAGCCTCCTCCCCGAGCGCGGGACTCCACGAGTGCGACATGTATGCAGTGGTGCGGTCAGAGAGCGCACGACTCAAATCATGCGGCCGGGGACCGCACCACTCTGAGTCGTGCGGTGAGGGAGTGCACGATTTGCACTGTAGCATCATGTACTTCCGAACCGTATGATGCTTTAGTGCAAGAAACTTTGCTGCTATCCGATATGGTTTGTGTTCTGCGTTTGTTAGTGCAATGGTCTCCCGTGATAAATACAAATTTTTTATTTATTCATGGAAATATATTCAAAATGTTTTGTGTAATTATTTTGTAGATATAGAAAATGAGGTTTAAAAAGTATGATTTTTGTGTGAAGCCTTGTTTATTTGCTTATATAACTTGTTTTGTAGTTGTAAATATTAACAAATCTTGAATATCACTCATAGCGTAGAACATTGCAACAACATTAACAAGGTAGAGCGGCTCCGGAGGATCACACGCCCTACTCCATGGAAACTCAACGCAACAGTATAGTTGAAAGCAGGGAAGCAAGGCAAGAGATCATCAAGAGGAGAACCAGATCATCGATCGATAGATAGATAGATAGATAGATAGATATAGGTAGTTAATGAAACACAGTACACAGTGCTAACATAATAGACATCATGGCGATAAAACCAGAATCTTCCGAAAGCAAATGGCGCACGCGAACTATTAAGTTGCCGAGCGTGCGTGCGCAGGCTTACGCACGTACGCAAGCTGGTAGTACTGGGATGGATGATTCTGCCGCCGGTAAAGATGCATCAACGCGGCGCCGGGGGTGGGCACGACGTGACGCTCCTGTTTGGATCGTGCGTGCAGTTTGAAGGGCCTCTTTTCTGCAGTACGCCGGAGCTCGTCACAGCCTCGTCCACGCCATGCCCATGGACGCCATGCTCATGCCCTCGTCCACGTGTATAGAAGTACGCCTACAAAATATACATACCACCTAGATAATCTTATATATTAGTATACTACACGTAAATACCCTCTGTTATGCAAAATACTCTATGTGTTGTGAGATACGACATAAAAATAACTACTCCCAAAACTAGAAAACAGGCTTCATACACACACGTCTGCCGGTTGTAGTTACTCCTTATTTCATATCACGTACGCAATGTAAGGGGTATCACAATGGAACGTATGTGCATGGAGTATATAAGTATCCAAGACCAATTAGAAGGTATGTATGCTTTTTTAGAGATGGTATGCGCATTTTAAGACATACTTCATACTATGTGCGAATACGAAGGAATTAGCAAAATAGGCTAAAAACTATTAGCTCCCTTGCAACTTTTTCATGTACTTCGTATTGAAGTATCTTAGAATTAGTAGATAAGTACATCTAAAGTGATAAAGGAGTATATTAAATTCATTTAGATAGTATATCAGAGATGGAAGTGACTACACCCGGTAGTACCATATATGCATGACTCACTACTAGGGGGTACAAACGGAGTAGATAATTTTCGTCTAACCAAAGGTTTATAAAGCAAATATAGAAGGGATAAATGGGTGTGGTACTCCCAAGAAAAAAATGGTACTGTTGTGGTGCACTCTGTGCTTGTGGAGCGGATAAATAGGAAAAATCAGTAGCCAAAGTTACATATTAGGTACTGTTTTTTTCCCAAACAATATATATATATATATATATATATATATATATATATATATATATATATATATATATATATATATATATATATTTGCAAATGGAGGGATTATATTTCTCAAATATGTTTATATATACTTCATGCAAAACAGCCGTGGTGCGCTGTCTGCACTCTGCAGAGACCCCTCAAGGCTTCATATATACTAGCCACATAAGCGCGGCGCACGCCGCGCTAGCTACCGTGTGGACCAAAGTAAAAGAGACGATAATTCGCAGGGAGCTTCATAAAAAAAAATCCAGGGACAAATGTGTAATTTTGGGAAAATCAAAGGTTCTTTTGTAAAAAAGCGAGGACCTGTAAGGGCCTGTACGTAAGTAAATAAGGACCTATACGTAATTTTGGAAACCCGCGGGGCGCCATCTAAAAATTTTTTTTAAAGAAAAAACTTGCAGGGACCTATCCGCGAGGAAAAAGGACCTTTACGTAATTTCCAAAAAAGCTGAGGAAAGTGGCTCGGCCGGCCGTACGCGAATTGCGTCGCCACGCGCCGGCCGGCCGAGCGTGGGGCGCCGACGTGGCTCGCTGCCTGGGCCGGAACTCCCCCGGCTTTACTAGGGGTATGATATCGCCTTGAGCGGCCACGTAAATGCGCGCGGTAAACATGCATGCTTTACCATATTTCCCGGAGCGGACCCCGTTTTGTTGTCCTATGCAATAACACGGGCCAGAGACAGAGATATTCCTAGCACTCGTGGCGAGATTCTCGAAACACTAGTCCAGCCGTTGTGAAGGGATCGATTCTCCTACCACGAATATATATTCTGTGCACGTGACCAGGCACGCACGGAATTGAGTAGCCAAAGCCATAGAGATCAAAAGCATATGTAGTGTGAATTCAAACTTGAAAAAACACTTGGATCTCTTAATTGAATTGGACTAGGGATGGCAACGGGGCTCATCCCCGACGGGACCTAATCCCCGTCCCCGATCCCCGCGAAATTAAAATTCCCCGAACCCCGGCCCCGGCCCCGGCCCCGGCCCCGGCCTCGGGGCCAAGTTGGGCCCGTCCCCGTTCCCCGACGGGCTTCGGGGGCCCGACGGGGCAAAATTCCCCGCCAACAGATTAACCGAGATGAAGCTATGAGCACAAGAACAACAACTATAAGGTTGCAAACAATATCACAAGGATCTAACAGTCTATAGATCATCTTACTATATGGTTCTCACAAAATTTGTAAAACATTCAAAAATGGATGTGGCAACTTCTATTTCATCGTTTTCGTTTTAACTGGTTGTCCCTTTTTTCTTATGTTGTGCTTGCTAATATGTGTCATGATTACTGAAATACTGAATGTTCCACACATCTATCATTGCATATATGCTATATATATGTTCATAAACCCCCAGAAATTCCTGATTTGTACCTATAAACAGTAACTACGTTGCAATTGATGATCTCACGGTAATACCAGCAAGGAAGAAGATGAGGAACCGGTGGGGAAGAGGAACCGGTGGGCCGAAGGAGGAGCCGCCGCCGCGGGTGAGGAAGAGCTGCTGCCGCGAGTGGATGCGCCGGTCGCCGCCGTAGTAGATGCGCCGGCTCGAGGGCCGCAGCGCCGCGGTGGTGGACTGGTGGGTAAGGGCGTCGTCGGTCGCAGATCCGTGGAGGAGGGGGCGGAGGTGCCGGGGGAGGGGGAGGGGGAGGGGCGGCGGTGGAGGGGGCGCCGGGGAAGGGGAAGGGGAAGAGGGCGGCGGGGGAGGGGCGACGGTGGAGGGGGCGGCGGGGGAGCCGGGCGCGGTGGGGGCGGCGGGGGAGGGGGCGGAGGGGGAGGGGGCGGCGGCGGCGGCGGGGGAGCCGGGCGCGGTGGGGGCGGCGGGGGAGGGGGCGGAGGGGGAGGGGGCGGCGGCGGCGGCGGGGGAGCCGGGCGCGGTGGGGGCGGAGGCGCTGGGGGAGGGGGACTGGGGGCGGCGGGGTGTAGGGGGCAGTCGGGACTCGGGGTTTCGGGCGCAAGCGCAAGCCGAAGGGGAGGTGTTGGCGGCGCTTGCGCTGGGGAGAGGGACCGGGGGTAGGGTTTTTGGGCTGATTTTTATATGAAGTGTAGAGGACCCCACATGTCAGTGATCCCCGATGGTTAACGGGGATGGGGATCACTTCCCCGTCCCCGCCATCCCCGACGGGGACAGTATTTTGCCCACGAAAATCTCCGCGGGGAATAAAATCCGCCAGACCCATCCCCTAATAGGTGAATTCACCGTCGGGGATCGGGGATCGGGTCACCATTGCCATCCCTAAATTGGACCCATGGAAATAGAGTACCAATTCTATTCCAAGTCGAAATCGAATCGAACTACAATTGAAATTTCATTGTTCAGTTGCCAAAGAAATTGTACCGTAGAAATGGTACCACAAGCCAATTCCAAATATTGCTTGCTTGGTTGCCAACAAAGTTCTTGACTTAGGAATGGTATAGATGCCAAGCACCTTGGTGCTGCACATGCTTCTTCTCCGTTGCCGGCTAGGCCGACATCGTGGTTGCCATGCTCGCCGGATGGGAAACCAAGGTCAGCTGGGTCACTCTCTCCCTTGATATCCAAGCCATCACTACCGGGCTCAGCAGCTTTGCCGAGTGCCGGTGGCACTCGGCAAAGCACGAGAAACACTCGGCAAAGACTTTGCCGAGTGCCACCCACGGCATAGCTCACACGGCATAGTTTCTGACGGCAAAGAGCTCTTTGGCGAGAGCTTTTCATCGAGCACTCGACAAAGGCTTTGCCGAGTGCCGAAACGACCCTCGGCAAAAAAAAAAGGTCAGTGGACGGCGAGAACACGGTGACGGCGAATTTTGCCGAGTGCCAAGACGGAATGGCACTCGGCAAATCCTTCCCGTTTGCCGAGTGTCGTGGTAATGACACTCGGCAAACTCTTAATCTTTGCCGAGTGTCATGGTAAAGACACTCGGCAAACTCTTAATCTTTGCCGAGTGTTTTTACCATGACACTCGGCAAAGCCAAAACACTCGGCAAAGTATGTTCCCAGAATGCACAGAAACGTTACTTTGCCGAGTGTTTTTACCATGACACTCGGCAAAGCCTCCATTTGCCGAGTGTAATACACGGCAAAGTGGCCAAAAACTGCCTATTTTAATTGTTTATTGCACCCACTCAAATAAGTCACAATATATCACAGATATATCAACAATATATCACATATAGTCCACAAGTGCCATTCACAACCATTCACCAAGTGCAACCACAATATATCACATATAATGCAAATCCAAGTATCATTCACCAAGTATCAACCACAATATTCACAATAAACATCACAACCACAAGTATCATTCACCAAGCTGGTCACCCCGACTGATGTGGTGGGTCATGAGGCACATTATTCGAAGCCGCCGATTGATTCTGCACAAAGGAGAAGAGATTGCATGTGTGAGACAAGATTTAAGGTAGGAACATACAAACTTAAACATTCATACTCCACTAGAAACTCACAGGAGTAGTTGCAGGAGGAGGTGGAGGGAATAGCTCCGGTGGCAGAGGTTGACCCATCCTCTCGCCAAGACTTTGCATCCACTGAAACATCTGCTCCATCCTCTACCGCTCGGCCTCATTCCTCTGCCGATCGGCCTCCATCCTCGCCGCCATCTCCTCCCGTAGCCTCTTCTCTTCTTCCAGCTGGGCCTACAATATTTCACCCCAATGTTACAATGCAAAGCAAAGGTATGTAAAAATTAATGAACGACGAATAAAACAGAAATAACCTGGAGTGCCTCCATCCGGGACTGTGCAGTGTCCGGCCGTGGGCGTATGGCCGGGCTTGAGCTCGTGCTCCTTGCTCGAATCTGGGAGAGAGTGGGAGTAGTGGCCGTGTCGAGTGTGCTGTCGCCAATCCAGTATCGCCCATGCTTCTTGCCTCCTCCCACCCTCATGACGACTTCTCCATCAAGGTCCTGGGTGCTCGGATCGTACTCTGGCCCATGGACCGCCCTTGCCATCGATGTGTACTCACTGAGATAGGTCCTAATCCCACCCGAGGATGCGTAGATGAGGTTAGTTTCCATGCTCTACTCCTATCCGAGACAGAATTTCGGCAGCACCTCCCCGCTGTTCTCCAAATACACGTCCTGGCAGGGAGATTGTGTATCCGGAGAACAACAGGGAGATGCTGCCGAAACTCTGTCACGGATCGGAGTAGACCATGGAAACTAACCCCATCTACGCATCCTCGGGTTGTCCAAAAAACGTGGACAATTCGAAACAGATACGGTTATAGATATGCAAAGATCTGCATATTTCCAACTGTATCTCTTTCGAACGGGAGACGCCTAACTAGGTTACGCCTAACCAGAGAATAAACTGGGCCGACCAATCAGAGAATGGCATTCAACAAAGTGATATAGCAATAACAAAGTGATATACCAATCAGATATGGCATTCAACTCCCCCTCATTCTTTAGAACATTAACACATCAGTATAGCAATAGCATCTTTCATAAAATATAACCAAGTGATATATATGTCACTAAAACATCATAGACTAAGCCAAGTAACATGGAAGAGCGTGCAGATCACAGTTAACAAATGAGAACATGAGGAACCAGTAGAAGGGAAACTAGAAATACACCAACCAACTAGCTATCATAGAACTAGTAAAAGGGAAATTAGACATGCAGTAAGAAAACAGAGATATCATGACAATGGGGATAAACTACTAAAGATCAGAGCAATCACTAACATGAAAATAGATTATGGACCACATACAACATGAACAATAACTAAAATGAGGTACATAGTATGGGTCACCATCAGTTCAGGCAATGGCTAGCACATGGCATAAATAAATTGCTAATGGCAGTAACAACTAGATAAATTAGACCTAAGCTCATGATTAAATCCACAACATACAAGGGAATAATCAGTATGATCCATGGACAGCATAGGTAAAGTATCCAGGAGAAGGGAGGGAAGGACAACCTCACCACAGGCGGGGGAGGCGTCGGGCGGCGGGCGGCCGCGGGGGCGGGGGCAGTCGGGGGAGGCGTCGAGCGGCCGCGGCAGTCGAAGCGGGCGGGCGCAGGGGCGGGGCAGCGGCGGGCGTGCGGCGCGGCGGCGGGGCGCGCGGGGGCGGGGCGGCGGCGGGCTGTGTGTTGTTGCGTGTGTGAGCGCGACCGCGGGAAAATTAACGTTTTGTTTGTATTGTTTGCCGAGTGCCCCCGATCGGGCACTCGGCAAAGCCCTCCTCTTTGCCGAGTGTCGCCGATCTGGCACTCGGCAAAGCTCCTCGTTTGCCGAGTGTCGTCCACAAGGCACTCGGCAAAGATTTTTTTTAATAAAACTTCCTTTCCTCTCTTTGTTTTCCATAACGTGTTTTACAAATTTGTTCGAATGTACTTTGAAAATGCCTTGTCAAATTCACTCAACAATGCATATTCGATGCTTCTACGAATATTAGACCATTATTTCATGCAGTTATAGCTCAAATTCAATTTATATCAATTAAAATTCTATAATTGCAGTTTAAAAATTAAAATTATCAAACGGATCCGAGAAATTACCAAAATTTCACATGAAACAATCTCTGTTGTCTATTGCCTATACAAAAAGTTTTGTAGTGAAACCACAATTCGACCGTCACTTTGACTCCAATCTTACCGGATTCTTCTCAACTCTACGCTTCTTCTTCAGAAATGCTTCGGTTTGTAAGCATCGTACGTGACAACTTATGCGAAATCTTCTCAATTTTTTACCACAGCCTCCACGTATGATATCATGACATCTTGACAAATCTCATGATTTTCAGACTTCGTTTGCTTTTTTTAAAATTTAAAAATCATTCGGCCACACGTTCGTGGTCGTGTTTCCTGAACAAAATGTTCGAAATTCCTTTTCATTTCACAGGTAAGGCCTCAAACCAGGATGAATAACATGATTATCATTTTTCTACTCATTTTTTCCTATTATTTGAATCACTTGCAGTTCAAATTTGACTTGATTCACAAAATTGCTTGAAATGCAATTAATTAATTAAATATAGCAAACAAATACAAAAATATACCAAATTTTATCATGGAGTACCATATGTTGTATGTGGAGAGTAGAAAAAGTTTGAAGGGTAGGAAAGGAAAAGGTTTTTATTTCTTTGCCGAGTGCCGCAAACAAAACACTCGGCAAAGAGCTATTTGCCGAGTGTCTAACAGACGGCGGTTGGTGCCGAGTGTTTTATTTTTGCCGAGTGTTTTATTGTTAGCACTCGGCAAAGAGCTTCTTTTGCCGAGTGTCTAATCCGCAGCACTCGGCAAAGAGATTTTTGCCGAGTGTTTTATTTTCGCCGAGTGTCCCAGTGGAGGCACTCGGCAAAGTGGTTGTTTACCGAGTGCCCGATAGATTGCACTTGGCAAAACTCCAGACGCTCGGCATATAGCAGCTTTCCGGTAGTGCATCATGGTGGCAGGAGAAGAGCTTGCCTTCAGATTTGAACAGCAACGAAGATGGTGATGGCCATCCTCGGGAGGTCACCCAAGCTCGTGACGGTGGAGGGGAAGAGCCATTGACGGCGAGCAAATCTGTAGAGGAAACTGTACCCTCGAGATCAAGATGACCCTACATCTATGCGGACATGCGGTCGGAATCGATGATGGGGTGTCAAAACCAACAGAAGACTGAAGAAATTCTGGGGAAGTTAGAGTCTAAAGCTTAGCGTTCGGCAGCACTTCATTCAGTTATCGGACGGCAGGGATGTCTTTTATCTTCGGCAGGCATTGACGGTCAGGATGGATTGCAGTTTTGTCGGTTAAGCATTTAAGTAATTTCACTTAGGGTGGAGTTTAGCGTTGTTAACTTGGGTGGGTTAGCAGTGATCTTATCTTAACACTTAATGGTGATACTGTACTGATATAAATACTTTCCAGTGGAATGAAGCGAGCATCTTTTGCGCCGTCAAAACTCATATACTGTAGCCCTAGCTGTAGCGTTACTTTCCCTGTGGTGTTCTTGGCGATTTTTATCCTCCCAGATTTCTACTTTTCCACCTCCAAGTCGGATCATCCATCTTGGGGATCTGACATGGGGGTAGCTGCCGGAGTCGAGGAAGACATGCAGCACCTACCGGAGTTGAGGAAGACAGGCACCAACCATATCTGGACGCTATGTCGACGACGACGTGGCGGGTTTAGATTTGGAGTAGCGGGGTCAAAGAGGGAGATAGGGTAAGTGGTCGGTGGCGGCCATCGTGAGCTTGCCAACAGCGAGGAGGTGCCAGCGGTGAGGTGGAGGGGCCAACAGGGAGGTCGTCGGCAGTGGTCGACGGACGGAGGTCGCCGGCGGCAATGGTGGTCAAGTGGGTGAGACGAGTCGGTTCTTGTTTGTTAGAAATAATTAATCTTGTCAAAAAATGTATAATTGAGTTTGATAGTTGTATATTTGTTTTGTCATTTACATGCAGCATCGTAAATGCAACTAGCAGTTGCGTATAGCCGTGCATGGAAGCGATAGAAGCGTCACGAAGGGGATATGCACATGCTAGCAATGGTGCTTGGCAAGTGTGGCAACAACTAATATCAACTAGCTTCCTGAAGAAAAGGTCTGTATGCATGTTGCCGGGTGCTAGGCGTGAGGCTCGATCGGTCTGGTGCTCGACTAGAAGTGGTCAGTTGTTGTTGAGCATGGTGGCCAAACTGTTAGATTGATCTCTCCCCGATTAGCCCAACGGCTAATCGGGACCTTGATCCGCGCCCTGATCGGGGGCGCTCAGCCCAACTATTGGCTAATGGGCCCCCATCGCGCTGCGCAATAAATAAAGGGTGGGGACCGGCGGCTCGACTAACGAGGTTCGCTTGAGCCGCAAACCCCACCCGATAAACCCTAGACCGATCTAGAGAGGGACGCGCAGTCAGCGGCGGGAAGCTCCATCGCCGTCCCGTCAACGGATCTATGCCGCCGCCACCGCCCTCCTCTTCCCCGACCGTCGCTGCCCGTGCGCAGACTTCACCGACGAAGCAACGATGGCTAACTCCTCCTCCACGCAATCGGACGGTCGGTACACCTAACCCTAATCCTCTCTCCCTCTCCCCTTCTCTCTTGAATCCGAACAAGAACACTCTCAGATCTACCCTAGGTGATTCCTAAGGACATAACAATGGTATCAGAGCCTGTCCTAGGCGTAGATCTAGATGGGAAAGATGAACGACCGCCGTCGGTTGACCGGCGTGCGGAAAAAGAAAGAAAGAAAAGAGGGGAAGGACTCGATCTAACCCTAACCCGTACCCTAACCCTAGATCTGAAACAGACGGTCTTACCTGGCCGTCGTCGCTGGCGTGCGGGAAAACCGGCCGAGCCGTGGGCTCGCCGGCGCTCCAAAGGCCGCCGCCGACTGCGCGTCCAGATCCGAGCGCGCCCCGGACCCCGGGCTAGGGCGTGTGCAAAGGGGCGCCGACACGGAGCCGCTCGACGGCGGCGCGCTCCCTCTCAGGGGAGCGTGCACGCCGGCGAGAGGGCCTGCGTTGGCGCCAGTCTCCTTCCTTCTCCGGCGGCGTGGACGAAGTCGCCGCCGCCGCTTAGTTTCGCTCGGGTGCGAGGCTGAGAGAGAGGAGAGGGTTCGAATGAGCTAGGGTTACGGGGCGTCCGCCGCGACCGGTTTTGATCTGGCGAAAACGCCGCTCAACCGTCGGATGGCGACGGATGGCTGAGATCGCGTCGAGACAGCCGGGCTGGCTTTCGGCCCAGGCGCGCAGCGACTTTCCCGGCCCAGGCCCAGGTTGTGGCCTGCGGCACGGGGGAGTGCGAGGCGCGCGTGCTCGGCTGTGCTGAGCAAGCCGCCGTGGGCCGCGGCTGAGCGGGCCGCCGTGGGCCGTGGTCGCGCTGAACAGGCCGAAATGGCCGTTTGAACAGTAATTCCAGAAAAATGAAAAATTAATTATTTCAGAAGCATTTTTGAGTGTATTTGAATGAAATTTGCATCAAATCTCTGTAAATTTTTGCACCAACGTGTTATTTTTCCAGAGATTAGATGAGTACAATAATAATGCTTCTGAGTATGAATTATTTTAGAATAATTTCATGTTTCCGCTGCAAAAAGTTAATGTTGATTCTCTTTCAATTAAATTCGAACCAACGAGAGAATTTAATTTTTTGAGAATTGTTGTGAATTATGATATTGTTATTTTCTGACCAACGTTGATAATAACAGTATTATAATTTTAATTGATGATTTTATGCATTATTTCTATTTCTGCCCAACGGTGATGTAGATTTAATGTATAGATAAAATTGTATGTCGTATTTTGACCAACGTTGGAAATAAGGCATATAATTTTGTTGTTAACAGTATTATAATTTTAATTGATAATTTTATGCATTATTTCTATTTCTGCCCAACGGTGATGTAGATTTAATGTGTAAAACAACTGTATGTTTTAATTTTAACCAACGTTGAAACCAAGGCATGCAGTTGTTGTTATTTTGTCTAAATGTTCTCACTGTATATGAATTGTGTTTCAGGAGGATACTCTTTGATGGGCTACATCAGAGATATCCCGGTTCTCAAAGGAGACAACTACGGTGAATGGAAGAAAAAGATTGATCTGACCTTCATCTTGGCTGAGGTGGACTGGGTAGTCACCACACCGTGTCCCACTGAGCCTGTGGCACCGGTGAGGGATGAAAATGAGGCTGATGCTGCTTGGCAGACCAGACAGAGGGACTATGCTCCCATAAAAATGTCATATGATCTTGATCATAAAAAGTGGGTCACTGCCAATAAGAAATGTTTGGCTGTGATAAAGAACACGATTGAGCCTGCAATTGTGGGCTCAATCGCAGAGTGTGACACTGTCACAGAGTACCTTGAGAAAATAAAGAGTCAGTTTACTGGCTCTTCAAAGACTTATGCTACACAGCTGATTAAGCAGCTTGTGACAGAAAGGTACTCTGGTGGTGGCAGTGGCATAAGAGAGCACATACTAAGGATGAGCAACTTGGCATCCAAGCTTAAACCAATGGATTTGGCTCTCAAGGATGAGTTCCTTATTCATTTGATTTTTGCTTCCTTGCCGAAAGAGTTTGACACCTTTGTTGTCAACTACAACATGCAGCCCGAGAAATGGGACTTAGAAAAGTGCATAGCTATGTGTGTGCAAGAGGAGGAAAGAATTAAATCCTCACATGGTAGTTCTATCAACTATGTGAAGGACTACAAGAAAAAGAACTTTAATCATTCCTCCTCAAAGACAGGAAAACCTCAGCATAAGCCTCAGCAACAAAATTTCACAGTGGAGAAAGATCAGTGCCTTCATTGCAAGAAAAAGGGACATTACAAGAAAGATTGTCCAGATTTCTTGAAAATGATTATGTCAAAGAAAGGTGAGAACATCATTACGTTCATAAATGAGTCCCTGTATGTACAATATTCAAAATCTACTTGGTGGATTGATTCAGGTGCAACTGTTCATGTTGCCAATAATTTGCAGGTATTCCGTTCGACGAGGAATACGCAAAGAAAAGAAAGATGCGTTAAAGTCGCAAATGGAGTCTAAGCTGAAGTTGAAGCCGTTGGTGATCTTTCATTAGAGCTAGCTGATGGCTTCACTCTTTTACTTAGAGATGTTCTTTATGTTCCCTCTTTACAGAGGAATTTGATTAGTGTTTCATGTTTGGACAATGATGGTTATGATTGTCATTTTGGAAATGGCAAGTGTGAAATAATGTTTAATAAAGAATATGTTGGTCTTGCCATCTTACAAAATGAGCTTTATTTGTTATCATTATGTGATGATGTGAATGTCGTATGCGATAATGGGAACGTCGCGTGCGAGAAAGTGATTGAATCCTCGTCTACGAATGTAAACAGGAAACGAAAGAGAACTCTAGATGCGTCGTCGAAATTATGGCACTGTCGTTTAGGCCATATTTCGAGGGGGAGAATAGAAAGACTAGTTAAGAATGATATTCTTCCTCCATTAGAGTTCTCAGACTTAGAACAATGCAGAGAATGCATTAAAGGAAAATATGTAAAGAAAATTAAGAAAGACGCCAAAAGAAGCACAGGAGTTCTACAAATTATTCACACAGACATTTGTGGTCCTTTTCCTGTGAAAAGTGTGGATGGATATGACTTGTTCATAACATTCACGGATGATTACTCCCGTTATGGATATATTTATCCAATCAAAGAAAGAAATGAAGCCTTGGATAAATTCAAGATATTTAAGGCTGAAGTTGAAAACCAACACGATTTAAAGATTAAGATAGTCCGATCTGATCGTGGGGGAGTACTACGGTCGACATACCCCATATGGACAAGTTCCTGGACCTTTTACAAGGTTTTTACAGGAAAATGGCATAGTGGCCCAGTATTCTACACCGGGCGAACCTCAGCAAAATGGAGTAGCTGAAAGACGCAACCGTACCCTGATGGATATGGTGCGAAGCATGATGAGCTATTCTACACTACCATTGAGTTTATGGATGGAGGCGTTGAAAACCGTCATTCATATTCTCAACAAAGTGCCTAGTAAGTCGGTGCCCAAAACACCGTACGAGTTGTGGACAGGAAGAGTTCCCTCACTAAACCACTTACGTGTGTGGGGGAGTACTGCTGAGGCTAAAGTATTTAACCCAAACCTTGGGAAGCTTGATCCCAAAACAGTAAGTTGCCATTTCATTGGCTACCCTGAAAAGTCAAAAGGTTTTCGTTTCTACTGTCCAGACAGATATACAAGTTTGTAGAAACGAGACACGCTGTCTTCTTAGAGGATGAAATGATGAGGGGAAGCATGGTAGCTCGAGAGATTGACCTTGAAGAGAAGCGGGTGTGTGCGCCCACTCCGATGATTCAAGAGCCATTCTTCACACTACCTGCTGTCGCTGCACCGACGGTGCAAGACACTGTGGTGCCAGCACCTATTATTGTTCCTCCTGTGGCAACAATGAATGAGAATGAGGAACCTGTTCTTCAGGATCTTATAGAACCTATTGCCACAGATGAGGGGGGAGCAACAGCAGCCTCAAACAGAAGATGTATCAAATGAGGAGGCCCCGAGGAGGTCTCAAAGAGTAAGAAGATCAGCTATTTCTGATGATTATCAGATTTATCATACAGAGGAATTTCAAATGGAGGATGATCCCACCTCATTTGAAGAAGCCATGAGAAGCAAAAATTCTTCAAAATGGCTTGAGGCCATGGAAGAGGAAATGAGGTCCATGAAGGCTAATAAAGTCTGGGACTTGGAAATTATTCCTAAAGGAGCCAAAACAGTAGGCTGTAAATGGGTCTACAAGACAAAGCTTGACTCCCAAGGGAATTTAGAAAGATACAAAGCGCGACTTGTGGCAAAAGGCTTTACGCAAAGAGAATGGATCGATTACAATGAGACCTTTTCTCCAGTCTCATGTAAAGATTCCTTCAGAATCATAATGGCATTAGTAGCACATTATGATTTAGAGTTACATCAGATGGATGTAAAGACGGCATTTCTGAATGGGGATTTGGAGGAAAATGTTTACATGGCACAACCGAAAGGTTTTGTCGTGGAAGGAAATGAAAGAATGGGATGCCGCCTAAAGAAATCGATTTATGGGTTAAAACAAGCTTCAAGACAGTGGTACTTGAAGTTTGACAGTACAATAAGAAAATTTGGGTTTAAAGAGAATGTAGAGGACAACTGTGTTTATGCAAAGTTTAAAGATGGGAAGTTTATCTTCCTAATCTTGTATGTGGATGATATCCTACTAGCTAGTAGTGATGTCAGTCTGCTACTGGAGACAAAGAAGTTTTTGTCCTCAAACTTTGATATGAAAAATCTTGGTGAAGCTTCGTTCGTTCCAGGGATCGAAATTCACCGGGATAGAAACAAAGGGATATTGGGACTGTCACAAAAGACATACATAGAGAAAGTCTTAAAGAAATTTGGTATGCATAAATGTAGTCCTTCACCTGCACCTATAGTCAAGGGCAACAGATATGGGGATTTTCAATGCCCCAGGAACCAGTACGAGCTCGAACAAATGAAATCGGTTCCATATGCTTCAGCTGTCGGAAGCTTGCAGTATGCTCAAGTGTGTACGCGCCCTGACTTAGCGTTTGTTACCGGGTTACTTGGCAGATTCCAGAGCAGTCCTGGAATGGAACATTGGAAATTGGTAAAGAAAGTCTTGCGTTATTTGCAAGGAACAAAAGGCCTCATGATGACATACAAAAGATCAGATTCACTCCATATAGTGGGGTATACAGATTCTGATTATGCGGGAGATGATAGAAAGTCGACATCTGGATATGTGTTCACTCTCGCTGGAGGAGCTATATCGTGGAAAAGCTCAAAGCAAACCGTCACTACATCGTCCACAATGTATGCCGAGTTTGTAGCATGTTATGAGGCTACGGGGCAGGTGAACTGGCTAAAGAAGTTCATACCCGGTTTAAAAGTGGTTGACGACATCAATAGACCACTTAAGTTGTACTGCGATAATGAACCCGCAGTAATGTATGCCCACAACAATAAGTCAAGTGGTGCTGCCAAACACATTGACATAAAGTACTATGTTGTGAAAGATAAAGTTCAGGATCAAATTATAAGTCTTGAGCATATAAGTACTGCAAAGATGTTAGCGGATCCGCTTACAAAAGGCTTACCACCCAACGTGTTCAGAGAACATGTAGCCGGCATGGGTTTAAGGGAAAGCCTATGATTCCTGGACTATAAAGGGCCCAAAATTAAAGAATCTGTTTCAGAACAGAGATGTGTATTGTAGCTGTTAAATCTATCGGCGATTGACCGTGACGATGAAGCATGCTCTATGCACTAATCTGTGATGAAATGGTAAAAGAAGAAAAGGTATGATATGAGAGGAGAACAAGGGGGAGAATGTTAGATTGATCTCTCCCCGATTAGCCCAACGGCTAATCGGGACCTTGATCCGCGCCCTGATCGGGGGCGCTCAGCCCAACTATTGGCTAATGGGCCCCCGTCGCGCTGCGCAATAAATAGAGGGTGGGGGCCGGCGGCTCGACTAACGAGGTTCGCCTGAGCCGTAAACCCCACCCGACAAACCCTAGACCGATCTAGAGAGGGACGCGCAGTCAGCGGCGGGAAGCTCCATCGTCGTCCCGTCAATGGATCTACGCCGCCGCCACCGCCCTCCTCTTCCCCGACCGTCGCTGCCCGTGCGCAGACTTCACCGACGAAGCAGCGATGGCTAACTCCTCCTCCACGCAATCGGACGGTCGGTACACCTAACCCTAATCCTCTCTCCCTCTCCCCTTCTCTCTTGAATCCGAACAAGAACACTCTCAGATCTACCCTAGGTGATTCCTAAGGACATAACACAAACATGTAGGAGAGTTAGTAGTGTTAGTGGGTTAGTGCATGTGTGTAGTGCATGTTAGCACTTGTAGTCTTGTATCAATAGGTGCTATGGTGAATGAAATAGATGAGCCATTTGGAGAGTCCAATTGCTCCCGTGCGTATCTCATATGCATGTATGTGTCATGTGTGTGCCTTTGAAAACGACTAGTTGAGTGGGTGAGAAGGGAGATTAGTGGGTGATTTTCAAGAGAGAGAGAGAGAGAGAGAGAGAAGAGTTGAGCGATTCAACTTTAACATTAGTGTGGTTCTTGGTGTTAATTGCGATGAGAGTTGTGCTGAGATGTTGAGACACAAGGATTCCATGCAAGAGCTACTTGGGTCTGAATCGTGATGGCTTTGGTTTTAGTTGTAACAAGTTCGTGTGGAATTGGGAGTCAATCCCGAAAGCGAATTCTGAAGGTATCCACAAACTGTGGAATTGGAATTGCAATACCAATTCACGATTCCAAATCCCGATTCATTGATAAAAACCGGGTGTTGGCAAATTCTAGATCTGACTACGTGGGTTGGATCCATAAAATAAATGCAACTTAATGTCTCAAATACTACAAGAAAAGACCAATCATAAAGACAAGAAATAGCCTGGAGTGCGCATGTATCAAGTATGTAGAAAAATAAGACGGCACAGTTACATTTATGGTTCGAAAAACTAGTGGTAACCGACCCTTCCCGTTTGGAGAAAGGATTCATTGATCATTTGCCATCCATACCCTCATGCCAAAGGAACGGGCTCGCATGTCACAACCAATAGACCCGAAGAAGGGGCATGTTCCTTTTAGCTGTAGCTTATGATTTTTGGCTGAAATTTTTAAATTTTAGCTGTTTACGGTACAGATTACAGAGAGATCGATACTTACTTGCGATTTTAGCTGGTACAAATGTTGGGCTTTTAACATGTACTACGTTTAACTTGTAGACCCTGTCTTGAGAAAAATACTCCGCTTAAAAGTTAGGTACTGTAGCGGCTGCTAAAAGCCGGACGGCTTATGTCCTGCCGAACACCCCCGACACCAGGTAGAGGCTGGAGCACAAAATAAAGGAAAGTAAATAATGTATAGAATCACCAGAAGCATATTCCAATATTCACTGGTTCAGCATACAACATAGGAAAGGAAAGTAAATGATGTATAGTATCACCAGAAACTTAGCCATAGGCAGGTATTCAGGATTGTCATTATTCAGCAACAAAATCCTAGTCATCACAACAGGCAACAAAACTAATCTTCCTACACCCCTTTATCCTGGTGATGCTAGTATCCGTAGTTGGGCCGGTAGGTGGCGCCTCCATTGTGAGGAGATCCATAGGATGCTCCATATGGTGGCGGGTAAGAGCCATAGCTCGGATTGACTGGTGGTGCTGGAGGGTTAGAAACCGGCAGCGGGCCTTGGGGAGCAGCTTCCGCCATGAAATTCTGCAAGCAAAAAAGTGCTATTAGTTAAAAGGAAAAAAAAACATAGCCCAAATCTACAAAGGTGAAAGCAAGAGGTCAACCCAAAGGAAGATATAGAACATGTTTAAGTCGTTAGAAAATGGTTATGACACGATAGAACCTTCTTGTATAGCATTATGCAATAATCTGTATCAAAGTTCAACTAATTTACACACATCCCTCTATTGTATGATTTCATCAATCAAGTTAACATTTGGAATTTAAATGTTTAATTCCTGTTACTTCAAAATCAAATGCAATCAGGCCCTTTCCTAAGCTACTGCTAGTTCCACCAATGGAGTAGGCCAGGCAGAGGCCAATGTGGTGGTGTTACAGATGGGTAGGTAAAACATATATATTGACTGAGTGGTGAGCATAAAAGAGATATCAGAGATGTGCTATAGGCTCTTGAATTTCTAGACACCACACGTTGACCTCTTTTCCAATCACAAGTGTCTTCACTGTCTTACCCCACTGGTTTCGGTTTGAGCTTCTGGCTTATTTTGTACTATTCATAAATTTCGTCTTTTTCTATACTTTTGGTTTTTTTGAGTTTTTTTTGCCGGTTCTTTTTTCTCGTATTTGTTTGCATTATACGTGATGGGCTAACATGGTTTTTCTATTTTTAAATTTAATTATGCTAAATAAGCATCCGTCAATTACAGTGTTTTTTCAGCTACTACAATGTTTTTCAGCCATAAGCCACAAAAAAAACTCTTTTGAGCAGAGCCTTAGATTTCTATTCTTAACTCCCTTAGAAAATTGCTCCTTGAGGTCTTTCTTCTCAAATCCGTGTCCGTAACTCAAAATGCAGATTAGCTAAAAGCATACACAGTTACGCTTACGAATGCCTCATCTAGTTCTCTGAAACTTTAACTATCCGCCTACTCCTGAAAAGTGAAAACTATAGCATCCTAATTCCTGTGGGCTGTGGAATCTAGCATATAGTCATAACTCATATCCATATTAGCAATATGCTTTCCTGACATCAAATTATCTACCCTACAGTGATCTTCATGTAATGCACCAAGTACAAACTTGCCTCAATTCAGAGGTTGCCTATGGTCATATTAAAGAGTTCCAAAGGAGTATTTCTCTTGTGATATCAGAGAGGAGGATCAAGACACGTGGACTTTTATTTGGGGCTCTCAAACATGTGTTGCCCAAAAAAAAACATGTGGATCTATCAGAAAACACTCAAGTCTCGCCAATATATCAGTGGGTTTGTAAGCATAAGTGTATGCTTAAACATAGGGTCTTCCTCTGGTTTCTTTTACAAGTAAAAATAAACACTAGAGGCATGCTATTTAAAAAAATCTCAGGGTGGACACAGTACGCGTGCTCTATGTCATGCTAATCAGTTATTGACCTGTTGTGATGGAGGACTGGATACATCTAACTTTCTTAATGTTTGGGTGGATGCAGTACTGTCATAGGGATGGCAATCAGGCGCGGCGGGTACGGGTGGTACTCGCCCATACCCATACCCGTAACCCCGATTTACGCCCACAGGCATACCCGCGAAGGACGACGGGTGAAGAACCTCGTCCATACCCGTCGGCCGTGGGCATGCCCGTTTAGTCGTTTACCCGCGAACTGAAAGTTACCATCTGAGAGTTGAACTAATAACAAGTATATATAAGTAGCAGTTGTTGCTAGGAAATATAATAGCTATCAAAAAAGTTTATAACAATCAATAACAATTCGAGATATTGCTATGACTACGCCACCTGTCAATCTATATCGTGGGTAAACGGACGGGACGGGTACGAGTGGAGCTTACCCCACACTTGTACCTATTTACCCGACGGGTAAAATGTTCCCCTATTTCCATACCGTGGGTAAAAAAAATATCCCATACTCAGCTCCATTAGGATATTCAACCACGGGTATACGGGTAAACGGGCACAATTGCCATCCCTAGTACTATGTGCTCTATGTCATGCTAATGTGATGGACTGGTTCCTCCACCTGCGTAGCAGCATTATCTAGTTGGATTGTATAAGTCTTCTCTATGGTTACACTTTCCTTCTTTTTCTCCCCTTGTACAGTTCGAATTATTAATACAATAAAAAAGTAAAAACTAGCATAGTATATTCTTTCCAGCTATTGTGGTCATACAACTAGAAATGTATTCAGAAATACGAAATGATGGAAATAACAAAGATATGAATAATAAGAACAATCATGCATAACAAAGGAAAATATTAATGCTCAGTGTGCAACCGATTGCTGATTAGAAGGAAAAGAGATACCTGGATCAGTTGCTGGGCAGTTTGAACTTGGGATGCACTCCCAATTATCTCCACGGTCATCTCTCCAGGTGCACCTCTGCTTTCTTGAATAGTTACTGTTGCACCACTGTGCCTACGGATATAGCTGATGCTAGCACCAGCTGCCCCGATGACGGCATCAACATAGGAGAGAGGAATTTGCATGCAATGTGTCACCTTTTGAAGAATAAATAGGAATCAGTAGCTGCTTCACATACAACTCATTCAAAAGCATCCATCATATTTTGGTCAAGTGCAACACAGCTGACCTGAGAAGCCACATGCGGTGGTGGTTGATTCCCTGAAGCAGAAACACTACTTGGTGGTGCCTCACGTCCATATGCAGAGATACCATAGTGTGGCTGCTTTTCCATAGGGGGAACATCAGGAGGAGGAATATAATTGTCTTGCGGCCTTGGAGGCATGAACTGTGGGTTTCCACCATAACCTGGACCACCAGGAGGTAGGTTTGGAGGAGGGCCCCAGGGTTGAGGAGGGCCCCAATGCTGAGGAGCTGGCATTGGCTGCTCCCTCTGCATACTGTGCATTTTCATCTGTAGAGATGGAAATTTAGCCATCAAACGCTGAATGCAAAAAAACTTATTATTGACAGGAACACAGGATGCCAGAACAAAATCCAACTTACTTGCATTTCAAACAGCGGGAGAACACTGCAGTCAACAAGAAATTTTCTTAAGTGACATGCTATCAATTCCACTGCTTTGTGGACACCAAGAGGCTCTCCTTGTATCTCCACGATTCTGTCATCGTTTAATGCAACAGGAGGCACATTCTCTGAAAAAAAATTATAACGTTTAATTAAAATTTCGCATAAAGCATAAGAATGCTGACCCTACAGACCATCTTTTGCATATATGTCACATATTGACATGCAATTTCCATGTGGATTAGTTGCAGTAGCCCTCGGGGGATACCAACATTCCATTTCCAATACACAGAACCAACAAAACTCCATCAAACAAATGATAAGTCCAACACAATAATCAGCACATTTAACAAAATCAGAAGGTTAAAATTTCAGAATATTGTATATGGTATAATTCGATTTTCTGCAACACCTATCAGCAAACCGAAGTTCCCAAATAGCAGAAACACCAGACCTGGCTTTTTTTCTCTCTAAAATACAGCCTGCCTACAGATAAAATGTAGGCCTTTTACAGTGACATATGCCAAATCATAACCATAGAATATTCTTTTCCTCGCATTATTCTTGAATTCAAACACAACATTTAAAGGGAAATAACTTTTAAGATTGTTTAGTTTTCCAGAGTGCACTGGAAACCCAGCTAAAAGAGACCAGTTTCTACAGGTTCCAACATGTGACCAGCTCAGAAGAGTCTCCACAATGATTCCTCAGTACCAACCAGGTTTCTGCCAGGCATGGAGCCATGGACTACTATTCATAGTTAAGGAGCAAATGAGGCATGTGTACCTATGCTGATCAGTTACGGACTAACATCAAAAGAAAACCATTATAAAGACACTAATTGAGAACAAATCGACTATTTTCTTGTATTTTGAATGTAACAAAGTTGCAAGACACAGCAATGCTGAAGGATCCAATACATGTATCTTAGCATAAAATATATCAGAAAGAGGGGGGGAAATCTAGCACACATAACATAGAAAAAATGCAAAAAAAAAAACTTACCAAGAATACGGACAACAGACTTCGATGAATCTTGTATGGATTTAATGGTTGCTCCCTGCTTCCCAATAAGGCTGCCAGCTTGGGAAGCTGGCACTAGCAGTCGTGTTGGTCCTATATTACCAGCACTTCGTTGAGGCTGACCAGATTCACCATCTGAACCATCAGCTATCCGTTTATGAATTCTAAGTAAGCCATCCATAGCCGGAGATATTGGTGCATCTGGCTCATCCTTTGCTGAAATCATTACCTCGAAATGGGAAAAGCAACATGGCTCATCCTATATGACTCAATGAATGGCATTGACATGCATAACATATAAACAATGATATGATGATACTATCATATGCAAATATTTGCATCCTACAACAAGTATAATGAAATGTGGTCACTGGTCAGTATCATAACTAGGTTCTGTTAGGTCAAGATTACAGTTTCTAGTCAACAAATCTTAGCTCATGTGTTTATCACTGCTACCCAAGCGATTATGACATTAGATATAGACCCCACAAGTAAATTTAGGTATTTATGTAATATATCCACATATAAACTAAATAACCATTGTTTTTTTCCTATGCTAAATAAGGAGCCCATCTAAGGATGTCAAAAAGTGTGCATTTTACTCCTTCCACTGCAGGAAATAATACTTCCCGAATAAGGGCTCCCCCAAAATTTCAACAGAACAACCTATCCTCCTGCACATTTAATTAACAATGACGCACGGTGTTCAGGGAGTATGGATGGCCAAAAAATCGCCATTTCTTGTTGATCAGTCCTCATGCTTCTTTACCGAATTCAACATCATTTACATCTCCAAAAAAACATCCTTCACTATGGCTATTGTTTACCTTGGGTCTAGTTTTTTTTTTTCTGTTTTGCTCATCCTATGCAATAGATCTTAAAGCCTAGTGAAGAATAAGTACATTTTGCTCACTTTTCAAGAACTTAAAACATAACTTGCTCACTTCTTGACAATTTAAATAATATGATTATTAAAAAACTTTAGATAATTCCAAAAGGACTGCAAGAAGTTGTTCCATGTAGCACTTTTTACAAATGTATGCATTTTTATACTTTGGTCAGACAGATAAATTAGTACCAAATTCACCATGCAGTCCAATTTTAATTTATCTAGTTTGTATCATATTCATTTAGAAGTATGTAACTCTTGTACATTTTTTTATCCTTTTTCTTCCAAGTGATTTCCTTTCAGTTCAGAAATCAAACAGGTCGTGGAATCACCAGATAACATGTGGAATTGTGGAGCATCTTGAAAGGAATCTTCGTCCATTACTCAAAGGAGCTAGATCATATTTGCAGCACAGGAGCACAAACCTGAACTTTCAGAACCATGTCTGTTCATCCATTTTGGAAATGTGATTTGATTTGGGGCCTTAAGACTGCAGTCACAACCTGCAAAAATTATATTGTGTTATTATTATCAAAGCTGTTCAATTTGGAACTTTGATGGATGGTCATATTTTGATTCTTGTTAGTTTAGAGCCACTCTCTTTATGCATGTGAAGAACTTCACCATCTTGTACTTTCTAAGTTTTGTTCGAATATTAAATACGCTTATTATATCGACTTGTAACCTAGCTATTAAGTTAACGTTTAGGAAGCGAAGCTACTCCCAACTAGGTGTCATAGAAATTATATGGCATGCTAGACAATGAATTGATGATATAGCAGATATAACTCTGGAGTTTGATAAACCATGTGATATTGTGGTGTACCACAAAAACTACCTCATGCTAGTGATGTCACTCGAATACACCAGGAGAAAACTAGGATATGGCTGCTTTTTTTTTCAGAAGTTTGTTTTCAGAGAAGTGATGTGTCACCAAGAAAATGCATTTACATGTCATCATGGAGGATACATTTGCTTGATTGTATCACTGTATGATTACTCTTTTGTAGTTATATACATTTCATGAATTGCACTAATATTATATGGAAACCTTGGAGAAGTTGTGAAAGGGAAAGAAAAACATAGTATTTATTATTTTACTCACTGTCTATAACCTATATTGTCACGGGCACGATCGCGAGATCGCAGATTATACCCGTGCGTGGGAATGTTGCATGGAACGCCGGCGAAGTTAGAGCTGGCAGGCCCTGTGATGTCTCTGGCGAGAACGCAGCAGGAAGAACCAAGAAGATACAGACGAGCAGAAATATGAGGTAGAACTGAACTTCTATTGCTCCCTTTTCTGATTACAAGAACTCTCTTTATATAGGACTAATCCTACCTTACGGACTAGGACTAGTAAAGGAAACTATAATATCTACTATAACTCTGAAAATACCACTGTTGAGCTATCCCCAATAAAGGAAACTATAGGACTAATCCTACCTTACGGACTAGGACTACGACTCGCCTTCATCCCTTTCCAACTGAAAATACCACAGTTGAGCTATCCCCAATAAGTGATATGAAGCTAGCCAGACCTTGTCCTGTTCCGGCGTCTGTTGCCCATGGAAAAACTGCTCACAACGGTTGATCCAACGGAGTGGGTATTCTGTACCATCGAAGGTGGGAAATGATAATTTGTGAATGTGTGCCCCCTGAGAATGACTTCCTCCATGCGCCGATTGATGATATGAGGAAGGGAGGGTGGGCATCATCCTAGGCGGCATCGGTAATAGCCCTTCTCCCGAGTTCACGGGTCGCTTCTCAAGCAGATTGATACGTTCCTTAATGCCGCATATGTCCGTTGCTATGTCCTTTAATTCTTCAAACTTGATCGTCATGGAAGCCGTGAGCTCTGCAATCTGCTGGGTCAGTGCCGTCATCTCCGATGAACCTGCCATTGGCTCTAATACCAAGATGTCACGGGCACGATCATGATATCACAGGTTATACCCGTGTGTGGGAATGTTGCCTGGAACACCTGCGAAATTAGAGCCGGTAGGCCCTGTGATGTCTCTGGCGAGGTAGAACGCAGCAGGAAGAACCTAGAAGATACAGACGACAGGAAATATGAGGTAGAACTGAACTTCTATTGTTCCCTTTTCTGATTACAAGAACTCTCTTTATATAGGACTAATCCTACCTTACGGACTAGGACTCGTAAAGGAAACTATAACTCTGACTTATACCTCAATCCTACTCGGTTACGTAGCAGTATCCTTCTCAGACACATCCTCATGACTATCCCGTCGAACCGAGTATGCTTCTAGCTTCTTCCCAGCACTAGGGCGACGCTGGTACGTACAGCCCCACCTGACATATATTTTCTCCTTTTTGTACTGCTGTATCCACAGGTGAGAACTTAGCCAATGCTAGGATAATATTTGTGTTTCATAGATTGAAGCTAGATTCAACACTAGCAATTACAAAGGTTATAGTTTTGGGTAGAAGTTTAAAAGAAAAGGACACTCAAAATCTGAATTCAGCTGAGATGCCTATCAGTAACATAGCAATAATTCTCATTTGCATTGCTAAACTAATTCAATTTTTAAGTATGTGCATATTTGTTATGCATAGATTACAACTATATGTAATGAAATTTTATGAAGTATGGCCACTCTATGTGCATGACAAAACCGGATATCTAATCATATCCCACAGCTCATGTAGATTCATAAGGTGAATCTTA
This sequence comes from Dendrocalamus latiflorus, assembly GCA_017311315.1. NCBI lineage: Eukaryota > Viridiplantae > Streptophyta > Magnoliopsida > Poales > Poaceae > Dendrocalamus > Dendrocalamus latiflorus. Next base: position 10,069,183 of record CM029631.1, read on the forward strand.
AATTGAAAAAAATAATAATTGGTATTCCTATCTCATAGTTATTCAGATGCTTTTATTTACATGTGAAAACTATGCTATCAACATGGAAATCCATTGCATCCAACAAAAAACAACCCGATTTATTTCTCAAAAAATGAGCTAGGACAAGGGCTAAAGATTACTGTGGTGCATCGAACATATATGTCCCTCGCAGAGCTACAGAAGAAACAAGATCACTCCTTACACACAAACGCTGATTGCTCCATTATTTTCATTATTACAAAACTTCCCCAAAATATCTTAGATGATTATATAACATCCAAATCTGACACTGATTAATAAAAATGTTCATAGTTACTGGAAGTGTTGTAAGCCCTCAACTAAAACAACCCAAAATTTTATTAAACGTTTAAGAAATTCGCAACTAATAGCAAATCAAGCTCTTGCTGATAAGTAGCTCAATCGACAAATGTATTTTAAGTTTCAGTAAGGCAGTTTAGGTGTTCAACTAACAGATTCTCTTTCTATTTCCCCTTTTATAGTGAGGCTTTTAAGGTTGCAACAAGCAACGACCAAGCAACACCATAGCCCAACTCCAGCTTTCAGTCGTTGAGCACAGCACACCAAACAACTGCCATGAGGTACATGAATTGCTAAGTCAGTAGATCATCCCAAATGTATCTAAGAGTGGCTTGGATACTGACTAGCAGAGTATCTAGACATACATACAAAGTTTCTAGCTGATTAGTTCTAAATGAAACCATCAAGAGAAAAACACTTAAAAATGTAGTATTGCAAGAAATCAAAGCTGACTTCATGCATGAACCCGCTACACCTAATAATGAGTAATGACAGTATGAATTATGGTGGTGGCAGTTGAATCGACGAGAAAACAAACTTATCAGTTGTTGATTTCGCAGAGATACTTACTGCTCTTTCCGGTACACCAGGTGGGCCATCAAGTATTTTTATTCGTGCTTTAGACTCCTTGCACATCCTTTTTATAAACTCTCCTTTGCGGCCAATGATAGCGCCTACCTTCTGGGCTGGGACCAGTATACGGAAGACACTCTCTCCAGGCCAACCAGGCCATCTGTTATCATCAGCCTCTGCCTGCGATTTCTCCTGTTGCTTCACTTCCCCATTGTATGCATGCTCTGGGTCCTCCTGGTAAGGGTTTGCCGGCTCCTCATTGTACTGATTCCCAGGTTCTTGACTGTACAAGTTCGCTTGCTCCTCGTTGTATGGATTACCAGATCCTTCATCATATTTGTTCCCAGGTTCTTCATTGTATGGGTTACCCAGTTCTTCATTGTACTGCTCCGCCACATCGCTGTAATGGTTCGGTTGTTCCTCATGGTAAAGATTTTGCGGCATCTCACCCATGTCATGTCCAGCAAAATTCTCTATAGGTCCATCCATATATTCTAGTCACACAAAAGGAAGGTTTTGGTCAGAAGCCACAGATCATCTAACTTTAAGAAAACACATAAAAATTCAAAAACCCAGGAAACAGGCGTTGTTTCACAGGAATAGTGCACCGTACACAACCTTACATCTTCCTTTTGATAATAAATAATAGTTCCATGAGTATGACAGAGGAGCCTATGTTCCCAATAATGCTTAGCGAGCACGCAGACTACCAGCGTTGACCCTTGATATGCAGAGCAACGATGGACAATCAAACGCTTTAGCCGGTGCATATGGCTGTAATATCCTTGATTTAGAACACTCACAATAACAGCAAGAATACTACCAAGCAACAACAAGTACAGTTCTAGACTTCCATGGCAAACTAGCTTGACAACTCCAATTCCCCTTTACCTGTACCTCGCCATGGGCCAATGATAAAAACCTAAATCACACCTCCCCGGCTCCCCGCCCCCACCAAAAGAAATCAGCGCAGGGTACACACGTCGCCATACATCGAACCCTAAACGCCTAAATCCTAAACCCCACCGCGCGCTGGCCGCAACACCCAAACGGCCAAACCCCTTCGCTAAAATAAACAGCTAAGACCCAAATCCCGAAGCCTGCCCGCGCGAGAACGTCAGACAGAACAGGGTACGGGGAGGGGCACAGAGGAGAGGGTGTTACCTGATAGAGAGGAGGAGGAGGAGGAGGTGGTGGTGGTGGCGACGACCCCGGCAGCGAGGTGGGGGAGGGTTCTGAACGGCGGGGGAGCAGGCGGCGACGGCTGCGGATTCGGGTGAGGGAGGGCCGGATGGGAGCTCGTGGGCCATTTTATCGCGACTTATCACCGGTGTTATCAGACCCGGCCGGGCCGGCCATCGACCCGGCCGAGCCAGGCGGTCAGACCGCACGTTTAAATTGACATTTGTGTGTAAAAAATACTAACAAAATCAACAAGACAAAACACAAATCCATAACAATAATCAAAGAAACACAACGGTGACCAACAGTGCAACAAGGAACGACAAAGATGAGATAAGTCCCTGTACATGAGTGACACACAATTATGCAAGAACGTCGTATTGGAGTCGAACATCTTACGATCTCAAATACATTGTTCTAGCTAATAAATCTCAAGAGCAGCAGCTTGAACTAGACGAGGATTCAGGACATGCACAAATCAGTGATGAAGATTGAAGACAAGATCACAGGCGTTGCAACTTGCAAGCCCCGCCACTGTCCAGCCAGCAGCTTCTACCGCCAAGATAGCTTGTACCGGATGAAAATGGCAGGGGAAGCAGCCATCGTATGGGACCATGGAGGCAAGGAGGGGATTGGAGACTTGGGAATGGGGATGGGGAGTTGTTTGAGTCAAAGAGGGGATTTTTTTATGCTTAGCCTTACAGAAACACAAAAGAGAACTTTTTTATTATTTAACTCTTATTTAATTTATTTTTATTAATAACCCTTTTATATAACTTATTTTCAAATATGACCTTTTTGGTGATAAGCAACACTGTCGTGCCATGCATAAATCCAACGCTGAGCCAAAAAAAAAAATAGCCTATGGGCATGACAAAACAATATTGCCACATGTGGTGGCAGATTGCAGGGTCTGGCCACGTTACCATCGATATCCTGGAAACGTGTATTTGTCCTACCATGGGTTTGTGGTGTGATAAAAAATGTTATATTTGAAAATAAAGCTGGAAATAAATTATTAATAAAATAATTTTCAAAAAATATATTTAATAAAAAATTCCACAAAAGGCTAGGCCACCATTCAAAGTTCAATCATGTGAGTGTATTTTTGTATATAGACTCATGAGCAAAACTTGGCTAGGTCATACAAAACCGAGCGGGTCTGCTCGGTCAGTTAAAATCTGTCCAAGTTGAACGGGTTTTTTTGAATAATTACATCTATAATTTTGTGAATTTACTCGGACAGTTGAAGCTTAATGTCTTATAGACACTCGAGTAGTAATTTTCGTCATATCACCACCCTTAAAAAAACATGCGACTCCCTCCTCTCTTTCAACTTTGCTGATTGACTCCTCTTTTTTAAGTTTGTTTCGATCCTTGCGCACCATCAATCAAGTTAAGCATCCATCTGAATAATACACGATACAAAGACTAGAGGCAAGTACATTCATGTTAAAGCATCCATCTGAATAATACACGATACAGAGACTAGAGCCAAGTACATTCATGTTAAAGACAAGGTCGGTACCAAAGGTTTATCTTGAGTGCAATTCCCAGTCGCAGTGATGGAGATCATAGTATGTTCACTTGCAAGATCATTCGCTACATGGTGTAACTCGAAATGGTTGGACAGAAAGTCAGAAACCAAAAAAAAAAAGGTTCACATGGGCGGTCTGAATTCTTAAAGCAAGATTTCTGGGCCCATCAGTCGTTCCTCAGCTAACTCCTTGAGCATCTGAGTCAACTTCTCAGCAACATGAACGTAGGCTTGCGCTGATGCAGAGTTCGGTGAAGATATCACAATTGGTTTGCCTTTGTCTGAACCTGTTCTGATGTCTATTTCAAGGGGGATCTATTGAACAAATAAAAAAAGGAAACGATCAGATGAAGTTAGAAACAACTTCTCCCCATGCAAGCGCAGGGGCAAAACTACTGAAAAAATTGCAAAAAGAAAAAAGAAAGTATGAAGCATAGAAGTAAGACTCGTTAACCAAGCAGTTCTCGCATAAGAATATAAGACTTGGGTGGAACGAAAAGGTAGAAGAAAAGGCTTTCCTCTATCCTAAGTTGTAATCAGCAATAAATAACATATCAAGAAAAGGGTCAGGCTGGGAATATTCTTGTATCTCATTACACAATTAGTCATGTTCTTGTATATATGACATCTCTATATCCCAAAATTTATGATTATTTAGCCATCAAAATAACAGTAAAGTGCTAAAGAAAATTTTCAAATTTCCTCAGAGAAAAAAGACACTAGGTATAAGGTAATTGTTGTAACTGAATAAGTTCATGCCAATTCTAATAAATTCTGACGAATTTCACCGACCTCACCAAGTAATTTCATATCCATCTCCTCCGCGGTTCTCTGAGCTCCACCTTCCCCAAAAATGTAAGACTTTTCACCACATTTTGGGCACTTGAAGCAACTCATGTTCTCTACTAACCCCAGAATCTGCAAAAATACCCACCGAGTTGTGCTGGGAAGACTAGGAGTAGTATTGGAGAGTGATATAGGCAACAAATAAACTAATTAATTTTCAGTCATAAAATGATAGATGCCTTCTGTCATTGGATTCACAAGAATAGCTATGCAACTAGTCAAATACTCAAGCAGTTAAAGAAACTAAGACATACAAAAATCACAAAATGTAAGTCAAATAGACTGTACAGGAACTTGAACTTTACGAAACATGTTTGCTCCTCTTCTAGCATCGATTAGAGCAATATCTTGAGGAGTTGAAACAATTAAAGCACCTGCATAAACAACATGTAAAACAAATACTCAAAAAGCTGTATCAAACCCACATTCGAAGCTTCTTAGGAAGACATACAAATACCAGATAACTGAAGCCTTTGGGACATTGATAGTTGAGCATCACCAGTGCCCGGGGGCATATCAACAACAAGAATATCAAGATTCCCCCAGGCTACTCCCCTTGTCAACTTTTCAAGAGCACTCATTACCTGATACCAAGAAAAGTTATAATATTAGGAAAATAGATTTTGCCAAACAATACACCAAAATGGAAGTACGAAAAAATATTATTTTCTAAGTAAACAAGGACTTTCTATGACCAACACATTTCTGAGTAGCAAATACCAATTCATTAGATACTATTACTATGGATTTAAATAAAGTGCAACATAAGAATTTCACGTTGTAATAACGGATAACTTCAAAATTAGATTATAAAACACCTACTGTGTGGAATGAAAAAGTAAGAAAATGTCCACATCCACCAGCCCTTTCTAATCCTACCCCCAGACCAGTGTTGTTGTCTCAAAGATCCAAGAATTGTAGAAAGCAACCCATATTGCAATAACAAGTGTATGGGGTTGTGCTTGTTTCAATAAAATAACCATGCTCCATATTTCCAATGTATATTTCTACAGTAATATGCATGCTTGTACCCTTCTGTAGATGTTTTTACATTTACTAAGGATGGCAAAACAGTAGAAAAATTAATTTTTACACGAAAATGCATGCCCGATAAGGATATAGACACTTCAAGTGCGAAGGTAAAAGAAGCAAATGCAACAAAAAAAACAAACCATAGGACCTCTCCAAACAATTGGTGCATCTTTTTCTACAAGAAACCCAATGGACATACATCGCACTCCATGGTTCTCAACTGGAATCATCTTCATGGCTGTTAGAAAAGGAGATAATTACAGTCGACCAACGGACACATGGTAAACATATGCAAAAATGGCAGGTAAGAATATTTGCACCGCAATAAAAAAATTTCTGGTAATATAGGCATGTTAGTATCCATAAAATCATTAGTGATAGGGTACGGATAATAAAAGGCCAACCATGGCATGCTAATTAGTGTTTGAAGAATATTGCGGAATTACACATTCAACTAGCTCTACTCAACTCCATTCAGGTACAGCATAGTTTACATTGTGATCAAAACAAAATGCTTTTATCGCAATTTCAGACATCCTGGAGTTTAGTTCATCACACGGATTTGATAGCAAACCAAAGCGCTATTTAGTAAAGAAACATTGACACAGCTTGGTGTTATTCTCCTGATAATTTGTTTTAAACACTATTCCATATTTGAACATGCAGAGGCTATCTAGCTTTACTGGTTTAGTAAGAACTGTGAACAAAGAGATTGCATGGCAATAAGTAATCACAACTTTTTCAAAACAGACTTCTCTTCGGTGCTTTCAGCATAGAGTTTTGACTTAAATTTTTACTGCAATAAAGCTGTATTAAGTCAACATTTATTCAATTTCTCTGTTATACTTCAATTCAGATAAATCAAAATTATGCATGAAAACTGAACAAAACCGTACACATTTATTTGTTAGAATACACAACAGTATCATTACAAAAACAAAACATCAAAGCTCGAAGCAGAACAACTTAAAATACTAGCTAAGCCTAAGCATAGTAGCATTTAAGTGTTTAGGGAAAAAATAGTTTGTACTTTGTTGCGTGTGTTGAGATAGAATAGCTGATACCTTCACTTACTTCAGGCTTCGCATGGAGATTCATCATTGTGGGAATGGATGGTCCATATATGTCAGCATCAAGCAAACCGACCTTAAGCTGAAACTCCTTGGCAAGTGCTACAGCAATGTTAACTGCAAGAAAACAAGTAGCAAGACTAAGGGGAAATTCTGATGTAACAAGCAACATGCCACTCTGTTTCTGCGTGAGCACCTTAAGTTTACCAACTTAATTCAGTTCAACTCGATCGAGCACAAGTTTGGTTCACACCAGTGAGCATCGACTACCAATTTAAGGACCATGACAATCGTTAACCTTCTTGCCACTACATAGGATGTAAAAGCAGAAATTATGCCCCTAAACCATTGGCATCAAGCTGCCCAAGCCCCTCAAATCAGGCACTTAATCGACAATATCATAAGTCTAGGGGAAGTCTAGCACCATTTCTACTTCAAGATAGCTAATGGGAAATATCTTAAGTGTAGCACATTTCTACTTCAATGTGAATTACCAAATCTTCTTTTTTTAGACTGAATTCCCGAATCCTAATGCCCAGTCCGTTCAACTTTCTGCACTAATAAATTTGAAAATAACAGGAGAACAAAAGAGAACCAGCAGTGGTGGACTTGCCGACGCCGCCTTTCCCGGAGGCTACGGCGATGATGTCGCCTACGCCGGCGATCGAGGGGGCGCCCTTCGCGGCGGCGCTGTAGCATCTCCTACCACCAAGCAAGCCCTAGGGGGAAAAAGAACTAATGAAACGCAAATCTAGAGAAAATACGCTGATTTTTCGGATTCTTGGAGCCATACGGTCAAATGGGCATGGAAAAGCTGCAAATTTGGAGGGGATTCTTGGGAAAGGCTGGAAATTTTGGCAGGAATCGAAAAGTTCTAGTCTCACCGAGCGAGAGGCGATCCGGAGCATCGAGAAGAGATAGTCTCAGGATAGTGAGGCGGAGAAGGCGGCGGCGGCGGAAATCGCGAGTTCGCGAGGTTGAGGTCAGTTGCAGTCGTTCGTGAGAGTGCAGCCGGATCCGCATGCCCGGATGCATGCCTCACTACCTCTCGAGCCATCCGATCGCAAATCAACGCCTCGGATCGACGAAGAAGCGCCTAGGTCTCATTTTTTTCAATTGGAATTGCTATTCATCTACCACGATGGTGTGCCACCTGACCGTCTTCTCCGTCTCCAATGAGGCCAAACGCAGGCAAACACTATTTCAAACAAAATTGGCTTTACCTCAGCATAAAATTAAATACATACAAGTGCCACCAGCTCCACCTAAGTCAGCTTACCACCATCGATTGACCCTTGTCCAACACCCCATCATCGATGCCTCTTTCTTTTTCTTATATTAAGAAGATGTGTTAGAGAGGCTGACACCTGTTGCCAAAAATGATGACAAAGAAAGGAGAAGGAGGCGTGAGGGAGGATGCTATCGAGGCGATGGTGTGCAAGGAGGATGAGGAGGAAACGCACGAGAGGATGAGGAGGGTGCGATATAGCTTTGGCTACCCTCACGGGTGCCAGTGAGGTGCCGCATGAGCAATGATGTGGTGTTGTATCGGTGATTTAGGGTTTGAGTATTTGGGCTCAACTGTATCTGGTTGAAGCGGTGATGGATACCTCCACCTTGATCATAAGAAGACGATGATGAAGAGAACTATGGGTGTTTGATTTAGATTGGAGGGCTACGAATTTCGACTGGTTTGTTTAAGAGGAATAGTCAAATGATGTAATCTTTGCAGAAACAAATACACACTCTATAAAACTTATAATGATTCATTATAATATTATCTTAGAATTTCTCATATGGTTCGAGTTCTCTATACAGATATTGTACTTCTTCATTTTCTGTGTGCAGTGATGCAATTCCCCAAGAATAGATCAATTCCAACGTAACCAAGGTGCTGGAACTTTTGCTATGTCTACAACACATATTTATGTGCGAATTAACCTAATACATGTACATTAAAACCCTATTTGGAACATAGAAACTTTTTTCAATACCCGTGAGAATTGAATTATTTACTGTAAAATTTCTATAAAATTCTTGCGTTTCAAATGGGCCTAGAGATATTTGTAGGCAACCAATCCAAGTACGAGCCATCTAGTTTTCCAAGTTTGAGTTTAGCCCTGCCTGGCCAAGCCTATATATCAAGCTCTCCAAGGTCTGCGTGGTTGAGCACGGCTGGACCTGATATTTAATTAAATAATATAATTTTCAATATATATTTGTGCATTTTATTCATCCAAAATCATTATAAACTAAAAACTAATAAATATACTTTTATCGTGGTTTTTTTGACTCGGGCTGGCTTTGGGCTCCAGGTATGTCGTCGGGGCGGCCGTGCTCGAGCCTAACGAAAACTTTGAGGTCAGTCCTAAGCTCGGCACAGAGAGGCATTTGAAAAACTCTAGTACAAATGCACCCTAAATATTATCCCTTTCCATATTTTTTTGGGACGGGTGTTTTTTTGAGTTGAACAGGACATCTCAACCGATGCCCCTGCTCCAATATTTATTGAAACCGAGTCTCACAGTTTTAGCTCCGTACATAGCAAAGGTCTGCTTCGAACGGCTTCAGCTTATTTAAATCAGAAACCACTTAAAACGCATTGGTTTCTAATTTTAATTTATTTTAGTTTTTTAGTTTTTTTTCATATTCCTTTGTATCGACCATGATGATTCAATGGTTTTTCTCAAAATTTTCTATTTTTCTTATTTTTCAGAAAAAATAATAGCCGCTATAATACAATTTCATCCCGCAGCAAAAGGACGAAGCTTTAAGCCGTTTTGAGCTGCCTTGTACACCCCATTTCTTTTTTTCCCTCATTTCTAGATCTTGGTTAACATCTCAAACATTATTGATACATAACAAACATGACAAGTTCTCCATATATTCCTCTCCTGGGTTTATATTTTATCTTCATGGAGAGGGTATGTTTTTTGGACTGTATTTTATAGCTAAAATTTTTGAATTCCGAACTGTTCGCGAGAGACAGTACGCAGAGGGAAATAGTCATATGCGATTTTGGTCGGTATAGTTTGTACTACCATTTATCTGTAGACCCCGCCTTAAAAAACGCACCGTTTAAAAGCTAGGTACAGTAGCATAAGCCAAAAACTACAGGCCATAAGTGCTAAAGAACCCACCCCATTTCTTCGCTTCTATCTTCCTGTTTTCTTCATTCCAATCTCTTCTCTTGTCGTAGGGGTGGCACAACCCTCCGTGACTGGGCCTCGCAACTGGCCCAATATGTAATAGGCCTAATAGTATAAAGGAATGTACCAATGTACCTCTACATTATGTAATTATTAAGGAGTAGAATGGTAATTTTCCATCCTACCCCACTCATATATATAAACCCCAAGAGAGGCATGAGGGAACAGGATCACTCATTTCCCACATATCGTCTCTCTCTGTTGATTCTCCTCTTCTAGTCCCCCTCTACTGTTTCGTCTCATCTGTAGCCACAACATCTCCTATAGCTTCTTCCTTCAGATGTCTCATCACTTTGTACTTCTTATTGTTAATCCAAAATCTAGCTATGTACTCGTAAATAGAACTAATGTGTAATTGAAAGATATCAGAAATTTGAGACCAAATAACCTTAGCCACCACACAATCAAACAAAAGATGATTAAAATTTTCATTTATTCCAAATTGCAGGGATATAAATTGAAGTTAATAATAACATGCAAAGATTCTGAAGAGTAAACCCCATTGCTTTCATGATGCCAAATCAGAGCATCATTTTCCTCAGTTAAAACAATATGCTGGATAGCATTTTCCAACTCATACCACCTTAACATCATCTCCTCAGAGAATGACCTCCTAAATGAGCATTTAACCTGACCCATCCAAAATCTCATGAATAGTTTTTCCCTTCTCATTGTCAATAACATATAGGTCCCAGAATTGGACAGCTAGAGGAGAGGTTCCTAGCCAAATGCCTTTCCAAAACCTAATTTTCTTCCCGTCTCCAACCATCCATCTATACCCAAATTTTATAGCCTTAGCAGCCAGAGCACCCCTTTCCAAAAATTGAGAAGCATTCATCTCAGAGTGACGGGTGCTTTGTACTGCTAATTTTTTTTGAAAGAAAATAGTGTTGGAAATTAAGAGAGTGTTGGCGTATGTATGGTATATATGTATGTAGGCATTTTGCACACACTTTTCCCGCCATCTATTGCATTCTGCCATCAAATAGCGGTTTCCACCTGATATGTTCCCTTGTTTGTATCAATCGTATGTCCCCAACTTAAATAATCCTTAATTAGCATTGTGGAGGATGTTTTTATAAGCTCAAAGTTTTTCTTTTGCAACTTATAAGCTCTAAGGTATTCGTATTGGCTGCGTTGATATCTTTTAGATGAAAATCAATATTAATGGCTGAAAGAAATGATTTTTAGAATAAAAACGCAAACGGTAGGAAAAATAAAGAATAGATGCATGTGCAAGGCAGGAGTTAGAGGAGTAAAAAACCTGTTTCGAGAAACTGGATATTCATAGTGACTTCTGCCTTCTCCAAACAGAAACCAATACGAGTGCCACTAAGTAACGCATCCTTCTTTGTGCGCACGAAACCTATCCAGTACGTTAAGATAGATGCACGTGTAAAACGAGAGTTAGAGAAATAAAAAACTATTTTAAAAACTAAATATTTATATTAACTTCTAACTACTCTAAATAAAAATCAATATGAACGTCACTGTGTAACTCATCCTTCTTGATGCACACGAAACCTATCCAGTGCACCAACATTTGATAGGTCAAATATGCATGCTTGCATGTTCCACGCAATTGCTAGTCGATCTGTACTGCTTGACATATATAAAGTAACTAAGTTTTGGAACCAACAAAAGCTAGTGCATAATTCGAAGCAATCCTTTCTCATGTCGACCGTACGTGTGGAAGCAACAGTACGCACTGAAATGCATGGCAAATCGGCATGCAAAAGCTCGACAAGCATCATGAGATTAGAGATTCCCAGCTGCAGCTAAATGATAAACAATTAAGCTCGTGGCTCATGTGTGATTAGCCAAAAGCGCAGGCGTATGCCTTTCGCAAGTCGTTGTTATACATGTACAGACCTGTTTATAGCAAGGAATCGAAACTAAGCTGCTTAAAAAAGGGTATCAAGGAGCTTTTCGAGCCTGCAACAAAAGCTAGCAGGAACCAGCAGCGAAACGTCTGCTAGTCAACACCGATAATACTAGCTAGTATGTACGATTGAATGACAAGAAAAAACAAGTACTGATCAAACACAGATGGAAGTTAATTAGTTAGTTCCTAACTAATTAAAGCAGTAAATAAAGCTGTTGGAACGTGTGTGACGTTAACACAAGACTTGGACCCGACCCCATCAAGAGTATACGTCATCGGTCGATCACTTTGGCGAAGACTGTTTTTTTCCAACATATATATTTTCTCGACAAATTCCCACTACTGTACACAACATGACACGTACACAGGTGGTTCATCTCTATATATTTGCATGCATTCTTACGGCAAGTTATCTCATTGCACTTACACGAGAAAGGTAGGCAAGATCGCGAGCTCCATCTCACTACAGAGATCGATCGATCCCTAGCTAGCTTGCTACACAAACAAGCACACAAATTTTTTTCCTACACATATACAAGTTTAGAGAAGAGAACTACAAGCTAAGCTAGCATGGGGTTGCTCAAGTTTCTCTGTGCCTTGGTGGTAGCAATTCTTGTGATCATGTCAGCCAGAGGCCTCGGTGCTGTGGCGACGAGGCCACTGCACGACGCAGACACGGCGGCGTTGGTCGGTGAACACGGTGGCCGACGGTTGGTGGGAACGCCGACGACGAGTACGGTGTCGAAGAGCTCTGAACATTCCAATTATACGAACGACCCCAACATCCATCATTGATCCATTTTCGCTAATCTTGAGAGGTCGAGCAGCTAGCGATCGATATATGGCTCTGCTTGAACTTAATATATGTGTGACTCAATCTCAAAATACCCCAAGCATAAAGCTATCTAGCTTGAAAATATAAAGGTGCATGCGCCTATATATAGCATCTACATATATGTATAAGAATATATGTGTGTCGTTGGTTTTAGTTTTCGATAAGATACATGCATGCATATGCATGGGCAGATTAAGTAGTCACGTAGACACAGCGATGAGTACAGATATATGATATGTACGTATGTTTAAGGGTTAATTTGTATGGTTTGAGATATTTGACATGAATTTACTTGATCGAGTTATTTTGGTTCCATGTAATTAATAATGCATGTTGTAACCTGCTATGTACATACTAGCTTGTTTGCTACAACCAATACAAGAACTCTATCTACATCATATTTCTACATATGTGGTTTTTTTAATGTTGTTGTGGTACTTAGAGCAACTCCAGCAGTAGCCCTCAAAACAGGGCCTCTACTTTTCATTTGAGGGCTCCCCCTACTTTTGAGGGCTCTGTTTTCTGAGCTGCACTCCAGCAGGAGCCCTCAAAACAGGGCCCCTACTTCTCAATTCACTCTATTTCCTCACACACTATATGCATATGTATGAGACAAAAGCACAATACATAATAAAATATTTATGATTTCACAATGAGGGACAATATTTAAATATATGAATTCAAATACGAATATTCAAATTTAAATTCAAATTTATTCCGAATTTAAATTGAAAGCACAAAGTTCATCACATAACATTCAAATTTGTTTCAAATTCAAATACGAATATTCAAATTTATTCCGAATTTAAATTGAAAGCACAAATATGAATTCAAATACGAATATTCAAATTTAAATTCAAATATGTTCCGAATTTAAATTGAAAGCACAAAGTTCATCACATAACATCCAAATTTAAATTCAAATTTGTTCCGAATTCAAATACGAATATTCAAATTTGTTCCGAATTTAAATTGAAAGCACAAATATGAATTCAAATACGAATATTCAAATTTAAATTCAAATATGTTCCGAATTTAAATTGAAAGCACAAAGTTCATCACATAACATCCAAATTTAAATTCAAATTTGTTCCGAATTCAAATACGAATATTCAAATTTGTTCCGAATTTAAATTGAAAGCACAAATATGAATTCAAATACGAATATTCAAATTTAAATTCAAATATGTTCCGAATTTAAATTGAAAGCACAAAGTTCATCACATAACATCCAAATTTAAATTCAAATTTGTTCCGAATTCAAATACGAATATTCAAATTTGTTCCGAATTTAAATTGAAAGCACAAAGTTCATCACATAACATTCAAATTTAAATTCAAATTTGTTCCGAATTTAAATTGAAAGCACAAAGTTCATCACATAACATTCAAATTTAAATTCAAATTTGTTCCGAATTCAAATATGAATTCAAATTTGTTCCGAATTTAAATTGAAAGCACAGATGTTCCACAAAAAACGAGGAAAGCTGAAAAATGAGGGCTGGAGTAAGGGGCCCCTAGGAATGAGGGGTGGGAGGTTGATTTGAGGGCCTCCTCAAATTTGAGGGCTCTAGTAGGGGCTCTGCTGGAGCTCGTTTTTTGGCTCAAGCCCTCAAATTTGAGTTTTGAGGGCTCAAGTAGGGGCCCTGCTGGAGTTGCTCTTACTAATAGAAGTCTAATTAATCAATACCTTCTTGCTCATTGAAAAGTTAATGTAGCTCAAGCATATGTTTGTGTGATTGATTATTGCTCCAATCAATTAGCTGCTGGTCACTGTATCTAAACTTATAGAATTTAGGGATTGTATGTAAAAGCAAGATGAAGTACAATAATAGCTGGAAGTATCTACTAAACCAGGTTCTGAAATCGCCGAGAATCAGCCGGTAACTAGAACCGGCATGGTTCCGATTTCAAGAACCATGGGTCTTGTTCAACGAACCCCAAAAACACCCATTTTGACCCCTTCTTCTATTCAAATACTTAATTATATTTTTTTCTTGTTGCTTAGATCCCAAAGAAGAAATTATGGAAAAGAACTCAAGTTTCAAATTCAAGAAACCAAATTGGGCCAATTAATTTTGGTGCGATCATGGAAACCATTTTGCACATGAAAATTTCCACAAAAAATGCAGATGTACTTTGCAGTTTACTTTACCTGTGTATACAATTTCAAATTCAAACTCAATCTATATATGTTGAAAGTAAAAGAGGAGAAAATTCTGCCAAATGGTACTCAAAAGGAAAATGGGAAAAGAAAAGGACAAATGTACGTTACTATTCATGGCCCTTTTTCTGTTTCCTCAAACATATATAATTTGATTTTGAAGCAGAAATTTAAAAGGATGCTACAATATTCCGTAGACAAATTGATAGACTACATAATCATTTTTTCAAGATTTTTCATGTTGATTTGGTGTTGATCGAAATTATTTTCATGATTGATATGTAACGGACTAATCAGTTTTCCTTGCTAAAGCTACTAGCAATAGCAGGCTAGCCATATATAGCAAAAAAAAATTTGGAAAAAAGATAACAAATATTATTGTTCATGCACGCACACTCGATCTTCCTGCTCAATTAATTTCATCGCCATCGCCAATCATGAAAAACCATAAGAGTAAAAAGATTAAACCTAGCAGTGCGACAATGTCAGTGTAAAAACTTTTTTGATGACAAAAATGTCTCTTCCTAAAGAAAAAAGGATGAGAAAATTATGTAGGATGGCACGCCCACTTGAGGAATGAGCTGAGGAAACACGGGAAAATTAAATATAGCATACATAGATTGTGGTATGAAAACTTTTACATCAAAAACTTCAGAAAATAATTATATATGTATAAATTTCGATATGGAATTGCATCTGATCGATTAATCCAGCTAAAAATGCACATACAATTTATACAACACATACATCACATAGGCATGAAAAGTTTTGCGCGCAGCTCCTTAAGAGCTGGTTTGGAAGGCTCATTCTCCATCAGAATTTATGTAAATGAGCCAGGATATATATTAGTTTAAAATTCTGATTCATTTATATGAATCTTGACTGAAAGTAGGCCTCCTAAATAAAGCCTAAATGTCTACGTACGGTACCGCTCGGTTAGATTGAAATAAGTTGGCTTATGACTAAAATTGCGATGTAGCCGGCTAAAATTTTACTGTAGCTGTTGTTGGCTTATTTATCGTAAATAAATTTAAAAAAATTAAAAATGGAAAAAAATAAATTAGCCTATCACGGATAATACAAACGAATACAAAAAAACCAGCAAAAAAGCTAAAAAGTCAGAAAAAATAGAATTTATAAATAGTAAAAAATAAATTAAAAGTTAAAGTCGAAATGAAGCACCATCGATCGACGAGTGGGAGACTGGTGCGAGGAGGCTGAAGCACCACGCATGTCCTAGCGGCGGCTGCTGCAGCCTGCATGCTTCGACACGCACGCCGGCTGGTGGCTCGGTCGGCGGTCCGTCCGTACCGAGATAGATAGCCAACGAGACCAAAAGCCGCGCGAAAGCGCCATGCATGCAAAGCGCGGCGATTTTTTTTTTCTCTTGGGTTTGTCGCATCTCTCTCTTGAGGGCCTGTTTTTTGCGTTGCAGCGCTGTACGTACGTGCATGCTATGTTACGGATTATGATGCTGAGTTACAGAGGATTTTACTGATCACAGTAGAACACTTTTTTTAGATAACCGTAATATAAAACCCTTAATCTGTTACACTTCTAAAATGTATATATTGGGCTATCAACAATATAACTAGAAATTATACATGAAAAGTGCTTTTAGAAAGCTATAGCAATGTAAATGCAACTTAAGGCTTTAATTTTTGTAAAAAAGGCAAACTAAATAGGCCCTAATAGGACCTATATATAGAACTCTGAATTGATGGGTTGATTAACCGGAAATGCTAAAGTTTAGCACATGATGCCATCTATCATTAGAACGATTGAAAAAGAGGCAATGATGCTCACTCTTGAGGGTTAAAAAATCATCAGTGTTAATTAGACGGCAAAGAGAAAGATCTATGCTGCCGATTGTAGTAGACTCAGATTATAATGGTGCAAAAAAACAGTTATAGATATGAGAGCTATTACAATTGTATAAGAAATAAAATTATATATTTTAATTGTAAGCATTTGAGGTGTATACATATAAAAGATCATTAGAGCTGTATAAGAAGTACATATTTATAACTGTGCATGTTGCGCAAAAAGTTTGGCTAGCTTTTCTTGAAAATACCTTCAAAAGAATACCAAAAGTTACAAGGAACTCCATGGATAATAGATCTTCCCTGGGCAGGACCGCTAACCGGAGATGGTTTTGAGTGAAACTGAGCTTGCTCTTTGTACCTACGTAGGTTGAACACTGTGGAGCGTCTAAGGTGCACGGGGATTTCGATCACCGGTGATGCCACCTGTCGATCAAGCATGCTCCAGTGATGTAGCCAGGTCTTAAAATTTATAGGATCAACTATTATAAAATCTTTAGAATTTTATGAACTTATAGATAAATATTAGTATTAATTAAGTATTTTGTAAAAATCTATAGAATGTAAAAAGTTAGCTACATCACTGCTTCAATGGCCTCCAGTTCCAGCGGTATTGTGATATTATCTATGTCCCTTGACGACGAGAGGCATTGACCTAAGCTCGTTGACTTGCGCTTGAGGACAAATGGAATAAGATGCAGAGCTAGAGCTAGCTTACGCTAAGCCACAGGCCCACAGCTTCAGTCATATAGCTTTAGCCATAGATTAGCTTTCATTCTGTTCGTGCTGGCTTCTAAAATTCTAAAAATTATTTTTTACAGTAAATATTTTTTTATATTACTTAGTTTTCAAATAATATATCTTTTTAAGGCTGGGTCTTCTAGTCGATTATAGTATATACTATAATGACTTTATTTATATTAGTTAAAATCACACACAAGTATTTTTCTATAAGCTATTACTATTCATAAATCAAAGCAAAACTATCAACAAAAACAAATATAAACGCCCCCTTCATTTGTGCGATCTATAAAGACAGAGTACGTAAATCATGTGGCCAAACTGTTGTACGTCCCGAAATTACCATCTCGATACGTAGGTGGTGGGACAGGAACTAGGAACCCAAGTGTGACGACTTGATTTTGCCAGCAATGTTCGTCACCGTGGTCGGCAGCGCCACGAAACGACGTGACTGAAAAGTATTAAAGCCGCGGGCTACTTGACGAACCCAACTTACTCGCTCAGTAGCATGGAGTCTCCCACTAAGCAACAAAACAACTTTAAAACACTACGGCTCCGAGCCGTCGGTTTGACTTGAAACCTGATTACCCTTCAAATGTGTATCCAAATAGCCGGAGAGGTCGTGCCCCCCACGTCAATACACGGTCCACGAACATTAAGCACAACACTAACAAAAACAGGTCTACACTTGGGGGGAAAATCAGCTAATTGTGGCAAACATAATCAACCAGGGCAGTTCTGCTCCATTCAAGAAATCTACAATATACAATAGAAAACTTCCCCACAAAAAAAATACACTTCACTGAAGGGTAACACCAGCTTTGTACACAAAAACAGAAACTTCAAACAATTGGACCCACTACCAGCTACCCGAAAGCAATATGGAAAACGAAGGGGGGAAAGAAACTTCATACATACATCGAACACGCTGAAAGATTTCAGCCAGAATTCCGGGTAAAAGCAAGAAAAAAATGTTATTAACAATAAGAAAAGATATGATTTCTCGAATCCAGTATGTAATATTCTTCGGAACACTATGGCATCTGCTGAACCATCAACAGGTCATTGGAAAGCTTAACAAAAACACTCAATACTATCTTCTCGTATTCCATTGCAGGAAAAAAATTCTCAGAATTTCAGGTATCGTCAACCTGAGAATGGAAGACAAAGCTTGGAAATGTAGTGGTGATGTCCCTGCCGAAAGTTGACATGATTAGTCTGTGAATATAGAGTAGGCAAAGAACAACAGAAGGAATGGAAATGTTAAGGGATAGACTGAATTCAAGCAATGAAACTATTTTCTCATGCCTCCAAGGAAAAATAAAAATTCTGAAAAGGATAACAGATGACTATATGCTGCTTTAATATATCCCTTTGAATCTAGCACACTACCACAAGCTGGCTTGGATGAAACTGAACCATTAGCACTTACTAGTCTAATAGTCTTGTCACGTTCATGACCGCATGTGCCTTGAGCAACAAATATGGCATATTGTAATAAGTCATGAATTTAAATGAACTCTTCATATATAAGAACCAATGCACTGAGCCAGCATACTCTCCAGTCTCCACTATATTAAAATATCATTTAAATAATCCGTGTCGTTTCATATTCTGTTTGCCAGTTTTCAGTATCTGAGCATTATAACATTCTTTTTTACTTCATGAGATAAGCGTTGTTTAACACTCAGCTCTGTGAGATACCGTATGAGTAATTTAACAAAAAATTTCAAAGATAGTTCCTACTATTCTTCATTCAAGAACAATCAACTAAACCATAAGCTCATAGTATCATTCACGGAGTGTTAAGACAGCTCCAGATGGGACATATGTAAATGATCAAGTGAAAAGCAAATAGAGTTAAGTATGTACAAACAAGTTAGCATATCTTACTTGAGGTATTGGAGTGTCATGTTCTTCAGTAAAGAGGGATGCCTGAGAACTAGATTACGCCATTCTTCTTTGTCAATTTTCCCATCATGTTTTGTGTCCGCCTCCTCGAAAGTCTTGTAGCGAGAGAAGAAAACAATTTTAACAGAATAATACATCTAGAGGTCAGTCAGTTTGTGCAATGTGCTAAGGAAGCATTTGTTCGACAATGCACTGGTATAAAGCTAACTTTCTGCAAAACAGCTTTAATAGCAAGCATTGGCACTATGACTTGACTCTAAAGTACATTACCTAAATCAACAATGAAAACGAAACAAGTAGTACTATTAGCTTTAGCCAAAGCCATTTGCAAGCCACTACATTATCTTTGGTATTAGAACAAATACAATATATTGAATGTATCAATTAAAATAAATACTGTATACATCAACTTTAAAACTTTGATCAATTAAGGGCCAGATATGTTAATGAAAGACGGCCTCCATTTAGCGCAACATCAGCAAAATCTCGCGTACAGAACAGAAAAAGGAAATGGTGCTCATCATGATTGAATAGAAAGATTCTACATGGGAAAATACATAGCCAGACTAGTATGTGAAAAGTGAACAAATCAAGTGCACCTTATCAATGATGCTCTCTATGACTTCATCTGAAAGATTCATTCCTGACTCAGCAAGTGTAGCAACAACCATTTGCTTAACCTAATAGCCAAACGAGGAAATGATTAGGATATAACATGGGAAAGAAGATGAATGAATTTTTGCACAAAGGAGCCTAAATAATAACCCAGCACAATAATTTGGCTTAAATAAGAAAGATATTCTTCCTCATTCATGAGCAAAAAGGATGTAACATAAGTTCAAAAATTATGCCAAATTTTGCCTTTTTATTTATAAATCCATTTGTCAACAAACTAACGATATACAGATCAGGGCTGCAGATGGTATAATATCAATTCGAACACAACTGTGATTCATGTATACCAAATACGCTGAATCTGAACTTTGAACTATCCTAACTAGTGTTTCAGAAAGTGGTGTTAGATAGTAACCAGCTGCTTACCACCTGCACCAGACTTATCAGTGTCAACCAGTATATGACTTTTGACAATACCTGCTGGAATTGGGTTGATTGTATAGTATTTTTTGGAGATATGTGATAATTAATTGATTAGGAAGATAAATGGAACAAAAAAATTTGTGAAAATGCAAAGGGGGGGAAAAGAGAAGAAACTGAGTTAACCGGAAACCAAATGGAAAGTGCCTGCTTTCCAGCATACAAGCCAAGACCAAGATTATTAAATATACGATAAATGAAACCTTGATCCTAATCAAAATGTTAAATTCACATATTACATGCTGATTGTTAAGGGTATTAGAGTCATTTCCTGATGTCCTAGGATTTCCATGTATTCACTATATATTGTCCCTTTGGGCCTCAATACAATTCAACCTCTATTCAATCTTACATAGTATCAGAGCCTAAGTTTTAGAACCTAGCTCCAGCCGCCGCCCCCGGGAGGAGTGTGCTCCTCCCCTGGGGGCGGCCACCTCCTTCCGCTTCTCATCGGCGTGCCCGCGCAAGCGTCTCCAGCCGCCTCCTCTAGCCAGATCCGGCCGGATCTAGCTCCCTCCCAACTCCATTGTCGCCGAATATGGTGGCTCCTTCGTCAGGCCACCGTTGCGCCCATGTCGCGCCTGTGTCAGGCCGACGCCGCCTTGGATCCGGCCGCCGCCGTCTACCGCTTTGGCCGCCGCGCACGCGCCCGCCCCAGATCCGACCTCTCCGTCACCGAATCCGGGAACCCCAAGCCAGATCCGTGCCTGCCTCTGCTCTGCCGACCGCGCCGACCGCCGTCCCGCTCGAATCCGGGCTCCCCGTTGTTGGATCCGGCCATCTCCGCTGTCACCACACCGCCCCAGCTCGGATCCGGCCTCGCCCCGCCCGGATCTGGCCGCCTCCACGTCGGATCTGGCAAGCATGAGGTCGGTTGGCTCTGCTGGCGCCTGGATCCAGGCACCTCGACGCCGCCTCCTTCGGCCGCCGCCGCCGCGCCCGTGCCTCTGCGCCCACGCCACTGCCAGCCCAGGCCTCCGAGCTCGATCCGCCACGCCTCCTGCTACTGCTCAGGCCGTCGGAGCCTACGGTTGGCCTCCACCTTCGCCGGCCGGTCCCCTCCTCGCAACTAGCCACCACCGCCCCAGATCCGGCCGCCCCCGACGCCGCCCATACCATGCCACACCGCCTTCACCTCCCGGCCCCCGCGCCGTGCCTGAACCGCCGTGTCTCGGCTGCCCAAGGCACTGGAGTCGGGTGGGGGCGTGGAGGTGGCAGAGAAATGAGGGGAGGTGGCGGTGGTGGGGATGGGGATTAGGTATTTGTGTTGGCCGGGGGGAACAGGAAAGTGGAGGTAGCCGAGAGCACACATTGACGTGTCGGAGCTGAGGATGCTAGAATCCACTGCCTTGCTTTTGAGTCCTTTTCGTTTTAAGTCTTCCGTTGCGTCTATCCAAGTCCGTTGCCATCTCTCTATCAATTCATCAAAGCCATGCGAGTCCACAAATTTCTTGTTAGTCAGCCGACTGCTTTGCTAGCCACAGTTTTATCCTTTCAAATGGGTGTGGTCCTCTCCTTCCTTTGGTATAGCTACAGCCGCCACTTTTCTCTTTGAGCCACTGCAAATCGTAGAAGTCATTATGATGACGTTGCTTCTCTTTGAGCCGTCGCCCCAAGCTTGTAAGGCCACTGCGCATCTTCTGCACTGCACCTTCGTTGCGCTTCTTGTGCACTACACCGTCACCATCTTAGGCTTCGATCTGTGCCGCTATGCTTCTATCTCCTTCTTCGGCTTGATTTGACAATTCTCTCTACCTGTGTTACCTTCCACATCATTTTCGTCATGTTACCGTGGTCGACTTTACTCCCGCTTACCTCTACTTTCCCAGCCCCTACACTTTGTGCTTTCTAGGCTATTACACGATTCCGGATGGTTGGTACTCAACACAATTTTCCAAGAGTCGCACGCTATGACGATATCTTCAAGACTTGAACTTAAGATTTTTCTTCTTCTCTATTTTAGTGTAAACCCTTCCAAATGCAATGCTATTCCATATGACTTGCATTTGAGGGGGTTTAAGGGTATTAGAGCCATTTCTTGTTGTCCTAGGGTTTCCATGTATTCACTATATATTGTCCCTTTGGGCCTCAATACAATTCAACCTCTATTCAATCTTACACTGATTAGTAAAATACCTCTTGTCTTTCAATGAAGCCTTGTTGCTTGAGATCATATAGCTGGAAAGAAACTGCAAGGATTTTAGAGTCAACTATGTAAGGTTTTTTTTTCACTTGCAACAATTAAGATAAAAGCAGGAGGATGTAGAAGAAAAGGGCATGAACATATGCCAAAAAAAACATGCAATTGGCTTATTTTCTATGCATCACAGACTCACAGTGCACTATCAAACAAGCAGAGAGAGTTACAATCCATAAGAATATTTTCTCCAAGAAAGACCATTCTCAGATAGCATCAAAGAACTCGAAAAAGAAGAAAATTTACAGGTGATTTCTCAGGGATATCATGAACCTTTTGTGCTGTTTTAGACCTATGTCCATTGAGATGAATAGAAAATTACATGCATTCACACATGTCAGAGGTTATAGGCAGATAAGCATAAACATGGTACAATGGTGTTTGTATATTATACATGCCTGGGGTCAGAAGAATCCTAATAGTTATTAGCATGATCAACATAAATCAACTAGACAGGTTGGTAGAATGTCTCATGGCATAGTTTCCATTATAATATCAAAACTACAATTACAAATTCCTTAAGGGCTGCTATTGCGAGATGTGAATTAATCACGCTACATAGCAGCGCCATGTTACTAGTTTTCTCCTTGTGACGTTGCAGCTAGTGTTTACATTTTGTCAGCCATCATTAGTAACCAATGAATAAAATTTGTTCTGCAGAGTGGAGGTGACTAGATATCACAATGATAAACACAAGAGTTGTTTTTCTATATTGAATTTGTTACTTACTACAAAATATAAATAGTTATGCAATTAGCATGTTGAAAAAAATTTGCAAGGTAAGAAATTGGAAGTAGCATTTGTGAGATAGTAACATGTTTAATGCTGTTTAGAGTTCGTTATTCATTTTTGTTAGATATTCCATACATGTACCTGTGTCACCCTCAGAGTAATAAAATTTTCTATTAATCTACTGCCTTATTTGGAGTTAAACTAACTATGCAAATGTCCTAAATTTTATTGTAAACTTACAGTCAATTTTCTCATCAAGAGGAGCATTTGGATGAAATACTGAGAGTGCACGGGCAAATTCTTCGAATTCTAGAATTCCATTGTGTTTTGTGTCAAATAAATCAAAAACCTGCAATAACAGGGAAAATGTTGAGGGAAATGCATTATCATATTAACAGAAATCAAATTATGTACCAACATCATTCTCACTTGACTGTTTCTTTTATGTAGAGGATATTTATTGATAGATGAATGCTACAGGCATCAATAATATTACAAAGTCTGACTAAAGGGTGTGGTAGGTGAGTGCCATTGTGCCAATGGTTTGGATGTGAGCAATTGGGTGCAGAATTTATGTAAGAAATTGTTAGCACATAAAGTCTTATGCTCTTGGTATTTATAGCTTCAATACACCCTTACGATCACAACTTCCAATAACGTGGATAATTTTGCTTCCAACCCTAGCCAATAATACCGATACATACACGTACTTGCTTCCAAGTCATGTAAACAGAATCATGGAGAAGCTGTCGAAGATATTACTAAACTAATTTCATGATAGCACAAGGTTTGAATATTGTCAGAATCTTAGTTGCATTACAATATATCTCGTAGTAGGTAAAGTCATATTATTCCCCAAAAAGCACCACCTTCTGTCAAGTACTCCTCTAAGGAAGGGTATACCAAGTGGGCAAAGGGAAGCAAATAGCAGCTTACAGGGATGTTTGATTAAATGATATAGAACTTCATGTTTCAGTTAGACAGGCAGAAACACTGCATTTCTGGATAGATGAATAGACATGGCTTAAGACATATCCCAAAAAAACCCCAGACCATTCCACAACTACAAGTAGGTATTTGGTGCATATCACTCATGATTCCTACAGGGTGTTGAGCAGTGTGTTCTCTATTGGGCACCTCAAGATCCCAAGAATATGCCAAAAATGAAAGAGAGACTCCATAGAAATAATATTAGAATACAAAAGAGCAGAACGGCATTTTCATCGTACAAACAACAACACAGGCGTAATGTAGACTTACACGATCAGCGAATAAACTCTCCTTCTTACTGGTCTTGAAAAGCGCCAACTGAAACTCCTCCTGCACCATGTCAATGCGCAAGCATCACAACCCAGGTCATTCATCACTTATCAGATATGCACACATACACCGACAAAACTACATTGTTTTTGACTTTTTAAAAAAGAGGGCGTTTACCCACTGACCTTGTTGATCAGTCCGTCATCTATCACGGCGCTGCTAATCTTCTTGAACAGCTCGTACAATGCTTCGACCTCGCTCACGCTAACTGCATGCGCACGCAGATCACCCAATGCTGCCGTAATTACATGTCGCGGGACGAGCATGACACAATGAATTAATAGCAGCAAGAGAATTAGCAGAGTGGACGTACACACGGTCTCCCTGGCGAGGACTTCAGGATCCTCTAGGCCCTTGGGCTGCTTGAGATCGAGGTCGCAGCACTTGAGGAGCACGCCGAAGAGCTGCTTCGCCCCCTCGAGACACTGCAACATGGTACCGCTGCTCCTCTTCTATGCGCCACAACCATGCATCAGCGCCCGTTCCTGCAGGGTGGGAGCCGCAATCCGCAGGCCTAATCTCAAATCAGGACCCTGCGAACGGAGAATTGGAGCGGATTTGGACGAACGACGCGGATTCTACGACAAGGGTTGGCGGTGCGGAGCGGAGGAGGGGGAGCAGTGCGTGGTCGGCCGTCGGGTGGGTTCCGGTCGCCGCCGCCGTCTTCGCTGTCAGCCGGTGGTACGATTGGAATGGATTGGATTGGGGAATTTGGAGGATGAAATGGAGGTCTTGGTGTTTATTTTCCCCCGGGATTTCTTTCCTTTTTCTCCGTGTTTCCTCCTTCTTCTTGTTTTTTTTTTTTTTGACGCCCTCCTGTGTGTTTCCGTTGTTGTGTTGCGTCGTTTTGTGAGTTTCTTCTTTTTCGTCACATCACAGCGGCACGGGAACACACGATGGGCGGCCATGGGGCTGTTGATGTTCTTCGATCCAACGGATGACGTGCGGCTACCCGCGGATCTTTTCCTTTAAAAAGAAGGCAAATAAACCTGATCAGGCTTTAAACTTTGGATTTGGCGCGCCCGTTTCGATTTGTGCTTCTGTTTTTTGAATTCTAATTCCCTATTTTTCAATTTTATCTTTTTCTTTTTTCCATATTCCTTTACATTTCTTTTTCTTTTTTTCTCATCATAAAAATTAAATATAGCTCAAATTAGCTTAGCCAAAAATACTAATTTTTTTTGGTGGATCATTGGGGTAACGTACACTCAAATATAAAATTTTATGAACCGACCCTTCCATTTGATATATTTTTGAAATTCAACTCTAAAATCAGCCTATTTAAACTATTTTATAAACCAGGACAAATTCAGTATAGAAAAATGCAAAATCATAATGTTCTGAAGCTATATGACATCTTAGAAGCATGTGAAATTTTTTTAGAATTTTTAGACCTTATTTATTCTCTGTTTGTAAATAGCAGCCTTATTAGCATTTAAATTAAAAATCTAAAAAATTCTTTTGAAAAATACCTTGAAATATTTTTCCTAGCTAACTTACATATTGAACAACACCTCTACGAATTTTCATAATTTTTTAAGATCATTTGCTATTTTAAATAAATTGGGCCTTTGGTCTTTTGGTAGGGGCATTTTAGTCATTTTTTAGAAGATAACGGTCTCCACTCTCCACTAAATGTGCACTAGCGGCAGTGGCATATAATTGAATTTTGGTATAATTTGATCGTATATAATAGAGAGAGTATTTTTCCGTGGTAATTTATAGAACCGGATGTTATTTAGTGACATAGAATCAATTTTCTCTTTTTTCTAAAATTACATATGGGTCCTTGATTTTTTCAAGACAACCCTCCTTTACGTGATAAAGTCCTGTAATTTTTCTAGAATTACAATGGGTTCTTGGTTTTGCCTCCTCTTTTCTGAAATTACATATGGGTCATCGGTTTTTTAAGGAAGCCCTCCTTTTATGTGATAAAGCTCCACAATTTTTCTAGAATTACGTGTGAGTCCTTGTTTTTTTCCAGAAAAACTTCGCTTTTTCCTGAATTACCTACATGTCCTTGATCTTTTTCGAAAGATCTCTTCACAAATTATCGGCTCTTTTGTTTTGATCCATTCGGTAGGTAGTAAGATATGCTCCGTACTTTCGCTGCTAGTTCTACACATGATTGATGGAAACCCCCGAACAAAGAGGAAGAAATCCAGAAGGCCAGGTCAGAAAAGGCCCTATTTTTGCCGCCAAACCTACTCCGTTCCTACCAACCCACCTGCCTCCCCCGGAGCCGCATCTCTCACCGCCAGTGGGCCCCACCTCGCCAGCTCACCTGTTACCTCCCCCCAGCACTTGGCCGTACGTCCAAGCAACATCGAAAACTTGAAACTGAGCCACAAGAAACCAGACGCGACGTCTCCGCCACAGATTATCTTCTCACTAAACTCGTTGTCGTCGTCATCGTCGTCGTATCGATCACTCACTAAACCACTACAAGAACTATCTCTTTTTCCTCTCTTTCTTGAAGCATATGTAACTCCAAGCTAGCTGCAATAGTTCTCAGTTTTCTTAATTACAAACTGATCGATAACGATGCAGCAGCAACTACTAGTACATGTCCTACACCCCATGTGTATATATTATCTGTTGCTTGCTAGGCCCAGTCTTTAACTCTCATGTACTTAGCTCATATCAGAAGCCTATAAATAAAGCACTCTACCTTTAGCTTCTCTCTCATGCTACCTTGCAATAACTAGCTCTTCAGGAGTTCATGCCACACACAAACAAATATATGTAATTACTTGGTGTCCATCTACTTGATTACTTTTTCGTAAGTAGTTGCAAGATTAGAGACAAGTAGCCAGCCAGCCAGTTTGGATTAATTGGGTGTGTATATATATATATCGATCGAAGAGGTCCTCGACGTTGATCGACCTACCAATGGGGAAGCTGGTGCTGAGCAAGAGCTGGCAGGAGTCGAAGCTGTTGTGGCACATCGCGTTTCCGGCGATCCTCACCGCCGTCTTCCAGTTCTCCATCGGCTTCGTCACCGTCGGCTTCGTCGGCCACATCGGCGAGGTCGAGCTCGCCGCCGTCACCGTCGTCGAGAACGTCATCGAGGGGTTCGCCTATGGCATCCTGGTATACGTACACGCCAACTTAATTGCTATAACTCATCACCAGCTATATATCTCACATAGTCACATATAGATGAATCATGAATGGTTCTCCTCGTACCAGCAAACATAGTAATATATGTTCACTCGCAACATTTAGCTGCATGGATGTCTCTGTACATGGCATCTGCTTACTAGGTATGCGCATTTGCGTTACGAACTAATGGACCGGCTAGTCACTTCAAAATTAACCTTGAACTGTTGTATGGATCGAGCACATAATAAAGAAGGCGTATACATGCATTGTTGTACTAAATTCAATTTATAACCTAGCTAAGAGAAAAAAAATACATACATAGATATACTCTAAATTGTGGTTTATTCGATCGGATTAAATCATGTTTGGAACGCGAGGATTCTGTCAAAATTTTAGAGGAAAGAAGGAGACCTTCATGGACATTACCGAACGTGGGGTCCTTACAAAATTCCTGCAAGAAATGCGTTCCAAATGTGTGTGTGTGTTGGGGGGGGGGGGGGGGGGGGGTATCTAGGAATATATGCGTACAACTAAAGAAACAATTTTCATCAGTTAATAACGCGCTTTAATCTTCTTCGTGTATATATATATCCATGAGGATCCGAATATATATATGCGTACAGCCAAAGAAACATTAGTCAATATATATATATGTGTGTGCGCGCTTTAGTTCTCACGAATATTTTGTACATGTATATACATGTACACTTTGTCCATGCGTGCATGTATCCCACACTTAGTACTGGTAGTAATTGCCTTTAAGCAGTTTGTGTTCTTATCCCCAGTGAAGCTGTTTCTGGCTCGCCCTAAGGACCATGGATCGATCGATCGAGCTAAGAAATCGATTCTAACACAATGCAAATCATGCGTGTCTGTTTTCTAGCTTGGAGTAAGGAAAGTGACTAGGGATCACACGCACAAAAGGAAATTAAAGCGCACATGATCTAGCTAGCTAACAAGAGCTACTGGCAGATGGAAACTAAAGCCGTGTAAACCTAACCGGTTAATTAGCAAGCTAGCTATCTGGCAATTGTGATGGCCGACATTGCACCGTGCAGGGCATGCATGTTAAATTATTTAAAGCTGTGCTAAAAAGGAAGCAAGATTGCGCACTTTGAACAAATTAACCTCTTCCGCTGCTACCTGATGATCACTTTTCCGGAAGAAGTTGGTAGAAGCTGCAAGCACACATGTTCCAATTCTCTCCCTCTCTCTCTCTCTCTCTCTCTCTCTCTCTCTCTATCTCTCTCTCTCCCTCTCTCTCTCTCTCCCTCTCTCTCCCTCTCTCTCTCTCTCACGTACAAATGTTTCTGTGGCTGTACAGAGCTAAATGTGTCCTGTGTGCTCATCACACCAATGATCGATCATGGTGATCTAGGTCAGCACAGGCACCAACTCCCGTGCCGTGGGGCGCACTGCAGCTCGATCGACAACTACTGGACGGATCGAGCAGCAGTGACACCACCAGAGGCCAAGCCCGGGTTGACCAATGCAGGATAACGAGTCCCGACACGTCGAAGAAGCCATTTCCGGTGGTCGTTTTCGTTAGGTACAGCGGGAAAGCAGATGCAATATCCGATGAGAACTCGAGCGAGAAAATACGGACGCAGCGGACAGCGACGAAGCAAGCAATTCAGGATTAGAGGGCCCAAACATGCTGTACAGCTGATGAGAGGGGCCGGATAGCTAGCATTAATACAAACGAAATTCACTCAGTGTTGGCTAAAGGTCATGATCTTACTAAGCTTTAAAGATAAAACTGCTATGATATCTGCGTATTGTGGCTTAGCCACAATTTGATCAGTCCGTCCCGTTAACTATATGTTTGGTTGGATTTTCGGAATTTGATCTCACGATATCAGGTTGGTAAGTCATAAGGATGATTATGATAATCAGCAGCGGTACCCTTGGAACAAAACTTGCACTTTTCTTCTTCGAAAAGATAAAATTTATATATCAATCGGTCGTTTGAAGTATGAGTTTTCCCGCGCATGCATGCATGCATGTAAGGTTGTGACGCGCGCTGACGCTATGCGTGCGTGTGCAGCTGGGCATGGGCAGCGCGCTGGAGACGCTGTGCGGGCAGGCCGTGGGCGCCGGGCAGGTGGACATGCTCGGCGTCTACATCCAGCGCTCCTGGATCGTCTGCGGCGCCACCGCGCTTGCGCTCGCGCCGACCTACGTCTTCACGGCGCCGATCCTCCGGGCGCTCCACCAGCCGGGCGACATCTCCGACGTCGCCGGCCGGTACACGCGCTGGGTCACCCCTCAGCTCTTCGCCTACGCCGCCAACTTCCCGCTGCAGAAGTTCTTCCAGGCGCAGAGCAAGGTCTGGGCCATGACCGTCATCTCCGGCGTCGGGCTCGCCATCCACGTCGTGCTCAACTACATCTTCGTGACGCGGCTCGGGCACGGCCTCGTCGGCGCTGCCGTCGTCGGGAACGTGTCGTGGTGGCTCATCATCGTCGCGCAGTTCGTGTACCTCGTCTCCGGCTGCTTCCCGGAGGCGTGGAGGGGGTTCTCCATGCTCGCGTTCAAGAACCTCGCGGCCTTCGTCAAGCTGTCGCTCGCCTCCGCTGTCATGCTCTGGTTGGTCTACCTATCAACATCGTAGTTACCTACCTAATGCGATTAATTTTTTATGTTGTCTTCAGCTTGGAGCTCTGGTACTACACTGCAGTGCTCATTCTTGTGGGTCTCCTAAAGAATGCTAAACTCCAAGTTGACGTCATGTCAGTTTGGTAAGCAATTTTTCTCTGACAACCCTGTAACTTAATTATGCGTATATCTAGATGTTCGCTTAGTAATTAATTAACTCGTTTAAAAATTTGCAGCATCAATTACCAGCTTTGGACCCTGATGGTTGCTCTTGGCTTCAATGCAGCAGTGAGGTAACAGAAAATCAACGCAAGCACAGTCCTAGTACCAACACAAGATTACATGCATCAGTAACTTGTGCTAATGCAAAATTTCTCTTCTACTCTTGCTTGAGCGTGCAGCGTGAGGGTGTCGAACGAGCTGGGGGCGAACCGGCCGAAGGAGGCCAAGTTCTCGGTGATCGTGGCAGTCTCGACGTCCGCCTTCATCGGGGCCATCTTCATGGCGGTGTTCCTCGTCTGGAGGACCGAGCTGCCACGGTTCTTCAGCGACAACGACGAAGTGCTGAGGGAGGCTGCAAAACTTGGGTACCTTCTCGCAGGAACCATCTTCCTCAACAGCATCCAGCCTGTGCTCTCAGGTACTACTACCAACTAATAACCAAAGCCGATGATATCGCGATCAATTCTTCAAGGTATATACTTGCATTTCTAATGCGAAGATTGAACGATTGTTGAATCAAATTTTGCAGGTCTGGCTATTGGAGCAGGGTGGCAGTCGCTTGTGGCATTCATAAACATAGGGTGCTACTACTTGGTTGGGATTCCGCTGGGAGTCCTCTTTGGCTTCAAGCTGAAACTTGGTGCATTGGTAAGAACAAATCAAATCAACTTGTAAATGGAGTGCGCAATTTAGTTCTGACCTTTGGATGTTCTGCAAAGACTATATATAATTATGTTCTTGATTAATTTTTGCAGGGGATTTGGGTGGGCATGTCACTTGGCACGCTGCTGCAGACTGCTACACTTCTCTGGATTTCCTTCAGAACCAAGTGGGACAGACAGGTGCTGTACTATAAATACTGACGCTTAACAACATACGTCACTGTCAATCAAAGTTGAAGAAAGAGATCTTTATTTGAAGGAATGTATGCACTTCGAGTGTTGCAGGCTATGCTGGCTGAAGAGAGAATCAGAGAGTGGGGAGGAAGGAACGACGCCTTGCCGGCGACGACGCCGACGACGATCGACAACAACGTAGATCGATGATCAGATGGTTCCTGCGAACTTGCAATTGTTATTTGTATATACATGGAAGACACAGAGGGGTAGATTCGTAGCATTAATCAGATTGATCGAATGGACCTTGTAACATCCCATTTTTAGGTACAGAGCTGTCAACATCCCATTTTTTGGAACAGAGCTATCGTACTTTTCGCAACTGAGTAGGAGTCCATAGAAAAAGTATTATACTTACTCACGATTATTTAAAAGGATTAGCTTGATTAAAATATGATCTAACGATCAACTTTAGCTATTTTATAGGTGTCTAAGTCTAAAGCTTAACTTACACTTAGAAGAATCGAAGAAATCCCTACAGGAGCGCTTGAGTTGCGTTGTAACTCTAACACGAAAGCTAAAGCATCCTTTCTCTAGTATCTATTCCGATGAAAATAAATAAGATTGAGTGCACTAGGTACTTAACAAGTCTCTATAGTAGAATACATTTATAGACTACTATCTATATGCAAGACTTAACCAAAGGAGGGTATTATGTTTCTTTAGTGTGAACCTAATTTGCCAAATATCATATCATACCTAGTTTCCACACCTTTGACCTAATCATTTTTAACTAAAATCAAAGTGTCCAATTTCAATTGACTTTGTGGGAACAACTCCCCTCAGTTGCTTACCATGTCCAATCTGTGGACATCATTCCATATTATTTTTCCATATCACCATTCCATGTCCATAAGCACCACTAGCCAGTATTTATTTTGTGAAAACTACACATTGTGGTAGTTTTACATTTGCCTATTACCGGGGGTACGACTATTTGAATAGATTATAATACTCCACAGAAGTATATAACTTTACCTCAAGATATAATTATCTCGTAATATCGGCTATCACATATATCCGTAGGCATGCGAATAAGAAATCATAATAAGGCCTCTACAATGCTTAGTTCTGATGTTTTTCCCTACTCCAGAGGTTTAACCCTCAGCACTGAGGAACCCTATTATTAGCTCATCAGTCGAGCGCACTAAGGGTAGGGACCTTTCAAGTGCCTCCAGGGCAGTGACCCTATAGGTTCACTCCCATAACTTTTACTTGGGCAATGACCCCGTGGGCCATCCCCAACTTTGTTACACTGGCGCAAGAGTCTACATCGAAATCAAGCAAATTAGTTGGCTCAATCCATCCCATATTAGACTTGTATTTGTACGATTGGGTGTAGAAATGAGTGTGCATAGATTTGGTCCTTAATCGACTCAAATGAGACAAACTAACAAACCTAAACCTGGTGTCATCCCTGCACCAGTCTTATACCCACCTCTCATTCGAGTCTCCACTATTTTATAAAATATTCCTTGTTTCTAATGGTAACCCACGTCACCACTATCATTATCATGTTCCATGATTCTGCTGGCAATATTCATGCTGTATTTGACTTTACCATTGGAGCACATTTAAGCACAACTATAATCTAGCGATATTACTATTATGAGTATCCTATTGTGATAAGAGAAATGTATTATCAAAGAAGAGAAGTAAGAGGTATAAACTGTATGGTGTAACTAACCAATCTACGTAAATAATAGCGGCAAGCATGCATTGTATTTGAAAGAAAAATATTGCATTTGAAAACTAGATTCAATATGATCAATTATAAGGACTTGCCTCCTTCTCCAAGGTCATCGATCACTTCTCTATAGAGTTCAGGTATGATGCCAACTACTTTAATTGCTCCTATAGCTCTTCCGTTAACCAACTTGTTGAATCTAGATACTAACACAGAAGAACAAATACAAATAAGTTTCTATTTTGCAGAACGCAAGTTAGGAACAAAATACAATAAAATAACTAAAAAGACATAAAAAATAAGTTTGGTCGAATAGGGGTTTAAATGGTTTGAGGAAGAGTTCTGGTCCCTTGATTTGAGGAAGAGTTAGGATTTCATGTTCGTATTTGAGTCGAACACGGTTTAGGGCTCTAGCATATAAAAGCAGGGAGAGGCCAAGTGTTTTGAACGTGTCTTTGCGAGGCTTTTTTGTGCTAGGGTTTTAGGGGTGCTTGTGAGGGCACTTTGTAACTTCACGAAAATTCAGCAATAAAGAATATCTTAAATCAACCTAGTTCGTGATTTCTAGTGATTGCTGTTTGGGCAACACGTATGATTACTAGCAAAGCTGAGCATCAAGTGTTTGTTCGAGCGGTCGGATTCTTCATCGACTATGTAAAGATTTCAAAAAGCGGAGACAATCATTCATCTCTCTCCCTCTCTAATTATGTCATATGATCCTACAGGATATTTTTGGAAGGAACCAAAGATGCACCGGTGATATTCCTGCAAGGAAAAAGGATTTCAGAAACAGATGCATCAGTGATATTCTTTCAAGGAAAAAGGATTTCAGAAACAAACTCTTTAGACAACTATAGTTTAGAGTATATTAAATATAGACCACTCTAAACTCAAGAATACTATCGTTAATACGTAAGAAACATTAATTCCTCTGTTACTAGTAGTTAACACTATCTATCTTGCGATTTGCAAGCTACCTACTCATCGATTAAGACGTACTCCTAACATTACGGCATCAGTTTCTTGGAACCACTAATTACGCATTAAGTAACAAATAGCCATCACTATCAAGTGGCTATTTGTTAAAGAGAAGTTACTATCAAGTGGCTATTTGTTAAAGAGAAGTTAAAAAAATACGTGAAGGAAACACCAAGTAGCTCGAAAAGCAAATTGTTTCTACTAGAGCCAACACCACAGAACACTTCAGAAAAATTACAAAATCACCAGGCGAGTCTTCCTTTTAAGTCATCGTCCAAGAAACCATCTCAATACCTGTAGTTGCTATAGGAAGGATCAACACTAACTTAATAAGTAAATAGACTATTTTTTAGAAAGATCATCTAGTTTATATTAATAACTCATTGATAAAGTATCGTACGTTCCCACTTTTATATTGAAGCTTTTGTATGAACAACATGTTGCTACTAAGTACTTGAGTTGGTGACTGTGTTGGATGAACATGTTGGACATCTTTATCATCCTTGCTTGAGACTCCGGGTCTTGCAACAACGTCATAATTTGCCAATAATCACTATAGCAAGAAGTGATTATTGATCTCCATTGATGCATAGGACATACATCTCAATAGAGGTGTTGTTCTGGTTGGAAAAAAAACAAAGATTTATTTGTACAAAACCCGATATAGTGTAAATTTAAGGTATAGGTTTTGCCATCATCATCTAAGTGAGTTGGCACAATAAAGCACATCAAATCTAAAGGAAATCTGGTTGAGAACTCGCTAGAGAAGAACAAAGATGGAACAACTTGATCTAGGAAAAAAAGAAAAGAAATCTAAAATTACTTATGCAAATTAACAGTTCCTCCACCAGCTCAATGGCGATGAGAACAGCATAGAACAGCGGAGTGAGGCCGATGACACACCATGGAAGGCGTGGCCAGCGGCTAGGCTGCTAGGGTTCCTGATGTCTGCCCCGCACTGCTCCTACTCTCATTTGCTAGCATAGTACCAGAGACTGCAGCTGCACTACGGTCCACCGACACATTTTGGCCTGCTATTGGGGTTGGCTGTGGTCGTACGGTTGGTAATAAGGGCTATTGCGATTGGGCTTACTGGCGACGTGGGTTGGACAAAAGGGCTATTGGGCTACGGCTTAGTGTATCATGAAGGCGCGGAGTAAATTGGGCTAACCTGCTGGGTACCTTCTTGACTTAAATCGGTCTCCAAGCACCCTTCAAACATTGTGGTTTTGGTTCAATATTTTTAGCTTCCCCACCAAAACACTTTCGTCTTTACTGTAGATCTCACCTCTTCCCCGAACCGAATCCATGGTCTTCTCCTCTTTTGTAAGCAATCCACTATGTGTAGGTTCATCAACAACTCACACATTGACAACTCTCTCCATGTCAGTCCATTCCATCCGGCTTTCTTGACCGTACATCAGCTCATCCCCAAGTCTAGTCATGTCCACGCCGTCAACCATGGTTGCCTCCAAGCATCTGCATATCGAAATACAACTTAACCTATGTTAGTCCAAACATAGTTCATGCAACACGGTAGTCCAAGAAGACATGCTTTTAGTTTATTATTTTACTGCAGTTCTTCTAGATTACAATGGACACATGCATTCGCTTCTGCTTGTTCACTCTACTTGTGCACGCTTGAAATTGCAGAGGCTGGAAACAAATCAGCGATCTCACGAAGCAAAGGCATGGGCTTTCACACCTACGCCACTCGCGTGTACCTATATTTGCGCGAGTGCACATACTTAGGCCCCGTTTGGCACAGCTCAGCTTCACTAGTGAAGCTGTTTTTTTTAGTTTCAGCTTCACGAGCAGCTTCACCGGTGAAGCTAAAGCTGTTTTAGAAAACTGTTTGGCAAAACAGCTTCACCAACAACTTCATGCATGGCTGAGAGAGGTCAATTGTCCAAGATGCCCCTGTCTACCTGACTTGTTCTAACATTTGGAGTTGTATATTTGTATATGATCATATGAATTAAAAAATAATATATTTGAATGAATATGAATTAAAAAATTAAAGTAATAAAATAATATTTGTGAACGGGATTTGTGAATAAAAATTAAAATAAAATAAAATAATATATTTTTAAAATAATAAAATAATAATGAATATTTGAATTAAAAAATTAAAATAATAAAATAATAGCTTCATGCATGGCTTCATGCACGGGATTTTTGTGAACTCTGCTGTGCGTACGCTGAGTAGCAAATGCGTGTAAATATTTGTGAACTAGAGCGGCATTCGCTTCCTAGGAATATGGGCCTGAGGGAGAGAGCTGTGAAAAGCTACTTTTTTCAGCTTCATCTCTCCCTATTCCTTTGTGAGAGCACAAAAAAAGGAGCTTCATGGGTGAAGCTATTTGCAAAATGGGTGTTTGGCAAAAAAACAGCTCACAACAGCTCATGAAGCTGTTGGTGAAGCTGTGCCAAACAGAGAAGTGAGTTTCATCTAGATGAAACTCTCTTAGCACGATTACCAACTCTATATGAGTCATGAAATTAAATGTCTATGAAACAATAGAATGAAACTATGCATTAAGGATAGATGTTTCATCCATGTTTCATTTCATTTTACATGATATGGCAATCTTGTAAATAACACCATGAAACTCTCCACTGAGAATGGCCTAATACGGCTTGACAGAATTTCGAAGGACTCGTACTGATTCCTGTAAAATTCATTCTTACTTGTCAAGACGAAACAACCGAAGCACAAACCAAGCATGCGGTAAGTACCCAATTGTGTGTGGTGGCAACATCGTGCATTCAGAATTCAATGTAGTACAGATATATAATCTGTAACACCCCAAAATGCCAGACAGGACCATACAGCCAGGCAAAATGAAAGATGCACCGCTGGACACTGAAAACACAAATGCTAGTTGCCAAAGTAATGCTATTAAAAGAACAGGGAAGTTGATGCACGCACTGTCATTGAATTATCGCAGTACAGAAAGATGATCTATCAGGCAAAAGTAACTGAACTCATATTTTATAAGGTACGTCGAAACCCGATCCTGAACATAACTTTGCAGTCATCCAAGGAACTAAGGCAACCATTGGCCCATCCCAGTCGCACCTAACAAGAATAAGAAACATATCAGTGACTTATTGCAATTAGGAGCGTAAGTAAATCATGCCAACAATGGTTAAACAGGTCAAGAACAAAAATGCAGTGGGTAGAAATCTAGAAGAAATTATCATTTTCTATAAAAATGCAATTATAAACTTCACTAATTATACTAGGCTGTTTGGTTCTAAGGCCATGATTGCCAAACTTTGGGTTACCACCCAAATTTTGGTTACTTTGACCGAATTTGGTACCGATTTGGTTTGTTACCAATGCGTTGCAAAACTGGTAACATTTCTTTTTCATTGGATCTTTAGTTCATTTGTTGCCAAAGTTTGGGAAAACATGGGCCAAGAATTCCATGACCAAAATTTGGTAGTTTGTCACCACCAAACTTTGGCACACATTGGTAGGGCTTGCATAAGTAATAAACCCTACCAATGTGTACCAAATTTTGGCAGTCATGAAATTCTTGGCCCATGTTTTGGCCAAATTTTGGGTTGGTAACCCAAATTTTGGCAAGCATGGGCTTAGAACCAAACAGCCCCTTTAGTAACTTGTGTTTGTCCACAGAAGTCCCCACCATGAATAATGCAAAAACAACAGAAGCTACGCCAATTTACCACAGCAGATCTTGTGACAAACTGAGAACAGTAAATCAGCTAAAGGTGAAAATAAATTCAAAGAATCAACATTTCAAAAGATAGCTTATATCAAAGGGTAGTTATTTTACATTCTTACTCTAATGCAAACCAATGTTCCAAGCATGATCCAGAAAATAAAGACAAGCACAGCGTAAAAGGAATCAAACAATGACCAGCTAATCCACCTCCATTAACTAGCAGAAACCCACCAGAAAAGTGAATTCACCCTAACAATTCAAGGCAGGTTAATTCACCCTAACAATTCAAGGCAGGCACTGATGACCTGCCAATTCATCCCATCAACTCATGCTTAGAGATCACATATCGTGACAAGTGGAATACAAAACAGGAACTGTCATCTAAGCCCAGTACCCACAAGTTTCGACCAATGAAGACAGATAAGCACACATACGAATCATGCCATGTTCTATAATAGCATATACTAAATTATTAATTCGTTGAAATATATATCCCCACCAGGATCCATCTTGCAAAAACCAACCATATGAAAACCTCCTCAACACAACAGTGTAGTGCTAAAAGCAGCTAAGACCATCATATAAAAAAATCACAGCAACCAAGGCACACTGATTTTTCCAACAAACTACCATGAATCTAAGTTGAAGTCACCAAAATGGATCCATCAGAACCGACAACGCCCGGGGAACGCACTAGGGGTAACCGTGACCCATCCAATCCGGCATAACAAAGATGTATCTATCCGCACAAACACACAGGCACCGAATCTAGCAGAAACACATCTAAGCACACCGTCGCACGCCGATTCAACAACGGGGTCACCCGCGCCGCACCCAAATCAACCATACCCTAGCGGGGGCGGGGGGCTCACCTCGGAGGGCGGCGGCATCGGGACGGACCTAGAGCTCGAGCTTGAGCTCGTGGACGTCGGCGTCGCGGGTGAGGAAGTGGAGGATGTAAGGGGCGGCGCGGATGGCGGCGACGCAGGAGGCCATGACGAGGAGGTGCGAGCGCAGCTGCTTGTACGCCGCCTCCTTGCTCGGCCGCCGCGGGATCGCACCAAGGAACATCTCGACTCCGACCGAGCTCTACCTTTGCTTCTCTCGCTTCCGTCTCCTCGGAATGCTCCCGAGCTCTGGAGGGGGCGAGGCTAAAACCCTGGCTAGGCTATGTGAACGGTGGGAGGGAGGTCTGGGTAACTTTACACCGGCGGCGTCCGTGGCGAATTGGTTGGGCCAGCGGACCATATAGCCCATTACAGGAGCGCCTTGGGCTAGCCGACGAAGCCTTCCAATGGGCCAAGACTTGCTGTATGGCCGAAACACGAAATGTTGCAAAAGAAGGAAATTTGAGGGCACATAGTAAAACGCCAGAAATATCGGTGCGTCTACTAGATCAGTCATCAGTGCGTGGTAGACAGTACGCCGCAAGCAGCCTGAAGTAAAACCGAATTTCAAAAGAACTTGGATTTCCATTTTGAAGTTGATTTCCTTTCATCCTTAGCCTATTCCGCACGAATCTTGACCACCCAGGCCTCCCAATTCACCCCAGCTTTGCACAAACGGAGGAGAAGATCGATGCCACTGTTCATAGTCCGAAAACCGACCGCCGCCCCTGATTTTTGTCGCCGTCGGTCTCTCCCGCGCCTTCTCGCGCCCGCTCGCCGCTGCCAGCCCTGCACCACCTGTCATCAACTGTACACCGCCCATAAATGCCCCTGAACCAGTGTCAGACCCCGCCGGCCACGGCCGCCACCGTCGCGCCCACCATTTCCCTCTCCCAGCCCTCTCTGCTCTCTCTCGGCCGACCTGACATAGCCACTGCTTTTGACTGCCGCATTGAGTCCCTCGAGGCAGCCATGATAACCCCCCTCTGACTGCCGCATCACGCCTCCGCAAAACCTCTCGGCTGTGCCACGCACCGTCACCGCCATAGCCAGCCCACTGTGCCGAACCGCCTTCGGCGCCCTATAAATGCCCTCGAGCTCCTCCATTCGAAGGCAAAAAACCCCCACAGCCAGCCAGACTTCCCCAAAGCTTCCGTTGTTCTCCCCATTGTTGGTAATTGCCAGAATCCCCAAAGACAAGCTTCAACTCAATGTCGCCTCTCCAGTCCAACACTTTCCAATCAACCTCACCTGTAGCCTCCTCAACCCCCAAAAACACGTCCAAACCGCCGCCTTAGCTCTCCGAGCACACTTCTTCCCTGGCACCGAAAGCCATCGCACGACCAAACCACTTCGCCGTGGCCAACCCAA
The DNA here is from genome assembly GCA_017311315.1 of Dendrocalamus latiflorus. Lineage (NCBI taxonomy): Eukaryota > Viridiplantae > Streptophyta > Magnoliopsida > Poales > Poaceae > Dendrocalamus > Dendrocalamus latiflorus. The sequence goes on from CM029631.1 coordinate 10,109,113, forward strand.
CCTCGACCACCACCGCCAAACCGCCACTTCTACTAGCTTACCTTAGCCCCACAAATGCTCAAGGACCAACCCAATTGCCCAATTAAGCTTCGTTTCACTCTACACTGTTCAAATTGTCCGCAGAAGAGAAAGCCTTGCCGCCTCCCCTGGCCACGCGACCCCAAAAATGGACTCCCTGCATCCTGAGGAACCCAACCATGGTCACCAATCCCGTCGCAAATCACTGTAGTGTCGCCGGTCGCCGCTGCTCTTTTGCTCTGTTTCCGGTCGCGCGTGTGAGCGAGTGAGGAAGAAGAATAGTGACGGGTAGTCACTATTCACTCGACCCCATAGCGCCAGGACCCGAACCCACAATGAATAGTGTCCGATCTGGTAAGCACAGTAAACCAACCCCGTTAGCCTTGAAGCCGACCCATATTGAACAGTAAAAACCCACTGTAAATAGTAACCCAACCCGCTATGAACAATAAAATCCAATATGAATAGTAGAAATCCACAATAAATAGTAAAATACACATTACTGTTCACCAAACAAAAGCCAATACAAACTATACGACGCTCATCTCAGGAACCATAATCTAATCAAACATTTCTACCAATGTTCTAAAGAGCATTAAAAAAGGTTACCCTACCGGTTATAAATTGGGTGGATTGTGTAATTGTAAGTAATATCTGTATTATTTCGTTAATCACAGATAGTAATTTGAAAACAAATGGGCAACTAACATAACTATTATGAAGAAATATTGACGTTTGGCTTACTCAAGTCAATGAAACTAAGAAAAAGAACCAAAATTGTGTGCATTTGGACTTTCTAACTTATTTATCTGGTGTTCTACGTAGTTATAAGCGAGTGCTTTATAAGCGTAAGTGAAGGGTCGCCGCTTAATCAGTGCCCGCTTTTTAGAACAGGGAGCGGCTCAGGTGCTGGGGGCACAGCACTTAGTGCGTGCGGGGGTGCCCCCAGCACCCGCCACGTGTCCCGCAAAATCCAAAAATATTCCAAAAAATTCAAAAAAAATACTTACAAAATCCGAAAATTTGTAAAAACTATTTTTTAAGTATAAAAAGTATTTTTTCTTGTAAGTACTTAAATTTTTTTGATTTATACTTTTCATTAAAAAAGTATTTTTTTAAGTACTTAAAAATACTTTTTAATAAAGGTATTTTTACAAAAAAGTACTTTTTACAAATTTTCGGATTTTGTAAGTATTTTTTTTGAATTTTTTGGAATATTTTTGGATTTTGCGGGACACGTGGCGGGTGCTGGGGGCACCCCCGCACGCACTAAGTGTTGTGCCCCCAGCACCTGAGCCGCTCCCTTTAGAACAATGCTTTGTACAGACACCTGCAACTGAAACATATGAATGAATCCGTACATACCTCCCTCGCAACCAATCAATTCTATCTACAATAATATTATCTTAACTATCTCTTAACTATACTAAATAAGTAAAATCATATATAAAGAAGAGAAGGTAAAGATGAATAATATGTTGTCTCTTATGTAAAAAAAATCTGAACCTGTAAACTAACACAAATAGTGATAATGTACGACAAAAGTTATAACGAAAATAGTATAAAATAGTTAGAAAAATAATTTACTATTAGAGAAATTGTCTCTAATAATGTCTTAAGGTGAGATAGAAAGATGGGCTACTGTACATAACCGTCAGGTATTCTAATAAGTGCGAGGCTTCTAACCAGTCTAAATCATTTCCTGCTATAAATGCCCCTCAAGCTGGGCAACCATGTGGAGCCCGTCCGTCCGTCACGCGGGGAACTCCTTGGCCTTGTCGGGCCCTTCCGGCCGGTACGTCGCGATATTCATGGGTTCCATGAGCAGCGGCAACAGCTCGTCCTGAATGCACTTGTACATCTCCCCGCAGAGCGTCTCGACGATCTTTGCGAGGTTGACGGCCTCCTGCTTCGTTCGCAGGATCTCCGACTCCGGCAGTGCTGGCACGTCCGTCGCGAGCACCTTGGACAGCCGCTCCACGTTGCGCTCCAGCTGCTCCTGCTGGTCCTCGAACAGGTTCCGTGCCAAAGCCAGGTTCCCCCGCTCTGCGGGGTGCGTCCGCAGCTCGCCGCCGAACATGTAGTAGGCCAACGCGTACGAACGCGACAGCGCCTGCCGCGACCACAGCAGGCGCTGGTGTGCTTGGGTCAGCCAGCCGCAGTCCCTGATCGTCAGGGGTCGCTTGAAGTGATCCGACTCCAGTTGCTTCACCCGCTCCTTGACGGCCGGCCCCAGCTTCTGCTGCTCCACATTGTACGAGTCACCGTGGATCTTGAACCGGTCGCAGTAGTGCGTGTACCGCTGCAGCTGCCGCCTGCCGGTGTCCACCTTGTTGTCGTCCTCGTTGAAGCGGTTGCAGCTGTGGCCTTCGATGCTCGCCCACGTGTGAGCCGACCCAGTGGCGCCGCCGCACAGCCAACTGCATTCACCAAAAAAGCTAGTAATCAAGGAGAAGAATTGGTTTAAGTCGGGAGAGGATGCATGCATCAGGTATAAGCTCATTTCTTGGACAGAACTTGTGAACTCGCCATGTGAGCCGCGCCAATATCCGTGGACAGGAATCATTGGACGAAAATTCTCCCGAAGGCACACTGATTGGCAGATTGGCCTGGCGAGTTCACGTGTTTTCACCAAAAGATGATGAAGTTCTCACCCGGTGCCGGTACGTCCACCCCCCGGTACCCTATGTGTAACAACAACTTACCATAGACACTGGCCGCACTTGCATCTGACAAGGTTGCAGCCGCCGTTCTTCTCGATGGGCTTGAAGCACTTGGGGCAGCTCTTGGTGTTGTTAAGGATCCACTTGATGTTCTCCGACTCGCCATGGGACTTGGCATTCCATTTCTCCCATATGGCGCACGGGCACGGCGAGTGCACCTGCCCCGCACAGTTGAAGCAGAAGCTGATGCCGCAGGGGCACTCCACCTCGCAGTACCGCTCGCCAGTGCTCATGCGGATTGCGCGGCCACAGTGCGGAGCGCTGGGGCACCACCTCACTGAGTCGTTGTCCTCAAGGTAGGACTCGAGCAGGAAATGATCGAAGTGCTTAGCTGCGTCGGGGTACTTCCGTCCAAGGAGGCACCGCACGATGCCCTCCTCGCAAATGGCCGAGCACTTCACCTCCATGCACCGTATCTGCTTCTTGCCACTGTCCACAGCTGCAAAGAAGTGCTCTGTCCAACCTGAACAAAGAGTGAAAGTACAACAGTAGTCAATTGTCCGAGTGTTTTTAATAAAATTCTTTCAATCTTTGGCATTTTTTGAAAGCCTAGGAAGCTGAGTAATATCTACAGTTGATGAATGTTCACAAGGAAAATAAAACACCAGCATATAACATAAGTTCTCTGTAGCTGTACATAGAGATTAAAAGTTGCTGAGAGACATGTGGGAACTCACAGTCATTGCAGAAGCAATGCCCACAGTCCATGGTCGAGACAGCACTTAGGGAGAATTCCTCAAAACATACATTGCAGTTGACGCTTCTTGAGGACGTTGTTGAGCTAACTGCCATGCTATTCTTCTCACACAGCACAATGCCTGACTCCCTGAGCATGTGGTCTCGCCCATTCCTATCAAGGTAGTCATATATGCAATCCATCTTCCACCGGTGGTGAATGAGGAGTGTGCGCGCGTGGTGCTGCTTTATGTTGAACAAGTTCATCACTATGGATAAGTCTTGTTGCTGTTGGTAGAGTAGACAAAGAAAACAGTCATTGGATCTCAATTAGGGGTAAGACGGGCAGAATCTGAACTCTGAACTCATACGAAATGACCAGTTCAGTCCCATTACCTGTGCAGAGGAAAGGGACTCTTGTGTAATGGCCTGCAACAACAGTTATAAATGTTAAAAACTTTTAAAATAATTATAGGGAATGCAAAAGTACATGTACACATGATGGGATAAAACAAGATAATACTTTGAGTAAATCGACAGAAAAGATCAAAGCTTTGGTGGTGACAGATGGGGACTGAAGTACTGAACTAAATATCAGCAAACCGGGCGAATGGTATCTATACTTGATGCTTGATTTAGCAGTTATTAAGATGTGAATAGTTACTAATGTTAATTGTAATATTGAGAGCATTACCACAAAAGATCGAGGTGACTCCAATGCTGCTTTGTATGACTCGTACAGTGCTTAAAGTTATATTTAGTACAACAAATTTATACATTTGATTCAAGAAGGAAAGTTGTTCATGTCATCCAACTTATAGGTTTTAAGATAATAAATGGAAATTTGAACAAAGTGCATATCCTAATACATGTTACTTTATCATATTACAAAACTAGTAAGCAATTCTACTTCAAATGTACAAGTATAATTCTCTTGTACAAAGACCATTACTTCGGGTAAAATTGACGACTTTTACGCAAATGATCAAACCTTTACTGCGGAAGATGGGGATTGAATTGAACTACTAATTCTTACAACCAAAATTAAGATTCAAACTAAGCTAGCTATGCGGCTGCAAACCAGGCAAGCCATTAGCAACATTGTTTCTTTCATCGCATTGGAATTCTAAACCCAGTCGGCATTACACGATGCCAATCCCATCCCATCCCATCGGAAGCCGATCTGGTAAGGATTTCGAGAGACCTGACGCCGACTCCCGGCGCAAAACCAACGACGAAAAATTAGTATTAAAAAAGACGCGAATTTGCGATGGATTTGAGGACACAAGGATTGAGACTTGGGAGCACGGGGAGGCTCAAATCGATCAGCCACCTCCACCCCGATCTCGCCGAGGCGGAGGCCCCAATAATGCACGCGTATCCAATCCAACGGCCAGCCAGCGCCCCCCCCCCACCCCCCGTGTTCTCGCCGCGGCCACTCACCCAGCAATCCGCGCGGCGCTCCGGCAGCGGCGAGGCCTCCTCGAGCAGCCCGACGTCGTCCTCGTCGGCCTCCATCGCCACGCCGTCCCAGCCCGCCTCCTCCCCGTCTTCGTCGTCGACGTAGTAGTAGCACTCGTCATCGCTGGCCATGGTGGGGTTTTGATCGCGTCGCGGCGAGGGAGGCGAGACGCGAGAGGAGGGAAGGAAACGAGGGTTAACGAGGAGGCTTCGGTGAGAAGGCAGCGACTCGTTGGTTAGTGGTTTAGTAGGGCCTCTTCTATTTATTTTTTTCGTTTTGATGGCTTTTGGTGTTGGACAATAGTTTATATACGTGTTTTAATAAATCAGTGTTGATATAGGTGCCGTAGATACTTTTAGATTTAAAAAACTGTTAAAAAATTTGTTTCAAAAGATTGACTCGTTTTGACGTTTAGCTTTTTAACTTTTAGAGAAGCTAAGAGCAAAAAGTAAAAACTAAAAAGGACAAGGCTTTCAGCTTATAGTTTATAATATTCTTTAAACAAATAAACATGGTTTTTTTATATTTTTTAAAATAATTTATTAAAATGCCTTTTCGAACTGCCTTATGTGCATTCCGTTCATTACTGGCACTCGAGGGGAGTGGGGATTCGGGTAGGAGTCACGCATGTTTGACACACACGAGGAGAGTCGGGTTCGATACGCGCACTTGGTGCCGTGCGGGTGCAGGACTCATGTGGGCCCTGATCAACTCGGCTTCGACTTCTGGCTTATTTTTCACTATTCATAAGTTTCGTCTTTTTCTGAACTTTTGGCTTTTTGTTGAGTTTTTTGCCAGTTCTTTTTTCCCGTATTTGTTTGTATTATACGTAATGGGCTAACATATTTTTTATATTTTTAATTTTTTTAAATTTAATTATGCTAAATAAGCCTCTGTCAGCTACGGTGCTTTTTTCAGCCAGCTGCAGTGTTTTCAGCCATAAGCCATGAGCTTTTCAGCCGAACCGATCACCACCTTGTTCCTGTGAACGTCAAGATCCTCCTTTCTTTGTCGCTATAGTTTTTTCCTGATTTTTTTGTCACTGTAGTTGTCTTGTTGCAATTTCAAGCAGGCAAAAAGCTGATCGATCTACACTACAGCGGTTAATCTAGAGGCAAAATCGGTTAGACGCCACTTCAAAACATGACAATAGGCAAAATGATATCTAGTTTTATGAATCTTACGCCACTGCGGTTCCAGCTCCTTTGATGTATGCCATTTTCTTTGATCTTCCCCAATTTTTCATCCTTTTCAATTTTTCTTTCTCGACTGAATTTCCTGGAGTGCCCTTTTCCTTTCTTTGGTTGGATTGAACCAAACGCTGAAACAGATGCAAGCCATTTGAGATCACCGAACCAACCGAGCTGCTCGCCATGGCCGCGTGCTCCGTCCAAGAAGTCCTTGATGCTTGCTCTGGGCATATGCTTGTAGGCTTGTATATTTGATGCAAGAAGTCTTTGCTGCTTGCTGCTGGGCATATGCTCGTGGTCTTTGCATATTTGGTGCAAGAAGTCCTTATTGCTTGCTGATGGGTATATGCTCGTAGTCTTTGCATATTTGGTGCAAGAAGTCCTTATTGCTTGCTGATGGGTACATGATTGTAGTCTTGTATATTTGGTGCTAGAAGTCCTTGCTGTCGGGCCTATGTCCAGCTCTGTATCAACTCGATATGGTCTAGTGTTGATTCGGTTTGGATCGATCCAATCAAGGCAAGGGCAAAATGCAAAATGGGAAATTCAGTTGAGGAGCATGATGTGCAATGGATTGTGAAAACAACGATGTGCAATGGATTGTAAAAAACAAACACTCGTCTTATTTTTAGGGCACTTGGATTCTTAGGGATCACGTGAAACTCAAAAGGTTGTAAAAAGTTGTATATTAAATTATTAAGGAAGGTTCCCGCGCCACCTCAGGTCCACATCAACTTTGGCATTGTGGCACACATTGAGCGATCTACCCCGGGCGAAGTCCGCAAACCAACTTGGATGATGTATAAGATCAACCCTGAGGGGGACTGGAGTCAACTGTGGACGAAGTCCAGAGCGGACAGGGGGCGGAGAGGAGATCTAGAGGCGACGAGGTTGGTGCGGAGACGGTCCAGGTAGGGACCCCGAGGGGGTTCGGACTGGAGATCCTGGAAGCGACTAAGTCGGCGTGGAGGTGGTCTGGACAGGGTCCTGAGAGGGTCCGAATAGGAGGTCCAGAGGAGATCCGGTGTAGCACACTAAAAAAACCCTAACTGACCTCTCTCTCTCCTATTCCTATCGTAACCAACTCATCTAATCCTCCTGTGATCTCTCTCTCTTTCTCACATCTTCTTCCTCCTCCATCTAACTCTCTCTCTCTCTTCCTCTCCCCATGCAAGCGTTATGGTTGCAGGGGCGCGTCGGCAGCAGCGGAGGCGGTGGCGGCAAGGCGCGACGCATGCGCACGCAAGGCGGCGGCAAGCGCCCGTGCGGCCGTGGAGTAGCTGCGGCGGCGGCCGTGTGCTCGCGCGGTTGTGGCACGCGACGGCCCGGCGGTAAGGCACGTGGCGGCAGCCTGGCGGCAGGGCGCGCGGCGGTGGCTCGGCGCTGTGGGGTGGTGGCGGCCTGAGCGCGACATGGGCCGAGAGGCATCCTGGGTGCAACGTGTGGCCAGGTGCGGCATGAGCTGAGCAGCGCACAGGCGGCACAGACCAAAGGCGGCACGCAGGTGGTGCAAGTCAGAGGCGGCTTCGCTAGCGGCGATGTGGCCGAGCGGCAGCGGGGCCAGAGCGGTCCGGTGTGGGCCGAGCACCGGACGACATCGAGTTAGGCACACTCAGGCCAGAGGCAGCACGGTCGATCGAGGACGGTCGCATGGCCGAGTGCGGTTGAGCGGAGGCGCATGCTCAGGCGGCGGCACGGCCGGTGGGCACGCAGGCTGGAGGCGGCAAGGCCGGCCGCGGTGGCAATGCATGGCACGTAGGCGGAGGCGCAGCAGTGGCGTTGGCCGGGCACGGCTAGAAGGTGGCGGCACGGGCCGGCAGTGGTGGTGGTCCCGCCGACGTGCGGTGCCGATGAGGTTCGGCCAGTTTGGACTTGACTGAATCACGTTTCGCGCGTGGTTTCTTTAGCGTATGCTGGGGAGCAGGGTTCGTTTAGCCAAAAGCCCGAAATGCGTTTCGCACAACATTTTCAGAAGTCAGGCAGCGGGTCGTGGTTCGCATGACCGAACAGCCAGTCGCACGGTCGAATGGTAATTCACACGATGAAGGCTTAGCGAACGCAAATAATCACTTATCACATAATAAAACTTGATTGGTTGATAACTTTAGCGTGAGCTATATTATAATACCTCTTTAGAATAATTCTTATATCACTATCACCTTATCAGTATTCCACATCGCTCTCACGTCAGGATCTATGTCTCTCCATTTCCAATCTTAGCACCTCTTTTCACTTCTCATAACCTTATCGTAGCCTTATGCTCGCTATCTCCTAGTTTCCTTAAATTCATACTATATAATCTATCCATGATGTATCAGTTACCTTATCACCATATTATCATCCCCTATCATTCTCATATCGGGAATTATGTGTCTTCATTTCCAACCTTAGCAAATCCCCTCACCTTTCCTACTTTTATCTTAACTTTCTCTTAGTTCCTAAAATTCACACCAGATACACATGTTAATAATATAACAGTTACCCGGCCTAGGATTATCCACATATAGAAGAGATTTTCACCTACCTGGTAACGTACGGGGGGCTGTACAAATTGATGGTCAAACTTTGTGGATGTCTAAAATGTCACTTATCTGTGATAGGAGATATTAGTAAGGATAAAAAATCTGATTAGACCATGTCTTCGACAGGCAAAAAGTTGGGCTTGTGTAATTTTGTTTATTCCGTAGGCAGGAAAAACAAAAAGAAAAGGCCAGCCCATGGTCCATCGAGTGGATTACGGGCATTTTTATTAGTTTTTCCTACGGTTTATTAATCTAATAAATAATAATTATTAGAGAAACTAAAATTAAAAGTTGACTGAAAAGCCTAAAAAGGGTCTTTAGATGTGGCTTATGACTAAAAATAAATAGTAGTAGCTGAAATAAGTGGATTTTAAAAGGAAATGGCGGGGTGGTGAAAAAAGTGAGAGAGAGATACGTGCGTGTGACCGGAGCAAAATGAGTGAGGTAGGTGACGCACACGTGACTCCTGACTTATTTCTAGAGCGAGACGGTAGTGAAAAAAGTAGAGAAACCGCTTCAAAAAGCCATATATTTATAATTCATTTTTGGCTTTTCTATGCAGAAGCCAGAAGCAGAATTCAATATGAATATGACCTTAGCAAGAAGCTCGAGAAAAACGTACAGATTTCCACCACTCATTAGCGACCGAGTAACCTACGTCCGGTTCCACCGCAAGTCCCCTCCAAGCCTCTGTTTCAAAATAACTTCTGATTTTTAGCTCTTACAAAATGACTTTTGAATGGAGTGGTTTCCTCAAGTTGGTTTCTATAAATTATTTGTGAAAGTTATTACAGGAGACACCTTAAATAAAATAGCTTTTTAACATAAGTAACTTTTACTCTCTTAATCTCTCTTATAATCAGATAAAAGAAAAAAAAGAACAACCAAAAACTAAATTACGGCTCCTTTTAACAGGGTTCAAGTCAAGCAAACCCAAGTCCAACCCGGCGGCTCGTCCACTCGTCTCCCACCGCGGTAACAGTAAAGGGTTACCACCCGAGTAGCGGAGAGGTAAAAGCGACGAAAGGTAAACGACCGTAATACCCACACAAGGGAAAGAAAAAAAATTATTTGATTAATCTTGAGCTGAGGCAACGCCCAGCTCCTCACCAACCTGTCCCTCCCCCACCGCGTCACGCCCGCCTCCTCGCGTCCTCCCCTTCCTCTCAGATCGGCGGCGGGTCGGGCTCGGGCGGCGGGAGGAGCGAAGGCGCCCGGATGGCGAAGTCGAGCGCGGACGACGCGGAGCTGCGGCGCGCGTGCGCGGCGGCCGTGGCGGCGTCGGGCGCGCGCGGCGAGGAGGTGGTCTTCTCCATCCGCGTCGCCAAGGGCCGCGGCATCTTCGAGAAGCTCGGCCGCCTCGCCAAGCCCCGCGTCCTCGCGCTCACTGGTAAGTGCTCCTCATCTTTCTTCTCTCCCTCCCTCTCGTCCGGCACATCACCCCGCTCTGCAGCTTTGCTGTCGCTGCTTCGATTTGGGTTGCCGTGCTGTGCGCGAGGGTTTGGTTTGGTGAGCCTCCATGTGGCTATCTCGGCGCTGATTTCGTTGCTTGGAGAGGCTAGCTCGTTTAGGCAGCAAATTGTTTGGAGCCGAATTCGTGCTGTTCCACCTGATCTCCAGTTATGCGACTCTTGCTCTGATTCGGCATGAGAGGGTTACTATCTGGGTAGCTTGGATCGAACTAAGGGCTGTGGCTAAGTTTGGTTTAACTTGCTTTGGTAGTCTAGATCACTAGGCGGTTTTACGTGCCGCTGCTTTGAGCAGATCCATATTGTACATGGAATTTGCCTGTTAGAGCTCTCACCTTGTGGAGCTGAGACCAACAAAGTGCAAATACGGGCACCTAAAACATGATACACAGATCGATAGCAACAACTAAGCAGTGGAAAAGACGAGTAATAGCTGGAGTTGGCTGGCGGGGGGCTGGAGCTGGTTGGACAAGTCCTTGTGAACTGCGGTTAGCTGGAGTTGATGCAGTTAGCCAGAGGTGATTATTTTTTAGTTTTAACCCATGTGGATGGACTTGATCGGCAGTGGCGGACCCATGATCAAAATTTGGGGGGGTTTAATAGGACTTACTGACCAGTTTGGTAAATGCCGAGTTGTCGGCCTACGGTAGCATTCTGCATTGCCTGTGAGAGATAGAAAAACGCTATTGTGGCTATTACGGGCTGTCTTGAAAACCATGATACACGTCATATTTTGCTGAAGGAGGGCAGCGGTGCTAACTCCACGGTGTGGAGGAGAAAACGGTGGCCGTTACGCGGTCCAGATAGAACTGAGCGATCAGTAATTTAAACTAAATTTTGGTAAACATACCTTAAAATAGGAAATTATTTATTGAATAATACAGTTAAATATTCATTTTTGCGAAAAATCAGTTGCAAAAATATTTTCAGAAATACTACCTTTTCGCCTAACAAATTATTGTTAGTATTGCCATATAACCATTATTTAAATTTGTATTTGCTTTATTCTGCACACCCTGAGCTAGTATGAAATAATTGCACATACGCCCACGATCCATTACATAATCCATATCAATAACTACTAGTATTGATTTGCAACATGCGAAATACCTCAACCATTGGGATTTCTTTATTTTCGGAGGTCAACTATTGTCCATCGATATTTGAGTATTGAGGTTGGCTAGGTTCCTGAAATTAGCGGCTAGTACTTGAAACTCGTGCTTGACCCTTGTAGAGTTGTAGACACGAGAGGGAGAGAGGCTACACGTCAAGAGCCAAGATGTCGTTGTGGTTTGTAATCACCGCTACAAATACAATCTTCTTTATCATGCAAAGACTTTTAAGTCTGACAAGGTCATTCATATGGCTAGCGTGGAGCTATGGGGGTGGGGGAGGTACACACGACTGGCCAGCGGTAGGGGGGGGGGGGGGGGCTGGCGCCCCACTTGACCCACTGCTGGGTCTGCCCCTGTCGATCGGTCGAGGAGTTTTCCAATCCATGTGCCACCCAGAGTCCCAGACAGCCTCTTTGAACAGTGCAGAATTTTTTCATGGACTGGAGTTCTGGACTGCTTCCATCTGGAATTCTGGATTGGCTTGGATCCACGCCAACACAGGGGGGCCTAGAAAAATTCTGCCATATAATTACAGCAGCTGAGTTAATGTTTTCTCATGTGATTTTTGAGTGGATCGTGGCAGAGACTGGTTGGGTTACTTGGAGGATTGCCAGAACAGTTTGCTTTGTTCACATAATTACTTCTGGTTGAGTTGAGGCATTATATGGTGCGATTGCAAATTTCGATATGTAAATGCATAGCTTAGTCAGGAATTTGTGAAGTGGAATTGTTTGGATGGAAGAAACAGTGATCTAGATGGCACTGATCTAGATTGTAAGAAATTTTTATGGTTTGAAATACCCTTGTGAATGCACATGTTTGGTGTGGATTGATGCAGTGCTGTGGCAGAATCAGTGGTACTGAACTGCTGCTCTGCAGTTGGATTTGCATATTATCAGTTCTGTTTGGTGTGCTACACTCTTTGTAGCTATATGCCATTGCTGTTCAATTGCTGGTGCACGGAGAGATTGACACTGTGATATTGATTACTTTGATTGATTTAGGAACATAGTCTAATTGGAGTAAATTTGCTCTTGGAGTTAATTCCTGGTTAATTCGAATCAATATGGTAGTTGTAGTTTAATCAGTGGAGATCGTTAACTTGGATACAGACATATGGTTAACTTGGATTCGTTAGTAGTAGAGATCGGTTAATATTGTTATTTGTTAGCTGTAGCTTGGACGATATGATTAGGGTGACTTAAAGTTTTTTTGTGCTAGGAAACTTTAGGTAGTAATTGATTGATTATAGATAATATATGCTTATAACATCTGCTAAACAGTTTCAACTTCATGCAGCTAAACAATCATCAAAAGGTGAGGCAAACAAAGCTTTTCTCCGAGTGTTGAAGTATTCATCTGGGGCAGTACTTGAGGTTCGTTTTCTGTACCATAGAATCTTGCTAGCTAATAGTTGTCCAATACATGACAGGAATTGGTACATTGTCTTGTTTAGTGGTACCAGTTTTGTTAAGCTCTCATCTAGGTAGATATACTGCTGTTGTTGATCTGTGTATTTTCATCGCACACATGTACTTTAATCTTTCTGTTATTGTCTACCTCATGATATGTATGCATGAACATTTCCTCTAGCTAGTCTTTTAGTATGCACTATTGACCAATAAATGGTTTGCACTTTGCACTACATTTTGTTATGTGCTTTTCCTGCATTCTACACAAGTTATTGTTTAGTCTTCTGTTAGAAACTTAACCTGTTCTTTTTGTTTCAGCCAGCCAAACTTTACAAGTTGAAACATCTTACAAAGGTTGAGGTTATTTCGAATGATCCCAGCGGTTGTACATTTGTTCTGGTACTTACTTTCATTCCTCTTTTGCATTTTTTTTGTGGAGTAGTTAAAGAAGCTATTGGTTATATCCGTTTCTAACTGTCAACTGGATTGCAGGGGTTTGATAACCTTAGAAGTCAGAGTGTTGCTCCTCCACAATGGACAATGCGCAACATTGATGACAGGTTGTTGCCTAGAATGTTTGCTCATTGGTATTAGACTCTGTTACTTTTATTTATCTTGTTTTGCCTCCTCTTCTTTACATGTCTTCACAAATTTACATTCTCAGCAAATATAATATATACAGTTCTTTGTATATGTGTAGTGTCGTCTGCTTTCCATCGTTATGTTGAGTCATTTTTCGAAAGATTTTTTATGTTCTCTGTGTGCGCTATGTTTCTTTGACATGAGTCCATTCGCATGTTAAGGTAGATTACATTGATGCGTTGATTTAGGAGACTTTTAACAAAATGTTTGCTATTTATTTTGCAGAAATCGTCTACTTTTTTGTATCCTAAACGTGTGCAAGGAGATACTTAGCTATCTTCCAAAAGTTGTCGGAATTGATTTCGTGGAGCTAGCTCTTTGGGCAAAGGTGCATATTACAACTTCGTCTTCCATCAACCATACATGCTTTTGACTTTTGCTGTTGAACCCCCACCCGCCTTTCCTCTCCAATTATTAGTGACTTAATGGGAAATAAAAATAATCCAACCCAGATTATTTACCTAAATACTTGAAAATGGGCTAAAAATTATTTTTTACAAGCTGCATATATCTTCTTTTGTACATCTTAAGTGAATTTGATCGATTGCTGGCAAGATATTTTTTCTAATTAACTTTCTTTCAGGAAAATACATTGACATTGGATAACCAAGTGAGCACCCAAGATGGACAAGAAGCATCTGTAGCTACTCAAACTGAGAGGAAAGTAACAGTAACTGTTGAAAATGATCTTGTGTCCCAAGCAAAGGAGGAAGAAGAAGACATGGAGGCACTTCTTGACACGTAAGCATGGCTATATCTTGCATGGACGCTTCTTGTCTGATTTTTCTATTAACTTTATATTTTTTCAAGCTGCATATCTACTGTCGGGACCCGAATATGCAAATCTGGACATTCTGCGTATACTGCATTAGTCAAGGATCACGCTAGTGCGCACAGTGGTAACGTCGATGAAATATTATTCCATACACAATGAATAACTAAAAAAGTACTAATTTCTTAAAGAGCAAACCGATGACCTTATGGTTAGAGTTTACACTTTCTTAGCCACACAGGGCTTAGCACTAATAAATAAGTTGCAGCAGAAAAATAAAGATAATTTTGACGATGATGACTCATCAACATGCCACAGGCAATCGACTGGAGAACGAGACCTAATTCCTCTTCGAACAATAGGCTAGATTCTCCTTCTCCAATCGCTGATTATGGTGATGAGATAGCAAGGAGTAAGGGTGAGTACGTGGAGTATTTAACAAGTTGTGCATGGAATGCAATACACACACAGCTGCGCTATTTTGTGCTTGTGCGCACTGTGCGCGTCGGAAAGTTATTGTCGTGCGCGGGTAAAGTTAAGTGAAGTTACTATCGAATATATTTAGAGCTGCTGCCAGTTGTGTAGTGTTCAGTAACTCTTCATGTGTTTGACAGTAACTTCACTCGAACACGGTTGTAACTTTCCGGCGCGTATTTTACATCTGCACGTAGAATAGCGCAGCCGTATGTAGGACACCATGGTGCCTGAGCACCATGATCTAAAATAGATATTTCCCCTATGTATCATGTGCAAACAGCTTTGGAATTTTTTGGACGTCGAGTTTAACTAGTTTACTAACTAGTTCAAACAAGTTTGAACTGAAATTCGAATTATAGTTGCCTTTTTTTAATGATAGTTTGATTGTAGATATGTGTTGATTATATATATAAATCAGCAAAGTATGTGATCTAAATTCGTTTGAAACTTTGTAATCGAGTATATTTTTTCAAAGGTATACGTTTCATTTGAATTGTTATACATGGGTATATACTCTAAAACTGATATTAAAAAAACACCCGAATTTGGGTTGAATTCACGCATTTGAAATCATGGTGCATCATTTCAGCGTCCTATGTATATAAATGATTCTATATTCCTGGGAGTGCCTACTCACTTGTTATATACCACTTAAATAATGTTATACCTCTTTATTCTTTTGAGTATACTTTAATAATGATTATAAGATATTCCAAAACGAGTTTTATGAAAAAATTTATCAAAATACATATTTTATAATATAATTTGTGTATATACTCTTTTTACATATGGGAAAAGGTATATAGCAAACATAAAGGACTCCAATAAAAAATTTCAACCGAATTGCATTAGAATATCTTATAATTAGTATTTACGTATACCGAAAGTGATAGATAAATATAACATGTTCGTTTAAGTAGTATATTGGAAGTGGGTGGCGCAACTCCGACGACATCGTCGACGTCAAACTGCAATGTGGGAGGGGATTTGGAGCAGTGAATCTGGACGAGGATGCGTGGGCGAAGCGAATGGGCGGTGCATGGGGACCGAGGGTCGATGGAGACGACCGGTTGCGAGGCTTGAGCGGCGGCGGAGCTTCTATCATCGGTGAAGTCAGTGAGGCGGCGGGTTCCCGACGAAACAGAGCGAAGGGCGGAGTAGATCTTGTGAAGGCGAACACGGGGTTGATGATGGAGAGGCTTGAAGCTCACAGGCGGCGGCGAAACTCAGCGACAAAGGCGGCGGAGGAAGCGACTTTGAATTCTTCAATCTTGACGGCTTCGCGGTGTAATTGAGGTGACGCTAGGGTTTCAAGGGCAGCGCGACCCAGGGGTGCGGATCCGGCGATCAGGGTGGAGCTTTATAGCCGAGCGAGGCGGTTGTGGAGGAGTCCAATGGTGGCACGGTAGCGTCATCATAGAGGAGATGGGCATCGGGAGGAAGACGAACAGTGGCGTGGGGCCCACTCATCAGTGACAGTAGTGGCAGTAGTGGCTCGGGGCCCACTTGTTAGTTGCAGTAGCGGTGCAGCGGATTGGGTTGGCTGGGCCAAGCGGAAACGGGTTGGGGAAGAGAGGAAACGGAAAAGGCCGGCGGGGAAAAGAAATGGGCTTCGGCCCGAGAGGAGAGAAAGAGAGATGGGCTGGAGAGAGAGATTTGACCATGAGCTCTTCCAGTATTTAATTTAGCTTTTTTCCTTTTTAGAAAATACAGGAAATTCAAATAAGCGATGAAAAATAGCAAATGAACTCGGACAAATTCCAGAAAATTCAGGAAAATACTTTGAAACATAAGGAACTCAAATAAAATAGTTTTGGATTTAATTAGTGTTTGCTTTAGAAGCATTAAATCATTTTAAATTTCGGAAATCCCAAATTAAGCTTTATTAATTTCAGAAATTAGTGAAAAATTTATAACACCTCATTTTAAAGAAATGGTTTGGAAAACTTAAATATTAGGATGTTACATCTACTAATTAATTTCTGTTTGTCTATGGCTTGCTTCCAACCTTGGCAACAATGACATACATTTTGGGAGCACCAATTTGACTAGTGTAAATAATGCAGGTATGTTATGGGCATAGGTGAAGCAGATGCTTTCTCTGAGAGATTGAAGCAGGAGCTTGTTGCTTTGGAAGCAGCAAATGTCTATCAATTACTGGAAAATGAGCCTTTAATAGAGGAGGTATTGCCTTCTATATTCCTTATTTCCTTTACTGTGTAGTATCAAAGTTTTAATTTTTTCCTTTACTGTGTAGTATCAAAGTTTTATGCAATGATTACTAATGAATTCACTGTGACATCTGATTGCCTTGCCGCCTGCATCTCACTTTTACTTTTCATCATTAATGTTGATTGTTGATTTTTTGGGCACAGAATTTTGTTTCATTGACTGATCCAACTGCTTGGATTTGCAGGTCTTGCAGGGTCTGGATGCTGCTAGTGCAACCGTAGATGATATGGATGAGTGGTTACGGATTTTTAATCTGAAGCTCAGGCATATGAGAGAAGATATTGCATCTGTATGCTTCATGGAATCTATTTAATAAGATGTAGAAGTATTTTGGAAGTGGAAAACATCTCTAATCCATCCAATTAACATGTTAGATGCAATCACAATATTTACTTTTTGAATTCAGAATTTTAGCCCCTTTGGTTTTGACCCTTTAAGCAATATAGCTGGTTGGTTGGAGCATGGTTTCTACTGGCAACTACTAGTAATTCTGTACTGTTATCTGGGGTAACTAGTACCAAATCCAGAAGGTTTGGACCTTAAATTAACTCAAAATGCACCTGGTACCTAGGCTCTTTCAGAACTTAGGGTGTAACAGAAACTGCCCAATTTTGGCCACTAGCTGGCCGTGTTCTGCTAAGTTGCCCCTTTGATTTTAAATTATTTTCTGGCCCATGAAAACTTTACTTATGACATTGAAAAATGCGATTCCACCCAAACTCGTTAGCGACAACCTTATTATTGTCAGAACTGGTATTTACTTGTTGGAGTAAATGAGCTGCTATTTACTTGTTGGAGTAAATGAGCTGCTTTAACTGCTTGATGGTGTTCCTATTGGTTTGCCCTGTTACTGGCTGTAACTAGCTAGTTATAAGCTAGATACTGTATCGGTACCATGGGCGGAATTCTTTTTTTTTTAGTAGTGCTTGCGTGCTCTCCCAAAAATTGAAAGCACAATTTTTAAATCACATCAAGGGCCTGATTCTTTTTACCCCTTGTCCTGGACTTGGCAGTCTGAAACTGAATGTTCTCATTTTTGTTTTTGTGGTCCTGGTTATGTCTTTTTGATACCATGGGTGAATTGTGGTTTATGAAATTTCGCTTACCAGCATCTAGAAGAGTATGTATCTTCTCGTTACACATATCTAAGATTAGTTAGGATATATTTTCCATATTTTCTTTGCCTATATTTCTTATTATGCTCATATTTTTGCAGATTGAATCGCGTAACAATGGCTTGGAGATGCAATCTGTAAATAACAAAGGACTAGTCGAAGAGCTAGAAAAATTGCTTGAACGTTTGCGCGTTCCGCAGGAGGTACGGTGCACAGAAATGGTATTCGTCTCCCCAAATGTGATGCCTAATATTTGGTTCTTATATATTTAAACACAATGCAGTTTACAGCATCATTAACTGGAGGTTCATTTGAAGAGTCGCGGATGCTGAAAAATGTTGAGGCTTGTGAATGGTTGACGGGGGCCATTCGCAGTCTTGAAGTGCCAAATTTGGACCCATGCTATGTTAACATGCGTGCTGTAAGCTATTTTTGTTATATTCTTGTTTTCTTCTATTAGAACATTTATCCGTACCAAATCACACACAAGGATTTTTGTCATGTTAACAATGGAATACTAGCAACCTGAACAATGAACTTTTAATAAAACCATGTTTTGTAATTTCAATTGCCTATATTGGTAAGGGAACAAACTTAAGGAGCTTCTGGCATTAAATGTAGTTTTTTCTGAAAACCATTGATGGGTTGGGATGTAACTGTTTCACAAACAGACCGTATTTAAGTTTTCTTTGGTGATTGCTTCAAGTTCAGTTGTGACTCTGCACCTCTGAGGAATTTTTTTTAATAAAATCTTTTCAGGTTAGGGAAAAAAGAGCAGAACTTGAGAAGCTGAAAACAACTTTCGTTCGACGAGCATCAGAATTTTTGAGGAACTACTTCTCCAGCTTGGTGGACTTCATGATAAGTGACAAAAGCTACTTTTCTCAGGTTTCTTCATAGCCTCATTGTTTGCAGTAATTTTTACCATCTCCATTTTAATTTGTGAGATGACTTAGGGAGTTCACTTTGAACTGAATGTAGCGAGGGCAATTGAAGCGACCTGATCATGCAGACCTAAGGTACAAATGCAGGACTTATGCCCGGCTTCTGCAGCATTTAAAGGTTCTAATCCTCTTAATTTTTGTTCTGTAGTCTTTGTCAATTTGTTACATGTTTTACATCATTCCCACTTATCTCATTTCTTGTTGCTCATTTGTATGCAGAGTCTGGATAAGAGCTGTTTAGGTCCCTTAAGGAAGGCATACTGTCATTCTCTTAATTTACTACTTCGTCGAGAGGTCAGGATAAAGATAATCGACTGCTGTTGTTTGATATGCTACCTTCATGCTTTAACATCCTGCCTCTTTATCTAGTTCCGATATGCTTGTTTTGTTTCCTATCTTACGTTTAAATGTTCAGGATTAATTTAAGACAAGGTTGGGATTTGGGAATGATACGATACCGATACACACAGGCTCTAATTATTTCCCTCATGCCTGATTTTTTGAACATCTGTTAAGCTTGTCCGTTTCAAGAGTTGTATAATTTAGAATTTCTTTTTTATGTAATTTGATTCAGGCACGTGAATTTGCCAATGAACTTCGTGCAAGTACAAAAGCACCCAAAAATCCAGCTGTTTGGCTTGAAGGTTCTAATAATACTGGTCAGAATGGCAGTAGTGCTGACACTTCAACAATATCTGATGCATACTCAAAGATGCTTACAATATTTATCCCGCTTCTTGTGGATGAGGTTATTCTTTTTTCTTAAATGCAGCTACTTAACTATATTTGTTTGACTTCATGGACTAAGTAATAAATATTACATTTGCAGAGTTCCTTTTTTGCACATTTTATGTGCTTTGAAGTACCCGCACTTGTTCCAGCTGGTGCTCCTAATGTTAATAAGAGTAGATCCGGAGGAAATGACCCAGATGATGACCTGAATCTTATGGATCCAGATGGCAATGATCTCAAATCAGGTATTCTTCTCATCTTGTGCTAATGACTCTGTTGCTGAGTTTCTTGAATGTAATATTAATGCTCCTTTGCTTGCATGATAACCTCGGTGTGCAATC
This sequence comes from Dendrocalamus latiflorus, assembly GCA_017311315.1. Taxonomy (NCBI): domain Eukaryota; kingdom Viridiplantae; phylum Streptophyta; class Magnoliopsida; order Poales; family Poaceae; genus Dendrocalamus; species Dendrocalamus latiflorus. The sequence continues at coordinate 10,128,954 of CM029631.1, forward strand.
TATTATAATCCTATTCCAGATAATACATCTGCTGAACTGGGTACATTGAACGAAGCACTTCAAGAACTACTTGATGGAATCCAGGTAGATTTTATGATATATTGATACAGAACCAGAACAAAAAATGAATTAAGTTTTTCTTAAGGACCAAAAAGAAGTAATTTTTGTTATTCAAGTCAAATGTACAATTCTTTCTACATAACCAGCTTGTTACAAGTTCTGCACCCTCCTTTTATTGATTGTAGTCTTGTGGAATGTCCTTTTACTCCCTTCTCTTTCAGGAAGACTTCTATGCAGTTGTAGATTGGGCGTACAAGATTGACCCCTTGCGTTGCATTTCAATGCATGGGATTACAGAACGTTACCTTTCTGGTCAGAAAGCTGATGCTGCAGGATTTGTACGCAAACTACTTGATGACTTGGAGTCAAGAATATCAGTGCAGTTCAGCAGGGTTAGTGCTCCCATTGAGGCTGTGCTGCTACAGTGTAGCTACTTAGAAGAGATTAGTTTTCTGTCTACCTTTCATTTATGTCCTTTAGTTCTTTTCTCTTTCCAGTTTATTGATGAAGCATGTCATCAAATTGAGCGAAATGAAAGAAATGTGCGTCAAACGGGAATTCTAGCCTACATTCCGAGGTACTTGACTTGATGAATTGGCATGTTCAAACAAGTTTATATACATTCCTCATCCCTAGCAGCATGGTGCTGTAATTTAATGCTACATTAGATATTTGATGACGACATACTGATGAAACCTTCCATGTGAGGTGTTTCCTCTTTTGGATATTTGTGGTGTTAATATGCTGGTATTACATTATTGTTTATCAATCATTTTATTCTGTTAGACCAAGATAAAACTACTAGAATATATTTTTTGGATTTCACTACCACGCCTAGTGGTGCATATTTTTCATAGAAACATTCAAATAAAATAGTTCCTATTGAAACTTTGCAAAGCCTTGTTTATACATGGTGGAAACATAGGATATATCATTATATACAATGTGAAAACAACAGTGAGAAAACTTGTCTGCATTGATGTGTTGATGATATGATAATCTTTCTGCTACAAGGGCACTTTGGAAAAGTAGTATGCTATGCTATTAATAATATAAGGTGCATCATTGACTAGTTTTTTTGTATTTATTCTGTTCAGAAGTTGAAACATTTTTAAGTGCAAATGTTCTGTCATATGATGGTTGTGGTGTCTTCGTTTTATGTCAATCAGGATATTCGTAAATAAACAAATCTAGATATGATTGTTCATTTGTTCTATGCTCTTCATTTTATTTAGATTTGCTGTCCTTGCATCACGGATGGAGCAATATATTCAAGGGCAATCCAGAGATTTAATTGATAAAGCATACACAAAGCTAGTGAGTGTAACTTCCCTTCCAATCTTGCACCTGTTCGCGTTTTGGGTATTCCATATGTAACTAGTAAATTTTTGTCTTATAAATTTAAATAGTATTTTAGTCCTATTTTTCTTTGATGCAACCAGTTTCTGTTCACATCTTTGATAGCTGTATAAGTTTTACTTCTTGTTGTAAATCTATTTTTTTTGCAACTAGGTTGTTCATTTCTTTTATTTTCTCTGTGAATAAACTGCTGCTGGTACTCTGGAATAGGTTACCACAATGTTCACAACATTGGACAAAATTGCACAAAGTGATCCTAAAACTGTGGACATTGTATTGATAGAGAATTATGCTGCTTTCCAGAACAGGTTATGTTTCTTCCTTTGTTATTCTTAAATCGTGGCCAACATTTTAGCATCAAATCTTTGACTTGTATGCGTTTGTCATTTTTAATGTATAGATAGGTCTAACAAACTAACACTATATTTTTATTGGATGCAGTCTTTATGACTTGGCTAATGTTGTGCCAACTCTTGCAAAGTTCTACCACCAGGCCAGCGAAAATTATGAACAAGCTTGCACTCGCCATATCAGCTCACTCATTTATCTTGTATGTAAATCTAGTCTGATTCCACTTGGCATGGATATAATGCATTTCTCATTCAAATCTAAGACATTTTTTATAACTCATGGCAGCAATTCGAGAGGCTATTTCAGTTTTCTCGAAAAGTTGATGAACTGACATACACCATAGCTGCTGAGGAGGTGAGCTAACTTCATAATATAATGTATATTTAAGTGTAGTACTAGCCTCCATCCTGAATTGACTGATTTTGTTAAAATTGGCACGTTTAGGGACTAGGAAATTGGGATTTTTAGTATGAGTTACAAACAATTCACACCACATTTGAAGATGACACTAGGGAGTGTGGCATCATCACATTCTCACAACCATCTGATTTCAGATGATCAGATCTAATGGATACAAATGCCTGTAAAAGGGATACTCAATAGAATAGTCATTCTTGAACGGTTGAACCTACTACAAATTTCTATATTTTAAAGGAATGTTAATAATAAACAAGCAAAAAGCCATGCCATCCGGTCATCCTCTGCCCGGTAGTTATCGCGATGTGTTCACATCACAAGTAGATGTGTCCTCAATTTGCATGCTTGTGGGTTCAATTATAAGTAAAAACTACGAAACTGGGGGGTTTGGGGTGGGTGGTTGGAGTAGTACAGTAAGAGGTTGGGCATCTTATTACATGTTCTGGTTATTCACATGCTTCTACTTCATTCAAGTGGAGAGTGGCAACAACTTGATACCCAGCATTTCTTTTATTTTCTTTGAATGAAACATCTAAGTTCTATTTCTTGAACTCTTCAGATCCCTTTCCAGCTCGGGCTGTCAAAAAATGATCTCAGGAGAGTGCTGAAATCGAGTTTACCTGGGGTAAGTAAACAGAAATCGCTTCATGAATTAGGTGTACTTCAGCACTTTCTACCAAACAACAAACAAACCATATGCAACAGGGTGCGGGCTTGCCATTTTTTGTACAAAGCTGGCAAGTGCTTTATGGTTAAGAGTGGTAGACATTTTTGTGCACTTGGTGCATGTTCTTTTCTAATGTGGTTTTAACATGTCTCTTTACGCCTTGATTGGCTAGACCGAGTCCCAGCCCATCCACATAATGGGCTGGGATTTTAGTTCAAATTCCCTGCCTATGCATGCCGATGGACTGGGATTTTGACCCAACCAAACAAGGCCTTATGGAGTTACGGTGCCGATTGCCAACGCCCCCTTGCAGAATAACGATAACAATTTCATGTCCCATATTTGTTTTGTTCAAGAAGCTGGTGTAACAATGACAATGCGAATTCACTAACTTGTAAAACTGTGCAGATTGACAAGTCAATTGGTGCCATGTATAGAAGATTACAGAAGACACTGACTTCTGATGAGCTGTTTCCTTCACTGTGGGATAAGTGCAAGGTAAGCCGCTACCCACCCTATCAATTTGCTTGTTTAAAATGATGGGTTGATGATGCGCTTTTGCAGACAATAATTTTTTTTTGAGACTGATGCAAGCACTGCAGAATGCTTTGATCTTTGTCGTTTTTAACTGAGAAGCAACGTCCTCACGTTGGTTTCCATCACCTGTTGAATATTTGCAGAAAGAGTTTTTGGACAAGTACGAGAGCTTCGTTCAGATGGTGACACGGATCTACGGTAACGAGCCTATCATGTCGGTTGCCGAAATGAAAGACGTTCTCGCTGGCTTTTAGATACCAGTGCCATATATCGTTTCACAGTGCGATAGCTATCTATATTCCATTCATTTCGTTAAGTTTTGCACAGTCTGGATTCTTGTACAGAAGTGGATGTGCTGTTTCCTTACATTATACGTATGGGACAGTCGCATCAGGCTCCGAACTCAAACCAGCTTTTGTTGTAGATCGCGCAAAGATGCATCAATGTAAGCTGTCCGGAGCAACCGCGCGTGTCCATTACCTTGTGCCTATTAAAATGCCGAAAGATTTATTGTCCGCAATTTTCACCGCCTCAGTTAATTCAACCGAGATCGCTTCTTGGAGTTTGTTCTGATTTTAACCGTGATCGCTTCTTGGAGTTTGCTCTGAGGGCATCTCCAATGGTTATAGCTAGCAACTAACTATAAGACTTCCACATCATCTATATAGTACACACTAAAGTTAGCATTCTAAAGAACTATCTATAAGGATAGCTATTTGATGCTTACATGCACACACAGAATTTATGGAGGCTGCCTCGTTTGGCACTATAGACTATCTCTAGAGCTGTAGAGAGCTGCGTTCTCTTTCTTCATTTAATATCTTCCACGTAGGACAGTTGATGACATGGACTCTCTTGTAGATAGCTGCTATAGACCCATTGGAGATGCTCTGATTTTCTGATGTGCATCTAAGCTAGGACTGGATGGACTGGAACATTACAGATTGCTTTGTTTATTTCGGCAAAATCATTGCATATCAAATTGGAGTTCATAACGCTGCACAATGACACCCCCCCCCCCACCCCCCGCGGGGTTTTCCCTGTCTTGTGGCCCATGAATAACAAATCATTGTTTAGTCACGTCAGTGCGGGATGACGGATCGAGATGAATGAACGCGGAAACATGAACTGGGAAAAAGAAACAGTAAATTTTAGAATTTGGAAGGTGGAGATGCAGCTCAACAGTGCTTGAAAGTAATCATGGTTTGTCCATGGACCAAACCTCATGATCGTACGAGTCACTTTTGCCTATCACTGCTGCATAGCTCCCTGGCTCATTACGATTAAAAAATAGGAAAGATCGGCTAAGAAGGGTCTTCCAAACACGGTATTCCATTCAGATTTTTTTTAAATGAACAAAGCACCGTACCATAATAACTCAAACATCCTTCAGAGCAATGGAAAAGAGAACAGAGACGTTCAGATTGAGTAGGAGGAAATCGCTCATCAAAGATGAAATCTCTCGACAAATAAAACTCATCACCATCCCCCCTATCAAACATTCTTGCTCATTGAAATCAAGAAGAAAAATCGTAAAACCAAGGAATACGAGTAGCTTTTTCTCTCAAACAAATGCCTCGATTTGTCCTCATGGGAATTTCGAATGGATTTCGGACTCGTCATCTATAGATGTGCTCATCATCAAGAAAAGCCCTCCGTGTAAAATAAAGAGAAGCTAAACAAAAAGAAAAAGATGGCAATGAAACCAAGTTCTTGGCAGGAGGAGGATCCAAAGCAAGATTACCGAACCAGTCGAGAAACGAAGGGGGGAGACGCCGAATATGGCAGAGCTGGCGGCGGAAGAGGCAGCGGCGTATCGGAAAGCTTTATAAAAGCTCGAGGAATCTAGGGTTAGGAGCAACTTCTTTCCATGAATTTACGTTTTTGTCCCTAACATCATGATGCATGCGGTCGGTTGAGCGACCTGGTATATTCTGTTGCGAAACTTGAGTCTGAACCTACAAATTTAGCCCTTCACCATTTAATCTATAAATGAAGGGTATTAATCATTATATTTGTACTTATAAAAAAAGAAAAAAAGCAATAAAGAAAAGAAATTTCTCTCTCATCTCCTCCTGTGTTCGATCTATTATTCTATTGCATTGTTCTATAAATGATCAATCTCTCTTGCCTAGGAGGAATCGTTTGGATTTACTCGTTAGCGATGGTTTCTTAACACATTATCAACACGAAGATTAGAACTGAAAAAAAAAGCGTAAGAGGTACGCACGCTGATCGACAGGAAGCCGGGTCTGGGCTACATGCGCAACAGTGAGCAGCAGCCCCCGGCTTCAACGGAGGCCATCAGGGAGATTCTGAACCAGTGCCCAGATGCCGCCAGAGATAGTTCCTGATATTTTCTACAACTTGACAAGTTTCTAGAAGGTGCGTGAGGAAAGCAATATTATTTCTGAACTCTTGCTCAGCTCTGTTTTGTTTCAATGTTGAGAGACGAGGCTAGAACTCGGCTCAATTTAGGCTCCGTTTAATTTGTCTGCCGCCAATGATTTTTATCTTTGAACTTTCGATTGAGATAATACGGTAACAACCTTTTGGTTAAGACATTCAATTAAAAATAAAAAAAATAAAAAATTATATTTTTATGGATAATGCAAAGGAAAAAAATCATGTTAAAAAATCAATACGTTTAAAACAATTTCTAATTCTGAAAGTTAAAAACCAGAAAATAAAAATTATTTGGAACGGGGCCGGATAAAGCTTGGGTCAAGCCTAGCTCACACTGAGTTCGAGTTCTTGTCACATCCAAATTAACTTAGACAATTTTAATTACCAACCGATAGTTATCATGATTTGAGTCCCATGAACTCCATGTTAGATTTCAAGTCCTATTAACTACATATGCTAGATAGGTTTATCTATGGTATCATAGGTTGGTTTGAGTCTCATTATAACAACATATAGGTTCAAGTGGTAGGCTACGGAGCCTTAACTTTAACTATAACAACTATACTTGCACGTGCCTTACTTGTACCGGAGTTGTATACTACACTTAACAGGTTAGGAGACTTAAAAGTGGTTTACATCAGCTACTTCTAAATGAAGTTAGCTGGTAAGTTAAGCTAGTTGTAAATGTTGTTCCTTACCACTGTTGGAGGGGCTGTTCATGAGCGTTGCTCCGGCGGTGCTACTGGGCTGCATGGCAAACTCGTTTGCTACCGCTGGTTCTTCACACGAGTTTCGCTGCTGCTCGATGGATTCTGAAGGGAAGGTAGCCCCGGCCGACTGGTTTACATGCATCTGAACCACCCGAGCAGCTGAAAAGGATGGATGTGGTCGGGGAATTTTGGACGTTTATAGCACTGTATATCCTAAAAATTCTAAATGTAGCTCTCTACGCACAAAAATTCCATTTCTAACCCCTTTGCGACTACGGGATCGTGGGACGCTGACACATGGCAGTCGTGTGGTTCCGGACCGCACGATTTCACTGTAATGTAGCATGAGAGACATGCGCTCGAAGACCGCACGATTGCACTGTAGCTGAGACCATACGACTGATGCGCTACAGTTCAATCGTACGCTCGGGCACCGCACATCTCAGCTACAGTGCAATCGTGCGTGCGGTCCCTAAGCGCACGTCTCTCGTGCTACAGTGCAATCGTGCGAACTCGTGGTTGGGACGATGCCCAGCAGGCTTGGAATGGTGCCAATCGCAAGCCAGGTCGGTCGGTGCACTGCCGAGTTGCATTGCTACAGAGGGAATCCTCGCCTGCCATACGAATTCCCTGTGCCACGACAACCGGGCGAACGGCCCCGAAAGGGAAATTCAGAAAGCAACCGTTTTTAAATGCAATCCTTTCACTTCATTCTGCACACACTGCTACCAGCGACTTTGCTGTTATTGATGTTTGAGCTGTTGATACTTCCTCACTTAGTGCTTTGGCCAAGTGACGTCGTCGTCGGGAAAGATCTGGATTCCTGCGGTTGTATTTCGTGCTTCCATTGAAGCTGGCCTCAGGGTGGCCTAAAGATACACAAAAAAAGAAGAAGAAAAAATCTTTATGCACGAGCCACCGTATCAAATTATGAATATATAATTAGAGGAAGAACATAACTCTCTAGGCATGCTTGAAGCAGAGCAAGCCATAAGAGACCACGCATCAATCCGTACTTGGCCATGTTCAACGGCCACTGCCTCCAACTAGCATTACCTCGCTCTCAGCAGCACTTTCCCGTTTCAACCCGGACTTGGTAGAACGCGTGGAGGGGGCACAGCTCGAGCTTGAAGAGGCAGGCACGTCTCCAGAAGGACTGCTTTTTTGCCCTTGTCTCCAGAAGGCCAGCTCAACCTAAATGAAGCTTTTAGCTAACAAGAAGTTTATCAGAGTGATCGGTGCTTTTGTCTCCGATGTCGCCTTCCTTTGCGTGTGCTGCTATTGAACTGCATGCTACTTGCATTGTCGTCGAACTGCACATTATCAGAGCTGCCATCTCTTGTCGCTGCCGATCTGCACACCAGTTGTTTTCTTCTATGTGTCAATCTCTCTACTATCAGAGCCACGTCTAGGCAATGTCAGGGCCAAACCCTTAGCATCCGTTGCTGGAACGTGAGGGGCCTAAACTCCTCTGCATGCCGCACAACAGTCCAAGAAACAATCAACACCAACCCATACCACATTGCTTGCCTCCAAGAGATGAAACTAAGTGCAGTAGACTAAGTTTTGGCCAACTCCCTCGGTGGAAATAGGCTCAAGAACTTCTCCTTCTTGCCACCAGAGAACAACCCATGGAGGCATTCTAATTATCTGGAATAGCAATATTGCTGACATCTCCAATTTCCATCTTGGCAACTATTGCCTTACAACTAATGTAACAATCAAGGAGTGCGCTACTATTTTTGTTCTGAATATGGTCTACAACCCCTCTAGAGACAGGGATAGACCAGATTTCCCAGTCGAACTGCATCAATCACGACCGCCAGACAACACCAACATGGCCCAAATCATATAATGAACATTAAAAAGAGAGCGACAGTATGGGAACTCATAAAGGAAGCTCTTGATAGGCAGTTGGATTAATTCTCATCCATAACGACTTTTTTAAAATACAAGTCTAAATGCACTTTTCTGCAAAACTATGAGCAAGAGTTCATCCCTACCATTTCAGCTAAAATATACCCCTGATACGAAGAATGACATGATAAGCAAAATGGCAAATAAAGCAAGTAGAACAACTGTGAAGTGGCTATGCATATTTGCATTCTATCGCGAAATGTCATCTTGCAATCCCAAATAAAAAGCAAAATAATTCAGTAAGTTGCACTTATGTATCTAACTATACTATCTAATCCCCTCTCCTTATTCTCCCAATTTGTTCCCCTCTCCTTATTCTCCCAATTTGTTCTCCCCATTCTCTCTCCCCTCCATCGGTGGCGCATAGCGGCTGGTTGCAGCGTGGCGGATGGCAGCACAGAGCCCGATGGCAGGTGCTGGCAATATTGTCAGAATCTCGATTCTGTGGTACGATTCTAAGATTTTATGATCCAAAATTGATTAAACCAATCCGATTCTATAATAGAATCTTAATATGGTAGGATCTTAATGTTTTTACAATTTTACTTAAACTTTTGTAGGATCATGATCAAAATTTTCGTTCGATCCTACTCGATTATGTCGATTCTATTGTTTTATTATAAATAATTAATTGTATACTTCCTTTTAATTGAAAATTTTAATTTTTATCTCTTTATGTTCACTATAATTATCATAAAATAACATATGGTTTTATCTTCACTCTACAATTTGTAAAGAAAAGTTCAAAAGACATAATTTTAAAAATGCAGTAGTGTTATAATGCACTGTAGATTTTTAAAAAATATTTCTTTAGTAGAATCAGGTAAGATATTAGATTCTACATTGATCCTATGATTTGCGATTCTATCAAATAACATTCGATCCGATTCAAGTCACGATTCTGATAACCTTGGGTGCTGATGCCACGGCCGGCGGCGGGTAGCGGCGTAGCAGGCAAGCGCAGTTGAAAGAGGTCAGGTCCACGGCGGCACATCGGGAGTTGGCCTGATCCAACATCTTTGTTGTCTCTAGACATTGGGTCCGGTCCGCCGTCTTTCTCAGCTTAGCGCACCGATTTGGGAGTGACCTAATCCATAGTCGTTGGATCCGATGTCCCCAACGTTGGCACATCGGATCCGTCATCTCCGTTAAAAAAAGAACATAGCTCTCAGTAAATGAGAACAATTCGCAAGCAACCAGAAGCTGTCTGTCAATTTCGTCATACAACCAAACCTTATTTTCTTTTGGCGATGGTGCAACCAATCATTTTGTACACCTTCTTGCACGAAAGCAACCATTTTTTGTTGCTGCCTTGCATTAATTGGACAAGGACGTGGCCAACAGATGATTTGTAGCTATGGTGGTCCATTGTCTAAAATTTATTTAACCGCTATAAATTTAACATGTCGGTACACAAGTATATGAATTACGAAATGCAATTAAGGGAAAAATGACATACGAACTTCATAAAATAGACGAATATAGCTTTCTTAACATAGAATTGAAATATTACATACTCATAGTAGTTGAAGAACAGTACGTCACTACTTCTTCTTCTTGTCAGGATATAAAGAGAACATCACATTAATTTTATATTAGAACATTAAATACATTCTATATTTATGGACAAAGCTATTTTAAAAAATACATTTTATAAAGGAGTAGATCAGAAGAGTTTGCTTGCATGGGTAACTTCCTGAAAGCCGCATTTGGAGTAAACGCAAGCTAAGACAACAAATACCTATCTCGGCAAATTTACGAGACCGTTTACACCGACTTCTGTTCACAGAAGAAAGAAGGTAATATAAATATTTAACTTTCTAAAATAATTTCTCTATTTCTCTCATCCTGAAAATAAGTTATGAGACACAGACATATCACTACCTCACTCTTCTCGCTCCTGTCTCGCACACGCATCTCTTTTTTATTTTCCCCACCACTCGTATCCTCCCACTAAAAGTTTTTTTAGTCATTACTATTTATTTTAGCTAAAAACCATCAACTGTCGTTCAATATGAACATGCCAAGCTAGTCATCGATTTTATTGTACATCTAGATGCCAAGCTAGCCAACGATTTTACTGTACATCTAGATTCCCAAGTTGCGTGTCATTAGCTTGACACATATAGAGCAAATTAAATGATTTAGCGGGAGGTAAAATGTAGCTGTGATTCAACAAGTTTTTGCATTATGATCAAATACATGAAGGCCTCATTATCCGAGCGCAGGGTGGTCCGCGGCCCACAGGGACCACCCTGTAGCTCCGCCAGTGAACAGATCTCTTGCTATCAATCAACCGCCCATGCCCCTCGTCGACTACCGAGCGGGATTCTCTGACGTATCCTCTAAGCCATCCATTCTCAGATGAGTGGTCCAGATTTTTTTAGTTTTGATTTTTGTATTTCTAGTTTCTAGTTTTTTATTTTTATCTTTTTCTAGTTTTTTCTTTTTTATTTTTTTATTATCTGTGTTAAAATAACCTATTTTTTATAAATAAAAGATATGTTATTTTAACACAGATAATAAAAAAATAAAAAAGATAAAAAAAAAAAACTAAAAACTAGAAGTAAAAAAATTAAAACTAAAAAAAATCTGGACCACCCATCTGAGAATGGATGGCTCAGAGAATACGCGCCGCGTCAACTACCCACATCAGATCTCCGACCAGGTCAGGTCACCGCAATACATTTGATTTTCCTCCTCCTCAAAATTAATACATTCACAACCGTATATTCTACGTATATGTACACTTTCTCGTTGCACTCTGCTACAGTACACGCGTGGCAGCACATTGTTCGTGCTTGCGCGCACTCTCGCGCGATTGCTTCGCCCTCACGCAGCTGCCACACGGTTCAGCTCCGACGTCTGGTACGGTGCCCACGCTTGCACCGGCGGCGGCAGCGCCGGCCGTCCTTTCCACGCCCGCGACGCCCGCCGAGGCGTCGTTGGTTCTGTCCGCTCTTCCGCCGGCTCGGCCGCGTCGTCAGCTAGGCGCCACACCTTCACCGACCCGTCGAGGCTGCCGCTGTACACCACGAACCGCCGCTCGCCGTCCGACTCCTCCTCGTCCATGGCCACGCACTTGACGGGCCCAGTGTGCCCGGCGAGCACGGCGATGCGGACGTGCTCCGGGCCCTCGCGCCGCCACACGCAGAGCGTCCGGTCGGCCGAGCCGCTCACGACGACGTCCCCGGCAACCGCGAGGCACATCACCGCCATCTTGTGTCCATTGAGCACACCGCCGTACCTTGCCCCGCCGTGGACCCAGTGCCAGTAGGTGACATGCCCGTCCGACGAGCCGACGTACACGACACGGTCCTCGGGGGAGACGGCGATGGCGGTGACCGCGCTCTCGCCCTTCCTGAGCACCCTCTCCAGCACGTGCCTCGTCGCGTCGCCATTCTCGGCCGCCTCCCGCCGCCACACCTTGACGGTCCCGTCTGCCGAGCCGGTGAACATGACGTTATCGAAGCCGGCCGCGGCCACGGTGTTGACGGCGTCGTCGTGCGCGCGCACCGACTCGAGGCACTTGGAATCGGACACGCGCCACACCTTGAAGGTCCAGTCCCACGAGCCGGAGTAGAGCAGCCCGGCGGCCTCGTCGAGGCTGAGGCAGGACACGGCGTCGGAGTGCCGGAGCCACACCGCGCGCGCTCGGCGCCCCCGGCTCGTCTCGACGTAGCTCGACGGGTTGACGGAGCTCTTGAGGAAATCCGCGAGCCTGGGGAGCGATCCCACCCGGCGGTGCACGGTGGGGTCGTCCGCGTCGGCGCGCCACACCCGGACCTTTCCGTCCTGGTGGCCGGTGAAGATGCGGCCATCGTTGGCGACGACGATGGCCTTGACGAGGCCGCTCCCGGTCCTAAACCCCGCGAACTCGCGCCGGTCCCGCCACACCCGCACGTTCTCCGAATCCGTGCCGGTGTAGAGCACGTCTCCGGCGGCCGCCAGCGAGTAGACGTGCCCGTCCTCCTTGACCAGCGACTCGATGAGCCCGGTCGCCCCTGCCTCGGCGGCATCACCCCCGGCACCGAGGCCCGGGAGGTGCGCCCACGGCGACTTGGGCGGGGTCGACGCGCTGTATCGAGACGGCGTGGAGGCCGCGGAAGCGTATCCGTCCGTGGTGTTGCAGGACGAGGAGCTGTACCCGTCGTCGTCGGAGGTGGAGGAGGATGAGAAGGACTTTGGCGAGGAGAAGGCCGTGTCGGCGCAGAGGATGCGGAGGAGCTTCTTGTGGTTGCCCATGGTGATGGGTGTGAAGTGTGATCTCGATCGACCTGTTTGCGCGGCGCGGCTGATGCTTTTCAAGGTGGTGGCGGAATGACCTGCCTCGCAAGGAACCCAAGACCGAAAGGGAGAAGAATAGGAGGCTATGGTACGTGCATAGCTAGCTAGAGGGAGCTTGCGAGGCTGGAGGAGGAGAATTCGGAGCAGCGGCAGTATATATACGCGCGCGTAGAGACGGATAGGGAGAAGGGAGATGCCGTGGGTGGCACGACGTCGCGACAGGCGGATCCCGGCTCGTCGATCTAAGGAAGGGTTTGGTTGGAGTGATGAAAGTGAAATGGGATGTGATGGAATATGATGAGATGGTTTCACAAAAACATGGTCCAGCATCTAAGAAGAATATTCTTTAAATTTGCACAGGCTCATCCCACTTTGGACCATTCCATCCCACCCAATCCCTCAAACCAAACACGTGGATAGGCTTGGTCAAAGGAACCATCCCATTCCATCCCACCCCATCCCTCAAACCAAACACACCCCTAAGGAAGGGTTCTGGGAGCCACCAGCGTCTTGAAAGTTGAAAGAGATTCTGAGCGCCTTACCTCTTCCCTTGGGCCCTTCCTCGTATTTTACCTAGGCCTGGGCATTCGGGTTACCCGATTTTTTCGGGTCGGGTAGTTCGGGTAATTCGAAATTCGGGTAATGAAAATTGCTACTCGATATTAGCCCCAAAAAACACTACCCGCAATTTCGGGTATCCGATAATTCGGGTTCGGGTATGCCCGATATACCCGAATTCACAGAAAACCAGCAAACTGCACAGAATTTGCACATAATTTCAGCAGCAATTTGCATAGAATTTTAGCAGCAATTTGCATAGAATAATATATCACAGGCAGTTGTTCAAACAGAGAGAATCATATACTAACAAAATGATAAGTTCAAGTGTTCAAACACATACACATTACACAACACACAAGAACAAGTGACTGTCCAGACTAATTTCGGTTAGTTCGGGTACCGGGGGATATTACCTGAACTACCCAAACTAATTTCGGGTAATCAGAATCGCTATCCGAATTTTGGATCGGGTACCTCGAGTTCGGGTTCGGGTATGCCCGATATAGCCAAATTCACAGAAAACCAGCAAACTGCACAGAATTTGCACATAATTTCAGCAGCAATTTGCATAGAATTTTAGCAGCAATTTGCATAGAATAATATATCACAGGCAGTTGTTCAAACAGAGAGAATCATATACTAACAAAATGATAAGTTCAAGTGTTCAAACACATACGCATTACACAACACACAAGAACAAGTGACTGTCCAGACTAATTTCGGGTAGTTCGGGTACCGGGGGATATTACCTGAACTACCCAAACTAATTTCGGGTAATCAGAATCGCTATCCGAATTTTGGATCGGGTACCTCGGGTTCGGGTCCGGGTAATTCGGGTACGGGTAACGGGTATTTTGCCCAGGCCTAATTTTACCATATGTCAAGCAAGAATCTTAAGGGTATTCCTTTCCCCCATTGATTCTTCTCTCCAAGCAGCCTCCTTCCCTAATCTCCTATATCGCCAGGAATGATGCACCGCTCCTCCCACGCCCACCACCTCCTCTGGCGCCACCGACTCTGACCATATCGCCTACGTCACCACCTCACCGTTAAAGAAACAAGCCAAGTGGAGTGGAGAGGGGAAGGCAGACGAGAGGAGAGGAGCTAGTATGACATCGGGGACGGCGGTGGTGGCGGCTGGAGGGGTGGGGTGGACGCCGACGTGGAAGGAGTGAGAGAACAACAAGCATCAGGAATGGTGGCGGTGGGCCATCGCCGCCAAGATCTTCACCGGCCTCCACGCGCTCGGCAACTACAAGCTCCCTAAGCACTGGCACTCTACCGTGAGGCCGGCTGGGTCGTCGAGGACGATGGCACCACCTACCGCAAGGTGAGAACTTTCGATCTGGCCTCTTGATTGATCGATCTGCTACTACTCTCTCCATTTCCTGGATCTTGCGTGTGTAGATCTAGATCAAGTTGAGCTCCGGTTCTTGGTTCTTGGCTGCAGGGTTGCAAGCAGCCGCCGTCGAGGCCGGTTGGTGGGCCATGTCGGCGGATATGAGCCCCTGCTCGTCCTCATGGCTTCTCAGTGCGCCGTCATCGTCGTTCCCGAGCCCGGTGCCGTCCTACTACATGAGCCCGACATCGTCGAGCTTCCCAAGCCCCATGCGCCTCGACAATTCGAGCCCGTCTTGTCTCCTCCTGTCCCTTGGCGAGCTCCTCTAGCTTAGAGAGAGGGCGGCGACGGCTGGTCGGGTCGGTGGTGCCAGAGGAGGTGGTAGGCGCGGGAGGAGTGGTGCATCCATTCCCAACAACAGAGGAGACAAGGAAAGGAGGCGGCTTAGGGAGGAATTGGTGGGGAAAGGAAGGCCCTCAAGATTCGTGCTTCACACATGGCAAAATCTTAGGGAGGACCTAGAATGCATTCTAATAAAAATATGGAAGCATAATCCTTAGCCTATCTAAAATCACTTTCCGGAACTCCTCATCAGGACGATGTTCTCCTTTCTCAACGTAGAACATGTTCAAATCAAAATCATGGTCGACTTTGTTCTCAACGTCTCCTTCCTCAACGTAGGCCTGATTCAGATCAAACTCAGGCACAACTTTTCTGGTCTTGTGGTCCTCCATCAGTAATTTCTATCTTCGCCTTCACACCAACCTTTCCCTTTAAAGCGGTTGCATGCTCTTTGTTTTCTGTGGTGAATGGGGTGGTTTTGATCCCACCAATCTGTTCTTCTTATATAAGAAACTCATACAAAAAAGAGGGAAATATCCCGCTTCGGATTGAACACATGGACTGAAAAATATGCTTCCCCCATGCGAGGTAAACACAACATGCACACATTTTTGACATGTCTGTCGTACATTTGGTTTATTAGATAAGTTAGAATGGTATTTTTGGGATTTGATTTGTTATGCATATCAAATCGCTGACAAGACTATCATGCTTTTAAGATGAATCTGTGATAGTGCGGTCAAGGAAACGGTAACTACCAATATTCGGACTGAACGGACGATGCCAGCGTGGGGTCTCCTAAAGAACGCCGATAGGACTGTCGGATATGCACACAGTAATGGCGAGTGTACTGTTGGTAATGTCATCTCCGACAAGGCTATTGGACATCTAAATTGGTTGCACATGAGGGCTGTTGGAAATCAATAAAGCTGTTGGCGAAAATTGCAGCTCGTGTAGCGAGGAGGCAACGGCGGTCAATCTCAAGGTCTCGGCGTCAGTGGGAACGATAAATCTGACGGGTAAGACTCACCCAGTGCCCCACCCCACTGCTGCCACTGTGATGCCCTCTTCCTGTGGCCACCAGAGAAAGAAGAGACAGAGGAGCTAGAGGAGTTGGCCGATGGTGCCATGCTGGTCGACAGGAAGCTGGGTCTGGCCTGCATGCGAAACAGTGAGCAGCAGTCGCCGCTGCATATCGCCACCAACTGTATATGGCTCAACGGAGGCCATCAGGGAAATTCTGGACCAGTGCCCAGATGCTGCCAGAGATAGTTTTTGATATTTTCTACAACTTGACAATTTTTTTTGTGCACGGAAGTTTCTAGAAGGTGCGTGAGGAAAACAAATTTATGTTTGCACTTCGAACTCTTGCTCAGCTCGGTTTTGATTCAAGGTTGAGAGACCAGGTTAGAACTCGGCTCAATTTAGGCTCCAGGAAAAGCTTGGGTCGAGCCTAGCTCACGCCGAGTTCGAGTACTTCCACGTGCCTTACTTGTACCGGAGTTGTATACTACACTTAACAAGTTGGAAACTCTTAAGTGGTTTACATAAGCTACTTCTAAAGGAAGTTAGATGGTAAGTTAAGCTAGTTGTAAATGTTGTTCCTTACCACTGTTTACTGTCCATGAGCGTCGCTCCGTCGGTGTTACTGGGCTGCATGGCAAACTCGATTGCCACCGCTGGTTCTTCACACGAGTTTCGCTGCTGCTCGATGGTTTCTGAAGGGAAGGTACCCCCGGCCGACTAGTTTACATGCATCTGAACCACCCGAGCAGCTGAAAAGGATGGATGTGGTTAGGGCGATGCCCAGCAAGCCTGGTGGGTCGGTGCACTGCCGAGTTGCATTGCTACAGAGGGAATCCTCCGCTGCCATGCGAATTCCCTGTTCCAGGACGACCGGGCGGACGGCCCCGAAAGGGAGATTCAGAAAGCTACCGTTTTTAAATGCAATCCTTTTACTACATTCTGCACACGCTGCTACTAGCGACTTTGCTGTAATTGATGTTTGAGCCGTTGATACTTCCTCACTTAATACTTTGGCCAAGTGACGTCGTCGTCGGGAAAGATCTGGATTCCTGCGGTTGTATTTCGTGCTTCCATTGAAGCTGGTCTCAGGCGGCCTAATGATAAAGAAAAAAGAAAAAAAATCTTTATGTACGAGACACCGTATCAAATTATGAATATATAATTAGAGGAAGAACATAACTCTCTGGGCATGCTTGAAGAAGAGCAAGCCATAACAGACCACATCCTCAATTAGTACTCAGCACTTTTCCGTTTCAACTCGGATCAAGCATCTCAGATTGACGACACCTTGGTAGAACACGTGGAGGCAGTGTTCCAGTCTTTACCATTGCTCCGGAATCTCTACGATCACTCTATGACCGCTATAACCATTTTCTGTAACCGTACGACCACGTATAAGTGGCTATGACCACCTCCTGAGTCGCTACGACCGCTGAGACCTCCTTCACTATTCAACAATTTCACCTTTTTTGAGCTTTTTTGTCGGTTCTTTTTTCCCATATTTGTTTGTACTATCTGTGACGGGTTAACCTATTTTTTATTTTAAATTTTTTAAATTTAATTATGCCAAATAAGCTACCGATAACTACAGTATTTTTTAGTTAGCTACGCACCTTTTAGCCATAAATCACTTAAAATAAACTTTTTTTAAGTAGGGTCTTAGTTTCTGACCTTATTTTGTGTGCGCTCATAGAAGGAAGAACACGTGCATGGCTTTTTAGGCAAGGGGTGTCCAAGTGCTACATGCTCTTGTCCGAACGGACGGGTAGAGTTGGCTCGGGAGACAGACGGCAAGCACGTACATATATGTGCTATTGTGTGCGTGTGTTCGTATGGATTTCGTACGCACGGAGAGCCAAGAACTTTTCAAGTGATTCTCGGAGCAGCTGACCTTGGTGACGTTGCTTGCATAAAACAAAAGTTAAATTGGCCTCTCATAAATGGTGTCAGTTAGGTGCCGGCGCCACGTGCGTACGTGGCGGGATCACGACGGCACTTTCGCTTCCCTATCAGCCCGCACACCGCAGGATTCGTGACTCCGGTTCATTCCCGGCCCGGTAAACCTGTGGCCCGGCCGGCAGCTAGGTATCACATGGATTCTTTCAGACTTTTAATTCTTCGTTTATGGTTTTAAATTCTAACTTTTGTGAGAGAGATTTGAAGAGAGAGACAATCGAATAAAATTTTAGCCGGTATAGTTGAAATAGATACAGTGTGTAATACAATTGATTAGTACACCCCATCTTAAAAAATACACCGTTTGAAAGTTAGTTACTATAACAAAAGTAAAAAGCCAAAGCCTAAGCCAAAATAAACCTAGCCAATTCGTTGGCTAGGAGGATGCAGTACACACGTCGACGTCGAGGCATCATCGCCGTTGGGGTCTCTCTATGTATACATTATATTTTTGAGTGTACCACTAAACAAATTTAATATACTCCTTCATTACCTTATGTATACTCGTATACTAATTCTAAGATACTTAATGCCAAGCATATAAAAAAATTGCAATGAAGCACATAATTTTTGACATATTTTGTTAATACCTTTATATTCATATATAAAAAAGAATATATTAAAAAAATTATGGAAAATATAATCTTTATATATATATATTATCTAGATGGTCTTATATATTTATACATCATATGTTACTCTTCATTACATGAGATATTTATTACTTTATAAGATGTGGTATAGGGTATTAAAAAAAAGGCTTGCTTTAATTTCTTTCCGTGTACGTTGCTTTGTCCATCGTGAGGGCAATCGATCGCCTGATTGGGGCCAACGCGCGATCACCCAGAGCCCACCACGTACATATTCAGCTTGCGTATTGAGCGAGCTACCAATGCATGCACCAAACGAAGCAATAGCACAATTATAGATTCACATCTACAGTACCCTGCTGATATTGGAGTGCTAGCCTTGGTTGTCCGATCACTGAAAACTTGACCTCGCTTATTTCAGCTTAAACTTCTGGCTTCTAACTTATTTTTAACTATTCGTAAATTCCGTCGTTTTCTATTTTTTTTTGGCTTTTTAAAGCTTTTTTACCGGTTCTTTTGTTCCGTATTCATTTATATTATTCGTGATGAGCTAATCAGTTTTTCTATTTTTAAATTTTTTAAATTTAGTTACACCAAATAAGTTACCATTAGTTACAGTGTAATTTCAACCAGTTACAATATAATTTCAGCTATAAACTAGCTTATTTTAGTCCAACCGAGTTGCACCTAAATCTTTAAGCTCTAAGTCTCTGCTGACGTCATCCATAATGCTACTCTCACTCGTGAGCAACTTCAGCAGTAAGGGCCTGGGCTTGTTTAGATGGAATTCCTACGAAACCGTGGGTGGTGAACAGTATTCCTGTGGAATTTCTTTAGGCCCTGTTTGGAATGCGGGAATTTTTCCCGATTCCTGCGGGAATTGAACTGTTTCCTACAAAATTCCTGCAAAATTCATGTGAAATTCCTCTGTTCCAAACAGGCCCTTAATCGCTTCCTGCCAACCAAACGGCATCTTCAGTCGCCATTCCAAATTCCAATGGATTCTTGTTTCCTACGATTTCCACGCGAAAAACCTTGGTTCCAAACGGGCCGACGTCTGTTTGGATGGAGAGTAGGCAGCGCTTTTATCTTGAGTTTGTTATACACTGCTACTCCCACCGTTTAATGAGAAATAACTATATATATCTCTATTAAATCATATAACATAGTCGCTTAATATCCTCGGCCCGCTGGCCGTCCCATGCCACGGCTACATCCTCGAGCCGCCGCCGCCGCCGCCGAAAGAGCCGCGTCTCGGTGGTGGGGAAGTGGTGGATTATCCCTGGGCGGAGGCGGAGCACTGCGATGGTCTCAGCGACGCTGAGAGTACAGGCTCGAACTCGGTCGAGGTGTGGCAAGAGGAACAAGAGCTGAGGTGTTCTTGTTCGAGTACGTAGTTTGTCTGTGCAATGTACGCCACTAGCTTGTCTTGTATACGAGGCATTGATGCCCATGGATGTATTGTGCCGGTTCTATTTTATTAAAAATAGCTTATATGTTAGCAAGTTAACCGTCGTGTTTAATCCAAGGAAAAACTGTCTGTTAGATTATGCGTTTACCATGCATCAATTTTTTGTTTAGACAAAAATTGAAACAAAACCAAAATTTAGAAAGTTCAAAAACTTGAATTTGAGTTCAATTTCGATTTTTGCTTTGCTCTCTCAAATCCTAAGCATATTCACCACAAATCTCAAGCAACCATTGCCCCAAATCTCTGCTGGAACCTTTGGATTAGGGAGGAGAAGGGTGTGCACTGTACTTTTCAGACAAAATCGCCGCCGCCTCCCTCTGTTGCCGTCGCCGCTCACGCGTCTCGCGTGACCTCCCCGCGCCCGCGTCACTCCCCGCCATTCCCGCTCGGTGGGATGGCCAGCGCACCCCTGCCCGGCCCCGTGGCGTGCCACGCCACCCCGCTGCCCTGCCGCCGCCGCAGCTTTTCCCGCCGCCCGCCTTCTCTGCGTGCGCCACCGCCACCCCGCGCCAACCGTCGACGCCACCTCCCCGCGCGGACAGACCCTCCTTTACACCTCTCCTCTGCCGCCCTGACGCTCTGCACCGGCCAATCACCGTGGCAACGTCGCCGGCCGCCACGCTCCACGGCCGCCCGGGAAAAATCTCGCGTCGAACCGCCATACTCCGCCTATATAAGTGCCCGAGCTTGCCCTAGCCGAAGCTAGCACCCTCCACCATCCACCCGACGCCCCCACCCCCTCCATTGCCGCCCCCATCGCCGGTAAATGCAAAAATCCCCAAACCCGAGCCCTAGGCCAATGTCGGTCACCCGCCCCATAACTTTCCAATTACCTTCTCCTAGAGCATCACCGACACCCCATAAACCCTACCCGACCGCCGCCCTAGCCTCCCGAAGTCCCATCTTCTCCGGCACCGATAGCCCCTAATGGCCGCCACCACCTCGCCGTGGCTAGCCTTGCACGGCCATCCCTAGCCCAAACCGCCACTCTCATGAGTTTACCTAAGTCCTAGTGGTGCTCTAGCACCGGCCTAATTGCCCTAGGAAGCTACCATAAGCCCACAATCACAATAGTAGCCGCAAAGGAGAGGAGGTCGCCGTCGGCGATTGCCGCCTCCGCCGACCTAGCCACAGCCAAAAATGAAACCCCCACATCCTCCCGCACCCGCCTATACCCTCCACCGCCGTCGCAACTCCTTCTACCGCCGCCGCCAACTGCCGCCTCTCTCCTCTGTTCGCTCCTCACGCGCGAGCTGAAGGAGGAAGAAGGCCCTGTTTCCCCGACCCGGACCGCCTCCATTCGGTCGAGCCGCACCAGCCACCTGCGCGCCCGACCGCACCGCCCGTCGAGTCCGACCGCGCCCGCTCCCGCGCGCTCGAGCCCGACCGCACGCCCTCCGGTCGCACCGCCCCGCGCCCCGCGCCCGACGCGCCGCTCGCGCCACGCGCCCGCGCCTGGCTGCGCCCGCCCGCGCCCGACCGCGCCGCCCGCCGGTTGAGTTGAGTCCAGCCCACTCGCTCGCACCCGTTGCACCCGACCTGGACCCGATGAACAACGATTGACCGAGCCCGATGAACAGTAACAAGCCCAAAGCCCAAAATACATATTTATACTCCCCGGATTCGTCTCGAGCCCAATAACCCATATCCAAAGCCCATTTCCACATATGACCTTCCTATAAGCCCAAATTCCAATTTGTTTGCATTATTTTGAATTTCATTTCTTTATTTTAATTTTTTTTATTCCTAGCTCGACTTTTGGGGCATGGAATTGATGTTATTTTTATTGCATTTGCGCTAGCCTCCGACGCCGGATTATCTCAGGAGCTGGAAGGAGAAGACTCAGTTCAAGCCCCGTCTTCCGAAGAATTTGAACTTGTGGAAATCGTAGACTCGCAAGGCAAGTTGCATATACCTCGATCATGTTGAACCTACTGTGCCTTGATCTATGTATATATCTTACAGTATTTCCATTATGGTATTTTAAGTCATTATTTTATGCGAAATTAGTTTAGAATGACATGAAATGATAGATGTATCCTACCACTTGAAAAGCCCCGTTTAAATTTGATGGCCATATTCATGTTGACAAACCTAGTAATATTTAATATATAATCATAATATAAACATGGTAATTAGGAAATCATCAAATGTTTATACTGTTAAGGCTTTTGGATATTTGCGTAGTGATTTAGAAAAACTGGATCTAGGGTAGGCGAGGATCACAGATGGAGATCCGAAGACCTTATCCTAGGGTGGAGGCATGGGAGTGGGATGGTGGCAGTACGGGAAGGTACTGAATATGGGTTTGTGAATGATTGATGCCTCAGTGAAAACTATAAGGACTAGACCCTTATGCTAAGTAAAGAACATAGAATTCGCCCAACCACAAGTGTTGATTTTATCACACCTGGTTTAGTAACTGCTCAAGTTCAATTGAACCTCTACAACTGGCTGAGGGAGTCGAGGGTGAGATTGTATGAGAGGGGGTTAACCATACAACAGTAGGACTGTTATAAATTGGATGTGATCCGTGGGGTCATCCGAGTTTATGGAGGCCAAGGACCTACTGGGTGGAGGCTATATAAAGAATTGAGCAGTGAACAACCCTGTTTTCTTAACTCTGTCGCGGGAGTTAGGAGATCTTGTGGGTAAAGCAGGGCAACTCTGCAGAGTGAAATAAATGGTATTCGAATACGCCGTGCTTCCGGTTAATGAAGCTGTGTTTAATGGGTGATTCCAATAGCAAGGCATAAGTAGGATTGAGAATGGTTTGGAAATGTTGGATATTAATCACGCTTGAAAACCCCTTTACTTAATGGAGTTGCTTTTCAAATTTTATTAAATAAAACTGCATCTACCCAATTAAAGAACCTATCCCCTTTATTTGATATCCCATGCATATAGTTAATGTTAAGCTCCGTGTGACTTGCTGAGTACGGAAGTTGTACTCATACTTGCTTAAAAACATAAACAGAAACTGTTAACTTTGAGGAGCCCGGTGAAGATGAAGAAGTGGTGTACTTCGACATGGAAGAATCTTGGGATTAGGGTCGTTCTATGCTCAAGTATGCCTGTGGTGTTTCTTTTTGTGTAATATATCTGCTGGCCGTGGGCCCTACTGTTAAACTTGGCTTTATGCCATTATTGTAATAAAGTCGACTTTTGTTTGTAAGCTCGCGTTGGCAATGTTATTCACTCGATGAATGTAACTCGCAATTGAACTATCCTGGGCAATTGCGAGGAATTCATAACGCTCCCAAAAATGGGGGTGTTACAAAAATCATATGATTTTGCTTCAATTGAACTTTGATGGACGCAGTTGTAGATTTTTGGTTGGTAGTGCATGCCAAGAGAAACCAAGACGTCTCTTTGGACGGCAGATTACCTCATCATCAGTTTCACCTACAATGCTCACGATGCAGCACATCGTGAGAACCGCATGTGAGCGCGGCTCAGTTTTTTTGGTTTGTGTTTAGGTTTAGGTTTTTATTTTTACAGTAACTCAATGTTAATTGGTATATTTTTTATGATGAGATCTATAGATAAATTATAGTATAAACTATATCAAGTTCAGCTGTACCGGTTAAAATCGTATGTGACTATTTTATTGTGCGTACTGCCTCTCAGAATAGGTTAGAATTCAAAAACCAAAACCACAGCTATAAACCATAAGTCTCAGTCTAAAAGAACCCACCTGAATTCATGTAGTGTCATGTGTAAGCATGCATTTCCGTTTATAGTTAAAGAGTACATACTTTTTTAATAACAAATGGACAAAACATACAGATTTTGGAACAACGAATCGCACACGTCTAGTTAAATTTTACTTGATTTTGACCCAATGGGTTTGTCCAATTTTCAATTACCTAGAATGATTCCCCTAGAAATTATCTTAGATATCGACCGCAATTTTGTATCTGGTATATAATGGTGTAATATATAGTGTTACTTTCCTTATTGTATGCGATGATCAGAAGGCTCTCCATGTCGTCTCGTTCATTTCCAGCTGCGGCGACGGCTGCTGCTGACCGCACTCCATGTCCACCGTCGCCACCGAGCTTCCGAACAAGGCATCACCTCCGACGTTCGCCGCAACGCTGTCGACGTCTCGCGGCCCGACGAACGGCAGCGCCTTGTGCACCGCGGGGTTCGCCGCGAATACGGTGCCGAGAAGCCCCGGCGCCGCGGCCCAGGGGAGCATGGCGGCTGCCGCGGCCGCGCCCTGGTTTGCCGCCGCCATCCAGCTCATGTACGCGCCCACGTCGAACCTGTGGCCGAAGTTCTCGCCTGCGCCGGCGCCATGGCAGAGCGCGCCCGAGGAGCTCGACGACGTGTGGGGCGCGGCCGGGGTGAAGCTGCCGAGGATGGAGGAGACGTCGAGCTCGCCGAGGGAGGCGTTGTTGTCGTTGCATGGGGAGTCCATCGTGGGGCTGCCTTGCGGTGGCCTCATCTTCACGGTTTGGCTCTTCTTGAACACCCTGCACACCACCCACTCCTCCTTCGATCCAAAAAGAAAAAGAAGAACATTTCACATAAGAACTTCTTCCAACAAAAACATTTCACTCTCTCTCATAAAGAATTTCACTTTAAGTTGCAGCATTGCTTAGTTATGTTATACCTTGTTTGGTTTGTAGGGGAACTTGTTCTGGAGCCTGTACTCGTGCATGACCCAGCTGGTCTTCTCGCCCTTGGGGGCTCGCCCCCTGTAGAAGACTAGGGTTTTCTTCATGCCTATCAGCATGCCGCAGTGGAAGATCTCCTTGTCCTTGCCGGTGGTCTTCCAGTAGCCCGAGTCGGTGGCCCGGTTCGTGCGGATGCCGGTCGGGTATTTCCGGTCGCGCATGCTGAAGAAGTACCACTCTTTCTCCCCCATGCTAGCTTTGCCTGCAGCAAATTAAGTGACATCCATATACATGTCATACAGCAATATGCAAATAATGTACGTACAAACGGTTCACAATTTCAGCAAAATTTTATTTTTCCGGCTATTTCGTTACCCTCTAAAATAAAACCAATTTGGTCAAATAAATTCGTTACCATTTGAATTGGGATCCGGCTACACATATAGCCCAAAATTTGGCCAAATTTTGTTCAAATTTTGGCAAGGAATTCAAACAAGTTTGAATATTTGGTCCAAATTTTAAAACGAAATAACGAAATTTCGTTCCATTCATTGCTTTCGCTGTGAGGTGATTTTTTTCAAACCAAAAGAGTTTTTCCTGACGTACACTGACTGTACGCATGCAGTGCAGGTATACGACAACGACTAAGTCAAATGCGTACACAACTGTAGTGTCGTCTGTACTCTGTAGAGAAATGCGTGCATAATAGTTGTAGCTAGTGACAGCTTAGGCCCCGTTTGGCACAGCTCAGCTTCACTAGTGAAGCTGTTTTTTTTTGTTTCAGTTTCACGAGCAGCTTCACCGATGAAGCTAAATCTGTTTTGGAAAACTGTTTGGCAAAACAGTTTCACCAACAGCTTCATGCATGGCTGAGAGAGGGCAATTGTCCAAGATGCCCCTGTCTACCTGACTTGTTCTAACATTTGGAGTTGTATGTTTGTATATGGTCATATGAATTAAAAAATAATATATTTGAATGAGTATGAATTAAAACATTAAAATAAAAAAAATTAAAATCATTAGGAAGCAATATTAGTGCCTTATTTATGTTTCGTGAACGGGAGAGGTGAACGGGATGGACTAGTGGCAAATGCGTGTAATTTTGGTGAACCAGAAGGGCAGTGGGTTCCTAGGACTGCGGGCCTGAGGGAGAGAGCTGTGAAAAGCTATTTTTTTCAGCTTCACCTCTCCCCATTCCTTTGTGAGAGCACAAGCAAAAAGGGTGTTTGGCAAAAAACAGCTCATGAAGCTGTTGGTGAAGCTGTGCCAAACAGGGACTTAATATATATGCATGTAATGATCGAACTAGGTCCAGGCTTTCCAATTCTCACCAAATCATCAGAAAAGGAGAGAGCTGAGGTCCAAAACTACGCATGGTGGAAAGGCAATGTGCATCAATTCCAGTTTAATTTGTGCGCACTATTCAAGATAATTCTGAATTGCACTTTTCCAGGAACGAGCAGAGAGAATGAGAAGATAATTAAATTAAGGAATTCGAAGTAGATAGGGGGCAGAGCAGACTTACTGGGAAGGTCCCATGGCTCGCACTTGTTGAGGTCGACGTCGGCGATGGCGCGGGTGGCGAAGGCGAAGTCGGACACCTTGCGGGTGAGGTAGTAGGTGACGAGCTCCTCGTCCGTCGGGTGGAACCGGAACCCGGGGGGAAGGCCCTCCTCCATCCTCTCCACTTCCGGCAGCTAGCTCCCGTGCTCACAGGCAACTGCACTTAAGTCTGCAGTGCAGCAGCAGCAGCAGGTATATATAGGATATAGCTTCTGCTAGCCAGTACAAAGATCCATGGCAGGAGGAGACGCGCCGTCTATATATCTCACCAACAAGGGTGCACATGTGTAAGTGAAGACAAGGCAATGGTATAATTGATCAATAAATTAATGGCACGCACTGCGACTCTTCTCCTCCTCCTTCTAGAGCCGGTTCCAGGTCGCAACAACCGCCGCCCCGAAAGCGACGGGAAGGATTATCGACGACGGCGACAGGCCGGTCGAGCGGAGGAGAAAGGGAGAGAGCGATAGATCCATCGATTGCACGAGCGAGCGAGCGATCGATCCATCCATATGCATGCATCGCGGTGCGGTTTTTTTTCCAGCCAACTCCAACCACCTCCACCCACCTCCCCGGCGAAACGGCCACCCGGCGCTAGCCAAGCCAGCCAGCTACACGCCGCAGTAACAATAATCGCAGATCACTAATCAATCATGCACATTTTTTAATCGAGTGCATAAGACAAAGTGCAATCAGACAGCGAGCGAGCTAGCTCTACCCTTTTAGGACGTGCTGTCTCGAAGCTGTCACTGATTAGACTAGCTAGATCTCCTCTTGGTTTTACGCTGAATTTGGCTGATCCACTGATTAGGCCAGTGTACTGTTTTTTGTCTGCTTTGGTTGTTGCACTACCAGCCGCCATGGTCTTCGGGCACATATCCTCCATCCATCTTTTTTTTTGTTGAAACAGGACGTACCCTCCATCGATCATGCAGCAGGCTTGATACTGTCCTCTCTGTTGGTTCGTGCCATTGCGGAATTAAGAGTATGCACGACGCAAGAAAGTGAGATCAGGGAGAATCAAAATAGGTGAGTCTGCGCCTATTCTATTCCATTTTTCAGGGGCATCCTTCCTTTGCCAATCGGCAAATCGGAAACGATTGTGTACGGGACGGATCCAAAAAATTTAGGATAGATATTCGAAGTTACAAAAATATTATTCAATACAAAATATAAAATTTCATAATAGCAAAAATTAAAGTACAATTATTCATACTAGAGACAATATCTCAAATAATATAAAGAAATTAAAAAATAAGTACAAAAAATACAAATTAGCTCGATGATTCTTCATGCCTTGGAACAGATTGAAATATTACAACTAATTCTATTTAGCTCTTATTATCCCTTCTGAAACTATCTGTATTTACTATTCATATTCAGGATAGTGAAAATCAATTTGAAACCATTTGTTCACAGTTATGAAATTCTTGGTATTTGTTCACAGAATCACATGTAAGAGGTAGAGAATATGTTTTTCAATTCATAAGCAATTATTCGTCTGCTGCTAAGGATCTTATTTCATAGATTCACAGCAAAGTGTTCAAATGAAGGTATGACATGAAACTCAATAGCTTACACCTTTAAAATACTTAGCATATAGATATAAGCTACTCAGACTTAAAGATGTGGAGAACATAGATTTCAATTCACGAAGGATAAGCACTAATTTAAAGATAACTAAGATAAATCCAGTATTCCACCACATCTAAACAAGATCCAAGCATCGAAAGTTAAACAAAGAAAAAACATATACCAAATCCACCACATCCGTCCATTCATCCACGGATCTACTATCTACCTTGCTCAGAAGTACAAAACTATAAACCCTAGGGGCACACAAGTAGAATAAATCTACCGTCTACGCATCTAAATTCTACAACATGGGGGTCGTCGGGTCGGAGATGATGAACCTGCCCCAGTGCTGCAGGCCCACAGTGCGGTAGTGCCCACTTGGCAGGCAGCCACTCTGGCCTCCAGCACTCCTGTCGCCTACGCAGCATCCAGCCCCTTGCCGCCTATGCAACCACCAACCTCGCTCGCCTGACGGCCGCTCCAGCCTTTAATGCTCCTGCTGCCTACGTAGCCTCCAGAAGAAAAGAACCAGGGGCATGGGCACTCATCGCCGCCAAGCGCCAACTGAGTGCCAAGAGATGAAGAGATGACTAAACACCAAACCAGATGAATAGAGGAGAGACTGAGTGACAACTAGATATGAACAGAATGATAGTGGATCTGCGCAAGTGTCGATGGGAGGGAGAAATGGGCCAAAAGATCTAGCATTAATTTGGGTTAACTAGGTATGAATAGGACGAATTTAGCCTAACTACTAGTGTACATATATATTATGAGTCTTGGTTCAGTCCATATAGAGGTGTAGGAGGTGTTAGCACCTCCACCACAGCTTACTGTTAATTAATCAAGGGCAAAACTGTACAATCACTCCAAGAGCCTCTCTTTTTGGACAGTTAGTCAGTTACCCTAAAAAAGGAAGGCAATGAAACTCTCCCCGTTCAGTTCCGTCCACTTCTCTTACTTTTTTGCCCACTTCGCTAGCACCACCTCTTCGCACTACTCAATGACACTGGAGGTGTCAAGGCCATGACAGTCGTTGGATGGAATATATTTAACGGTTGAGAACAACTGAATGTATTGAAATAGAACTCATATATTATATCTTGTATATAGTGATATTTTGCTAAAAATTTTGGATATTCGCTTGAATACCCATGAATTGTGCTGGGTCCATCCATGGATTGTGATGTTTGCTCGATCGAAGATGGACATTTTTCGTTTCAGTCTTGGTAATAGTTCATCCCCGCATGTGTTACCGCGACGAAAATATTACGCAATTTGGAATTTGTTTGCAAGCCATAGTCATATTTGCATATGGCTGGGCCATGCTGGTATAAGCCGTGAGTGGATCGGAAAGCTAGCATGTGACCAGATGGCTAGGCATGTGGGTGTGCGCCTAGCCCACCAGGTCCAATTCCACCATCTGGAAGGATTTCTCTCCAAACACTGCTGACTCCGCCATTTTCCTACACTCCATCTCCCACGCTACTGCCAGAGAATTCTGGCTAGTCTCCATGCGAAAGCTTTGATGTTTGAGTGAATTGGCAATTTCCAAAGCATCAGAGAAGTTTCCTTCCTCCACTGCTCTTGTCGTGCAGTCTATACCGGAATTAACCTGTAACATTTCGTATGCAAGTGGACAAAAAACATAGCATTTTTCTCCAGAGCCCATGCCCAAGTTCTCCTCATATTGCCTATTACTGAGGTGGATGACCCAGATACCTTGCTGACACACTCCAACAAAGAGCGTATTGACCGCCAAGTATTGGTTCTGTCATCAGTCAGCTCATCTGGTAGCAAGCCATCAAGGAACAAGAAGGCAAAATCTCCAACGACATACTTACTAGTTACACATTACTCAAGAACCATTTCCAGAGAAACACCAAAGTTCTTATAAACAACAGTGTTGTTGATCTTAAAACGAAACATACTTCAGGCACGTGGCCTGCAAAGGATCAGTAACACTACACATAATTCACATCACTTGTGACCCTAACAACCTGTAATTATCTGAAACATTACCAAAAGGCTCAGAACAAGCTTTCAGTAAACCAGATAACGAAGGCTAAGAAACCATCTTGTGCAATGTGCGGAGGAATGGCAAGCCGGGAGAAGCAGGCTGTGCCTCGAAGAATGTGTGGTGCATGCGGCTCCCTTGGAACACATGACGCGACACATTAGTGTCATTAGACATGTGTTGATGATCCTCACTGTCTTGTTCTTCATGTTGTACACCACTACAGCAGATGTGCTTGACAGGATGACATCCCTTTCTTCGTCGCTGCCTACTGCATTCACGGACAACAAGCACTTCTCGGGTCCAAGGCCAGATCTCCATGGCATCAATATCCGGTGCCGGTGCTCCCATCTCCCCATGTCGTGTTCCTCAAGGGCCCAAAGGTCGTACAAGCCCCCCCGCCCCCCCCCCCCCCCCGAGTCCGCCATGAGTAACTATGACGACCCGTACTATCACAAAAGGATAATAATACTAGTCACGGATTATTATTCGTTTGTTTGGTAAGACACTACTCTAACGAATAACAAACCAATTAGAATATTGCAACAGAACAATAATTAGAAACAATACCCATTATTACATACCATGTCATATAGGCTTAATATCTCAAAAAGAACTTAACAAGTCTGTATCTTTTATTACATCTTCCTTGTGAAAGTTTCACTTTGCTTTATTGGATATATGGGGTGGCACAACATCCCCTGGTGAGGGCGTGCTCAGAGAGGGGGAGATGCAAGCAAGGTGTCCAGGGTAGTACCATGATCCTGTAGGAGTTGGCGAAGGGGTGACGAGAGCTTGTATGGCGAGCGCGCGCATCGGGCAGGAGTGACGGTGAGCTACGGCGGGAGAGCGTGAGTCAACTAGACACGCAGAGCGAGGGAGGGAGTGAGATCAGAATAGAGGCAATCAGCCGATATATAGTGGAGGATTGGTTTTGGTACAGTGTTTAGGTTTTATTTTAATTTGGTTTGGTGGAACGAAGGTTAGAAATGGACTCACGGGGTTGAGAAGATCAAAATGGAGGTATTTTTTTATTTTTGGAATTTTTGGATGAACAGTGTGCTATAGTGTCGGGCCGACCTAGATGAACAGGGGCATGTGGTCAGAAATTCAAATTCGGCTTTTGGGCCGAACGGCTCAGCCCACGACCGAGTGGCCTGCAGCGCGCGTGGACGAGGTCGATCTCTGGGCTCAACACGCATGCGGCGAGGATCAAGCGAGCAAAGAAGTCTATAGACCCCAGATGGCAAGGTAACTCTACCAAGGTCCTCTGGAGAAATCAAGGGTATTTTAACCATCTATGGCACAAGGGAAGATGAGAGGTGGCGGCTGTTTTGGTTTAGAAAGTCCAGCAGAGCTGTCTATGGAAGAGGCCTTACGGCTGACGAAGGATCACAGTGCCAGAGCTCTAGGGTTATGCTCATGCTAAAGCGACTTCACCAGTGTGATTAGAGTGCAAGGTAGATGCTATGAGCGAATGCAATTAAAGTTTAATCAAGGAAGGGAGAAGATTGCATTTAGAGCTCACCGGAGATCATTGGCGAGGCTACGACAAGAGGGAGTTCGATTGAATGGTTTAGATGAGTGGTGGGAAGTGGCATGAGGCATTCTAAGCGGCGGATTGGACTTTAAAGCCTTTGTGAGGTGGTAGGAGTAGTGGCTCTGCTCAGGTGCTACCGACGCGTGGATGGGGAACTGGCGGGGGCGTGCTCAGAGAGGGGGAGCTGCAGGTGAGGTGTCCAAGGTAGTACCATGATCCTGTAGGAGTTGGCGAAGGGGTGACGAGAGCTTGTATGGCGAGCGCACGCGTCGGGCAGGAGTAGCGGTGAGCTGTGGTGGGAGAGCGTGAGTCAACCAGGCATACAGAGTGAGAGAGGGTGTGAGGTCAGCAAAGAGGTCATTGGCTGGTGGTGGGGCCACGATGGCAAGTCCAAGAGTTGGTGGTGTGAACACCCGGAGCGAGCGCAGCTGCAATCCGCGGTGAGGGCATGCGGCTGCATGGATGGGGAGAACAGGATGGCAGCTGCGGTTATGGCTTCTTGAAGGGCCCAACGGGAGGGGAGATGGAAAGGCCAAGAGAGGAAGATGGATTCTCAAGGGAGATTGCCAAATTGGGAAGGATTTGGGAATTCAAACAAACTCCAAAACGAATTCACACTGTAGGACCGAAATGGCGACAGAGGGGGGGGGGTGAATGTCGCTCGCTTAAAAACGCCCCCGAAAAATCAAACACTGATTTCTCACCAGATGCAAAACAACGCAACTCACAGAAAACTTAAAATTAATTTCTCTGAATTTTGGAAAGCATGCGACACCAAAAAATTCAGCATAAATCAGAGATTAACCAGTAAAAATTTCAGCTGAAAATACTGCTGTTTGCTCTGCATGCAAAATAGTCAAAGATCAGCAAAAGAATAAAAGGAAACGTGACCTTTCATTCCTTGCCATTCAGCCAAAACAAAAATTGCATGCAGTCTACAGGATACTTCAGACAACGAAAGGAAGCAGCAAACAAACAGCCCAACAGAAGCTCTGAACTTTGACTAAATCAAGGAAAATGAAGGAAAAGCTTAAGAACTTTTTGGAGAGAAACACCAAGGGACTATTCTAAATATTTTTAGGATCTTAATAAACAAGGAAACTAAGCAAGAACACAAGAATTTCAGAGATAAGCCAAGAACTGACAAAGTACAGAGACAACACTAAAAATCAAATTACTCTCCAATCTTTGATCCTTTGGCCATGAAACTTTGAGGATATATTAGCAATAGCCACAAGACTCTCCAGACCAAATTTCATGCCATTTCACCAAAGGAATCAAGAAAGCCACCAAAACCTAGAAATGGAGATGAACTACAGAGAGAGCACAAAAACTTGAATTCCCATCAAACCCTTGAACCTTTGGCCATGAAATTTCGGAGATAAGATAGCAATATCCACTGGAGTCTACAGTCCAAATTTCATGCCAAATCTCAAAGGAAAACAAGAAATGCTCCAAACCCTAGAAGAGGAAAAAAGAAGAACAGAGCAAGCCCAATCTTCAAAACAGAAATTAAACTTGGTTTGCTCTTTGGATCAACTAGCCAAATGGCTTTTGAGCATCTCCCATGTCATAGCAACCCATTTTGGCACTCCTTAGCAACAAAGAACTCAAAACAACGAAAGTCAAGAAATTGCTCAAAAGGGAAGAACGAAGAACAGAGGCTACGAACTGAACAGAAACTTCAGATTTCTCATTTCTTGATCAAAAGGAAAACAGACGAGTCCCGATACCCCGACTTGATACAAAGGAAAGATTACAAACTCTCCACTCAATCCATTTCCTCACTCTCCCAACTCAAGAACACACCCATGCTTGCTTAGAGGGAGGAAGAACTCACTACCTAGAAACCATCGTAGGTGGTACAGAGGGAACACAACTCTGCCTATTCCACCCACTAAAGCCTAAAGCCAAAACAAACTCTCAAAGCCTCTTTTGACTGTAGCAAACCCTAATTCTCCTCCAATGCTCAAGTGGACATGCAGCCCCTCAATCCTATTTATAGCCTTGGCTAACGGATCTCCGCCCCGTTACGCCTGCTAAATCCAACGGCGCCCGCTCCCGCTTGTGCAGCCTCGCGAATTTCCCGATTCGCCCCTCCTGCACCTTCCGGGAAGCTTCCGCGCTCCTTGCCTCGCACGCCTCGCAACCACCTCGAGTCTACGTCGTCTTTGACACATCCCGACCGTTCTGACCTCAGCGCCACCTGCGCCTAGTCCGGTCCACGTGTCTCGCCACGACTCCACCCGATGTCCTGCAGTCACACAGACAAGAAAACACGTCAAATAGCACCGCTCGACACATGAAAGCGTAAATACCATCACACTTACCACAGACGAAGTCCAAACCTGTCGAATCAAAGAATCAGCGTCTTAATCCCATATGACCAAGTTTGACCACAGTTCGACCGAGCCCGTTGCACCACGCAACGTCAGGGTCCGAACCACCCAAACCAAACTCGACTGACCTAAACAACTGTCAATTACTCATCACTCACATGTGGTCACCTCCACATGGTTCATCAATCTCCCCCTTGATGAGTGTATTGACAAACTCGAAAAAGCGCAAAGTTGAGTTTGAGTTTGACAAATCCAACATGGTCCAAAGAAAGAAAATGAGCTAATGACCATGTCGACAGAAGGAACTCTAGAGCAACAACTGAAAGAGCAAATTGTTCTCCAAAGCTCTAGAATGATCCCAATTAGCTTTTTCTACCACTATTCTCCCCTTTTTGGCAATAAACACATCAAGGATGC
Organism: Dendrocalamus latiflorus; assembly: GCA_017311315.1. Taxonomy (NCBI): domain Eukaryota; kingdom Viridiplantae; phylum Streptophyta; class Magnoliopsida; order Poales; family Poaceae; genus Dendrocalamus; species Dendrocalamus latiflorus. The sequence continues at coordinate 10,163,026 of CM029631.1, forward strand.
AAAAGAGAGAATATGATATGACAATGGATGAATATGGCTGAAGTTTGTTTATTTTAAGCATTTAGAGCCATGAGAATTATCCATATTGACCATAATGAGATACACCAAGTCATAACTCTATAAAAAGCTATCTAGATCATGACATGACATGTATAAGCTAGCTAGAACACATAGATGACAATCTGAAATATAGTGCATTAAGTGAGAATGTCAAGTCATCAAGAGGTAAAGTCTAACTAGAGATACCCAAGGATGATGCCGGCCATGTCAAGTAAGCTAAGCGGAACCAAGAAGCTAATATTGAGACCAACTAGAGTGCTATGCTCAAGAATGAAACATTGGCGCAAGTACTTGGTTCTTTTTATAGATTCAGCAAATTGAGCACATGAAACATTGTCTTTTTAAAGCTCATGGTCGTTTCCAACCCAATTTTTTTATGTGCTAGATCTCAAGCCTTATGCGACTACTTCAAGCGAGAAGCTTAAGAAGATAGTCTAGGTCATCCAAAACTCCCCCTGAGTTCATGCCTAGTGCAATGGCAAGCCGTCTCATTAGAAAGAATTGGTGAAATCAGTTTTTTCGCACAAAAGAGATCTTCTTCTTTTTTTAACATATTGTACTACCTCATGCTACATCAAGAGACTAAAATAGCTCAATCTAAGGCTCAATAAAAGATTCAACACTCAGCTAAGCCTAGTTGACATGGCATGAATCATAAAGATATAGCTCCAGAAAGACTAAACTCAAATGCTAGCATGACAAGTTTTACTTCAAGTTGGGCAATTTTAATTAACTTATCATGGTAAAAGCTAGTCTACACATATGAAGTCATGATCAATCTAGCATATAAAGCACGAATCATGGCAAGGTGTACAGCATTGAAAACGTGTCAAAATAGGATAATATTCAGGGCTCAATGTAGTTATTTTACAATGCGAGATGCTAACATGCAAGAAAATCCAGCTCCCCCTCAACAAGAGATGCAACTTTAAGTTCAAGTTAAGTTATGTCAAGTTTAAGCTCCAGAAGCTCCCTAATGAACCCCCCCTGAACCAAAGCAATACGAATCGAGAAGCTGGCAAAGAAAACAGCAAACGGGTAGTCCTTAAAGCATAGATAAGATATTGAGACAACTATGGCTCAGACTGACTCTCATCTACCCCATATGACTCCAGGACAATCAGCTGACAGTAAATCACACACTAGAGAGCAAACACGTACCCTGTCTTCCCGAGGGTGGCCCAACCCTCGCTAGAACCTACAAGAAGTGAGTGAGCTCGACCTAGTGAGATAAAAAGCAGCTAATCCTGGCAAAAACAAGATAAGAGTTAGAAGTCTAAGCATCTCGACAAGAGAAGCACTCTAACCTATGCTGGAAGGACTAAACCCAAATGCACCCCGAGTGCAATGCAATAGAAATGAGACAGAAGCATAATATAGTAAAGAAGTAAAGCCCAAAGCCCCCCTCACTACAGTCCATAAGGACAAACCACCCCAAGCTCTCCCCGTAGAGCTGAAAACCTCGAACTATCCAATGGCTTGGTGAAGATATCAGCCAACTGGTGGTCACTCTCCACAAACTGGAGCACTATATCGCCCTTCTCTACATGGTCTCTAAGGAAGTGATAGCGAATATCAATATGCTTAGTCCGGGAGTGCTGCACTGGGTTTTTAGCAATGTTAATCGCATAAGTGTTATCACAAAAAAGTGGAACACTGTCTATGACCAACCCAAAGTCCCGCAGGGTCGAGACCATCCAAAGTACCTGGCTACAGCAGCTGGCTGCAGCAACGTACTCGGCCTCTGCGGTGGACTGTGCAACACCGGACTGCTTCCTCGAAGACCAGGAAACGAGAGAAGTGCCAATGAACTGGCAGGTGCCGGAAGTGCTCTTCCTATCTATCCTACAGCCAGCAAAGTCTGCATCCGAAAAGGCTCTCAAGGAAAGACAGGATGAGGAAGAGTACCAGATACCATAGTCAATGGTAGCTCGAAGGTACCGAAAGATGCGCTTCACCGCCTGGTGGTGAGATACGCGAGGAGAAGCCTGAAAACGAGCACACAGACACACAGAGAAGTGTATGTCTGGTCTCGAGGCAGTGAGGTAAAGAAGGGAGCCGATCATACTTCTGAACTCTTTCTGATCAACTGGCTCGCCGTCCTCATCTGGGTCAAGATAGGCTGTAGAAGCCATGGGAGTTGACACAGGCTTACCATCACTCATGTCGAAGCGTCTCAGGAGGTCACGAGTGTACTTTCCCTGATGAAGAAATGTACCCTCCCGAGTCTGCTTGATTTGGAAGCCAAGGAAGAAAGTCAACTCGCCCATCATACTCATCTCAAACTCGGTGCTCATGACATCCGAGAACTGTGAAACCAAAGTATGGGAAGAGCCGCCAAAGATGATGTCATCGACATAGATCTGGACGAGCAGAAGGTCATTGCCATGACGGCGGATGAACAAGGTCTTATCTACTCTACCCATTTCAAACCCATGACTCAACAAGTAGGACTTAAGCCTCTCATACCAAGCTCTGGGGGCCTGCTTAAGTCCATACAACGCTTTGGAAAGCTTGAAGACATGGTGTGGGTATTTGGGGTTCTCGAAACCTGGAGGCTGTCTGACGTAAACTTCTTCCTCAATAACGCCATTAAGGAAGGCACTCTTGACGTCCATCTGGTAGAGCTTGAAACCCTTAGAAGCTGCAAAGGCAAGCAGGATTCTAATGGCCTCAAGTCGAGCTACAGGGGCAAAGGTCTCCTCGAAGTCTAGACCCTCAACCTGGGAAAACCCCTGAGCTACCAGTCTAGCCTTGTTTCGAATAACCACTCCATCCTCGCTCTGCTTGTTCTTGAACACCCACTTAGTCCCAATAATATTGTGACCTCGCGGGGGCTCGACAAGCGACCAGACCTTGTTCCTCTCGAAATTTTCTAGCTCCTCATGCATGGCGTTGACCCAAGACTCATCAGAAAGAGCATGAGAAACATCCTTGGGCTCAAAGGAGGCAATGAAAGCAGAATGGAGACAGAATTGAGATAAGCCAGATTTTGAGCGGGTGACACGCTCGAACAGGTCTCCAATCATCTGCTCAAAAGGATGTCTTTTCTGGATATGTCGGGGAGGTCCAGGATGAGATGAAGAAGTGGCCTCTACCTCGTGAGCTGACGAGGTAGGAACAGAGCCACTAGCTCCAGAGGAAGCAGAAGGCATGGGCTGATCACCTGGAGGTGCGGTAGAAGACGGCACCTCAAGGGGTGGATAAGGGACTGGATCGGGTAGACAACCCTCATCTCCATCGTCCTCGTCATCCACGAAGATGGTCTCGGACTGCTCTAAAGAACCTGAGATATCAGGCCTAGTCCCCGGACTGGCCTCGTCAAACGTCACCTCACAGGTCTCTACCATTTTGCTAGACTCGCAGTTCCAGACCCTATAAGCCCGCGAAGAAGGCGAGTAACCTAGAAAGATCCCATCACAAGAACGTGACTCGAACTTATCTAGGTTCCCGGACTTCAGAATAAAGCACTTGCAACCAAACACACGAAAATGAGAGACGCTGGGCTTTCGCCCGTATCTCAACTCAAAAGAAGTGCGGTGCAGGTGTGCCCGAAGAAAAACTCGATTCGAAACATGGCACGCGGTCGCAATAGCCTCAGCCCAAAACTTCCTAGGTGTAGAGTACTCATCAAGCATCGTCCTGGCCATCTCGACCAAGGTCCGGTTCTTTCTCTCCACGACGCCATTTTGCTGCGGGACGTGCGGAGAGGAGAACTGATGCTCTACACCTGTCTCACCACAGAAACTCTCGAAGTAGGAATTCTTGAACTCCGTGCCATTGTCACTGCGGATCGCTCGTAAGGCACCCGGGAGCTCAACAGAAAGCCTACTGAAAAGACCTCGGAAATGTGAAAACGTCTCATCCTTCGAGGCTAAGAAAAACACCCAAGAATACCTCGAGAAGTCATCGACCACGACAAGAACATACCACTTCCCTCCTGCTGACTGCACTCGAGCTGGTCCAACTGTGTCCATATGGAGCAGCTGTCCTGGTGCATCGGTCATAGTGACTGTGACCGGAGGATGGGAGGCGGCAACCATCTTGCCGTGCCGGCAAGGAGCACAAACTAGATCTTTGACCATTTTGAGCTTCGGCAGACCACGAATGAGGTCGTGGCCGCTAACTCGGGTCAAATGGTCAAATCCAATATGACCAAGTCTTCTATGCCAGAACGAAAGGTCGCGGGACTCAGAAGCAACTAAACACCTGAGAGGATCACCAGAAGACTCAGAAAAATCAGCACGAAAGATCCTCCCAAAACGAGAAATCCCGCAAACCAGACTACCCGAAGAATCAAGAATTTTGCAATTGTTTTTCTTAAAGCTCACCTCAAAGTCGTCATCGGTAAGCTGAGAAACTGAAAGCAAATTGTACTGCAGCTTACTAACCAAGGCTACATCTTTCAAAATGAAAGAGTCATTAATGCGCACTGTACCTTTGGCGATGACGCGCCCAGATGAAGCATCTCCGAAGGTGATCGTCTCATCACCTGGAGCACGGGCAAGGGAAGAAAACCAACGGGAATCTCCGGTCATGTGTCGTGAACACCCGGAGTCTACGAGCCAAACCTTTCCCTTCCCTGCCCGGCGAACCTGAGTCAAACAGAGAGTAAAGTCTCAGTACTGGGGTAAATCAAGAGTGATTTTGGCACCCAATACTGAACAACACGTCGAGCAGATGAAGTAGTCAAGCACGACTGACCTCTATCTACCCTACGCTCTCTGTCACTCACAGCAGAAGGTCTGTGAGCAGACCTGAAGCTGTTGCGGGGTCCGACTGCTACGGGAGAGCGAGTCGGAACACCGGCAACACGCTGAACACGCCGCGGGTAACTGTCTCGACGGGGGAAACGAGATGTACCCTCAGGACGGCGGAAGTCATGACCAGGAGCAGCATGAGGACGAAAAACAGAAGACTCAGAAAAACCAAGTCCTCGATGCTGCCCAAACCCATCAACAGCAGTAAACCTAGACCTCGTGCTGGTCCTAGGTGCACTCAGGATCTGGGGCTGACCCTGAATACGCCTAGGAGACTCAGCACGGTCTCTACGCGCGATCTTGGCGCGCCTGAAGCATCGATCAACCGTGTGTCCATCCTTCTGACAGAAGGTGCAGTGATACTTTATCCTCTGAGAGGTAGAAGTAGCACGGTCAGGCTTCGCCTTCTGAGAGGCCGAAGCAGCAGGTGCAATCACCTTGCTGTCAGAAATCCCCTGGACATAGCCCGCTGACTTAAATTGGACTTTCTCGGTCCTGGGCTCGGTCTCGATCACACCTGGTGCTATGGGCCTGAGCACAGCAGGTGGATGCTTCCTCATATCCTCATAATAGTCATATCCTAGACCCTGATTAAATCTGCAAATCTTGGACTGGTCTAGAATAAGATTAAGCTTCTTCTTGCCGCCTACAAATCTCTCGAGAGTGTTCATAAGGTACTGACACTCCCGAAAGAGAGAGGTGCAAGAAGAGCAGGGAGAAGAGGGAACAGCAGGAGGTAAGGGAGCAGAAGAAGAACCAACAGTAGAGGAAAGAATGGCTTGTGCACGCACAGCCGACTCTGAGGGGACAGTCCTACTACTAGCAGGTTGGTTCGCGTCTCTAGGCGTCTCACCCTTACCCTGGGGCTTCTCCCCCACACCATCAATCACATCACAACCAGATTGTGGCTTCTCTAGTAAGTCCTCAGTTAGCTTCACACATTTGTCATTCAAAGCAACGAGTTCAAGTTTTAGTTTATCATAACTAATGCATGGTGAGCTAACAGGATCCTTAGTCGCATACTGAGCCATTTTCTTGTTGTTGTCAATCAGTTCTTGAAACTGTTTTGAGACAGCTTCAAGTTCAGCAGTTAACTTGGGACAGTTCAAACATGAATCAATAGGCTCAAGTAAAGAAGCATGCAACTCAGCAATTTTGTGATCTGCCCGTTTTAGGTTCATCTTTAAATTATTGCAATTTTCACAAGAATCGGGCAGATCAAGGAGCATGGCATAAGGTCCTCTAGCAGCAATGTCCTTAACCTCACATGAGGTGGGAAAAGTAGTCTCATCAGTAGTAAGTAGGGTAACAGCCATCCTACTCAACTCTAACTCAGCAAGCAGACTAACATTCTCCACCTTAATAGAATCAAGCTCAGAGGACACACTATCATGCGAGGTCCTTAATTTTTCCATATCAACCAGCAAAGCAGAGCATGTATCACAGTCGTCACGGGAGGGAGCAGATGTAAGTGAAGTAAGCTCCCGTGACAGTCTATCTACTTCCTTCTCCAACTCGCTACATCTAGCTCTAGATCTAGCATGAAATCCTCCTAGCTTAAGGAAAGCTTCATTAAGTTGGTCATAGGAGGGACATACCTCGTCCGAGTCGGAGTACAGCTCGCTGTCGCTGAGTTCGCCCTCGAGGGCCATGAAGCACATGCCGGAGAAGTCGTCGCCGCCATCCTTGGGCTCTTGGTCACCCGTCCCGTCGTCGTCGCTCCATCCCTCCACCTCGCTGAGGTCGAGGTCGTCGAAAGCGGTGAGGACGCGGTGGAAGAGCTTCTTGGCCTTCCCGAAGTTGCGGAACTTCTTCTTTCCCGGCGTCTGAGCTGGAGTCTTCTTGTTGCGGTTCTTGTCGGTGTAGTCGTTCTTGCCTGAACCGCTGTAGTCGTTCTTGCCCTTCTCCAGCTTGGGACAGTTCGCTCGAATGTGGTTGGGGCCACCACACTCGAAGCAGATGACTGGTCCGCCTCTCTTTCTGTCCCTCCTCCTCTTGTAAGCATGGGAAAACTTCCGAGCTAGGAGGGCCAGCTGTTCATCCTCTAGCTGCTCTAACTGATCATCAGTTACGTCACATAGAGCAGCTAGGGAGAACCCACAAAGCGAATCGGCGGAAAAACCAGAAGCCGAACTGGGATCGGTGACCAAAGTCATCGACTGTGACTTCGACCGACGAGAGACAACGTCAATCTCGTGAGTCTTGAGGCGCGAGTACAGCGCGTCAAGAGTCAGGGTCGAGAGGTCTGTCGTGTCTTTGATGGTGGTCACCTTCATCTCCCACACGCGCAGATCGAGTGCCGCGAGCATCTGACGAGCGTTGTCCGAGTCGGGGTATGTGAGACCGACCGCTCGGAGGTTGCTCAAGATTTTGTGAAATCGCGAAAAGCACTCGTCCAGGGACTCACCAGCAAGCATCTCGAATTTGTTGTATTCGCGCTTGAACTGGTCCTGTCGAACCGTCTTGATCTGGGTGGTGCCCTCATGGTATGCGTCGAGGGTCACCCAGATGTCGTAGGCGGACGACAAGTGAGATATACGGTCAAACTCGCTACGACTCAACCCCTGTATGATGATGTTCCTTGCCTTTGCATTCGCCTCAACATCAGCCATGTTCCCGGCATTGATGTTCTCATCGGCAGGAACAGCGAATCGTACCTTGACCTTCCGCCAGATGGCATACCCCTGAGCCTGGATGTATGTCTCCATTCGGCTCTTCCAGAAGGGGTAATCGATGCCATCGAACACGGGCGGCTTGGTCGAGTACTTGTCCGTCGCCATGGCTCTTGAGACCGGTTAAGATCTATGAATTAGAGCTAACCGGCTCTGATACCAATTGTAGGACCGAAATGGCGACAGAGGGGGGGTGAATGTCGCTCGCTTAAAAACGCCCCCGAAAAATCAAACACCGATTTCTCACCAGATGCAAAACAACGCAACTCACAGAAAACTTAAAATTAATTTCTCTGAATTTTGGAACGCATGCGACACCAAAAAATTCAGCATAAATCAGAGATTAACCAGTAAAAATTTCAGCTGAAAATACTGCTGTTTGCTCTGCATGCAAAATAGTCAAAGATCAGCAAAAGAATAAAAGGAAACGTGACCTTTCATTCCTTGCCATTCAGCCAAAACAAAAATTGCATGCAGTCTACAGGATACTTCAGACAACGAAAGGAAGCAGCAAACAAACAGCCCAACAGAAGCTCTGAACTTTGACTAAATCAAGGAAAATGAAGGAAAAGCTTAAGAACTTTTTGGAGAGAAACACCAAGGGACTATTCTAAATATTTTTAGGACCTTAATCAACAAGGAAACTAAGCAAGAACACAAGAATTTCAGAGATAAGCCAAGAACTGACAAAGTACAGAGACAACACTAAAAATCAAATTACTCTCCAATCTTTGATCCTTTGGCCATGAAACTTTGAGGATATATTAGCAATAGCCACAAGACTCTCCAGACCAAATTTCATGCCATTTCACCAAAGGAATCAAGAAAGCCACCAAAACCTAGAAATGGAGATGAACTGCAGAGAGAGCACAAAAACTTGAATTCCCATCAAACCCTTGAACCTTTGGCCATGAAATTTCGGAGATAAGATAGCAATATCCACTGGAGTCTACAGTCCAAATTTCATGCCAAATCTCAAAGGAAAACAAGAAATGCTCCAAACCCTAGAAGAGGAAAAAAGAAGAACAGAGCAAGCCCAATCTTCAAAACAGAAATTAAACTTGGTTTGCTCTTTGGATCAACTAGCCAAATGGCTTTTGAGCATCTCCCATGTCATAGCAACCCATTTTGGCACTCCTTAGCAACAAAGAACTCAAAACAACGAAAGTCAAGAAATTGCTCAAAAGGGAAGAACGAAGAACAGAGGCTACGAACTGAACAGAAACTTCAGATTTCTCATTTCTTGATCAAAAGGAAAACAGACGAGTCCCGATACCCCGACTTGATACAAAGGAAAGATTACAAACTCTCCACTCAATCCATTTCCTCACTCTCCCAACTCAAGAACACACCCATGCTTGCTTAGAGGGAGGAAGAACTCACTACCTAGAAACCATCGTAGGTGGTACAGAGGGAACACAACTCTGCCTACTCCACCCACTAAAGCCTAAAGCCAAAACAAACTCTCAAAGCCTCTTTTGACTCTAGCAAACCCTAATTCTCCTCCAATGCTCAAGTGGACATGCAGCCCCTCAATCCTATTTATAGCCTTGGCTAACGGATCTCCGCCCCGTTACGCCTGCTAAATCCAACGGCGCCCGCTCCCGCTTGTGCAGCCTCGCGAATTTCCCGATTCGCCCCTCCTGCACCTTCCGGGAAGCTTCCGCGCTCCTTGCCTCGCACGCCTCGCAACCACCTCGAGTCTACGTCGTCTTTGACACATCCCGACCGTTCTGACCTCAGCGCCACCTGCGCCTAGTCCGGTCCACGTGTCTCGCCACGACTCCACCCGATGTCCTGCAGTCACACAGACAAGAAAACACGTCAAATAGCACCGCTCGACACATGAAAGCGTAAATACCATCACACTTACCACAGACGAAGTCCAAACCTGTCGAATCAAAGAATCAGCGTCTTAATCCCATATGACCAAGTTTGACCACAGTTCGACCGAGCCCGTTGCACCACGCAACGTCAGGGTCCGAACCACCCAAACCAAACTCGACTGACCTAAACAACTGTCAATTACTCATCACTCACATGTGGTCACCTCCACATGGTTCATCACACACATTTTGAATTTTGAGGTGTTTCAATGCATGTCTAAAGTATCTTGCTGAACTGGAATCGATTAGAGCTAGGTCATCATTTAACAACTGAAACCGATTTGTAAACTTCAGCACGTAGAGGGAGATGAAAAGGAGCCAAAATATCATCCACTGTCAGCGGAGTCGAAACTACCGCATTAGGACCATAACAAATGAAAAGTACCAGAACCTGTCTTAGCTACCCTGTTCAACACATCATGCACTCTACACATCCTCCTGCCGTGGATCATCTGGAAATACAGAAATATGGAGGCTTTTCAGGGAGAGCATGAAAACATGATGTCCATCATAAAAACATGATTTCTCACTTGTGAATCCGAATCGAAAATCCTATTCGGTAATCTTGGATTGTGATTTGTGAGTACTATCGTTAATGATCAAACAGAAGAAGAAAAACTAGGCTGGTGTGCAGATCTCGCTAATCGTAACTATTCTGTTTTGATTTGTAAACTGGCTTGTTACACAGTTGTTCTGAGTTTTGGCTGACCATGTTGATATTTTTCTCCTGTGTTCTAGCCCGGGTCTTTTCCCTTATGAAAGTTTCTGCATCTCTCATGCTGTCCCAATTAAGGCAGAGGTGAAGAGAGCCAACAATGCTGGAAACAGCACAAAACGCTCACTCTCTCCCCGTTTTCTGAACTATTTCTTTGTGAAAGAGGACGCATCTTCTTGTTACTTACAACAGTCATCATCTAAGGACTCTTGAAATAGGATGTGGATAAGCATAAACTGAACCAAACATACATACAGTAGAGCTAACACAACGCAATTGATCTTCATCGAGATCAAACACACCAGGACAACGTACGTCCAGCATTATTCCAATCCATCAGACCAGAGCTACAAGCTCTACGGCCAGCACCAAGCACAAAAGTTCTTGCAGCACTCAGGTACATACATACACTACCACCAGGAAGAGAAGCACTTCCTGCGACGTTAGAGTCTCCTATACAGTTTTAGTTCAGTTTGGCATTTTGGCTCCAAACACAGGAGAGCACTCAGCGCAGCAGGGCGAAGCGGCCGCGCAGCCTCCGGAGGACGTGCACGGCCATCGTCGGCCGCCGCTTGCCCTTGATAAGCTCGAAGAGGCAGACATCGTGGCTGACGAGGCCGTTGTCGCGAGCGAAGTCGCACCAGCCGCGGCCGCAGAGGCCACGGCAGTAGTCTCGGCTCGCGTAGTGGACGTGCCACGTCCCCCTCCTGCTGGCCCTCTGAAGAATGATCTCTTTGCCGATTGTTCCCAAGTACTTGCCTGCAAATTCTGAAGACACGCCCTGCCAAAAAGAATTAACAGAACGACATGACAAAGTTCACTGTAATAGCAAAGTACTGGCATTGCAAACTGCAACGCCATTGGTTGTACTGGTGTTTAGAAGGAAGGATGAAGGTCACTTACCACAACACTGGAACTCTTGCCACGGACATGGCTCGGGTGCATCACCTGCACGAACACCGGGTTTCTCGGCTGAACTGGGACGCGAATGCTTGATATCTCCTCCTTATCTTCTTCCGTCAGATGGTACTCGCTCACCGGCCCATTCTTGCAGAAGTAATACCCAGTCTTGGCAGGCGCGTCACCATCATCTAGCTCTAGATCTTCATCATCTTTAACTTCGCAGAGAGCTTGCTCTGCAGGGACATCATTAGTTACATTATCATTTCGCCGTGAATGCCGATCTACACATTCGAATGCTGTAGTATGACATACCTATATCGTTAGATAGGTCGCGTTTACATGCTTTGGAGATGTTCTTGCCAGTGTTTCTGTGAAGTGCCATCTCCAGATGAGCATCATCATCGTCAATGGGTGGCGATTGCCGTGTGCGGTCTTGAGTTCTGTTGAAACTGCGGCAACCACATAGCGTTCCTTCAACTCCGGCAGAGCTCTCAATTCTTTCACATCCATGATTCTTGACAAAATAGGGGGATGCTTTCTCGCAGCCGTTTGGATCGAACATCAGGACATCAAAGGAGGATACTCCACTATATTTGAAGAGCAGGTAGTCTCCTTCCTCTATGCTGTGAGCACTGACAAACTCTTTCCAGCCAGACCGAAGGACTACTTCGTCGGTATCGTTGGCAACTCCAATGCTCCATGTTTTGCCACTAGGGGACTTCAAATTGACCTCTTCGGAGATGTGCCCGTTGAAATTGTTTGCAAATCTATCAGGTATGCTCTACAACAAAAACAGTTTTTCTTTGTCATATTTCTTCTTTTCCCCCCCCAATGTATATAGTGATATGAGTGGAGATCCATGCTTGAGTTTACAATGGTAAGACATGCAAGAAGAAACCTTCGGTGGAGTAATGAAAATCTGCATTTAGTCTTGTGTACAGAGTAAATGGAGGAACAGCAGTATTCATTTGGTTACCTACATGCATGACAAAAAGTTCTGCAGACTTCAGGTTTATTCAGTATTACTATAGCATTTAGAAAAAAGTTACTATGCGCTTCTTAAATCGTGCATGCTCATACCAACAATTCATACAGATGCATGTCACCCAAACTGACTCCATGCCTTGAAGAAGTTTGAGAAAAATTCTCACCAAGCTTTCGGTGAAGTCCCCAACCATAAGCTTGAAGAAGTGCTTATTCTCATCAGCCATGTGGCTCCAGTAGCAATGCTCTTGCCACTCCATGCAGATCTTGCAATTCTTGCCCATTTTCTGCATGCTCTTGAGATCAGGATGGGTAGAAACAAACAAGGAGAGATAGAAGGTGTGTAGTGAAAGAGTGAGAACTCAGAAGCTTCAGGTTCTACTTGGCATTATAATAGCACCGGCGATGCTTCCTATGGGAACTCTGTGAAACCGTGAGCACGCTGGCACACGAAGACACACGGAGCCACACCACTTAGGCTAGCGCACTCTGGAACACAGGAATTTTATACTCGTTCTTTTTTACCTAACATTTTTCATTTTTTATGATCTCAAATATACAATTTTGACTGTTATTTTTTTTATAAATTTACACTAAAATATACTAATAAAAGTATATTATAAAAGTATTTTTTAACGATAAATCTAATGATATAATTTTTGTATAGCTAATCTAGATAGTTATAAGTCTATTAGTGGTCACGTCACGGATTCTAGGAAGTCGGGTAAAAAAAGAACGGAGAGAGTAGTAAACAATTTAATTCTTATGTGAATTTAGATACCATCGTAAAGTAGTAGAATATACCGTAAAATTTTTATTTTTTAAAATATTCATTAGCCAGATTTTGAGCTCAGGTTATCTAGACTTTGATACTATATTGAGTTATATGGATCAACCAGTTCAACTGAAAACTTAAGCTAGTGAGGAACGTGCTATGATCTACACCAATATAATTTGGCCCACAAAAATTAGAGATTATATGCTTCTATTTTTCTCTCCATTAATGAGAAAATTTCTAGGATTATTTAAATTGGGTACGGTAGCATGCATTGCTGTGGGCATTTTGCCCATTTTGTGTGGTGAATCCATGAATTGTTTGCCAAAAATTCTGGGATATGCCTGCAAGCCGCTATAAAGTTCAGCTGAGCTCATTTGTTTCCAATCTCCTAATCTTTTCTTCACAGGCACAAACTCTAATATAAATTTGCAAACAGCCAGTGTTTTACTGATATTATGCTCTTTTAGGTTTTGATTTTTGGTTTCTTTAAAAGTCAAAATAAATAAGGTGACTTCTTAAAACGGCTTCTTCAAACAACTTTTCGAGTCTAAAACCATAGGCGTCGTCCGTTGCAATCTTGAAAAACGAATACAAAAACCATCAGTCATAGTTAAAAGCCATCAGCCGCAGGTCAAAATAAATAAGTCGACTTATTAAAACGGATTATTCAAACGACTTTTTGAGTCTAAAATTATGGACATCGTCTACTGCAATTTTGAAAAACACAAATAAAACTCATCAATTATAGTTAAAAGCTATCAGTCGTAATTCAAAAGAATTGATTTACTGAAATACTGAATGAATGCACAGAACAGTTTAAATACATGGTTGGGAATAAACAGTTCTGGCAAAATGGAGAATTGTCCTGGATTGCACTAATGCAAGTACCGTTGCTTTCTGGTTAATTCAAACTTGAATGATTTGCATGTCAGCATTGTCAGGCAAAGAGGCGTTTGTTTATGAGGCTGCAGTGCTGACGAGTACGTGAAGTAGGAAGGACTCCGAAGGAGTCAGCGAAGCTGGATGAGGAGTGAATCTGCAGTGCCATACCAGCCAACGAACCAACACACAGTAAGCTTGCCTATTTGAAGCGATTGCAGGCGTGCTCTTTACTTTTTCTTATGGTTTTTGATAAATTTTTTAATTTTGTATTATTCACGATAGATATTACAAAAAATATATTCTCACCTGTGATTTTAGATGGTATAAATATTAGTCTTTTAACACGTACTACAACTAACTTATCCACCCCATCTTAAAAAAAATACTTCGTTTAAAAATTAGGTACTGTAAAACCGCTTTTAGAAGCCACAAAGAACAGACCTACTCTACCGGCTTTGATATTGGATAAAGTATATGGGGCCTTTTTTTCTTGTGCATTTTGGGCTATTTATGAGGAATAACACGGAGTAATAAAAACTCGCATGCTATTTTGACCGAAATAAATGATTTCGTTATAGTGTAATCAATTTATAGATTACCTTAAACACACTCTATTTAAAATTAGATACTGTTGAAAAAAAATAGAAAAAACAGTTTTTAAAAGTTCAAAGAAAAAGGCAACTGCATCTTACTGCCCTTGATAACGTGCCACCCGAACTGTATGTCTGCATAGGTCCATTTCCTGTATACATCGGATGCCCAGGTGCTGCTTTTTGCAGTTCCAATGCGGAAGATTTGGGGGGCATGAAAAAGCTAACTCTGACGCCGCATGTCATTGTTTGCTAACACGCATGCGGAGCTCTCGGGACCCGGATTACCCATCCAAAACCCCATGTGTTACACCACACTATACGTTGAATCGATAGAAAGTGCATATAAATACATTATTAGATCATATATATATACATGATAAAAATTATTGTAATATTTAATATTACATAATACAAAAATATGCCATAAGGCTATTATGCGGGTCGATACAAAGTACTTAGCATAGAGTAAAACAATAAAATTAGAGATAGATGCATAAGTATATAACAAAAGGTGGATCTATTAGCACCATCCACAAGCAAGAGATTGATGTCCGAGCCTACATCTTGCCATCTCCTTCTCCCTTCAACCCGGATGTGATGTAGTAAGCCTAGGGATCTTGATTCGATAATTCTGAGTTGATTTATATTGAACATAGTGATCTAGCTCCTACTTGAACCCACATAAGGATGAGCATAGTGATCAAGCTCCTACTTGAACCCACATAAGGATTCAAGCAATCAGCTCATGGCAGTCTTCCTCTCCTGATAGGTGGACTCTAAATCTTCATAACCCCTCTCGGTACCTTTCACAAGCCTCTCTTTGGAAGGTCACCAAGAGCACGCCTTCAAGTCGTCTAAGAATAACCAAATTCTAATAATAATAATAATAGGCCCAAAGATGTCACTTGAACTAGTAAGGTCAAGTAACTAGGAGTGGTGCACACTACAGCCTAATGTACTCTCTCACACTCTCAAAATCATAACTTAAAGCTCTAGAGTGCCCTTGAACTCCTAAATATGCAAGCCACTATATTGAAGTCTCAAAAGCTTATGTCATGAATGCACATGGTCCACTGATATAGGCTCTCTATTCAAAATCTAGCCGTTTAACACATTTTCTTAAAAGTGTTTGCAGACCTAGATCATCCGCCTTGGTTCATTTTTCCTCAATTCCAATGGTTCAAAAACTAGCTATTATGAAGACCCAGATGACACATCCATCTCGGCCGCATCATCTGCCTCAGTGAAAACGTCCCATGGAAATTCTTTGGAACAATGTTACACCTCGACTCAGATCATCTGTCTCAATGGTACGCCTCGGGTCGTATTATCCACCTCTTACTTTTTTTCAAAAACATCCTCTTTGGAAAGATGATATGCCTCAAGCCAAATCATCCGTCTCAATGGTACGCCTTGAGCCAGACAACACGCCTCAGTGTAAAACACCATCAACACCCAAAATATCTTCTTTGGAGAGATGGTACGCCTCAATGATATGGCTTGACCCAGATAATCCTCTGTAAATTTTTGAAACATAAGATACCCTATCTGGAAAGATGGTATGACTTGATGATCGTGCAAAAATAGTACACCCGCAAGTGCACAGGCATGCTAGACTGAAATAGCGGCGAGTGTCATGTTCTCCACAAAAATTAGACTAAGGCTAATGGTGCTTAGCTAAAGCTAGGTCAATCGAAACAGGGGATAAAGCGGAAAACTAAACCTAAAATGACTACCAAATCGACCGAACGAACTAATATCGAAAATGACCGAACATACCCTTATTCGCACGAACGAAACAACAAACGAACTAAACGATCAAAAGATGACGGGACGAACGACCATGCGAATTGAGGTCGCACGACCGAATAAACAACACGACGACTGACTACATGAACAAAAATGCTAAACTACGAATACGACTACCAAGTGATGACCTAGCTAGCTACTGACTGCAAAAAAGAAGAAGGGAGTTGAGAAGCACTGGGGGAGTCTAGAAGCATGGAGGGAGTCAAGAGAAAAAGAGGGAAGATGATTGACGACTAACTAGACGATGGTGGCAAACTATGACGAACACACGCACAACTTAACTATCGAACGACCGTTGAAAGGAGAAAAGAGGGAGTTGAGAAGCACTAAGGGGTTGAGACAGCAAGGGGAAGGGAACAGTCATTGGCTAGCTAATTCGGGCTAGAACACACATACAAACTAGGATACATGACTAACAACTCATTGAACAGGACATAGCAATCACACAATAATACTGAGCTACTAGCACTACCACAAATAACAATTACTACTAGCAGCTAACAGCCTAAAGAAGCACAAAGCACAACTACTGAACCACACACAAACACAATTACAGGGAAAGAGCACAACATTGAGTGGAACAATTAAGCAATATTACTAGAAACAAAATTAACAAAGAGGAATTCACAATTACTGAACAAACATCATAGATCATATCTCACATGGTGACACATCACAAATAACATTCACAATTCAGATAGTAATAGAGCAATTAATAGTAAACAACTAATAGTGGTCAATTAACAGTAATTATCAACAAAGTGTACAATTAAGCAAGGGATTAATAGTAATTAGAACCAAGAAATAGGGATGATTTGGAAAATGGATCGAGGGGTAGAAGAGGAGGTAGAGGAAACCGATGAGGAAGGTGAGGTCGTCGTCAGTGTCATCCCTCGTGGTGGTGGCTCAACCGGAGCAGAGCTCGATAGGAGCACGACGGCATCTAGATCGTCTTTGGCGTTGGCTCTGGAGGAGGTCCACTAAGGCATGGGTGGTGGTCGTGGAAATGCTGTGGCAGCTGGAGGAGAGGAGTGGCGGCGGTGATGAGGTAGCTCGAGATGGTGGGGAAATAGGAGATGGTGCAGTGGAAGGAGAAGGTGGAGAGGCCTTGCGGCGGCACACTGGTGGGTGGTGGTGGCTCGGCCTCGGTGGTGTGCCGATGTAGAGAGACAAAGGGAGTGGTGCCCATGGGTGGTAGATCTCGGTGGTGTCGATGGTAGAGAAGAAGGGAGGGGATAGAAGCAACCGAAGGCCAAGGGAGAGAGAAGACGGGGAGGGGCAGTGGTGAAGGAGTTGCCGATGGAGAGGTGGCCGCCAATGTTGAAGAGGAAGGCGGTTCCGAGGTGGGCAGGAAGATGCCGGCACCGGTGATGGAGAAGAAAGGGGCGTGGAGAGGAGAAGCAAGAGAGGCCAAGGAAGAGAGAGAAGAGGTGACACATGGGGGAGATGGTGATGACATAGTTGTGGTTGGCTCGGTGGATGCAGACGGCGTGGTGGTGGAAGAGGCTATGAGTGGGAGCTAGGGGAAGGCGATACAGAAGGAGGAAGAAGGTGGGTGGCCACTGGCGAGTCTGGCGTGGCCCTTGCCGGTGCCGGTAGGGAGAAGAAAGGGGGGAGGAGAGAGCAAAGGGGAGGCAAGGAAGAAGCAATTGCCGGCCCGATTTGGGATTAAGGCTGCACTAGGGATTTTAGGCAAGTGGCCGGTGGGGATTGTTTTGTCCATTTTGCGATTTAGTCCCTTCAAGTTTTTTAAAATTTGCAAACAAGTCCTTCTCCATGTTGTTTTCTTCCGTTTGGGCCCTCCGGAAGTTCAATTTCTATGTTGTTTTCTTCTGTTTGAGCCCTCCGGAAGTTCCATTTCTTTACGAGAAGATCTTACACATTCACAGTGACACATACATCTGTATGGAGTAGTCCCGGAAGTCCAGATTTGTCGTTTATGTGCCTCCATCACGCCAGCCTGCAGAAAATTATGAAAAATGTAAAATGGTCCATTTCGAGCAATTAATTATAGAAAACGTGTAAATAATGATAAATGGTCCCAAAGTGCAAAAAATATAAGGGTAAAATGATAGGTGTATATATATATATATATATGACGCATGTCACTCGACCCTTATAATCAACCTCAATTGATTTTCTGACTTAGATGAATTTTGATTCAAACTTTTAAAACCTCTCGACCACAACTTCTTGCTAGGCACTTTCTTACTAGAACTAAGCTAGAATGACCTAATGCGCACCACAACTAACTATTCTATCTAACCAAGTTCAAGTTACTAGTTTTTAACCCCCTTAATAGTACAACAAAAGTAAAAACAAAAACATGTCAACTAACATGATCTATACTCAACTCATTGGATCATTTTTAGTCACAAGCAGGGGTGGAGACAAGGGGGCGAGTAGGGGCATGGCCCTCCCAAATATTTCTGTTTCTCTTAATTAGCTATTAAGTATTTTAGTAATTATCTTGTAAAGTATTCATTTAGCCCCCCTCATGAGTGAGCAAAGTTCGCTTTTGATTAAATTATTGATATCTATGATTTTCTTGGTAGACATAGAGCCAAATTTAAATTAATAGAAATACAACTTTCTTTTGTAGTGTTATGTTATATTTTTATGTGACTACCGATTTCTTGGCAAAAAAAATGTCATCTGTTTGGCCCCCTATATCCAAATCCTGACTCCGCCTCTGGTCACAAGGTCCTTAATCTTTATGAAGAACATGCTTTGCAATCATTTGCATACATGGGGATCCATGAAAGTCAAAGAACAACCCATATTTATCATCAAGATCTAACTTATCTTAACTACACTCAAGGCAAAGTTAGTCTTAACGATTTAGGAGTTATTAATCACTAAAATTACATAATCAACGAATAGGGGTCTAAATGCTTACAATTTCTCTTTTTGGTGATTTATGGCAACCAAACCAACAAAAATATAATATTGAAATGATAAGGCGTGAAAAGTGGTGCTTTAATTGTGGTGCTAGTTTGGGCGTTTATCTCTAGCCTGATGCAAGTGGTGCTAGCCTAGGTGATTAACGTGGGGATTCTTCCTTGACTGTGGTGTATTATCTTTGGAGGCGGTGTTTGTATTCTCTCTCTTTTTGATTGAACGGCAGAGTTTCGGCACTTGGTAAAAGAAAAACCTTGAACAAATGCTTATCTTGGTTACCTGTGATTCCCGTAGTACTATCCATCCCTCTCCTGGCATCTCTCACGAGTCTTGCTCATCTTATAATTACACCTGCTGTAACGCCCTAGGGTCCAAACTGGCTTAGATCTAACCACATTTTGGATAAGTCACGCACACATAGCAACCCGCTTGCACTTTCATCCTCGCTTCGCGCAAAATGGTTAACCGGTGGTGCTACCATTGGAACTCCTAGCCTTATATGTAAGTGCTTCTCAAGGTAAGCTAGCAAGGTGGGACTAACCCAGAAATTCATGTGCACACACACGGGCCAACATGGGCCGGGGTGTCACATACACCCCCCTCAAAGGACCCGACGTCCTCGTCGGATAAACATACCCACACTGGGGCAAATGATAAGGATCTCTTCTCTTGGCACATGTCCGTACGTTCAGTGCCAGCACATATGCCATGCCGTGTGTCCGCTACGGGCCCACACGCGCCATGCGCCATACGCCCGCGCCCCTGACCCGCACGCGTCCATGTAACCGTGAGAGTCGGCTCTGATACCATTTGTAACATCCTAGGGTCCAAACTGGCTCAGACCTAACCACATTTTGGATAGGCCACACACACGTAGCAACCCGTTTGCACTTTCGTCCTCGCTTCGCGCAAAACAGTTAACCGGGGGTGCTACCATTGGAACTCCTAGGTTTATATGTAAATGCTTCTCAAGGTAAGCTAGCAAGGTGGGACTAACTCAGAAATTTATGTGCACACATATATAAACCATCATGGACCGGGGGTGACACCCATGTTGATGAAGAAGCAGCAGAAAGCAGAAGAAACAACAGCTCCTATTCCCCTGCTTCTCAATAGAGTTATCAATTCGAAGCAGAGCTTACAATGAGATTGCCGGATGCTGGCCTCAGCTCATCAGAAATGGGTTCTGCTTCTGCAGGAGAACATGTGCTGCTTCAACTTCATGTAGTTCAAACCCCTAATATATGTGCCTATTCTGGCCTGAACTTGAAAGAATGAGAAAGGCCAACAGCCTGGGACTTCACAAATTCTCAATGGCTGCTTTAGCATGAGCATTAAGTATGATTGTAGCTCCACAATGTATAGCAATGGTAATGTGATCGATTTTGTGACTAGTGAGAGGCCTACAGAGGTCGAGATTGTTTGACAGAGGCCCCTGCCGTGCAAAAAAATTCGTCCTAAAGCGAATCCACTGTCGGTGCTGGTCCGGCTCAGGGCGTCGGACCCCTGGAACTCCTCTAGCACCGGCTGTGGAGTTTGAGGTGGCAGGGTTGTCAGCACAGCACGGCACCGGTATACAGGAGTGCAATCGGAGCGAATTTAAATAGATATAACTCATCTTGTATTACATTATATTTTTTTTCTTAGAATCCATAAGGGTAAATGATTGAAAAGGAGGAGAAAGAACCATGATAACTGGATATCGCAGCTTGCTTTCCGGAGTCAAACACACTAGCCTCAAAGGCGCGGTGACACGCCGCGCCAGCCACCGTATGTACCAAAGTAAAAGAGGTGATAATTCGTGAGGAGTTTTTTTTAAAAAAAATCGAGGACAAATGCGTAAGTAAATAAGGACCTATACATAATTTTGGAAACCCGCGGGGCGCTATCCAAAAAATTTTTTCTAAAAAAAACTTGCAGGGACCTTTTCGCGAGGAAAAAGGACCTTTACGTAATTTCCGAAAAACCCAAGGAAAATGCCTCGGCCGGCCGTACGCGAATTTCCTCCGCCACGCGCCGGCCGGCCGAGCGACGCGGGCGACGTGGACGCGCTGGGGGGCCGGAATCCCCCCAGGTTTGTTATTGGTATTATATAGCACCGGATACCTATTTCTTCATTTCATATTTGCTCCATAAACCTTCGGTCAGTTGGTCGGATGAAAAATATCCTCTTCTTTTGCGCCCCCACATAAGATATTGGATAGCAGAAGTGCAACCAAAATAAACACGAATAGACTAATCACTGAGATATCGAAGAAAGAGCACTTAATATTTCTTTCATGATCAGATGCAGCAATTTGAGACTGCTCAACTTGGCTTTTTTTTGTGCCTTATGACTTTTTTACTATAGCTGCGGGTAGTTTTTTTGGTTTAATTAAAATTAAAAATTTTAAAATGAAAAAACAGATTATCCTATCATGGACAATACAAATAAACATAGGGAGAAAAATAAAAGGCAAAAAAACCAAAACAAGTCAGAAAAAGATAAAATTAAGGAATAATGAACTAGAAATTAGAAGATAAAACCGAAACAAGCGGAGCCTAAAGTGAAGTTACAACATAATTTCTCACATCACCTAATACACAAGATGATCATATCGTTTATCATGTGGCATATTATATATTTTTTTTCTCTGAATCAGCGTTGAACATAAATAGTATCAAATACCCATTATTCTTTTTGTATTAGCATTTGGTAGGGTAGGGGTGGCTGCGGCTGGGAAAGAGGCAGCGGGCGGAGGAATACTCGGGCTGCCTCCTGTCTGTCTCTTGCGTTGGTGATGGAGGGCTCTTTGCAATTTTCTACGGCCCAGGCCCAATTGGCTAGTTGTCTCTTGTCCGGTTGAGTTAGAACGACGCAGCGAGGCAGCAGTCAGCAGGCGCGGCGGCGCCTTCCAGTCTCCCCTCTTGCGGTCGCAGGACGGCGGTCACGGAGTTGCCAATCACGACGAGGGCGCGTCGGGAGGACAGAGGCACGGCGAGGTTGCGGCGCACAGGGCGTCCGGTGGGCGGCGAAGCGCAAGGGAGCAGGGTGGCAGGCCATCCATCAGCCGAGTGCCCACAGTAGAGCAGCCGAACAGGGGCTGGAGGCAGCATGCATCACTACAGCAGCAACTAAGGCAAGCCACAACACGCAAGCTTCTCTTCATATATTTCTTATAATTCTGTTTGATTTTTTTTAGAGAACACGCAAAAGTTTGATCTGTTTCTTGTTGACTTATGCATAGATTTATGCGCATTCCTAGCGCATTGTCCATTAACCATGTACTGCATTCATTGTATTTCGTATCTTTACTTTGTTTTCTTTCTATTTACGAAAAAGTTTATATAATATTTCAAATTTGATCAAAGTCTATCTAGCACCTCAGTTATAAAACCGGATATTTGACCCTTTAAACTTTACAATTCAGTTTAAGTAACACTCTAATCCGATTTTAGATAGTAGTATTGTCCAAATGGCACGGTGAATATACGATTTTATTACGTATGAGTTTGTTAATAACAGATGAGACCCACAGGGCTTTTTCTTCCCAATCGAAACAAAAAAGAATGGAACTACAGGGGCGGTGGCTATGGAAGCACAGCTGGAAGCTCAGTGGGGAGAAGCTCTTAGTAGATCTCACTCTCACATGTCCTTGACCTAACTTAACTAGCTGTCATCCTATGTGGCAAAATCATCTACTCATCGTGCCATACGGATAATAACACTATGCAAAATCTGGGTCAATGTGTTATTTAAACTGGATTGCAAAGTTCAAAGAGTTGAGTGATTGGTTTCATAGTTTAGGGTGTTGAACTGATTTTCAAATAAAATTTAAATTGTTATATAGACTTATTCTTTTATTTATGTATGACCAAGTATGTTTTGTACATTTGTCTCATGTGAGCTTCGACCTGGAGCACCTCCTGTATTTTCGTCCTTGCTTCGCGGGAGACAAATGAGCTCAAGTAAACTTTACAGTGAACAATTCATGGCTTCACCATGTGACAGGACGGACCACAACAAACAGATAACAGCAATACTACATGATACAGAAGCCAATTCCATCTTATCAAAACACAAGCCACTAGCCACTACATAGAAACATTATCACCATTGCAAACCAATCAAGCAATGGATAGATCATAATTCCTAGATAGTGTGTCAGCAGAGTAATCTAGACGCTTATCAGACAGAGAAGCATTATCAGCATTGCAAAAGTTGGCACCAATAGCAGAGAAGACATCAGATTTCATTCATTGCCAATGATATGGACATTCATTGCATGCTTCTTGTTTTCAGCAGCTCGAACAGGCATATATATCTCCCAGGTGTAAGTAGTAGTCATGTGCAAACCGTTTCCACCCTTTTAAAAGCCTTTTACATTTGCCTCCTTAATGCGACACCGCACCTCCCAACTCTTGCCATGACGTTGAAGCGTCAGTGTTTGCTCCTCAAATGGAAGGTATACATCGGCATGTTTTCTACATAATTCCTAATTAAAGAGGGAAAGGGTATTTAATGACGGCGATTCAAACAATATAACGTACTGGTAAAAATGGATCGTCTACTTCCAAACAATTTACAATCTATGAAGTTCCAGAAAAATAGTCTATTTGCAGTTTAGTTGCAAAGTTAGTTGTGAGTATGCATTACATAATCCTGTCCCAAGGGGTGCGTGACTCGAATAGAAATTTCATCAAGAATTGCAAAACATTAACAATTGGAAAAAAAAATTGAGGAATAGGAAACAGTGTTTTTTTTGGGCAACCCAATTACAAAGCTAAACAGCCTACTTGCTGAAGGACGTGCAAATATACCCATTCAAGAACAGAGATTTTAACTCACCACAGTATAAGGGTGTCCATAAATACTGCTCTTCTTCATGGAGTACCCATAAATGGGGGATATCAGAATAGATAGCTTGGACTTTTTCTTTCAGTTTCTTCTTCTGTGCACCAGTATGACGGGTGCGGCTAGGAAGGATGTAACTCGGCACAAAATGCGCTTCCAGATCATCTTCTGAAGATGAAACACAACCTATACAAAAAAAACTTAAAATATGATATAAATGAAGATTAAATGACATATAATGCTTTTAGGTTTGACATTATGACTTATAACCTGATGACACGAATGGAGAGCTCGATGAACTGATATACACAATCTTATTCCCCTGGTTCAAGTGATCCCTTTCAGACCCTTTGTAAGACCGGATAGGCAACAGAGGGGGGTGAATGACGCCTTTAATTTTTTCCAAGTATTCACTTATCCTTTTCTTTGATAGTTACAAAACTATAAAGCTTAGGGTAGGAATTCCACTTGAAAGCCAAAGAAATAGAGCTATGTACGACTTGAAATATAGAGAACATAGTTGAACACAACCAGTCAGCAGGGAAAACAACGTGGTCGAAATCTGATAACGTGGTCAAAAATCGACTACCAGTCGGAAGTTCAACATGATCGAAAATTGACTACAATTCAGAAGTTCAACGTGGTCGGAATTTGACAACCAATCAGAAAACAACATGGTCGGAATTCTACTACGTGATCGGAGATCCGCAAAGTTGAGCGCAACCTGATCGAAAATCAACGTGGTCGAATTTCGACCATGGTAGTAGATTCTTATTTGTTGTGGCCCCCTAGCCACCTGTCTACCCTTGCCCCTTTCTGTCTTTCTCCTTTATTTGTCACTTCTTTAACGAGAAAATTGCTATAATGGGACTCCAAACAACGTGTTTCGCTATAATAGGACTTCTAACGTTGACATCGCTAAAATTACACCCGAAACATTGGCTTCTCGTAATACATGACATTTGGCTAATATTTTGAAATACCCGAACATTGGAATTAAAAGAGCCAAATATCATGTATTACGAGAAGCCAATGTTTCGGGTGTCATTTTAGCGATGTCAACGTTAGAAGTCTCATTATAGCGAAACACGTTGTTTGGAGTCCCATTATAGCAATTTTCTCCTTCTTTAACTCTCCCTTTAAATTAATACAAGGCAAGCCTCTTGCCCACTTTCATACAGAAAAAAAGACATCCTAGAATTCATCATTTTGGCAAACAATCCATGGCTTCGTCACACAGCATGAAGGACTAAACACAAACAAGTCACAGCGATACATGTTGCAGCGACCAATTCCATCATACCACAAACATAGACACAACTGAACATGGTCACTACAAGTAAACCGATAAGGTGTGGATATATAGATCACAGATCATACATAGTGTATCAGCAGAGTAAGCTAGACACATATCGAACATAAAAGCGCTATTACCGCCATTGCAAAAGTCGGCACCAATAGAAGAAAAGACCTATGGAATTTCAGCTTTGGCGAATGATATGGATGTTCACCACGTATTTCTTCTTTTTCGGTAGCTCGAGGAGACAGAGGTCTCCTATCCGTAGACTGTTATCATGTGCAAATTTTCTCCAACCTTGACAAAGCTTTTTGGAATTGTTCTTACTAATGCAAAACCGCACTTTCCAAATCTTGTGGTGACGTTTGAGCATCAGTGTTTGCTCCTTGTATGGAAGATATGCATCAGCATATTCTCGGGATAAATCCTTGTTTCAGAGGGAAAATGTCATTAATAATGACAAATCTAGACAAATTAAGGGGGTAAAAGACAGAACAGTGTCGAGTGCCAACAGTTTACAATTTGTAAGTGGTGCATATCTAGTATAAACTCATGTCTAGGTGCAAACATGTCAACTTTTCACGTGGATCGTTGGATGAGGGATGGATGGATAAGATTTCAGGGCACTTGAGGATAATGTGGATGGATGACTTTATGAATAGCCCCCTATTGTTGAAAAAAATACTCTATGAGGACTCCTACCTTCACCCGGACCTATCAAATGTGAGTTCAAAACAAAAGACGTATCAAATATGATCCATCCATTATGTATCTAACGGTCCACGTAGTAGTTTGTATGATGGCACCCAGACATGAGTTCGCACTAGATATGTTTCCATTTACAAATACTAGACAAAAATTTGTTTTTGCCTACTCCAACGAGCTTCTACTTCTAACTTTTAGCTTTTAATTTCATCTTTTTTTGTTTTTTTAGTTTTTTTTAGATTTTTTTGCCTTTTCTTTTTTCTTCTATTCCTATATATTGTCCATGATGATATATCTTTTTAATTTTTTTTAAATTTAATTAATCTAAAAAACCTAACATCAGCTAGAGTATATTTTCAGTCGCTACAGTAAAAAAATCATATCCTAAGCTTATAATCTGCCTGCCAAAAGAGTGCACAATAGAAATAAAATATCCATTCAGGAACAGGTACTCCAACTCACCAGGCAAGGGTTTCCATAAACATTGTACTTTTTCATGACGCACCCATAGATGGGGGTTTTGGAGTGGATAGCTTGGACCTTTTCTTCCATCTTCTTCTCCTGATCCTCGGTAAGACAGGTGCCACGTGGGAGGATGCAACTTGGCACAAAATGCGCTTCCACATCGTCGTCTGAAGATATAACATATTCTATAACAAAAAAAATGATCCCATTAAAAATGATGTAAATGAAGTCTGAATTTACACTCGGTTGCTAATGGTTTGACATTATGAGTTATAACCTGACATCTCAGATGGAGTGCTTGATGAGCTGATATCGATGATCTTATTCCCTTGGCTTGATCTATCCCAATGTGCCTTAGCTTTCCTTTGTGGAGATTCAGTTGAAAGATCATGACAACTGTTTGAAATCTCAATGGGTTCTTCCCACCTAGCTTTCCTTTGTGGAGATTTAGTTGAAAGATCATGACAACTGCTTGAAATCTCAATGGGTTCTTCCCACCTAGCTTTCCTTTGTGGAGATTTAGTTGAAAGATCATGACAACTGCTTGAAATCTCAATGAGTTCTTCCAACCTTTGTCCAACAGGAGTGGCATTTTTCATGACACATAACAATGATTTCTCACAACCGCTGGGATCAAAGATTAAAACCTTCAAGTGTGAGTTCCCACCGTACTTGAATACCAGGAAGTCGCCCATCTTTAAGTCATGAGCACTAACAAATGCCTCCCATCCAGATTGAAGGACTACTTTCTCCAAATTCTTGGTAACTTGAACATCAAAAGTTTTGCCATTGCATGACTCTAGCTTAATGGTTGTTATCTCCCTGAAATGTTGTGCAAATTTTTCTGGTATGGTCTGCAGCAATAAGATAACCAAAATATTGGTTTAAAAACACAGCTCTTGTGAGTTGAGGAGGCAGTAGAAAGGCTTTTGCTATATGAAGATTTTGGTTGTTATGGCCAAAGCTCATCGTCTTTACGAGAAAATAAAGCACAAAACATTGTAGTGCAAAACTACATTAATTCAGATGGCAAACTAAGAGTAATTGAAGAGTGCACAGAGTTGTCTAAATCTCATTAATTTAATTCAGTTTCATTCCTAGAATTTCTTTTACTGGATTAATGCTGTCAAATTATTTTGGAGAAAACACGAACATGTTTTGTCCTCGTCTCATGGTAAATACTTGGTGTATCGGCTATGATTCACTTTTCTTTTAGTTTTGAATTGCGTTAGGAACTTGGCTTTTAAGTCAACGAATACAGAATAAAGACGATGGAATTTCTAGCACAGGTTGCCAACTTCAGAACAAGCAGTGACTCCACGGGTTGCAGAAAGAACTATCCAAGTGCAGTTGAAGATAACTTACCATTCTTTCACGAAAATCACCAATCATAACCTTGAAGAAATGCTTATGTTGATCATCTGTGTGGTTCCAGTAGTAATGTTCATTGCTCTTCTTGCATTTCTCATAAAGCTTGCTCATCTTACAACAATGCCTGCACAAAAACTATTAGCCAACTAGAAGTTGCAGAATTTCTAGCTAACGGGGAAAAAGGTTACAAAAAACTCAGGTTTTGGCAGCTTCAGAGTACATATTGTTCTGAATCATATTTAACTCCCTTTTCATGAAACTTAAATTTATTGCAAAGGGAGAGAATAAAGCAAATCTATGATCATGGAAGATAAAGGAGAGGAAACTAAGGAAGAAATGGAAATGATAAAATAGAGGGAGCAACAGTTGCAGAAACCATGCTTCTATGTTTCAAAAGCTTCTCAACAATGGCTAAATGCAAGCAACATATGAGTCACCTATAGAAAAGCAGAGCTTACAGTGAGATTGCCGGACGCTGGCCGCAGCTCGGCAGAAAGGCAAAAACGGTTTATGTAGGAGAACAAGTCAGAGTGATGAAAGAATGGGGGAGGCCAAAAGCTTCAGAACTTACCAACCTGCAAATGGCTGCTTTAGTATGAGCATTAAATATTCTGTACTCCAATTTCCAATGTAGACGTATTGCTTTCCAGTTGGAGTTCACGAAGCAAAAGTACAATGCACAGTTAAACAGAGTAATAAATACTTGAACCGGTCCAATTTCCTTTTTTTCTAGCGAAATCAACTGTCCAAATTCTCCGTTCTTTTCTTCATCCAGAAAAAATACTCTTTCAGAAGTAACTGTTCGTAAATGCATCTGAGGTGAATTCCTCAATGTGTGTCACCATCACACCATGCCAAAGTTGTCATTGGCCTAAGGTAGCGTGAAGACCATTCCTCAATAATATATACTAGCCTTATAGGCGCGGCGACACGCCGCGCCAACCACCGTGTGTATCGAAGTAAAAGAGGCGATAATTCGTGATGAGTTTTTTTAAAAAAAATCGAGGGCACATGTGTATTTTCGAAAAAGTTTAAGTTTTTTCCGTAAAAAATTGAGGGCTTGTACGTAAATAAACGATGACCCGTACGTAATTTAGAAAACCGCGGGGCGCTATCCTGCAAAGTGGAGGGGTAAAAAAAATTGGCAGGGGCCTTTTCGCGTGGAAAAAGGACCTTTACGTAATTTCTGAAAAGTTCAGGGAAATCGGCTCCCCCGGCCGTACGCGAATTCGGCCGCCACGCGCCGGCCGAGGGAGCGCTGGGGGGGCGACGTGGGGGGGCTCTCCGGCGCGGAACTCCCCCGGCTTTGTATCTGGTAAGATATGGAAGAGTTATATTTAGTTTCCATTGTTGGTGAGGTTTCTAACCTATAAAAGGCAGCCAACTATCTCTTGAGAAAAGCAACAAAGAATAAGGGGGTGTTTGGTTACCAGCCACAGTTTACCACGCCTAAGGTTAGGCAAGTTTGACCAACTTTGGGAGCTGTTTGGTTGCAGCCACAGTTGTGGCAAGATCCCCTTCCAGCAAACTAGGTCCCACGCGTCAATGACTCAAAAAAGTGTGGCAAGATTCCCTTAGGCTTGCTAAGGTGTGGTAAAGAATTTGAGCACATCAACTTAGGCAAGTGTGGCAATTTTTGTTGGCAAAGTGTGGCTAGCAACCAAACAGCCCCACAATAAGTTCAGTAGCAGCTTGATCAGAGCCTCTCCCGCTGCAAGGACAAGTCTTGCCGACATTGAAGGTGATCTCGCCTTACCCTGTTCTATTTACCTTTTCCTCCAGCCATATTATCTTTGGTATCAGAGCCATCCCACCACCACTTCCATGGATCCCACGGACAAAGAAAAGATGGACAGGTTGTTCCAGATGATGGAATGCATGGCCTTGACGATTGAGGGAGTGGAGAACATGGAGAAGGCAATCGACAAACTGTAACATGGCTTCGACAACCCAGGTGGCAACAGCAGGAAGCCTATCCAGGATGAGCTACAGGACAAGGAAAGAGTTCACACACTGTGAGGTTGTGGATTGCCATGATTCCACAAGCTGTCCTTTCCAATTTATGATGGCAAAGAAGACCTGCTGCCTTGGATTAACTGCAGCGACCAATTTTCCAAGGACAACGGACGATGGAAGAAGAGAAGGTGTGGCTGGCCTCATACCACATGATGAGGGCTACACAGCAGTGGTATTACAGGCTTGAGCGCAACTAGGGAGTTCCAACATGGCCACGGTTTATAGAGCATGTCAACCTTCGGTTTGGACCTCCAATCCAAAATAATTCTCTAGGTGAACTCATCCAAATTCGTCGTATGGGTACAATGGACAAATACCTGAAACAATTCTTGGCCCTCTTGTGTCGATGTGACGACATGACAGAAAGACAACAAGTTCAGGTCTTTACCACTGGATTGTGAAATCCTTTGCGTATAGATGTTGAACTACAAAATCCCATGACGTTGGAAGAAGACATGAGCCTTGCATAGGATTATGAAAAATGACTAGAGATGGATGAAGAAGAGGTCAAGCTGTGGCCAGGCTCAACATCAACTCACAAAGGGTCTCAAGGAGGGGTTGTTCCTTCGGTTACAACATCGACAACTACAGTAACAAACTCATCCTTCAAACCCCCAAATTCATAATTTCATCACTTGACTGCTGAGGAGATGGCAGATCATCACATGAAGGCATTATACTTTAATTGCCCTCAAAAAATTTTCTAGGGATCACGCCAACAAGTGCTCCATGAAGGGTATTTATTTGCTCAAGCTGGAGGATGCAAAGGACGCTAATACTGTCCTAGAGGAGGAGATGGAGATTTCTATGCATGCCCTTACGGGCATCTGTAGGATCAAGGATAACCGACTAGAAGGGGGTGAATAGGAGGTTTTTAAATTTTCTCATCTTTTAATTAATTTCTTACAATGTTAATATGACAAGGATTTAATGCACTTGAGACCTATACAATTTTATTAAAGTTGAGGTTCTACAAGAATACTAGCACAAATAAATGATCACAATAAGTTAAATGTACAAGTGCTAAAAGGATACAAGAGAGAAACAAGTACACACGATGTTTTGCCATGGTGTTCGGAAACTTGCCGGTTTCCCTTGGTCTATGTTAAGGTTAGCCCAAATGAATTGGACCGGCTCCACGAATTAAGCCTTCCACCTCAAATCACTAATGGTAGCTCTTCCCCACTGTGGGTAGGTGAGCTCCAAATTTCACACACGCCGGGTCTACTCACAAGCTTCTTGAGAAGATCACCGGACAATCTCCACCAAATCGTCCAGGTGCTAGCAAATACAAAGAGTAATAGATCTCAAGCTTCACTTGACCACAATTGAGTACCAAAGAATCAAACTATTGGATGCAATGCACTTTTTAGCTCAACCACCTCAATGAATGCACAAGGAGTAAATGAGGTGTGGAGTGAATGCTCAATGCTCAAAGATGTTCAATAGCGTCTCTTCTTACTGTCCTTGAGTAGAGGTACGAGTATTTATACCCTCACCAACCAAAAGTAGTCATTAGAATGAAATTCCAGAAAAATTCAGGGTGAGTGGAAGTACCGCAGGCCAAAGGCTGGTACTTCCGCTCCAGCTCTGACGCGACAGTAACGACTATGTTAGAGCTTCAGAACTAGCCATTGAAAGTTGGCATGGAACTACCGCCATTATAAATCTGGTAGTTCCATTGTCCAATAGTTCCGGGAAGTCGGCGCGGTACTTCCGCTTGGGCAGAGACCAGAAGTTGGCGCTCTCTGGAAAAAAGGTTCCACCCTACCTTCCGGAGCTTCTGTGCTCTGGAAGTACTGCTTAAGGCTGCGGAACTACCGCTCAAACGGTAGTTCTGACGTTGAAATTCCAGTACTTCCAGTTTCCGCGAACTCAAAAATCATCCTAAGGATGCTCTCTGGAAAAAAGGCTACGCTCGGATAGCCGGAGCTTCCAGCAAGCGGAAGTACCACGATTTACACACCGATACTTCCAGTTGCTCGGACAGAGCACCGAGTACATCCGGGGGTGCTCTTTGGAAAAAGGCTCCACTTGATTTTTCGGAGCTTCCGGGCGTCGGAAGTATCGTTCAAAACTGCGGAACTTCCGCTCTACGGTAGTTCCGCCGTTAAACTTTGATACTTCTGTTTTCCCAAACAGAGCACAGATTTGACTTTCAAATTAAATTTTTCAAAGAATGCATGATCTTAAATTGATCCAAATGGTACAAGAATTATGCTATGAAGTTACTTGTCATGATCCCTCTTTATGGTACTATATTTAGCCTATAATCCGGTCTTCCATCCTTTCTTCTAAAATCGGTAAAAATAAAAAGAGGGACCTAGTTTAAGTATACCTTTGTCTTGAGCCACTTTTGATCTTCACGTTGATCCTTAGCATGCGCCTTGTTATCATCTTAGAGATTTTACCTTTTAAATACTCGTCAAAGACGTTAGTCCCATATCCACATAAATTCATTAATTATCAAAAAACCATTTTTAGGGGCCTAGATGCTTTCAGCATCCTCATGGGAAAAACCATACAGCTATAAACTTTTTGAACTCACCAATGCCACTATGAATTTTGGTAATGGCATTTGGTTTGACTAATGCTCCAGCCACCTTTTAAGCCCTCATTAATGACATTCTTAAGGCTTATATCCATCATTTTGTTTTGGTTTTGTTTGATGATATTTTGATTTATAGTTCTTCTTAGGCTAAACATCTTCGACATGTTCAAGCAGTTCTTCATCTCCGGCGTCAAAATAGTTTATTCCTCAAACGCTCTAAGTGCCAATTTGGGGAGTAATCGATAGCTTACCTTGAGCACATTATCTTTGACCAAGAAGTGGACATGGATCGTACTAAGGTGGAGGCAGTGAAGAATTGGCCAAAATCGACCACGGTGAAAGCTTTACGGGGCTTCCTCGGTGAATATGGTGAGATGGCTGCCCTACTCACTAAGTTGCTTAAAAAGGAAGTTTTTGCATGATCTTTGAAAGTCGATGCCACATTTTATACTCTTAAAGCTGCTCTAGTATTTGGATCAATCCTACAACTTCCTAATTTCAACAAGCCATTCTTGGTGGGTTGTGACGCTTTTAGCACTGTATTTAATGCAATATTAGGTGTGAGACCAATTGCATTCTTTAGCAGATCAATGTCACCACATCATCTCAAATTGGCAACATATGAATAAGAATTGATCAGCCTCGTTAAGGCAATTCACAATTGGCGTCCATACCTATGAGGGCACACATTCACCGTTCATATGGACCACTATAGCTTGAAATATATTTTGGACCAACATCTTTCTACCATACCACGGCATAAATGGGTCAGTAAATGTTTGAATATGATTTCCAGGTGGAATTTTGGCCTGGACACCAGAATGTTGCCGCTGATGCACTCTCCAAAGTGGCAGAACCCACAACTCATCTCCAACTTTTGCTATCTTCAACACTATTCATGAGGATATCTCCAATAATTCCACACTTCAGGCATTGTGTGACAAAGTATTGGCTGGGACTACCGAACCCGCTTGGACGTTGGTGCATGGCCTATTGTTGCATGAGGGGCGCATTTACATACCAACGGTCTCACCTCTGTGGCCACAAATTCGCACTGATGTCATGACAGTGGTCATATGGAAAGATATATATAGAAGAGTAGTTATATTATGAAAGAGTTATCCTTAGTTTCCATCATCAGGAAGGCTCCTAACCTATAAATGCAGCCGACTATCTCTTAAGACAAGCAATAAAGAATCAACAAATTTAGTAGCAGCTTAATAAGGCCAATTTCAGTGGAGATTTCATGTCCTAGTTTCCAACACACCCATATTTTGGAAACAGTGCAGAAGAGTTTCATCCCCATGAAACTCTCTCTACTCCCATGAAACTTTTATCATCTCTCTCTTCATCAATACAGTGCCATGTCAGCGTATTTAATGCTCATGAAACTCCATAAACCCCCACTGAGACTGACCTAATAGCCTCTCCTGCCACAAGGACAAGCCTCGGCGGCATTGAGAGCGATCTCGTCTTACCCTGTTTTATTTACCTTTTCCTCCAACCATATCAAAACACAGAGAAAATTTTTACTAAGGCCCCTGGCATGTAAAATTGTTGACCGGAGTCCGTATTTTATACTTCAAAGTTTTCTGGATTTATATGGAGTCCGCTGAAAAAAAATTCGGTTAGACCTCTAGTACCATCCACAGCACATCCGAATCAGCACTACATTTTCATGGGTAGGCAAGCAAATCCCAGAAGCTATCACGTGGCCCTTTGACATCTCTAGGGAGCCACATGGCAGCATTTGAGATAGGGTCTCAAGTAAGGCCCTCTCCCATACAGTTACATACAATGTACTGATGTAATTATGTAAGTATGTAACACGTAGTTTTTTTTATACCGTCACAACTCTATTTGAATAAAACATGAAATTTTCCATTGCCGCTGAATATCCAACTCTGAATTTATAATGCTCTGCTCTGCCAGTGCCCCGCGTTTCAGTTCTTTTGTGTTTGCATTGGTGAGCTATGTTTCACAGTTTTCATAATTCTGCTACTTTTACATTTTTCCCTGACAAAGTTAAGTAAATACGCATAATTCCTGAAACATGTTGGACTAAACAAATTTATAATGCCTGAAGAAAAAGGTTCAGGAGGCTTGAAGCCAATCAGCTTAAACTTTACAGTGGCTCACTAGATTCCAAAATCTTCCCGCAAACCCAGAATAACATAGCAACGCACAAAAGCATGTTTCACACTTACTAACCAAAATTCACCACGCTGCAAGCAAAGCATGGTGTTAGCCTATAAATTAGTAGCAAACTAAGCATAGATGGTGTATATATATATATATACACACACACACACACATTTCAGTGAGTAGACCGTACGACAACCAACAATTCAACACAAAAGCACTATCGTTGTTGCAAAAATCGGCACCAACAGCAAAGACCTACATAAGCAGCCGCTACTTCCCAATGATATGGACGTTCATCGTGCGCCTCTTTTGGTGCTTCAGCAGTTGAAAGAGGCACGTATCACCTATCCGCAGTTTGTTGTCACTTGCAAATTCTCTCCACCCTTGAGAAAGCCTTCTCAAATTTTTCCTGACAATTTGAAACCGAACTTGCCACCTCTTGCCATTCCGCTGAAGCCTTAGCATTTGGTCCTTGTGTGGAAGATATTCATTGGCATACTTTCTACAGAAGCCCTGATTGCAGAGTTTGAGAAATGCTTTAAATTGACAAGGCAAACAAAGTGTGACAGCAAGTTAAGATGGCCTCTGCTTCCAACTGATAATCGCAAAGCTCATACACTATAGGTTATGAACTTACAGAACCTACACTGGTAATGACAACCCATTCAAGCATGAAAAATCTAACTTACCAGATAGCAAGGGTCTCGAGTAATGTTGCATTTTGTCATGACAGCCCCAAACATGGGAATGTTGGAACGAACAGCTCGGACCTTCTTTTCTATTTTCGTCCTTTGCACTTGAGTAAGACGTGTCAAAGGTGAGAAGATGCAACTAGTCACAGCAGGTATTTCTTGACTATCCTCTGAAGAAGAAACATCTCCAGTACCCCAAAAAAACAGAGTAAGCATGGTGTAGGTAATTGCAAATGTATTATACACACAATAGTATTAGTTCTGCTATTGTTATTACCAAATGCATCAAGGGGAACGGCCGATGAACTTATCTTCATCTTCTTGCTGCACATGTTTGAGCCATCCCTTTGAAATCGAATATGCCTTTTACTTGTTGGCAATTGCATGAGCTGATGGTCATCAGAACTGCTTGAAATTACAATAGGATCTCCCTGCCTTCCTTGGACATGATGACCAATGTTGGGAGCAACATGTGATGATGCTTTCACACAACCGCTTGGATCAAAGATTAGAACCTTAAACTGAAAATTTCCATTGTATATGAATACCAGGAAGTCACCCATCCTTAAGTCATGCATGCTGACAAATGCCTCCCACCCTGCTTTGAGAACTAACTTATTCGGATATTTGGCAACCACAACAGTGCAAGTGTTACCATTACACACTTTCAGTTTGATTTTTCCCTGGATCTTGTCCCTTAAACTTTGTGCAAATTTATCCGGTATGGTCTGCAATGATAAGAATAAAAAAGCATCTATTATATAACAAAAGCTGATGCCGGTTACTTTACAGCTGCTAAGAGAAAAGAGAAATATACTATATAATTCTCACAAAAAAGAAAAATATTAAACCCTCATTTTGGTGGAACCTAATTATGATTTATAAACCGTAACCACTTCATGTGCTAAGAAAAAAGACATGCTAGACATTTTCGCAAAAATGGAAAACATCCAACCCTCACTTTGATGGACCTTAACCATGATTATAGTCTATAACTATTAGATGTTATTAGCGAATAACCTACTCATATTAAGATAAGAAAGAATCTTGCAACATAGAAACAACCATCATAAGATAAGATATAGTTAAGTAAATCCCTACAACATACCTCGCATGAAGAAAAAAAAGAAGGAAAGAAAGAAAGAAATATGAAAAAGGGACCCCGAAACCACATCTGTTTGCATGTCTCTCCCCCCATCCAAGAAAATAAGAGAAAACAACAAAGAAAAGGAAGAAATAATATTAATAAACCATCCCCACATGTAGGAAAGGAGCTGGCGTTTAAAACAACAAAGGAAAGATCAAAGCAGAAAACATGATGGATGATCTTCTCAGTGACCTCTGGCACCCGTATTTTTGCTTTGGTTCCCAAGAGACATGCCAATAAGCGCACAGTGAGGGAGGCACTCACGGGTCACAACTGGACTGCGGATTTGATAGGAGCAATGACGGTTGGAGCCATTGTTGATTTTTTGGATCTCTGGGATCTCCTCTCTCAGGTGGAGCTGCAGCCCGCTTTAGAAGATAAACACATTTGGCGTTTCACTGCCAATGGAATTTATTCAGCAAAATCAGCTTATGAAGGTTTTTTTCAGGGAGGCATTGAATTTAGACCCTGGGAGTGAATTTGGAGAACTTGGGCCCCAAATAAATGTCGTTTCTTTATGTGGCTGGCTGCACATGATAAATGCTGGACTGCGGACCGTCTGGCGCGCCGAGGATTGCAACACCCCCCCCCCGCTGCCTGCTTTGTGACCAAGAGGAGGAAACCATCAACCACCTCTTGATCTCATGTGTGGTTGCCCGCCAATTTTGGTTTGTTTTGCTTCTAAAGGTCAGACTACAAAATCTTTCCCCTCAGCTGGGTGAGCTCTCCTTTGAAGATTGGTGGTCCAGATCACACAACGCAGTTCATGGCCAAGTCCAGCAAGGCCTTAACTCCATCATCATTTTGGGGGCTTGGTCTCTGTGGAATCTTCGCAATCGCTGCATCTTTGATGGGGTTGTGCCAGACGTTAGGACCCTCTTGTCTTTTGTCATTGAGGAGATGAGGATTTGGGGTCTAGCCGGAGCAAAGGGTATCTCTTACCTAACTGGCCCGCCACAGATCTTGGCTTAGATCCCCTCTGGTCGAGGTTGATCTTGTTTCTGTATCATAGGCTAGTTTCCTAGAGCAGGTGTGGTGTGTGTTTTTGGGTTTGTAAAGTGTTTGTAAGTTTATTTTCCCTTCTTAATGCAAAAGATACGCAGTTCTCCTGCGTGTTCGAGAAAAAAAAATCTTCTCAGTGACCGGTTGCTCTAGGCTGCCCCACTTGCTATTGCTAACGACTCTGAAAGCAAATAGAGCAAACTCCCTTTCATGGTTGTTCGTTTTATGACCGACCTAATGGTCTGTAGCAAATCTCTTCTAATTTGTCAAATTCTTTTGATTGCGCCTTTTGAATTCTTGAGGGTTCCCAATGATTTTTTTTAATATAATGACAGGTGATAAGAAAAATATTGCCATCGAAAAATGTTGTATATTTTTCCTTGCTGTTGACAAGTACTTGTCATGTCATCTAGGGTTAAACTAGTAAACAATTATCAGGAGTGCATCCCATAAATTTCTAAATTACTTTCCATATTGGTACGGTTAGAACTTATCTATATTTTCTACATAGGAAGTGAAATATATTAGGAGTAACCACGCAATTGCTGGGCACCCAAGCAAGTTGGTTTAAAAACACAATTCTTACGATGTAATACATCTATGGTGCAAAGGGTAAAATTCACTTGGTCAAGATATTTCTACACACAGATTAAAACATATTGACTAATTTGGTCAGAGTTCATTGTGTTTACAAGACATGGGCGTACCACATGTACAGTGGAAGACATGAACTAAAAACCGAATCTAATTTACCAAATCAGTGCAATTGAGGAGTACCGAAAAAAAATCTAATTGCAATGTAACCTTATATTAATAGCAAGAGAAGGCAAGAAGTGAAACTTGGTAATGCCTTACCATTTGATGTCGAAAATCACCCACCATAACCTTGAAGAAATACTTGCCTTGATCATCCATATCCCAGAAATGGTGCTCGACTCTCTTTCTGCATCTTTCACAAGACTTGCTCATCTTATGGTCTGGTAGACTGGTACTCTGGTTGCACCTATCGTCAAAAATTACAACAACACAAATTGTGTTGAGTTCAGACTAATTGAGGGGAAAAGATGGTTTTTATTTACTTTTTGTCACAACGAATGAACTAGTCCATTTAACTATGCAGCGAGACTTACCGTAGATAAATGCAAGGGAAAAACAAAACAGAACGGCAAAGAATCTGCGCAACGCACCACGGCGGCGGAAAGCAAAGGCACCGGAAGAGGGGGGGGGGGGGGGGGGGGGGGTTGGAGCACGGATCCCCCGAGAAGCTGAGCTGAGGGCCAAAAACGCAAAGCGGCGACCTCACCGAGGGGGCAAATGGTGGGAGGGCGACGCACGCGTGCCCGCTCACCTCAGGGGAAAGCCCGTCGCGGCGACCGGCTACAGCACCGCGGACAGCCATCGATATAGCGGAACCTTATATTACAGTATGGGAATCTACGACCGCAATGGTATCATTGGAGTGAACGGTGTCGCCGAAATTTTTCCCCTAAGCACTATCAAATTATTCCCTCTAGTGGCTATATAGTTACAAAGATCTGAATTATAAATCTAGAACAAAAAAATAACCTTAGGAACCAAAAGAAGTTCTCAGCACCTTACTAGTTTAACCGTCGCTGAGAGTACAGTCTAACCGATGGATGGTCTAACTGGTGATCGATTGGATCGAGTCTAAGGGTGCTCTGACCGCTTCTCTGTTTCAGAACAAAAAATCAGCTCAATAAGATCAAAAATTGCGCAACTCCCAAAATTTATAGCCAAATAAGATAAAACTTTGCACATATCTTTCTTCCCTGTTCCTACATTTCTCAAAGATAAGTAAGATTGCATCAAAACTAGGTAAAAACTAAAATCTTGACATATGACTTGCTCGTAGGTACAAGATGGCCAAGATAATTTTAGATGTATTCTCACATGTCACAGCAAACAAAATCTCCCAAAGATTTTAAGCAAAAACCTTTAGATCAAGAAACCACAATATTAGACTAAACCCAAGCAAAACCGAATAACTTCAAAATCATGCAAAACTTAGTGTCTAGATGGATGAGATTTGATCTCCATGAGTTATCTCCATTACTTACACGTCCGTGTCACACATCAAAATAAGGAAAGGGAGAGAAAAGATCAAAACCAATAAAAATAAGAGTAAATCAATAAAAACAAGGAGACACTACAAGTGAAGAGCAAAGTTAATATATTGCTACTTAAGAATAAAGATTTCACAGCCACTCCACTGAAAGACAAGAAAGCACACCACATCACAACACTCACTCTTATCTAATTTTAACCTTAGAGCATAAGGTTGGAATTTTTTATGGTCATGATGGTTGCCTTAGGGCATCTGTAGTGTATGAAAATAGAGGGTCTTAAGCCACCTTAAGGTCAACCTTATACATTACAGGGGTGACCTTAAGCAGGCTATAAGCAAAAAAGGCTTAAGGCTGGTCCTCAAGCTAAAGACATGGCCACAAGCATTAAAATACAATTTTTCTTTATCTGCCAAGTGGGACCGTCTTAAAACCCTTTGGGTTATATACACTATGGAGTCAGCCAGTGGCGGAACCAGGATTTGGCTACGCCCCGGGCTGAACTCTAACAACCTAAAACTAACGCCAATTTGTACCCATACCACGATACGTGGTTCCCTGACTCCATTGATATTATTGAAAGGGCTGATGTTATAAATATATCCTCTAATTTCTCTTATGAATAATCATAACTCAAGTTGCAAGAACAGGGAGAACAAAGTCTTTAACTTGGGTATAAGCACCAATAGTTTTCATATATCCAGAATAGATGTTAACCAGAAAGTCTATGTATGTAACTAAGACAAGCTATATTTTAATAACATGAGCAATAGAAAGACCAAGATAATGGCATTGTGCAATCCAACAATTAAGCATATGAAGTGAAACAGAGTTCACTTAACTGTGAGCTACAAGGTTCTAAGTAAAATAGAAGTGCATAAGATTGAATGAAGTATTATTTTTTGCTCATTTGCTGGGAATGAAGTATTACTTTTCCTTGTATACTTTCATATTCACTTGATGTTCAAAATAAAATGATATGCATGTCTTAGCTATGTTTCCTTACGAGAATCTTGGCATAGAATGTATATTGGCAATCATCAACATTAGAGCATGAGATGATAATCATTGAATGATGAACGAAATTATATTTTTACTTACAT
Organism: Dendrocalamus latiflorus; assembly: GCA_017311315.1. Lineage (NCBI taxonomy): Eukaryota > Viridiplantae > Streptophyta > Magnoliopsida > Poales > Poaceae > Dendrocalamus > Dendrocalamus latiflorus. The sequence goes on from CM029631.1 coordinate 10,203,381, forward strand.
ATCTCCAGCCAAGAATTTGTTGGCAGCCTGGGGGGCGACGCTGGCGCAGCGGCGCTGGCCGCCTGGCCAAGAGGTGGGCGAGCCGGCGCTGGCCGCCTGGCCGAGAGGCGGAGGGGCGGGAGAGCGGACGCGACAAGGTGGCGGTCGGCGGAGATCTGAGGCGGAGGCAACGAGGCGGCCATCGGCGGACGAGGCGGCGGAGGCGACGAGGCGGAGGCGGCGGAGATCTGAGGCGGAGGAGACGAGGCGGCCATCGGCGGACGAGGCGACGAGGCGGAGGCGGCGGAGATCTGAGGCGGAGGCGACGAGGCGGCCATCGGCGGACTAGGCGGAGGTGGCGGAGATCTGAGGCGGAGGCGACGAGGCGGCGGACGAGGCGATGAGGCGGCGGACGAGGCAGAGGCGACGAGGCGGCGGACAAGGCGGAGGCGACGAGGGGCGGCGCTGGCGACGACGACGAGCGATTGCGGCTGGCGGCTGCGGTGCGGCATCGCGCCCGTGCGGCTGCTGCGCTAGGGTTGAGTGAGCGGCGGGGGTGAAGCGCCGTGCGCGCGCGAGTGGGCCTGCGAGGCTGCGACGTGGCGGCGGACGAGCCTGCGTGCGAGTGGGCTGCAGCGCCGAGCGCGCGCGAGTGGGCCAAGCGCGCCTGCGCGCGAGTAGGCTGCAGCGCCGAGCGCGCGCGAGCGGGCCAGCGCGCCTGCGCGCAAGTGGGCCGCTGGCATGTGTATGGGCTACCTGGGCTAAATACTAGCAAAAATACCCCGGGCTGACCTGGGCTATAAACTGTTAATTTTTTGACGCCCCGGGCTAGAGCCTACCTTGCCGGGGGCCCAATTCCGCCCCTGGAGTCAGCCTTAAGGTTTAGATGGGACCCACCTTAAGACCCCTTGGGTTATATACACTACAGATGCCCTTACAAGTCTCTATCACAACCCGGAATCGGCATCACGATGCTGCTCATCCACATCGCGATGCATGCCGCTCCCTCAATCGGGCATCACGCAACAAGGCGTGCATCTCGTCCAGCTGATGCTGAAAACGATGCAGAAGCTGTGTCTCTTCTACGGGGGCTGGTTGCGGCAAATCTTGAAGGGTTTCTTCAGTCCCATCGATCCAAGCTGCTAGCAAAGCTTGGACCACCCCAAACGCTTCGGCCAGTGCACTAATTAATTTTCCTTCTTTATTTCTACTTTGTTTGAAATGTTACGATTATGATGGAACAGGAGTAACCAGGCTATCTCGAGCTTGCTTTAATTCCTAGTTTCAGCTATATATTTCATGTAATAAACTTATATGTACTGTTGTCTTGTATGGACTGTTTGGAAGTACTGCATTGAAGCAGACAGATGATGTTTCTGCATTTTTTGGGTACATGCCTAGATCAGTTATGGCATGATCCTTGGTTTAATTAACTAGAAACTTTAAGTACCTTTCGTGTAGCATGCTACACATTGCACATTAGAGTTATAGATTAATTGTAGATTGCTCTTTCAATCTTTTTGTTTTGCTATGTTAGCTTCTTTTTATTTCTACATTTCGTTCCTCACATCTTGAATTGCATAGCACTTAAAAGGGAAGCCTCTTTTCTACTCCTGGGTGTAATTACACCCTATGTCGTATCTCACAACGTAGGGAGTATCTCGCGTAACGAGGAGTATGTACATGTAGTATAGGAGTATTTAAGACTATATAGGTGGTATGAACAATTTTTCAGAGGTGGTATGTATATTTTTTTCAACATACTCATTTTTATGTACGTATATAAAGGTATTTACAAAATACACTAAAAACTATGGACTCCCCTGCAATTTTTTCATGTGGTTCACATTAGAATATCTTATAATTAGTATATGAGTATACCTAAAGTGATAAAGGAGTATTTCAAATTTATTTAGGTGGTATATTAGAGGTGGGTGTAATTACACCCGGGAGTAAAAAGTATTTTTCATATATATATATATATATATATATATATATATATATATATATATATATATATATATATATATGTACTTTTGAGTTCAATGCAACTACAGTGAGTATATACCATAAAAATAGTTCAAACTAATTAAACTGAAGTTGAATTTAAATTTTTTCGGAGTTTGATTTCTCAAATATACTTTTTTATGGGTATATGAAGATACCCACATCAAACGTTGCGAATCTCGAAGCAAATCAACGGGTATTGATATTGGTGCCTAGGCACCATGGTGCATGAAACACTCGTCCTATATATAGGAAAATTACGTAATGCACCATGGTGCCTAGGCACCAACATCCGATACACGTGTATGATTGATAATTTTTTTGAGTTTGGGTATGAAAATGTTTTATACCCTTGATATATTTATGGTAAGTTAGTTTTGAACTCAGTTCAAACTAGTTTGAACTACTTTTGAGTTCAATGCAACTACAGTGAGTATATACCA